>JAOTON010001685.1:755000-1955000 GCA_034440635.1 Lepas anatifera | reverse complement strand
AAAAAGTCTAATAAAACAGTTTCTAGTGAACGAAATCTCACTAAAAGATACAAATTTGTAGAAAAGGTAGTTATCTATTAACATACTGAAAAACTAAGCAGTTACTGCAACGGTTCAGATCTTGAGTTTTGGCAGTTGGAGTCGGCAGTGTAGTAGCATGTCCCCAAACTCATGGATCTCAAACTTTCCAGCTCACCAGGCCCTGACCTAGTCCACCCTCGAGTTCTTCATGATGCTGCTTCATCATTGTGTGTCCCCCCTGTCCATTATCTTTAGGAAATCTCTCGATGAGGGCTGACCAAAGGCTGCTTGAGAGGGTGCAGCGAAGGGCCACTCGTATGGTCCCCTCCATGAGGGGTTTATCTTACCCGGACCGACTGAGGGCTCTTAGGCTTCCCTCTTTGTATTACAGGCGACGCCGAGGAGACCTGATCAAAGTATACCAACTGCTTCACGGCTCCATTGATATCGATCCAGCCCAGTTTTTCGACCTCATTGATCGCTCCAGTACCCGCGGACATCAGTGGAAACTTGCTAAACCCAGCGCTACATCTAGAGCGCGTCGTTCGTCATTTTCAGTCCGCGTGGTGAATGACTGGAATGCGTTGCCTACATCAGTAGTAGAAACCACCACGGTCAATGAGTTTAAGAACAAGCTCGACTCTCATTGGTCATCCCTGATGTACCTTGTCCCTGAATGCCCAGAGTAAGGTCCTTTACTTTCTTTTCAACTGCTCTCACCAACTAGTCAACTCCTCAGGCATTGTGGCCTGAGTAAGACTGAGTGTAGACTCATCGAAACTGAGCTTGTCGAAGACCGGATCCAATCAGGCCGACGTGGCCTCCAAAATTCCGACAACTATAGATGAGGCCAAACTCCCTAAGGATTGGAAGCTGGGGACTGTTGTCCCGATACACAAGAAGGGGAGCAAACAAGAGCCTTCCAACTATCGCCCAGTTAGCCTTACTTCTGTTGCCTGCAAAGTATTAGAGTCCATTGTGAAAGACAGCATCCTAGAACACCTCAACACACACCAGCTGCTGTCTAGTGCACAGCACGGCTTCCGCCCAAAGCGCTCTTGCAATTCCCAACTCCTGGAAACGTTGGAGGATTGGACTTGCTATCTAGAATCAAACCTCTGTGTGGATACTGTTTACCTAGATTTCCAGAAGGCATTTGATAGTGTCCCCCATCAGCGTCTCCTGAGGAAATTACAGGCTTATGGGGTAGGTGGCAAGGTGCTAAGGTGGATAGAGGCCTTCCTCTCACAGCGAGCTCAGCGTGTTTGTGTCGATGGCTCAGTCTCTTCCTGGGTGGCTGTGACTAGCGGAGTGCCTCAGGGCTCCATCCTGGGGCCCTTGTTATTCCTTGTATTTATCAACGACTTAGCTGACAATGTGAAATCGCACGTGAAAATCTTTGCTGACGATACCAAGCTCTACAGTTCTGCAAATGATCCCACATGCACAAACACACTCCAGGCAGATATTGACCGAGCACTGAGATGGTCGCTTGTTTGGCAGCTACCATTTAACGTAAGCAAGTGTGTAGTGCTCCATATTGGCTCCCGTAATGACAATCACACATACTCTATGAATGGCACACTCCTCATGCAATCTGATGTGGAAAGGGATCTCGGGGTGCTTATCGACAGAGACCTAAGGTTTAGAGAACAGGCCGCAGCAGCAGTTTCGAGGGCAACTAGAGTCTTGGCAGTCATCCGGCGCTCATTTGCTCACATTGATGATGTCACCCTGCCACTTCTTTTCAAGACTCTTGTTCGACCTTTGCTGGAGTATGGGAATGCATCTTGGGGACCTTTTAACCGCGAGGATGAGCAGTCAGTAGAACAGGTTCAGCATCGTGCTACCCGCATGGTTACTTCCCTCCGAGGTCTCCAATACAGTACTAGGTTAAGGAAACTCGAGCTACCGTCGCTATACTATAGACGTCATCGGGGTGACATGGTACGTGTGTATCAGCTTCTTCATGGAGCTATAGATCAGGATCCTGACCAATTCTTTCACCTGGATACTTCCACTCGTACCCGTGGTCATCGATGGAAACTGCTTAAGCCTCAGGCAGTTACCAGATCTCGACGGAACTCATTTGGCCTTCGAGTTATTAACAACTGGAATTCCCTGCCCTCGAGTGTAGTGGAGGCACCCTCACTAAACCTCTTCAAGGCAAGGCTTGACAGTCATTGGATGCATACCAGGTATGACACCCCTGACTAACTGACCTAGACACCCTTGTCCTGGGCTCCACAGAGCCCTGGACACAGACCTTGCTCAGGTTCATGGCCTGGGAAAAGTAACTGTGGACTTTCCTGAGCTGAGCTCGCCAGTGAACGGAGCCAGCAGGCCGATAAGGCCTTCACATTCCGAAATCCCTAGGTAAGGTAAGGTAAGGTGAGTTTGTGGAGTAAATACAACAATCATTTATACCCTACTTTAGAGCCTGAGTTTTCAGACTCTGAGTCCACTGAAGGGAATCTGCATGTTGACACACAGCCCACACTCGCCTAAAATCAGGCACTGTCAACAATTTGGCCAGTGTGCAAAGTATGACATTTTCGATGAGATCTTGTCGGTGTGAGTGCCCTTGGAGACAGGACCGAGTGGTGAATTTTATCAACCAGAAGCCAATTTCATAAACATCGTAGTAAATAGTATGAACTATTTACCACAACACTTCGAATGAACTAATAACTACTTACCCCAGTTTCATAAAACCAAGGCGAGCTACGTAGTTAATTCGAAAGCTAGGTTGTTGATTTCGCGCATCGTAGTAAATAAAACTTACGTCAGCTGACTGAGGTACAAGAGTATTTGTAATTCTGAAAAACTATTAAATAATAACTTTCTTAAAAGTCAAATGCAAGTGTATCAATATTCTTTATACATTGATTTGTCCCTTTTAAGATTTTAATATATGGAAAAACTCAGATGCCAGCGTGCTTTTCATCACTTTTCCTTCTTTGGAATGGACATCTTGGAGACAGCCGTATGCATTGGGAAACAGCTGATTTTGTTTACAGACAAGACTTGAAGGTTTGCCATAGGCGTTCACAGCGAAGTAAAGATAGGGGTGTATTGAGTCAAGTTTCGTAGCCATTATCAATTTCTAGGGGGATCAAGCGATATTCGGCTGCCCTTTGCCGCCCACCCTCCCCTCCCTCCCCCACCCCTGAGACCAAAACTCAGGTTACCCAAAACCGATTTTCGGAGCTTGCAGGGGGGGAGCTGGCACCAATAGTCGCGGAGTAGGCTGCCGCTGCGAAGTTACCATGGGCACGCACTTTGATATTTCGGGGAGGGGGGAGGCTTGAGCCCCATGGCCCTATTATATCCGTCAATGGCCTCGAGACCATCGCTCGGGGCAAGGGCGTCGCTACGTATTTCCCAGTGAGAGAGAGGGGGGTGTGGCGGAGGCAAATGGGGGGGCAGTGGTGGAATGCTTTAAACCCAGACGTCCGCTTGAATTCAGTATTTTCAATGGTATTTCCGGACAAAACCGGGGCCGGCCCCCACTTCCCAGCAATGGGGGCCGTACCCCCGCCCCCCGTGGTGAAGCCAGTGCTCGGAGACCCATTTAACCAATATTTTCCAGGATCCGCCTATGGGGGAGGGGTTTCCCAAAGGACTCACGTGACTGTTCCACTTAATGAGTGACGCTGACCTCATTGCATAAACACGTTCAGAATATTGACGGGGAAGTGGGTAATATGTATTTTGAAGTCGTTTCCTTCCAGTCAACGCCAAAGGCCCAATGTTTAACCCTCACCCCGGTGGGGGTCTTTGAACAGCCCCCTGGGGCCTTTCCGAGTTCTGAGTTCATAGGAGCCAAGTTCGAGGGGGAGTGATTAAACACATAGGCGGATCCAGGATTGCCGATCGGGGGGGGCACCTTCCCGGGGGGCGCCATCCGGACCGGGGGCGCCATCCGGACCAGGGGGCGACACTTATGACCGGCAAAAGCTATCAAGTGGGCGCCAAATCCTATCGGTGGGCGCCGACTTTCGCATCCTGGGGGGTGGGAAGCGACATTTCAGGGGGGCGCCGAGGGTCGATCGGGGGGCACGTGCCCCCCTTGCCCCCCTGGATCTGCCTATGATTAAACAAACACCCCCCCCACCAGGGTGAAGGTGGCTCGGGGGCCACAAGGGAGGGGGTTAAGATCTTTGACATTAGAGCCATGGCCCACTGCCCCCATCCTTGTTCCTACGCCTATGACCCTGATTAACCTGCTAAAATCGACAGTTGTTATCGTGTGACAGTTCAGTTTACTTAATTCGTGGAAAGCAAAAATGCCTCGCCGTAGCAAAAAAGCACAAGACGAGGAAGAGCGGCGGCGACTCACACTGTTCAGAACTTTCCTCCCCGACAAACACGTAAGTTTCAAGTTTATTTCCATTCATAGATTCATCTCGTGATTTCTTTTCCGTGATATCGTGATATCTTAAACCATTTCATTTTTTTGCGATCTGAATGCGACTGGTCCATTATGATCAACATGTTCTATACTAGATGCCTGTCTTCAAAGCAATTTTCGAATTGTTCAATCAGTGCTTATTGCAACGCACAGGTACTTTTTGGAAGATTTCGGACGAATAGCGGTCAGGCAAAAAGAAACGAGATCTGGGACAACAAAACCAAGATAGCCAAGCAACTGGGGGTGCTGCGAGCTGATGCCACTCGAGAGCATCTGCGGTTCCTCTGGAACAATCAGCTGAAAAAATCGAGAGGTTGGTAAAACCAATTTCATTTGACTTTACACTGGTGTTGTGTATTTGTATGCAGGGGTGGACGCAGACCCGAGTTTGGGGGAGGGAGCGAAGATTTTTATGCTCTAGAGACCTAGTGTAAACATCTTTTTTCAGTGCTCGACACACCTAGTATAAGCTACCTCTCCAAGTCATAAGTGTCGCCACCAGCAAAATAGTGGGAGGGGGGCAGCCAAACTTCAACCTGATGCTGACAAAAAACGTTCAACATCAGGACCAAAACTGTTCGAATTTGGGCTCCTCGTTGCCTTCCGCAGCGGCTGGATGTAAGAATGTCCGGTTTTCTATCATTTTGACTGAGATCACGAATTTTTGGGCCAAAAATTGGGGGCCTGCCCCCCCTTTCCGATGCGTATGCTCCAAGTACATGATCGCTCTCGGGGGCGGGGGGAGGTGGGAGCGAAGATTATTTTGCTCTACAGACCTAGTGTAAAACATCCTTTTTACAAAAAATTTTCCGGCGTTTGGGGGCAAAATATAGTTCCGCCCTCCAGCGCTTTAGGGGGGCATGGCCGGAATGGCACCCGCCTGCGTCTGCCAATGTGTGTGTGTACATTTTTTGTGTGAAAATCTATACCTTGCACGGTCAAGCCCCCAATAGCTATTCCGGGCACAGTTCGAGGAGGCCAGGCCTCTCTGGATTATTCCCCTCTTTCAGCAATTTCTGGATCCGCCCCTGCCCATAGCTAGCGATAGCTATCCAAGTGAACCCGAAAAGCTAGGCGCAGTATAGATGGCGCTGCTTTAGGGACATTCTGATCTCTCTTGGACGATGATAGCCACCGTATGCAATATGCTGTGTCATGAAATATAAAATCCCAGTTTGAGGTTTTATGCGGACAACATTGGAACACAGAAAATCACCTTAGTGTTCGAAAACAGGCTTCCTGAATGTTCCTCCTTAGACTTTGACCGGAGGCTGTCACCCCTGGCGAAGATTGATGAACTATTTGCTTCCTGTTATAGGTGGTGCTGCTTTCAGTGTTTAGTATTTATAAATATTTGTTTTTAGAAAATTGGCTGAAACTTTAAAAAGGGTGGCCAATTGAGAAATACTGGCACCAAACCACAAAGTAGAGGGCGGCCAAAAATCAATGAGGGTGTTCCATGTTCAAGTGGGGCGCCCAATTGTACTCCGGGGGAGGCTGATTCAAAATTAGGAGTGGCTCACAGTGGAAATTCAAACAGCTTTTGGTCCTAGCGTGGAAAGCTTGTTGTTAGCATCAGGTTAATGTTTGGCTGGCCCCCTCACTTATTTTCCGGTGGCGATGCTTATGGTTTGAAACCCGTTATGTTGTGCTTCCGCACTTTTTGTCTTCACGTCTGCCACACACGCTCCCATCGCATTGCACAGAAAGCCGGGAGCGGCTCGGAAGAACCGGCGCGAGTGGATCAGCGCCGCTCACCGAGCTGGACGACGTTGTCCTGGAGGTGTCTGGGAGGGAGCTGGAAGAGGCCAGGACGGCCGTCCCCGGTGGCTTCTCCAGCTTCCACCTGGACACCCCAGATCTCCAGTCACCGATAGAAGTTGAATGGGGGGACTTCGATTTCGTCGAGCATTGTGAGGTTGTGCTTGGGTCTGACCCACCACAGAGGGACCCAGCTCCACCTCCAGCGCCGTCCACGGCTCCGACCCCCGCTCCACCTCCAGCGCCGTCCACGGCTCCGACCCCAGCTCCGCCTCCAGCGCCGTCCACGGCTCCGACCCCAGCTCCGCCTCCAGCGCCGTCCACGGCTCCGACCTCAGCTCCGCCTCCAGCGCCGTCCACGGCTCCGACCCCCGCTCCACCTCCAGCGCCGTCCACGGCTCCGACCCCAGCTCCGCCTCCAGCGCCGTCCACGGCTCCGACCCCAGCTCCGCCTCCAGCGCCGTCCACGGCTCCGACCTCAGCTCCGCCTCCAGCGCCGTCCACGGCTCCGACCCCCGCTCCACCTCCAGCGCCGTCCACGGCTCCGACCCCCGCTCCACCTCCAGCGCCGTCCACGGCTCCGACCCCAGCTCCGCCTCCAGCGCCGTCCACGGCTCCGACCCCAGCTCCGCCTCCAGCGCCGTCCACGGCTCCGACCTCAGCTCCGCCTCCAGCGCCGTCCACGGCTCCGACCCCAGCTCCGCCTCCAGCGCCGTCCACGGCTCCGACCCCAGCTCCGCCTCCAGCGCCGTCCACGGCTCCGACCTCAGCTCCGCCTCCAGCGCCGTCCACGGCTCCGACCTCAGCTCCGCCTCCAGCGCCGTCCACGGCTCCGACCCCCGCTCCACCTCCAGCGCCGTCCACGGCTCCGACCCCCGCTCCACCTCCAGCGCCGTCCACGGCTCCGACCCCAGCTCCGCCTCCAGCGCCGTCCACGGCTCCGACCTCAGCTCCGCCTCCAGCGCCGTCCACGGCTCCGACCTCAGCTCCGCCTCCAGCGCCGTCCACGGCTCCGACCCCCGCTCCACCTCCAGCGCCGTCCACGGCTCCGACCCCAGCTCCGCCTCCAGCGCCGTCCACGGCTCCGACCCCAGCTCCGCCTCCAGCGCCGTCCACGGCTCCGACCCCCGCTCCACCTCCAGCGCCGTCCACGGCTCCGACCCCAGCTCCGCCTCCAGCGCCGTCCACGGCTCCGACCCCAGCTCCGCCTCCAGCGCCGTCCACGGCTCCGACCCCAGCTCCGCCTCCAGCGCCGTCCACGGCTCCGACCTCAGCTCCGCCTCCAGCGCCGTCCACGGCTCCGACCCCAGCTCCGTCTTCAGCTATGTCTCCGGTTCCGGCTACAGCTGAACCGGACAGGGACGCCCTCGAGAGGCAGTATCGGTGCCTAATGGCCATCCCTCGCGAGAGGCGCACCCAGGAGGAGTGGGAGCGTGTGCTCTTCTACTCGAACTGCATCTGCGCAGAAGAGTTGGCGGCCAAGTACCTTAGAGAGGGCCACCGCCGGGATGCCGTGTGATTGGTTCTGTCAAAGTTAATATCGTGTTTTGAACGAAAGAAAACCGTTTAAATATTGAATGTTGCTCACAGCGTTTTGCTGTTGCTGTTTTAGTCGTTGTTATATCATGGTCGGGGAAACAATTGGTTTTCGATTAACACATTGTTATTGGTATGTATGTACATACAGTTCGTTCCAGAGATACAGCATGCAAGCATATAACACAGATGTTACAGTGGGCTTGGCTGAACAAATAAACATTGTTGTGTTTACGGGTCATGGAGCTATGCTCTAAAAATGCCCACAAGCTCTCGCCGGCGAGCTTCTCCGGCGCGCCTCTGTGCAGCCGGCAGCATGAGGCGCAGCTCCTCTGGCTCCTGCTGAGCGGGTCCTCCATCTGCCCCTGCTGCCGCCTGCTGGTCCAGCATTAGCTGCTGGACTCTCTGGGGTCCAGCCTCTTCTTCCAGCCAGACCCCGTCGTCACCAGCACGAATGCAAAGATTATGCAGGATCAGGCACGCTCTGTCGAAATTTAAGCTGAAGTGAGGATGCTGACGATGCAATACTGCCCATTTGTGGCCAAATATTTTGGAGAAACCAGTACCCACACACGTACACAGATTGTTTATATATATATTTCTGCTGATACAAAGGCAAAACAGAAGCAGTCGCTGCTTTAGTGTTAGCTGAATAATTTTACTCACACGATGACGTCTTGGCTGCGTGGAATTGATCTGATCCGCATATATGTATTAAGGTATATTTATATTGTGTGACCTGCGTTCCTCGGGTGTAGCTGGCGCGGGCAGGGGAGTCACCAGCCAGGGCAGAGCCGGATAGGCGCTGTCGCCAAGGACTAAGCTGTCTGGTGACGGGCCTCCGTTGTTGAAGCTGCAAACATAGTTGATAAAGTATCGGCTCAGTGCATGATCCAGATATATGGTTTTGGGGCGTGACAGGGCCCAAAATCTTTAAAAAATGTTTTATTTAAGGAATTTAGCAAACATTGGGTAGTTTAGAGGGCAATTGTCCACCCCGCAGGTCCCTGCTCCACCAGTGCATGGGTCAAGACGTTGATTAAAACCGTTTGTTGGAATGAGGTGACGTCCTTGCTCCCAATGATACTGTTTTCTTTATGAGACATTGCGCCACTTACTACTCCACGATGCCGGAGGTGCGTAGCGCTCTGGCGTCGTGTGTACGGCCGCTGGAGGTGGTGGAGACCGCATAAAACTGCCGGTCCGGCCCCGAAACCGCCATGACGTTGATACTGGTGTGGCCCTTCCGGTCGGTATAAGCGTCGACCATTTCGGCCGGCACCGATATACGGATGTAAGTCCCGTCCACACATCCTGAAACGGCCATTACCTATACTTCAGTCGAGACTGGACGTTGAAGGTGGCAAACGAATTATTCCCCAGCCACACCCACCCACCTCCTTCAACGCTGCCGGTCACGTCAACGCCTGACCTGCCTCAACGGTTATCTTACGAAAACACTCAAGACTGCCACAGCTTACAAGAGTTCCAATCTGACAGAGTTCATGTATCTGACAGGTATCTGACAGTGTTCATGACGATGGGCCCAAAAATTTTTGGGGGACGTCCCCCCTGGTTGGCCAAAAGGGGGATGCGTCCCCCCGTTCCACCTCTTTGGGCGCCCATGGTTCCAATGCGATTGTTTTAAACACACCAACAATATGTGGGATCCCAGCGATGGCGTGGAATCGCCGCTTGATGGCCTCCACCGCCGCCTGGTGCCGCGGCCACATCAGCAGGTGGCCACAGCGCCGCCGCAGTGCGCTGCTGACGCGCCGCCCGGCCCGGCAGACGGTGGCCGAGGACGGGCCGTGGCCGTCACCCACCATCCTGTAGAAGGCCCCACAGGCGTAGAACCTGTGGGAACATGACTGGCGATGAAAACATACCACTGCATGTAAAATGTCACTGGTTGGGTATGGTAAAATTCCCGTTATGAGGCTTAACTTTGTGCCACTGGTCTTTATTTCGATAATCGTGAGGCGCATTGAATAAAGAAATACTCGGTTCCGTCCTTTTATTGAACATCCGGTGGGGAAGTGTTTTAGCATTGCTTGATGAGAAAATTAACACTTCCCTCCCATCTTTTATTTATCCTACACCGACGCCTGAATCAAGTGAGTAAACATTATTTCACGTTAACTTACCGCAGTGCCAGTAACAGCTGTTGCTGCGGGGACGCCATGTTCCGGTGGGTTGCGTGCTGCAGGTCCGGAGCGATAAGCTGCAGGATTTGTTGGGCCAGCAGCACCGTTATCCGGAATCGACGCCTGAAACTTAGGACCAGTAGGCATAGGTATAATCTAGTCTGAGGCCGCCACTGGACAAGTTTTTAAAGTTAAGAGGTGACAACCATAGGCGGATCCAGGGGGGCAAGGGGGCACGTGCCCCCCGATCGACCCTCGGCGCCCCCTGAAAGGTCGATGGCGCCCCCCTGAAATGTCGCTTCCCACCCCCCCCAGGATACGAAAGTCGGCGCCCACCGATAGGATTTGGCGCCCACCTGATAGGTTTTGCCGGTCATAAGTGGCGCCCCCTGGTCCGGATGGCGCCCCCCCGGAAGGTGCCCCCTCCGATCGGCAATCCTGGATCCGCCTATGGTGACAACCCGTACACAGAGGCGCAACTCTGGGGCAGAACCTTACATTTCTGCAATACAGTTAAACTTATTTTTTTGGAAGGAAACAATAGAACATTGGCGGACGCAGGGGGGGCATTCCGGCCATGGCCCCCCAAAGCACTGGAGGGGGCATACTATCTTTTGGCCCCCAAAGGCCGCAGAAATTTGTGAAAAAGGTGTCCACACTAGTCTGTAGAGAAAAAAATTCGCTTCTAACCCCCCCGGAGAGCGATCCATTGGCGGACACAGGGGGGACCATTCCGACCATGGCCTCCCTCCCCAAAAGCGCTGGAGGGGGGCCAAACTATCTTTTTGCCCCCCAAACGCCGGATGATTTTTTGAAAAAGGTGTTCACACTAGGTCTGTAGAGCGAAAAACTTCGCTCCCAACCCCCCCCCAAAGGAGAGGCAGACATGGGTTTGCCCCCCCCACCCCCCCAAAAAAACTTGGGTCTGCGTCCGCCCCTGGAGCGATCATGTACTTTGAGAGGTAGCTTATACTAATCATTAATCATTATTGGGGCTTATCGACACACCAACTGCCAGGGTCATATGGCGTCGCCAACTCTTTCCCTGTTGGAAGGGTTTCTCGGGAGCCAGCTTGCTCCTTCTTCAGGGAAGCCGCCGGGCCTTGAACCCGGGTCGGCTGCGTGGAAGCCAGCTACGCTGACCACTCCACTACCGCGCCCCCTAGCTTATACTAGGTCTGTCCAACACAAAAATTGCAAATTCCACCCCCCCCCAAAAAAAAAACTCGGGTCTGCGTCCACCCCTGCAAGGGAAAGATACATTTCTCCGTATCCGGTGCGTTGCCTATGGTTTACATAGGGATCATGTCCAACCCCCCCCGCTCCTCGCCTCCTATAATACGTCACATTACGATCATTCCCAGCCCCCTCCCCCGGCCCAGCTCCTCCTTGCAGCACTTCGTTACTCCTGACTTTACACCCCCTCGACCCCCCAGTGTTACATGACTTATGGATAGCCTTTAGTATATGCACCTCAGTACTGGCGGAAACGGGGAACTAGGGGCTCAAACACCTCACTTTCCCTCCCCCCAAATTTCCAAGGACCTTAAGTGATTGCACAACCGGAGGCTGTTCCTAGGCAATGCATTGCAATGGTAGGGGAGGGTCGAGCCCCGCCCCCCCCTTTCCCCGAAATGAAGTCCTGGATCCGCCACTGCACCCAGGTTTTCAACCGACTGCCTCCTAACCATGGTATTGCCACGCGCTTAGTAAGAAGCGCCTCCTCCCGAAGCGCCACCTATTCAAAATTTTAATTATGGCTATAGCCCATCCAATTAACCGTAGATGTATGGTTGGGGAATTTGGTCATAGATGGCAGTTCTGCACACTCCCTAGCAACAATACAACACTAACATCACGAGCAGTCGCAGACGCAGGCAGTCGTTTCGGAAAGCAGTGGAGGATAGTGGTAAGAATTTGCTCAGTAAAAAGCATCCGATTTTTTTAGACGTACGTTGCTACCTTCTTCGCCTTGAGCGCGAAAATGGTGATCAAGATGTAAGAGGCTAGCAGAGTGCAATAATTAATGGTGTGACCACAAGTTAAACTTCCGTTAAGTACCTACCACGGATTGATGTTTATGTGCGATTTCATTTGAAGGTGAGTGTAGGTATATGGGTGAGTGACGATGGATGCATACCTCCTATGACGCTCAAGCTCCCTTTCTCGAATATTTGTGCTAGTGTTGGCGTCTGTCTTCGCCTGAAAGTGGACATCTCTATTTATGATCTGAATGAATAAGATGGATAAAATTGGCAATTGGGACCGGCTTTGCTTGAATAGGTAGGTACCTAGAATATAGGTAGGTTATTTCTACAATATTTACTTGGTACTCACGTAAATTCCGCCGCTGTTGGCCACTGCATATTTATGCGAGGCCGGAACACTCGCGGTCGCCGGCGACGGTTGGCCTCTTCCTCCAATTCCATCACAACACTCGGAAATACGAACGCAACAATAAACTAGAACGAAGAACAATAACAATAACAGGAATAAGAACAATAACGAGAACACAATGACAAACAATATATCACGTTTATCGCTCGGTCAATTGTCAGACAAAATCTAAGCTGTTGCCATGAACTATTGGAATCAACTATGCCTTTCGCCGTAGTTGAATAGTTATTAGTAAGAACTACGTAGTTATTAACTACATAACTTATATGAAACTCACCAGCCAATCAGAGTGTAGGATCGGGTGAGCTACGTAGTTATAACTGTCTAACTAAATGTTTTACTGTCGGATCATCAAAGTATTTACTATCAACCTTTTATGAAATTGGTGCTTAGTAAATACTAGCTAGCTACGTAGTATTTACTCAATAGCGCGTTTATGAAATTGGTCTCTGGTGCGAATTTGCGAGACTGGTGTGAGATTGGTGACACTTAAACTAAACAAATAATGGCTGAATGGCTATTAAGACACAGGAGGGGGCCTTATAAAAAGTCCTTAACTACCTCACTAATGCTTGAGGTAGCATTGCATTGTAGGGGTAGGAATGGGTGCATTTTTTTTCCTGGTATGTGGCAGATTAGTGCAAATTTTTGGAGACTGGTGGTGCGAGAATTTTAGATGGCTGGTGTGACTCGTATGGCCTGCTGCCATACTTTGCAGACTGGCAATTTGGGACAGTGTCTGCTTGTCCAACAATTTTTTGGTGTTCCCCTGTTATAGGTGGTCAGGTAAGTGATGGCAGTTGAAATTGTGATGATCTTGTCCTCTGCTCAAAACTTGAACTCTGACAGAGCATGCCAGTAAGTCAAGTTGAAGTGTGAAGTCTGCAACAGCCTCAACCAATATTGTTTCATCCCGCGCTTTCGGTCCGAAAAAGCAGTACATTAAAAAAACTAAGACATCTTGATGTTAAATCATAAGCACGGCAAGCCCTTCTTATATTCTCATCTAGTCTCAGGATATATTTATATTATTATTGAAATTGCAATTCAAAATCGAGAAAAGCGAAGAGACATCACTCGCTCACTTTTCAACATCAATACATATTGAGCGCTGCTTACCCTGGGCCAATCGAGACCCTATCCTAAGTTTCAAGTAGCGCTGGCCTTTTGTGCAACTGCGTGATAAAAAGTGACGTCAATATTCTTATGCTGCAGTTATTTCACAGGCTAAATATACATCAATTTTGTTCATAAACCACCCAAAAGCTCAAAATTTATATTTGGCTCAGGGTTTACAGGACTAAACGCTTAAAAATGTATAAAATATATTTCTGCTTAGAAACGCCGATCCACCTCGTACTCTAACTCGTAGCCCCACGTGCGTGTGCGTCCGTGCTGGTCCGTTCGCGTCCACCGCCCTCCCCCCACCCCCTTCGCACTTATCGCGCCTTAACCCCGGTGCCATCCTTTTCATATCAGTATCCTCTACTCTCCTCTTGATGTATCGTGCATATCCTTGCGTAAGAATGAAGGAATACATGCAGGGGCGCAGCCAGAGCTTTCGTATGGGGGGCACACCAACTTTGAGGGGCACCCCGGGAAAAAGGGCACTTTTTAACGTAACCTAAAAAAAACTTACTATATCTTTGTTTATATAATTTTTTGGGCATCTTTGGTTCAATAAAAATGCAAAGAACTCATTGACGGAGAAAGAAAACTCGATTAAAACCGAAAAAGGAACAAAATATCGCCAAAATGCCATGGAAGTAGCCAAAACACTACTTTTTTGGGATATATTTAAGGACAGCCAACTCATGCAAGTACTTAACATCAGCGGAGCATGTGATATCTGTTACAATGTGCAGGTTAAGGCATATTGGAGTCGAATTTTTTTGTTATGCCCACTGGTTTTGTCGTGACAACAGAACGCGACATTAGACAGAAGCTGCACGATCTAAAGGAAAGGGGGAAAATGTCGAGATTGTGTGGATTCCCAGCCATTGTGGCATCAGTGGCAATGAACGGCCGATTCAGCTGCAAAGACTGCAGTACAACGTGATGTTCCCCCTGGCCTTCATATTCCATCCTTTGACCTGTATACTCCTGTTAAGAAGTTTGTAATGAGTAGCTGGCAGCGGCGATGGGACGAGGATCCCAGGAGAGCAAAGTTGAGAAGTGTGAAACCCTAAGTAGGGAAATGGCCTTCTAGAAGTGCTGGATCCAGAAAAGACGAAGTTGTTTTGTCGAGGTTGCGGATTGGCCACACCCACGCTACGCACCCTTTCCGCTTGACTAGAGAGGATCCGCCGCTCTGTCCGCGCTGTGGCGACTCACTGAGTGTGAAGCATGTTCTTGTTGACTGCCGCGATTATGAGATTAAGCGAGTTCGACACTTGGAAGGGTCACCCTCCTTGGTGTCTCTTCCGGGAGAGTTTCCGACCGTTGAGTTATCAAGTATTGTATCGTATCTAAGGAGCATCGATATTAATGTTATTCACTCGCCGACCTAGGGTGTGATTTGAAAATGTGGTTTTCTATTTTTATTTATATATTTTCTACATTTTTACCTTTGACACACCGCTAGCAATGTGAGATGTTGACACTCTTTTGTACATATCTTATTTAGTGTTATGGGAGCCACATGACCTTTGTAGTCGGCGCACCCTAAACCACCAATTATGATAATGATGAGGTCGATCCTTTTTACGTTTCCTTTGTCATGGACATTTGTATTTGTATATTTATAATTTAGAAAATCTAATGGGCATTTAAAATTAGCCGTCTAGTTTCTTTCCACTACGTTTTTCTCAATGGCAATGAAACAGTTATGAATATATGGAAATGAATACATAGCCTAGTACTTATCAATCATTAATCAACAAAGACTTGCAAACAATCAAGGATGGCCAGTGTGAGGTACAACTTATCGTGAAAGTATATCAACAAGAGTGCGAAAGTGAACCTGCTAAAAGAAGTAAATCACGTAAAAAATATCACAACTTAACTCGCCTAATTTTCAAAGTTTGGTGACTTTGTCTCATCTCCTTACCTTCTCCGTCCAGAGTGGCCGTCTGTTCAGGTACATCCACCAGCTGCTCGTGGCGCGGGGCAGAAAGGAAAGCACGCCGCTCCCTTGAGCCTCCTCTAGCACCTGGTCCAGACGCGACCAGTAGAATAGGCGGCTGCGCATCGTGGTGGTCGGCCAGTGGATAAGTTTTAATCAAACAGGACACTCGTATACAAAGTGAAAGCACATTAGCGGCTTCACTAGTCGAGCGCGATCCTTCCCCCTGAGCGGTTGCTTTCCGGGCTGGCTTTCCCGTAGCTCCTGATCATGAGCGTCTATCTCCTCCAGCAGAGTGTGGACCAGCGCTGGGTTGCAGCATACCTGACGCAGCCGCATCAGCATCACCAGGATGTGCATTTGTCGGCGTATCACCGTGACGTTGCGGATGTAGCGCAGTGCCTCAGTCTGACCAACGTAATGTACCTTACGGGTGGCGCTGTAGGGTGTAGTGATTCTGAAACATTGTTTTGGAGCCAAACTGGACACTTTTGACTGAGGCACATCTTTATAAACATGAAATATCCATTTTTTGTACCTGTATGACGCTCAATCTTGGATTGTTCATATATTTCTAAAGCACTTCTCTTAGTCGTGCAAGCTCACCTGATTGAGATCGATCTTTTTTGCGTGTCATTTGTCATTAACATTTGTATTTGTATATTAATAATTTAGAAAAACTCGTGGGCATTTAAAATTAGCCGTCTAGTTTCTTTCCACTACGTTTTTCTCAATGGCAATGAAACAGTTATGAATATATGGAAATGAATACACAGCCTAGTACTTATCAATCATTAATCAACAAAGACTTGCAAACAATCAAGGATGGCCAGTGTGAGGTACAACTTATCGTGAAAGTATATCAACAAGAGTGCGAAAGTGAACCTGCTAAAAGAAGTAAATCACGTAAAAAATATCACAACTTAACTCGCCTAATTTTCAAAGTTTGGTGACTTTGTCTCATCTCCTCACCTTCTTCTCCAGCCAGAGTGGCCGTCTGTTCAGGTACATCCACCAGCTGCTCGTGGCGCGGGGCAGAAAGGAAAGCACGCCGCTCCCTTGAGCCTCCTCTAGCACCTGGTCCAGACGCGACCAGTAGAATAGGCGGCTGCACATCGTGGTGGTCGGCCAGTGGAGAAGTTTTAATCAAACAGGACACTCGTATACAAAGTGAAAGCACATTAGCGGCTTCACTAGTCGAGCGCGATCCTTACCCCTGAGCGGTTGCTTTCCGGGCTGGCTTTCCCGTAGCTCCTGATCATGAGCGTCCATCTCCTCCAGCAGAGTTTGCACCAGCGCTGGGTTGCAGCATACCTGATGCAGCCGCATCAGCATCACTAGGATGTGCATTTGTCGGCGTATCACCGTGACGTTGCGGATGTAGCGCAGTGCCTCAGTCTGACCAATGTAATGTACCTTACGGGTGGCGCTGTAGGGTGTAGTGATTCTGAAACATTGTTGTAGAGCCAAACTGAACATTTTTGACTGAGGCACACCTTTATAAACATGAAATATCCATTTTTTTGTACCTGTATGACGCTCAATCTTGGATTGTTCATATATTTCTAAAGCACTTCTCTTAGTCGTGCAAGCTCACCTGATTGAGATCGATCTTTTTTGCGTGTCATTTGTCATTAACATTTGTATTTGTATATTAATAATTTAGAAAAACTCGTGGGCATTTAAAATTAGCCGTTTAGTTTCTTTCCACTACGTTTTTCTCAATGGCAATGAAACAGTTATGAATATATGGAAATGAATACGTAGCCTAGTACTTATCAATCATTAATCAACAAAGACTTGCAAACAATCAAGGATGGCCAGTGTGAGGTACAACTTATCGTGAAAGTATATCAACAAGAGTGCGAAAGTGAACCTGCTAAAAGAAGTAAATCACGTAAAAAATATCACAACTTAACTCGCCTAATTTTCAAAGTTTGGTGACTTTGTCTCATCTCCTCACCTTCTTCTCCAGCCAGAGTGGCCGTCTGTTCAGGTACATCCACCAGCTGCTCGTGGCGCGGGGCAGAAAGGAAAGCACGCCGCTCCCTTGAGCCTCCTCTAGCACCTGGTCCAGACGCGACCAGTAGAATAGGCGGCTGCGCATCGTGGTGGTCGGCCAGTGGAGAAGTTTTAATCAAACAGGACACTCGTATACAAAGTGAAAGCACATTAGCGGCTTCACTAGTCGAGCGCGATCCTTCCCCCTGAGCGGTTGCTTTCCGGGCTGGCTTTCCCGTAGCTCCTGATCATGAGCATCCATCTCCTCCAGCAGAGTGTGCACCAGCGCTGGGTTGCAGCATACCTGATGCAGCCGCATCAGCATCACTAGGATGTGCATTTGTCGGCGTATCACCGTGACGTTGCGGATGTAGCGCAGTGCCTCAGTCTGACCAATGTAATGTACCTTACGGGTGGCGCTGTAGGGTGTAGTGATTCTGAAACATTGTTGTAGAGCCAAACTGAACATTTTTGACTGAGGCACACCTTTATAAACATGAAATATCCATTTTTTTGTACCTGTATGACGCTCAATCTTGGATTGTTCATATATTTCTAAAGCACTTGTCTTAGTCGTGCAAGCTCACCTGATTGAGATCGATCTTTTTTGCGTGTCATTTGTCATTAACATTTGTATTTGTATATTTATAATTTAGAAAAACTCGTGGGTATTTAAAATTAGCCGTCTAGTTTCTTTCCACTACGTTTTTCTCAATGGCAATGAAACAGTTATGAATATATGGAAATGAATACGTAGCCTAGTACTTATCAATCATTAATCAACAAAGACTTGCAAACAATCAAGGATGGCCAGTGTGAGGTACAACTTATCGTGAAAGTATTTCAACAAGAGTGCGAAAGTGAACCTGCTAAGAGAAGTACATCACGTAAAAAATATCACAACTTAACTCGCCTAATTTTCAAAGTTTGGTGACTTTGTCTCATCTCCTCACCTTCCTCTCCAGCTAGAGTGTCCGTCTGTTCAGGTACATCCACCAGCTGCTCGTGGCGCGGGGCAGAAAGGAAAGCACGCCGCTCCCTTGAGCCTCCTCTAGCACCTGGTCCAGACGCGACCAGTAGAATAGGCGGCTGCGCATCGTGGTGGTCGGCCAGTGGAGAAGTTTTAATCAAACAGGACACTCGTATACAAAGTGAAAGCACATTAGCGGCTTCACTAGTCGAGCGCGATCCTTCCCCCTGAGCGGTTGCTTTCCGGGCTGGCTTTCCCGTAGCTCCTGATCATGAGCGTCCATCTCCTCCAGCAGAGTGTGCACCAGCGCTGGGTTGCAGCATACCTGATGCAGCCGCATCAGCATCACTAGGATGTGCATTTGTCGGCGTATCACCGTGACGTTGCGGATGTAGCGCAGTGCCTCAGTCTGACCAATGTAATGTACCTTACGGGTGGCGCTGTAGGGTGTAGTGATTCTGAAACATTGTTGTAGAGCCAAACTGAACATTTTTGACTGAGGCACACCTTTATAAACATGAAATATCCATTTTTTTGTACCTGTATGACGCTCAATCTTGGATTGTTCATATATTTCTAAAGCACTTCTCTTAGTCGTGCAAGCTCACCTGATTGAGATCGATCTTTTTGCGTGTCATTTGTCATTAACATTTGTATTTGTATATTTATAATTTAGAAAAACTCGTGGGTATTTAAAATTAGCCGTCTAGTTTCTTTCCACTACGTTTTTCTCAATGGCAATGAAACAGTTATGAATATATGGAAATGAATACGTAGCCTAGTACTTATCAATCATTAATCAACAAAGACTTGCAAACAATCAAGGATGGCCAGTGTGAGGTACAACTTATCGTGAAAGTATATCAACAAGAGTGCGAAAGTGAACCTGCTAAAAGAAGTAAATCACGTAAAAAATATCACAACTTAACTCGCCTAATTTTCAAAGTTTGGTGACTTTGTCTCATCTCCTCACCTTCTTCTCCAGCCAGAGTGTCCGTCTGTTCAGGTACATCCACCAGCTGCTCGTGGCGCGGGGCAGAAAGGAAAGCACGCCGCTCCCTTGAGCCTCCTCTAGCACCTGGTCCAGACGCGACCAGTAGAATAGGCGGCTGCGCATCGTGGTGGTCGGCCAGTGGAGAAGTTTTAATCAAACAGGACACTCGTATACAAAGTGAAAGCACATTAGCGGCTTCACTAGTCGAGCGCGATCCTTCCCCCTGAGCGGTTGCTTTCCGGGCTGGCTTTCCCGTAGCTCCTGATCATGAGCGTCCATCTCCTCCAGCAGAGTGTGCACCAGCGCTGGGTTGCAGCATACCTGATGCAGCCGCATCGGCATCACCAGGATGTGCATTTGTCGGCGATCACCGTGACGTTGCGGACGTAGCGCAGTGCCTCAGTCTGACCAATGTAATGTACCTTACGGGTGGCGCTGTAGGGTGTAGTGATTCTGAAACATTGTTTTAGAGCCAACCTGGACATTTTTTACTGAGGCACACCTTTATAAACATGAAATATCCATTTTTGTACCTGTATGATGCTCAATCTTGGATTGTTCATATATTTCTAAAGCACTTCTCTTAGTCGTGCAAGCTCACCTGATTGAGATCGATCTTTTTTGCGTGTCATTTGTCATTAAAATTTGTATTTGTATATTAACACGCGCATTGACGGGGGTCTGAGCCACCTTCGCATTGACGGGGGGCGGGTACCCGCCCCCCTAAGATCTCGAGAACCACGGTAGGTAGCGAAAAACGGTAAACGGCGTTGGGCTGCCCATCCACTTCTCCATCGAAAACATTTGAACCATTTTTTTGTCAGGTCACATTTAAGGTCACGAGAGGTCAAAACATGCCCGCCATAGGGATAACATGTAAAATTCAGTTTTTCGGGTATTACATCTGAACAAGTAAAGATAGAGCAAAACGACTTGAACTATATGAATCCTCTTAGCAAGCCGAATCGAATGATATATAATTTGACCTTGCTAGGTCAAATCAAGGATTTGACCTGACCTGAGGTCAGGTCAGGGTCAAATTATATAAAATGCATATCATTAGAACCGCAAAGCCCAGGCGAGTCTAATGCAGCTAAAATAAATGCTCTATCACCATCCGTTACTGAGTTATTCCGTAAAAACCATTTTTCCCATGTATTTCCAATGGAGAGGTCATGCCTCGTACCTGACCTTAGGTCATCGATATCAAAAATACCGGAACATATGTTAGAGAACTCGGTGGGGCCATTATGTGATATGAGTTTCAATCGGATAAGTTCACCCTGCTCCGACTTATGCTATCTTAAACTTTTTTTTGAGGTCGGGTCACTTGACCTGTACTGGTGACCTGACCTGAGATGACCTAACCTTAAAATTTTCACAGAAGCTGTAAAAATGATGAGGAAAAAGGTATACCAAGTACGGCGGCGCTACGCGCCGCCGTTTTTCTACTGTCTCCGAAAAACCCGAGGGGGGCGGGTACCCGCCCCCCCCGTCAATGCGCGTGTTAATAATTTAGAAAAACTCGTGGGTATTTAAAATTAGCCGTCTAGTTTATTTCCACTACGTTTTTCTCAATGCCAATGAAACAATTATGAATATATGGAAATGAATACGTAGCCTAGTACTTATCAATCATTAATCAACAAAGACTTGCAAACAATCAAGGATGGCCAGTGTGAGGTACAACTTATCGTGAAAGTATATCAACAAGAGTGCGAAAGTGAACCTGCTAAAAGAAGTAAATCACGTAAAAAATATCACAACTTAACTCGCCTAATTTTCAAAGTTTGGTGACTTTGTCTCATCTCCTCACCTTCTTCTCCAGCCAGAGTGGCCGTCTGTTCAGGTACATCCACCAGCTGCTCGTGGCGCGGGGCAGAAAGGAAAGCACGCCGCTCCCTTGAGCCTCCTCTAGCACCTGGTCCAGACGCGACCAGTAGAATAGGCGGCTGCACATCGTGGTGGTCGGCCAGTGGAGAAGTTTTAATCAAACAGGACACTCGTATACAAAGTGAAAGCACATTAGCGGCTTCACTAGTCGAGCGCGATCCTTCCCCCTGAGCGGTTGCTTTCCGGGCTGGCTTTCCCGTAGCTCCTGATCATGAGCGTCCATCTCCTCCAGCAGAGTGTGCACCAGCGCTGGGTTGCAGCATACCTGACGCAGCCGCATCAGCATCACCAGGATGTGAATTTGTCGGCGTATCACCGTGACGTTGCGGATGTAGCGCAGTGCCTCAGTCTGACCAATGTAATGTACTTTAGGCGTGGCGCTTTAGAGTGTAGTGATTCTGAAACATTGTTTTGGAGCCAAACTGGACACTTTTGACCGAGGCACACCTTTATAAACATGAAATATCCATTTTTTGTACCTGTGTGCCGCTCAATCTTGGATTGTTCATATATTTCTAAGGCCCAGCTATTGACAGCTGGCAACCCGAGGGGCTGAAGGTAAACTGATTCGTCATGGCTTCTTTTTCTGTTTCCACACCCTCTGAACCGACCGCACGATCTCCGACCCCCGCCGCGACACCGACCGTCTCTTGTCCACTCTCTGACACCACTGCCGCGATGAACCTTTTTGGAAGCTGAATCCCCCGCGCGAACTTGACCAGAGCATCTCACTCCTCTGACTCTTGTCATCTGCATCGAGGATAGCACGGTGAAGCCGAACCCCTTTCAGCTCCACGAAGCTCTAGGAAAATTTCAGCCCAAACGAACCCTCCGGTACCGCAATGGGTGAATCGAGATTGAGATGGGCAATGAGCGTGACGCGAAGAAGTTGCTGGCAACAAACTCCCTCCAAGTGCGCACGGCCAACAGGCCCATGACTGTACCCATTAATGTGTCTCCTCATGCCACGAAAAACAGCTGTAGAGGCGTGATTAGCTGCAGAGATTTGTGCGACGTTTCAGAGGAGGAGATCCTTTCGGGGTTAAAAGACCACGGTGTTACATCGGTAAAAAATGCTTGCTGTGAGATGCCGAAACTATATTGTATATATATCTTGTCTAGTGTTATGGGCGCCACATGACCATTGTTGTCGGCGCGCCCTTAACCTTCGCCCGGGTGGGGGGTCTTTTTAGACCCCCCCTCGGGTTTTTCCGAAGTGACCAAAAAACGGCGGCGCGCAGCGCCGCCAAACTTGGTCTAGCTGTTCCTTCATCATTTTTACATCTTTCCTGAAAATTTTGGCTCAAGGTCATATCAGGTCAGGTCACCAGGTCAGGTGAAGTGACCTCACCTCAAAAAATACTTAGGACGGCATAACTAAAAGAAGCGTTAATCGATCAAGTTGAAACTCATACCACATCTTGGGCCCACCAGGAGCTACAACATTTGTTCCGGGATTTTTGATATTGGTGACCTAAGGTCATGTGCAGAGCATGACCTCCCCATTGACAATGCATGGGGAACAGTGACCCAAAATATGTTTTGCGCTAGGGTGTCGAGTGGAAAATTCAGCTCGGAATGTATGGCGAGTGAGTGGAAAATTCCTCACAATATGTATGGCGGAGTGAAAAATTTCAAATTTTGTACTCAGGTGGTAAACTCTCAGAGCCCTTGTTTGAACTGAAGGATGAATATTTCCTTTAATTTTCTCAAAGTAAATATTTTTAAATCATCCCCAAACAGCATTGTTTGACCATTCCCATGTGAGAAATTTGGGTTAAGCAGGTAAATCTTTACCAGCTGAAACCCCCTGATGCAGTCTCCAATTTTTTTAAGGAGTTGGTGAATTTCCACAAATAAAAAACTTTTTGGGGGCATCTGAGACCAACCTTTGGGGGAAAGAAGTCTGGGAGCCACTAAAACTCTTGGGGGGCTTCCCTAGACCAACTCTTGTGCCCCTCCTCTCCCACACGACCAGCTTTTAAGGGCCCCTGAGACGAAATATCGAGGCCCCCTTAGACAACTCTGCAGAGGGGCCTCCGAGATCGGCAGGTGGTGAAAAATGAAAAGGGATTTTTTCATGCAATACCTAGTTCCAAAATTAATTATCTACGCATTCACTGTATAGTTTTCCTGTCTGGGACAACGCCCCTCCTATACCTATACCTATAGCTATCGGAATTTTGGAGGCCACTCCTGGCCTCAATCACTGCACCTCGCATACACCTATGCTAGGGCCCAGTAGAGCCTTGGTTTACACTTAACTAACCAGACGAAACTACAAACTTTCTATCATGGCAATAAACTCTTCCAGACTCTTGCTAAAAGGTTCTTTTCTTTACCTGTCAATTCCCCTGCTTCTCTTCACATATATACTCACCTTCATATGAGTATGCTGCTTTCTATCAATATTAATCGAAGCTGCTGCAGCCACGGTTCCTATAGATGCAGCCTCCTTTCTGTTGTTTCTTCCTTTCGTCTACAATCAGCCAGGCGCGGCGGGTTGCGACAGCGTCGAAGCAACTACTAATTTAAATTTCTGATCGCAATCCACTTGCCGGTCGCATGAGCAACATAATTTGCATTTCAAAACTTGCTCTAAATTAATTTTCTAAATCCTTATAGACTAGAAAATTATACAACTAAAAGCACACCAAGAGGAAGACTAACAATGTTTTGTCAATAACGAATACGAAACCAGCCTTTCAAAAAGCCTAAAGATGCCGCTTTTATTTACTAGATGTAAAGACGGCGTTTTGGTAAGTCCACGCCGTAGACCACCCATACAAAAAAGTGCCGATGTTTGAAGGGTAACTGGATGCATTCTTGTTGCCCAAAAAAATCATTTAATGAAAATGTAGAATTTCAATGTATTAAAGTACCGGACACTTTTAGTTCAACTTAAATATCAGCGTATTTATGCCTAGGGTGTCGTAGGGTGTCGTGAGTGGATTTGGGTGTCACACGGCGTGGACGCAGCAATGAAGGGCTAATATGGATAAAAATTATTTTCTACGCAATAAATGGCTAATTTTCTACGATACAATGTCAAAAAAATATGCTGCTTACCATACAAATTTCAAGATAATTGCTTTTAACAGCAAGATGACCAAAAATGGTTTTTCACTATTCTCGGTACCAGAAATACAAAAACAACTTTTCAAGGACATAAGCCTAGAAATCATATGCACAGACAAACTGCTTTCCAGAAATGTATCTTTCAAAGCGGTCAGCTCATTTTTTGGCAACACAAGGCTAGGGTGTCTAATTTTCCACTCACCAATTTTGCGAGTGATGGAATTTAGTGGCGGTGTTCACCCATTGGAACTTTCTCCGGTGGGGCAGGGGAGGGGGCACTGTGCGTCTTACCCGCGCCAGAATTTCGATTCTGTTGTTCCACTGAAATCGGTGGAGATAAGGATGCCAGGTATAATTGACCAGAAAAATAGAAATCGCCAGATTCTCTTTCAGAAAAGCGAAAGAAGCGCATAAGAGCCGAGTTAATTTGGCGATCTTCCAGTCGATTCTGCTGCTCTCTTTTTCCAGTGGACGTTGGTAGAGGAGGCAATGGAACTGGGCTTTGTAGTAAGTATTGTTGAGTAAAATTCAATAGTATTAAAATATTGTTCAATAGTTATTCAATAGTAGTAGTAAATATTGTTGGAAGTGAGTGGAAAATTCAGCAAAAAAATATAAAAGTGAGTGGAAAATTCTGATTGACTGGGTGTCGTTCTGCACCCAGCACCCCAGGTTTTGGGACACTGATGGGGAAAATCACGAAATGAGCTTTTCTCAGTAAGTATGGATGGAATCAACTTCAAACATCGGTTGTGACTTGCTCTTAGCCCATTTCTGAAGCTGATACCAAAATTTTTGACTTGTGACCTTTAAAAGGTCACCTTAGGTCAAATAAGCATTTTTTGGCGTTTTCCTCTATAAATTTTGAATAAACTAAAATAGAGCTTTTATTTTGTCACCGAAGTGTTTGTATAGTCACTGGAAGTCAAATGATATACATCATGACTATACCAGGTCAAGTTGGGTCAGACTGTTGACCTGGGTCAGGTCAAATTCTTAAATTTGACCTGGCATAGCAATATCATATATCATTCGATTCGTATTGACGAGAGGATTGCAATGGTGCATAAACTATGGCTGTATCTTGTTTGGTTTGGAAGCTATTAGCGAAAAAGTAAACGCCCTTATGCATGGGTGGCTATGGACATTCCCAAGAATATGCCCAATATTTAGTGACCTGTAGCTCCCTAGGCTTTGACCTGACACGAAAATGAATGCCACTGTAATGAAAGCACATCTCAAGAGCTTTCGAATGGTGTTAGAAAAATGTTTCTAGCTATCATAGTTTCTGAGATATAGGAGGTTTTCTTAGTACACCTCATATTAGCGATTTTGACCTATTTTGACCTCTGGTGACCTTGATATTGACCTGACAAGAAAAATGACCGAAGTATTTTCGATATCATTTTCGAAGAGCTTTCGATTGCCGTTTTGCGCTTTTTTCTAGCTCTCTTAGTTTTTGAGATCGTGGGGGGGTCTTTTTTAGCCCCCCCCCACCAGGGCGAAGATGGCTCGTACCCGCCACCGGGGCAAGGGTTAAACACCAACGATGATAATGATGATTCTGGTTAAGCTGTTCTTTCACTAGGTTCACACGAAACTCTTTCGTGAATTCTTTGTATGTTACTGCCTCATCATGAAGCTTGATATTCGAATATGCTGGCAGAATATCTTCTTTCAGGCATGTTTTGTTATGTATGACGGCATATTTTCCTTTAATCAGCTTTTTGCGTCTTTTCGATCTTCCGGATTACTTTTCTTGCGTTGATTTCGGTCCTAAAGAGAGGGTCTCCTAATGTCATTTATATTATTGCAATGCGACGTTTCCATGCTATCACAGCATCATCCTTAGGCTATTTATATCAAATTCATTATAGGCATAAAAATTAAAACACTTCCTATAGTCAGTAAAATTCTAATAAATATATTAAATATATTATATATATGATTATATATATATATATATATATATATATATATATATATATATATATATATATATATAAAAGGCAACCACCATAGAGTTTCGATAGCTTTTGAGCTGCCTTAACCTTGTTGCAATGAGCTGAGTTCTCTACCTTCTGATCTAGGTAACTAAGAAATCTAGTCTTAATTTCTGTTTTTATCTGGCTCTCGTTAAAAGAGGCATACAGGACCTTAAGTTTTTGTTGAAGTTTACTTACTTGTTCTTGTTTTTGTTTGAGTTGATGTACCAGATTTATCTTAAAAGCTTCAGCGAAAGGCTGTTGCCTTGCCCGTCGATCATGTATTCTTATGTTGGTGTAATTGGGCAAAATATTTTCTTGAAGGCAGGTATCGTTGAATAGCACTGAGTGTTGTGTTGGGCTTTTGGGAATTTTCGGTTGAGTTTTTGGATGTGATTAAATGTCTTTTTAGTTTAATCTCGCATTTTGTCTAATATTTCTTTGATATTCATTTAAATTCCATGTTTACCGACGCGTTTCAATTGTATTTCACACAATCATTATCAAGGTTACAAGAGTTGTGCTGATTGCCGCAGTTGCTAATCTTTAAGTTCATTTTAAAAAATAGCTATTTCGTACTTTTTGCGTGGCATACTATCTAAGAATACTTTTAGTTTTGCTAACACATTTCAGGTATAAAAACACATGTAGATATAAACACATATTCTCACACACATATTCTCATGAGGATTGTAGGCCTCATGCAGACTACATTGGTGCCACCACAACAACACTATCACGACGCCTTACCATGCACATACAAGAACAAACTGGTCCAGTGGAACACTGGTTACGCAAACACAAGTCAAAACCACCACACAAACTCTTGAAGGAAAACACCAAAATCTTCGACACAAGCACAGACCACTACGGACTATTCATAAAAGAAGCACTGCACATCAACCGATACAAACCGTCACTAAACATTCAGAAATACACTAACATTTCCCTAGCGCTCTGGGGTGTATGAGAATATATGTTTATATCTACATGTGTTTTTATACCTGAAATGTGTTAGCAAAACTAAAAGTATTCTTAGATAGTATGCCACGCAAAAAGTACGAAATAGCTATTTTTAAATGAACTTAAAGATTAGCAACTGCGGCAACCAGCACAACTCTTGTAACCTTGATAATGATTGTGTGAAATACAAATGAAACGCGTTGGTAAACATGGAATTTAAATGAATATCAAAGAATTATTAGACAAAATACCAGATTCAACTAAAAAGACATTTAATCACATCCAAAAACTCCACCGGAAACTCTCAAAAGCCCAACACTCAGTGCTATTCAACGACACCTGCCTTCAAGAAAATATTTTGCCCAATTACACCAACATATATATATATATATATATATATATATATATATATATATATATATATATATATATATATATATATATATATATATATATATATATATATATACACGTATATACTTATCTGCATACGTTATACGAGCTTATACGTTATATATATATATATATATGACTTAAACCTTCTACGATATCGACGTGCTAAAGCATTAGCGAGACGCACGGTAAGGAAGCAAATCGAAATTCTTGGACAATGTATATTAATACAATCAATAGGCTTACAACTCTGCCAACGATCTGGCATCGAATACATCGTCTGTTAGGGCGCAGCTGCGCACTGTCTCTACCTGTTTTATCTGAGCCCAGCGGCACAATCACCAACCCCACAGAAGTGGCCAATGCCTTTGGAAGGGCCTGGGCCGCACGCTGACGGATTGGGTGCACTGATCCTCGGTTTGTCCGACTCAGACGACAGGGAAAACGTGTTCCGGTGAATTTTAGATCACATAATGCACTTTCTTTAAATGAACCTTTTACAATAGTAGAACTGCAAACCGCGCTTTTACGAGTTAAGAACACTGCGGTAGAACCAGATGGTATTCATATAGAGATGTTGAGGAACCTTAATGAGCAATCTGCCTCTGTTCTACTGACTTCCTTTAACTCACTGTATGCTTCACACGAGTTTCCCAGCGCCTGGAGAGACGCAGTCATCATCCCAGTTTTAAAGCCTGACAAGCATGGTAATGACCCTCTACACTATCGTCCGATCGCTTTGACGTCTTGTGTGTGTAAGCTTCTGGAACGTATGGTGAATGCACGCCTGGTGTGGTCCCTGGAGACTACCGGTTTCTTTTCAAACGCTCAGTGTGGCTTTCGTGCGGGGCGATCCACCACTGACCACCTCGTATCTCTTGACTCATCAATACGCCGATCGTTCGCCTCAAAACAAAATGTTTTCGCCCTGTTCTTTGACATTGAAAAGGCCTACGACACAGCCTTGTGCCACGCGATTTTAGAAAAAGTAGACAAAGCTGGAATCAGGGGCCATATGGGACGTTTTATCGACAACTTTATGAAAGGACGGAAATTCCGCGTTAAGGTAGGCAACAGCATGTCGGATGTCTACTTCCAGGAAAGCAGTGTGGTCCAGGGTTGTGTGCTGAGTGTGACCTTGTTCGGCATCTTGATTATTCGCATATGTAGCATTTTACCTCCCACAGTTGAGAAATCACTGTTCGTGCATGATTTTGCGGTGTGGTTAAGCACGTCGACATCGGTTTCAGCCTAGAGACAGCTTCAGATATGTATTGACCGGTTGTCTGAGTGGAGTGTTACTAATGGCTTTAGGTTTTCGACGGAGAAGTCTGTGTGTATGCATTTTTGTCGTCGCCGAGTGTGTACTGATGTGAACTTGCGTTTATACGGCAGAAGGGTACCGACTGTGTCGGAGACCAAGTTTTTAGGCATGAGGCTTGACAAACGGCTTTCATACAACCACCACATATCGTTACTGCGAGATAAGTGTTTCAAACGCATGAATATTTTAAAGTGATCTCTTGCACGTCGTAGGGGGCTGATAGGGTGACTCTTCTTCGGGTTTATCGTGCACTTGTCCGCTCTGTTTTAGATTATGGTTCAATCGCATACAACATCGCGTTGAGTAGCGTCAAACAGCCAATGGACGCTGTCCACCACGCATGTATTAATACGTGTCGCCACAGGAGCTTTCCGTACCTCACGCAGAGCCAGGATTTTGGTGGACGCTAATGAGCCTCCACTAGACTTGAGACGGAAGCGATTTACACTCACATACGCGAGCAAAATGCGCCAGTTCCCATCGCACCCAACTTGCAAGTGGATATTCGACGACTCGCAACAGCTCCCCTCAGAACGACCCGGCCAACGTCATCACTGGCACTCTGCATACGAGTTGAGCAATGGCTGGAGGGTTCAGATATCGACCTAGGGGTAATAGCCGAAGTACGTGCGCAGCGCATTGAACCATGGCGCCTCACTCCTGCGAAGTGTGACATGGTATTACTGCAACACAAAAAAGCATGTACATCTCCTCTGGAGTGCTAAAGCCTGGCACTGCGTAAAATTGGAACCGACTCAGGTTTTAAAAGATTTTACACGGACGTTTCAAAGGGAGCCACTGGTACTGGTAGTGCATTTGCTGGAGGGGGACAAAGTCGGGGGTTTAGCCTGCCAGCAATGGTTTCAGTTTTTACCACGGAACTGTACGCTATTTTGTGCCCCGCAGGGGACCGATTTCCATCTGCTGGACTCGTCTGCTCCTGCTGACTTGTCCGGCACATGGATAATTGGGTACGGGATGTAACTACACCCGCGACCCCAGTTGGCAGGATGGGTTTCGCCTCCCGCCTTCGGGTGATGGGCCAAATCGAGACTGCCATCCTCATCCTATCTTAGCCCTCCTAACTTCAAATCCGAACAACTCCTTGTTCCTTTTCTCTTCTTTCATTATTTCCTTGTGTATCCATGCCTTTCCACCCGTATCCTTTCTGTCCACTCCTAAATACCCCTCCTATCCACTGTCTGCGATGTCTGGCCCGGCGTATCTCCGCGGGTGGCGGGGGTGTGTGCACTCGTTCGTCATGGGTGTGCACGCCTCGGTCGCGTGCGGCGCGCGGGTGGGCTAGACAGCGCAGACCGACCCGCTTCCTTTTCCAACCCATAACTTCCCAGTTACCCACCTTTCCCCAGTGTCATGGGCGTCCCCGTACGTGCCTATGATTCCTGGATGGTCCGTGGGGGGCAGGGGGCGGGACGCTGTTCCCGCTCCTACCTCCCCTCCCCCGGCCTTCGCTGGTGATGGAAGACGGAGCCCTCCCCCCGCGCCACAGCACCAGCAGGCGGCTCCTGCTGATAACTCCCTGGAGTCGGCACCCGGTGCCACTCCGAGCCAAGCACCGACTGAGGCGGAGGGATGGGCGGTTGTAGGACGGGGTGGTAAGCACTCCAGCACGGGGAGGCGTTTCCGGCCGCCTGCCGTCCAACCACCCACCGGCGGCGATGATTCAGCGCCTCCGCCGCCGCCGCCAACCTTGCCAGTGACCCAGACGCCGCCAGCACAGCCTGCAGCCCAGATCCGCTCTTCCACCGTCACGGCAATGCGGATAAATTTTGAGGGGCCGCGGAGGAGGTCTCCGACAAAGCGTCCTGCTGTGAGCCCTCCCAGCGAACCCCAAACCACACGAGCGCGTGCTCACTCTGTTGAAGGCGCACGAAGCCGTGGTCCGGTCCGCTACCGAATCGGTGGCCCCAGCTTGGGGCCAGGCAAGGGGCCATACGGGGTACTGGGCCCCCTTGAAAAGGTTAGGTTAAGCCGTCTATTTTTAGTAAGCCCGTTTTCTTTTAGCCTAAATGACTTTTCTACAGTGGAATTGCCGAGGCCTCCGTTCAAATTTTAGTGACCTGCAGCAGATTTTTTTCCGATTAAAACCCTTCTGTCTTATGTCTTCAGGAGACAAAATTGTCCCCCTGGAGCTGTTTTTAATATTCGAAATTATCATAGTTTTAGAAAATATATTTTTAGTTCAACAATAGCATACGGAGGGGTGATGGTTGCTGTGCACCATGCCACTCCCTGCTACAGTATCCCTTTAAATACAGCGCTGCAGGCGGTAGCCGCTCGGTTAGACCTTGGTTATATTAAATTGACAGTGTGTACTATCTACCTACCACCGGGCGCCAATCTAAATTTAAGTGATCTGCATAATTTAGTCGACCAGCTGTCCACGCCTTTCCTTTTACTTGGTGATTTTAACGCCCACAACTCAGCGTGGGGTGGAGCTGCCGGCTGCACGTGTCCCCGGGGCCGCACAGTCGAGAGATTTCTTCACCTTAATTCCCTCTGCCTCCTCAATTCCGGTTGTGCTACTCACTTTATTCTACCCTCTGGTTCTCTCTCTTCTATTGACCTTTCCATTTGCTCTCCGTCTCTTCTTATCCAGTTAAATTGGAGCACTCTGGATGATCCTCACGGAAGTGACCATTTCCCTATTCTTATCTCTCCGAACCGTCCTCGCCCTGCGGGAGCACACCTCCCGCGCTGGAACGAAAGGCGGGCAGACTGGGCAGGTTTCGGGGCTGCGAGCAGTGCGGTGGACCCCACCCCGGAGGCCTCAGCCACTCAGGCTATTGAGAATGTTAATTGTATGATCTTGACAGCAGCGAAACATTTTATTCCGATGACACGTGGGCAGCCAAAACGCACTCCTGTGCCGTGGTGGAACCAGGAGTGCAAGTCAGCCATTTTAAGCAGAAAACGGGCTTTTAGAATGTTTAACAGACACTCAACAGCAACGAACCACGCGAATTTCAAGCGTGCTAGGGCGTTTGCGCGTCGTATTGTGCTGAACTCGAAGAGAAGGTGGTTTGTAGAATATGTGTCTAGGGTAAATCGTTTCACTCTGTCAGCTGAGGTCTGGTTCCAAATACGAAGAATGCAGGGAAAAAATCGTCCCCCGTCTGCTCCAGTTTTGGAAGCCAACGGGTTTAAAATAACCGACTTGCAAGCGGTGGCAGAGCACATGGCGAGAGCTTTCCATGATCGTTGCAGTGTCTCCTCTGAAAATCCTCATTTTACTCGAATTCGTGAAATCGCGGAGAGAAAACCGGTCGACTTTGGGCGGGATAACTCGGCTGATTACAATGTGCCTTTTTCAATAGCTGAGCTCAGAGCAGCACTCTCCACTGTGAGGCCGGTGTCACCTGGCCCTGATAACATCACTAACAATATGCTTCGCCAGTTAGGTACCTGATGCATCTCTATCGTCTCTGCTAAACATATATAATCATATCTGGAGTAATAATGATTTCCCAGATCAGTGGCGCGAGGCACATATCGTACCTATTTTAAAGCCCGGCAAAACTGGCTCATCACCCAACGACTTTCGTCCCATGTCATTGACTTCGTGTGTGTGTAAACTGTTAAAATGGTCAACATGCGTCTTGTTTGGTATCTGGAATCCAACCAGCTCCTTTGTAATAGCCAGTGTGGTTTTCGCCAGGGCCGCTCCACAATCGACCACCTAGTTCGTTTAGATGCCTCTGTGCGCGAGAGTTTTGTACGTAAATATCACACAATTGCGGTGTTCTTTGACGTTGAGCGCGCGTATGATTGTACTTGGAGACACGGCATCCCGCACAAACTTTTCGAGCTTGGCGTGCGAGTGCACATGGGATGGTTCATTTCCAATTTTCTTAGAAATAGTTTTTTTCGTTATCGCGTTAACTCCGTCTTATCAAATCGATACCAACAACAGAGGGGAATTGCTCAAGGTTCTGTGAGCTTTATAGCCCTGTTCGCAGTTATGATTAACGACATAGCAGACACTTTACCCACGAATATACACCATGCACTTTTTGTAGACGATTTTACGATATGGGTGACGGCGTCCACCACTGCCGCTACACAGAGGCGACTGCAGCTCGGTCTTGATCGTTTGCAGGAGTGGAGCACACGAAACGGCTTAAGTTTCTCAAGTGTAAAAACCAAGTGCATGCACTTTTGCAACGGACGTGGAGATTGTGAGGACCCAAAGTTGTATATCGATGGAAATTTGATCGATGTTGTGCCGGAAACGAGATTTCTAGGGCTCACACTGGACAAAAGGCTTTCATGCATACCACATCTGAAGCAGCTCCGCGCAAAGTGTTTTGATACATTAAATATACTCAAAGTTCTAACAAAATGAGGTACGGGACTGACAGGAAGACGCTTGTCATGCTCTATAGGTCATTAGTACGCTCAAAAATTGAGTATGGTTGCCTGGTATATGAAGCCGCTCCCTAATCAGCAAAAACCATGCTGGATACTGTGCACCATCAAGCCGTTAGAGTTATAACGGGAGCATTCCGTACATCCCCAATATCAAGCATGTTAGTGGACGTCGATGAAATGCCGTTAGAGTTGCGCCGAAAAACACTTGCCATGCGCTATGTTTTGAAACTCAAACAATCCCCGACGCATCCCACATACTCAATATTTTTTGGTGACGCCCAGCTCCGCCAGATTGATAATGGATCCCGCGCGGCAGCTCGTCATCCAGGAGTAAGGGTCCCCAAATTGTTTTATGAGATGCAGACTGTTTTGAGCAATTCGTTTAGTCTGTATCAATTGAAACTGTTTTCTTTTCTCGAATAAAGTTTTCCTCGAGGGTAAGAAAGATTTTGAAACATATATATATATATATATAAATATATATATATATATATATATATATATATATATATAAGTACGTCACGTGTTCGCCCTTGTTTAACGAAGTTTTATGACTTGTCTCCTGACGATGTTTAGCCTCTGTTCCTCAAGACTGAGGCCGAGGCTGTAGAAGCGTGCGGTCGCAAGCACAGGTGGTAGGTTCCGTCTGTTGTTCCTGTTGCGGATCCATATTGCTTCACGTTTCCAGTCGTCATTGGTCTTTTCCACACACAGCCAATTCTTGTTTGCCTCATACGCTGTTCCTTCAGCTCGTGAGCCCTTGTTTAGTTGGAACCCGAAGATGCTCGCTGCTCCCAGAATGGCAGCAGACGACTCTTCAAGCGTCGTTTTTTGAGCTACGACGTCGGTCCAGAGTTGGTTTGGCTTAACGTTTTCAGGCGTGGTGGTGATGACCATTGTCATGTTTCCGATAGATGTCATCTTCGGAAAGTTCACATCCTCGTTCCTGAACGTCTCGCACTTCTTGAGCGCGTCAGACATTGCCAGGAGGTACGGCCTGTTGAACCGTGTCTTGCTTCCGTCGTCCGGGAACACATTCTCGGTGATACCGTATCCAGCGAGTTTGCGTCTGATTTCAGCGCGTCTCTCTCCGATAGCGGCTTGGTTTCCGAGGAGGTTCAGTGATGGCTTTGTACCTTTAGGAGTTGTGAATCTGAAATTCCGCTGTGGCTCAGGGGCAGGTGCGTTTAGTAGCATGACCATGTCCCCAGCTACACCTAGACAAGGTACTTCCTCGTACAGAGTGTGCGAGCCGGCGTTGATGACGGTGCGATGGTAACCTCCATGCCCTTCTTGTGCTTCTGCTACTGGCAGATTCGGGATGTTGAGGTATGTCAGTTTTCCCATTGGATCTTTTACGTTCCCTATGGAATGTAGGTATGCGTAGATCGGGGAAGGAACTGTATACACGTCATCTTCAGTCGTGCGGAGGATGTCCTTCTCAGCATCAGTTAGGTTCTGTCGGCCGGACTTCTTTTTGATGTCCAGAAGCCGGATCCAGAGCAGACCTGTAGCGTAGTAGTTTAGCTCCTCTTTCGTGTATGATCGGTCGAGTTGACTTGCATCTTTTAGGAGCTCTTGGTACACTACGTTGCTGATTTTCGGCAGCATACAGAAGTTAGCATCGAACCTTTCCAGCGGTTCTGACACGGCAATCGAGACCTTTGGTGCGTATATGGCTTCGGCCAAGATGTCGTTGTTTCGCTGTGGAGTCGGTGCCTTGGCAGCTTCCAGCTTTCGCGGCGGCGGCAGCTCGTCGGGTAGTGTCGACGGCTTGGCCTGCGGCACGGATAGTGGCTTGCCAGTGATTTCTCTGATGGCTTGTTTACCGAATTTGGACTTGACGTTTGTTGGATCAAATCTCTTCACCTCACCCTTGTAGTGGGGAGAGATGCGTTTGACCTGTTCGGCCGTGAAACTGTGATCCATTGTCTTTTCAGTGTGCTGCGTGTTACTCGAAAGTAATCTTTGCAGTTTTGTTCGCTTAGCACCAGTGTAGCTTATTGCAGTGCGGTGCGTCCGCGGGTTTTCCCTATACTGGGACCAGAAAACTCATTTGCGTGAGCGTTTGAGAAAACTGGGCGGAGTAAGGGTCCGCACCTGGCTTGTGGAGGCTGGGATAGACACAGATCTCATTGAACCGTGTGACGCGGGTTTGGTTGATCCTTGGCTTATCTCTGCGGTGAACACAAACAAGGGCTTACTGGATCAATGTAGAAATATGCCTCCTGAAGTTATGCGCCAGTTATTTAGGGAGTTCTGTTCTGAATCTTATGATAATCACATCCACTTTTACACTGATGGATCGAAGGGTGATGGTGGCACGGGATGTGCATTTTTCGGCGACGGCGTTGAAAAGTGTTTTAGTTTACCGCGCGAGGCATCTGTGTTTACCGCTGAGCTGTACGCAATATTCCGTTGTCTGGACCATGTTTCGAAGTTAAGGGCGAGGAAGTTTGCTATTTTTACAGATTCGTTGTCTTCCGTACAGGCATTGGAGTCTTTTTACTTTTATAATATGTCAGCACCTTTTCTCTTGACCCTTATTAGGCAGAAACTGCATAGCCTGAGGGGAAAGGGAAAATGTGTAGATTTAGTTTGGGTGCCAAGTCACTGCGAAATATCCGGAAATGAGCGGGCAGATCGATGTGCAAAGACGGGAGCAGAACGTGCTGCCCCCCCAAGTCTTCGTGTTCCATTTTTTGACATGTACGCGCAAGTTAAAATGTATGTTTTTAGCGACTGGCAACGTCGATGGGATGGTGATTTTAAAGGTAGGAAGCTCCGCGAGCTGAAACCACGCTTAGGGTCGTGGACCTCTAGTAGTGCAGGCTCCAGAAGGGAGGAGGTTGTCCTGTGTAGATTGCGACTGGGACACACTCATTCAACCCATTCATATCTTTTATCTCGTCGTGACCCGCCGGAGTGTCCACGCTGTGGCGACAGGCTCACACTCAAACATATCCTTTTAGATTGCCGTGACTTTGAGATAGAGAGAAACCGACATCTGCAGGGATCTCCGACACTGAATTCTCTTTTCGGCGAGCATCGTTCTGTGGATATTGCTACCATTATGTTATATCTGAGGAGCGTTTGTTTTAATGTTATATATTCACCCTCGTAGTTTTTCAGTTTTACATGGTGTATGAGTTCATTTTACCTTCTCGCTGACCTTGGTATGTGATGTTAAAATGTCTGCGATTCTCTTCAGTTTTTACATTTTATTCTATTCATTTTGTTTTTATTTGTATTATTGGTGTATTATTGTTTTGTTTTTTACGTATGCCCTTTTGATTTTGTTTTAAAAACTTAAGCTGTTTTACACCTTACTTGTTGAAATGTTGTTGACTTGTTGCGCGTATGTCTCATTTATGCATTCTATTTAGTGTTATGGGCGCCGAATGACCTCAGATGTCGGTGCGCCCTAAAACGTCAAATATGACGATGATGATGAGAACGTGGCTTCGGAACGATGCGTCTTGCGTCTTGAATTTTTGTGTCTCACCCTTTTACTTTCGTTATGGGCGCGAAATGACCTTAGTAGTCGGGCCGCCCAAAAAGTATTCGGCCCTTAGTAGTCGCGCCATATGACCCAGGCTGTCGGGACGGCCGAAAACCCAAATATGATGATGATGAGGTGCCGGCACGACGTCAGGGCTGACCTCCTGATCGCCACACCCCATGGTTTCTTATGTTTCTCATAGTTTCTCACATCCCATAGTTTTGATGTATCAGTGTTCTACACTTCCTTTTTTCCATAGGTTCGTAAGCACGGTATGGCTCAGTGTGGCAACGCCGGTGGAGGCCCAGCTCTTGTAGGTGCCGATGACACCAACGACTCCGGAACCGGAGGCGGGACTGCAGCCGACGCGGTGCTGATGGCTTTGGCTACGCTCTACTTCTGTCCCAGGCACAGTGATCGAGCAAACACCGCAGTGATCGACAAGCACCACAGTGATCGAGCAAGAAATCACCAGAGCGGAGCTGTTCGCCATCCGAGCGGCCCTCACGGCCGTTCGTGAAGCGGCAGACAAGGCCGGCACGACTCCGTTGTCAGCTGCTGTGACTCACGAGCGGTACTCGACATGCTGACGGGCGGGACTGCCGAGGGGGCGCCTATATGCGCGTCTGGCGGGGACGAGCGGGTGGACAACTTTTCACTCGAGGCCTTCCCTGCAGACGACTCGACCCTCATCAAGGGGATGTGAACGGACAGCACCCTGCATGGGATGTTGTCTGTTTAGACCCGGACAGGGTGGGCCGCCTGATACATGAAGAATACATGCGTAAGAACTGGCGAATCCTCAACAACGGCGCTGCCACCCGTGCCAGCTATGGAGTGGAGACTCGCCTCTCAGCCCCGGATATCGCCATGGCCCATCAGGACCTGGTGCACCGCTGTACGTGGTCGGTTGGCACCGACCTTGGAAGTGAACACCTCCCCAGGTGGTGTCGGTGGCTGGCTGTGGCCCCCGGCGTATCAGGAAGACGCGCTGGGCCTTCCACAAGGCCGATTGGACCGGCTTCACCGCCGCATATGACGAGATGTTGGCTGGTACTGTTCCGCCGGACCTGCCGGTCGAGGAACTGGCTACGCGCCTGACGAACGCCGTCCTCGAAGCGAGCTCCCGCAGGATCCCACGCGGAGTCCGTGCCGACCCCGTACCCTCGACCCGGAGCGCTGTCCAGTGCAGTGGCAGAGCGCTGAGCGGCGAGGATCGCCATGGAACGGGATCCCTCAGGGGAAACCACGGATCGCTGGAAGGCCTCTAAGAGAAGAGCCGCAGAGGCGGAGGAGGAGGCAAGACGGTGCTCTCGGGCATTTTGTCACCGCAGGTCCATGACCATTGGCCTCATCACGGAGATTATGAGGCGGATGGAGGGGGTACGCGGGACGTATGCCCCTGCCAGGCGGTCAATGGCAACTGCGGCCGTGTCGCTGCGGAGGACCGAGCCAGGGCCGAGGCCTTCGCTCGTGAGTACTCCCTCGTGAGCAAGCGCACTCGCCATCGGAGGCATGACCGAGCCACGAAGACCTCGCTGCGCGCAGCGTGGCCACGTCCATGCCCCTGTGACAGCTCCTGCCACGGCTGAAATTCCTCCACGGCTTCTCAAACTAATTGCAATACTTATTAGTGAACCCATAACAAAGCTCTTTAACATGTCTCTCTCAGGGGGCATATTCCCTCGATATTGGAAACTCGCAAACGTCACCTGCATATTTAAGAAGACCGGTATCTCTTCGGACCCATCCTGCTACAAGCCAATCAGTTTGTTATCATTCTCATTCAATGCTTCTAAAACTATATAGCAGACATTCACAAACAGTTCGCCAAAAATTCATTAGTGTTGAAAATGGCATGGAGCGTTATACATAACGTCGAAACTCACAAGCGTTTAGGATTGAAATTTTTAAGCGACCTTAGCTTTCACGAACATGTGAATTTTATACGTAAAACAAAAAGTCAAACCCCGTAGTCCAATTTATCCTATTGTAAGGTATGTCCCCAACAGATAATGGTTGAATTCTATAAAAATTACATCCGACCTCTTCGATTATGCAGATTCAGCATACGACGATCATATTGCCATATCCGACTCAATCCGGCTCGAAAGATTGCAAAGCAGGACAGCTAAGCTTATAACTGGGGCACTGTTCAGAACCCCATCAGGAAACCTACGGGCTGAGTTAGGACTAGAGACTTTAAAATCGCGTAGAAGTATTCGCAAACTTATAGCTTTCCATAAAATGTTGTATTTTGAAGATAATTGACCCACCTATAGCTTATGCCTCATTACAGAACCTAGGCAAAATAGAACGGGCAGACTTACGGAATGCAAGAACATGGACCATGCCGAAGTCAAGAACATCTTCCTTTCAACGACCTTTTTCGCATCTCCGTAAAAAGCTGAAACGATCTTCCAGAAAGCATAAGGAACACGCGGAACGCAAGCCAATTCAAACGCACTGTTACAGAAGGATACGGTGCTGCTAAATCCCCCAATTATTACTTTCTGGGCACAAAACTCGGAAACATATTCCATTCAACGCTTAGAATGGGACTAACTCAGCTTAAAGCAGACATCTTCAAATATAACCCATTGCACAGTCCAGCATGTTCTTGTGGCCATCCCAGGGAGGATGTTAGGCACTTCGTCTTGGAATGTCCAAAATTTGCTGAACATAGAAATACTGTATTAGATTTGATAGCGACCAACGACATTCTCAGGAATCTAGTAATTAAACAAGTGATCGATACTCGATACTAATTTGTGGAAACATCACAGATAAAAGTTTGCAAGTTATCATTGCCAACTCATTTCAAAATTTCCTCGTACAAACCAAGCGTTTCAACTTGTGAGCTGGATGGAGTAGCGTTCGAAGTGGAATGGTGGATGGTCCACATTTGTGGAAATTGTTGTCTGAGGTGATTGGCGCTGAGTGGATTATATTATAAGTTGTCCCAAGTGCTGTGTGATTTGTCGCGAATGGTGGAAGCCCGTTTTGGTTGATGGTGGAGCAATGCTTACTGCTTATGAAATTAGACCAAGCAATAGGCACCGCGACTGAAGACCCTTATGGGGTTTTATCGCTCCGTTGAATGTTGAATTTATGTATGCTGAGAGATGAAATAAATAAATACATACATAGATATCTCAGTACAAATACATTATAAAAGAGGGATACCCCCTTTAAACGCATCGGACGATTTTCTCGGAAACTTGCGCTGTCCTCTGTACCGACCGACATGGAAGTCCAGCGTTACGCTGTATATCGCCTGGGTGTAAAACTGTACGTGGGAACGTATTACATAAGTTCTGTCTTCCTCCTGTGTGGTTGAGGCACGACAGAAATAAATATTCAAGCCTATCGCGTTGGTTTGCTTACATCCATTCGGGTTTTGCTTTTAGTTTCTCCGCTTTTCCTGACATTCGGTCAGGATAAGCGCCAAATTCAATGAATTTCAATTTATCATAACCAAAAAATCAGTATAAATTTAACCCTATGTTATTTGATGCGAAAAGTCCAGATCCGAGTTTATTCTGACATCGGAGCATGTCAGGATAAACCCTTTTATCCTGACTTGCCGAATTCTACGTTTTCGCAATGAGATTTGAATTCGCCTTTGCCCGCCATTGGTCTCCTTCGAACAAGCCGAGTTTTCTTCTTTGATACCCCGCAGGGGACCGATTTTCATCTGCTGGACTAGTTTGCCACCTGCTGACTTGTCCGGCACATGGATAATTGGGTACGGGATGTGACGACACCCGCGACCCCAGTTGGCAGGATGGGTTTCGCCCCCGCCTTCGGGTGAGGGGCCAAATCGAAACTGCCATCCTTATCCCTACTTAGCCTTCCTAATTTCAAATCCTATCTGCTCCATGCTCATCTTCCTTTTCCCCCCTTAATTTCCTGTGTGTCCATGCCTTTCCAACCTCATCCTTTCTGCTCACTCCTAAATTCCACTCCTACCCACTGTCTGTCGTGTTCGGCCCGGTATGTCTCCGCGTGTGGCGGGGTGTGTGGGCTCTCGCTCGTCTTGAGTGTGCGCACCTCGGCCGCGTGTCAGTACAAAATCGACAAAACGCGATTGCTTATTTAATTCATTTCAGGGGCCCTTACCAGTTGAGGTGGCCCCAGACCAGCTTGTGCCGCAAGACAAAGTCAGTAAATTCATGTAAAATACCCTTTCAGGATCCCGGATCAGCCTAGGGCCCCATGAAAAGCTCTATTTAGGAGGCCCAAACCCAACTCAGGGGGCCCAAGATCAGCTGAAAGGGTTCATACCGTTAAGAGGTTCCAGACCAGATAAGGGGCCCCCTGACGGCTCGGAGCGCCAGTCCAACACCGATATTTCAAGATCAGCGAGAGGACCCTGACCATCTAAAAGTACGTCAGATCAGTTTAGGGACCAGGCCTGTTGTGGGGGTCCAAATCGGCTCAGCGGGCTCTGAAAAACTCAGGGGCAGACCAGCTGGCCCCGCGACGATCCCAAGGGACTTAGATCAGCGCAATAGGGTCCGGACAAGCTAGAATGCCGATACCAGTTTAAAGGGTTCCATTCTAGCTCAGGGGTCCTTGCCAGCTCAAAGGACATCAATCCAGCAAGGGGCTCAACGACCAAGCCAAGGACCTCCTGCGTAAATCCTCTTATGGGCCCTATACCAGCTCATGACCGCCTCACTAATTCCATATAAAGGGTTCTTTCCAGCTTAGGGGGTCTCAAACCAGCGTGGGTCTAATGCCAAGCCAGTAAGTTTAAGTACAATACCCGCTCACGGCCCCTGAACAGCCCAGGGGCTACCTGAAAAACCAACTCAAGGGCCGATATCAGCTGATACCAGTTAACGGGCCGCGACAAGCTCAGGGAGCCCCAGTGCCAACACATGGGTTTTGAAATCCGTTTGGGGGCCTGGTTATATAAAGGTGCCCCAGATCGGCTGTGGGGACTCAATATAAACTCAAAGGACTCCCAAGAAAAAACTCGGGGACCCAGACATACTGATGGACTCCAAAGCCGCTCAGAAGGTCCAGAAAAAAACTCAGTGGACGATACTGGCTGGGGGCTCCAAGCCCAAGTCTAGAAACTTCTGTGCAAGTCTCTCGGGGGCCCAGATTTGCCACATGACCCTGACAGTTGGTGCGTCGATAAGCCCCCCCCGAACCTCAGATTTTCTCAGGGGCCCCTAGGGAAGCTCCATCTCAGTGGGCCCAAAAGCCAGCTCAGGGGTACCCAAACCATCTGAGGAAGGCCCCATACCAATTCAGGAGGGTCAGATAAGATAAAGGGCGCCAAAGACCCCACCGGTCTCAGTGCCAACACAGGGGCTCAGCTCAGCCCATGAGTATTAATAAGCAGCCCCCAGAACGATCCAAGGGCCCCTCCGAAACACGGATCTCAGAAGGCGCAAATTTAACTCAGAGGTGCAGACCAGCTCAGGGGTCCGAAGATCACCTGGCAGACTCCATATGAGTTCAGGGGCCCCGGACCAGATAAGGGGCTCAAAATGAGCGTATAGGCCCACTTCCCAACTCGTAGGGGTCCAGTTGAGCCCAGGGGTCACAAGATCAGTGCACGGGACCCAAACATGTAAGGGACCCAGACCAGTTCAAAAGCCGGCCCAGTTCAAGGGTCAGGGGCCCACACCAGCCCAGAGCCTAGTCTATTTCAGGTACCACAGACTAGCTTAACTTCACGAGATTCCAAAACTGCTAAAGGAGCCCACTGGGGGTGGGGGGGGTGGGCAATACCAACGCGGGGGTTCCACACGCCAGTTTAGTGGTCCAGCTCATCTCCGGGGCCGTGAATCAGCTCAAGGAGCGCCAAATCAACTCAGGGGTCTTAACACGCGCAGTGGAAGGGTCCTAAAGCGCCTCCACGTATTTTTCCAAGGTGGCCGGAGAACCGTTCTTTACCAGAATACGTTACTCGCCCACATTTGAGAGAATTCATAAGTGCGTCGACTGGTGAACGAATTTGGAAAACTGTTTAATAATTTACAAACATATGATCTTTGAAAATCAGACTTATATTTTGAGACCGTAGCAATCGCGCGGTAGCACCTGTTCGCCTGCACTGCAGACCGAGCGGTGACGTAATAACGTCATATAATCAGGTTATATGTTAGGGTTCCCGCGCTTGGTTCAAGGTCACATATTAAAGTCATTGGCCCAAGTGTTCTGGACAGATGTCATTGCTCAGTATAACGTATGATATGCTATCACTTCATAGTTAATGTTTTTGTTAGTGGCAATGCCACAGGTTGAGGTCAAAGACCTTTTAAAGGTCCAACCTCCATTTCCCGCCAAAAAGCTGCTACAGTGCCAGTTATATTGTAAATTATTGAGAATATGTCATGTTAATCATAGGTCAGTGACCTGGAATAGCCTTGAGCTCAAACATTCGGAGGATATTATGTGGGACATTCCCTCTATGGCCTTAGTCCACTTTCAGTGTATTCCTGGCTTTTTCTGTGCAATCACAGAATTTTCCGATAGGTCTCCAGCGCGGCCCATATATGACCTTTACGACCTCGTTTGAACTTTAAGATACTGACTTAGGTCAATAAATCTTAGCCATTACGCTGATCGCCATCCCCCCACGTACCCCCAACGGGTGATTTTCTAACCCTCTTGGTTTCCGAGATCTCGGAAGTGCCTGAGCATCTCCTAAAGTGCCCCCTAAGGGTGGCACTTTAGGACACTCCTCCACTGCACGTTGACGCCAGACCCTTCCAGCGAAGGTGTTAAGGTAAGAGCATGACTCCACACTAAATCTCGTGCCCTCTGTGAAAGACCGACTTAGGGTGCTGCTTAGTTCAGCTGAAGGACCTTAGACCAGCTCGGGGACCCGGACTTTTCCTGACACAGAGCCGTTGCGCCGCCCCTGGCCTCTAGCACTCCTATTCAAAGAAGATGCAAAGGGACAGATAGTCAAATCTTGACTAAGCCGATCATAAAAATGCCGCGAATAGAACTATCATTACTTATGGGTCGGGAAAATATTTTGTGGGGGTAAAAGTGGTATGATCCGAGCTGACCCCTCCCCCTCCCCGCCCAGTTTCTCTCAATTTCTAAATCAGGGGGTCCTGATCCCTAACCCCGGGATATCCACCCATGCGCGCAATCATGCAGAAAAGGGTGGTTTAAAGGGGTTGAGTGCGATACATGTTGCATTAAGGTATCCTAGGGCTGAAAGGGAGGGGGAATCGTCAAAACAGGGCGCCCAACCACAAAATTGAGGGCGGCCGGAGGCAAATGAGAATGGTCCATGTTGAGGTGGGGCGCCACAAGGCTGTAAAATAGCAGACACTTCTCCCCGCGATCACCGCTGCTTCTCCCGTGCTACCTGCCGCTGACGCCCTTCGCTCCGCCCGCTGCTCGCCTCGCGCGGTTCTACCTGCGTGCCGTCGCGTTTCGGTCCGCTCTGTGGGGCTGGATGGATGGGACGTGCATCATTCTGGGCTGTCATCACTCATCCCTGTACGTTTTAAGACTTCATACGTGTACCTATTCATGTTATCCTAAGTTTGTGTACAGGCATGTTGCCCGTGAATGTGAGAACATGTATGGGTACATAAAGGCGGCCAATCGGGCACTATGGGCCAATATACCAATAGTGGAGAAGGGGCGAACAATCATGCTGAAGAGGGCGACCAGAAGTAGACGAGGGTGGTCCATGTTGCAGTTGGGCGCCCCAGGGCTGAAAGGCGGTGGCTAATCATAAAATATAGGCACCCAATCGCAAAGAAGAGGGCGGTCAGTAATCGATGAGGACGGTCCATGTTCACGTGGCGCGCCCAATAGTATGCTAGGGGAAGCTGGTTCGAAATTAAGGGTGGCTAAGAGTGAACAAAGTCAAATTAAAATGGTATTTTCTTTGCGTTTTGATCTAGCATTGGTGTTTTGTACCCAAGGTGTCGTCAACTGCGGGCGCCTTCGGCGCCCGAAATCGGCTGTGTCAGTCCTTGGGTCCTAATGGGGACGACAGCCCCTTTGCCCCCTGGACCTGTCGCTGTAGTGACCACAGGATACCTAAAAAATAATATGGGGTCGGTTGTGAATGCAGTGTCTTGAGATCATGGTAGGGGCTTGGTCGCGACGCATATGGGCTCGGGAAGGATAAGTGACGATTGCTTTACAGAGGGCCCGCAACTACGAGGCATGGGGGCCCGGCTACGGCCACAGAGACAATGCCAGAGCTCGGCTCATTATTACGGTATTCCGCAAGGGGACCCAGTTGGGCAATGTCGCCCGTGATGTGGTAGGGGATCCGACCCCATCTTCAGGGGACCCGGTTTGACTAGGGACACTTGATTATGATAAGTGACCCTCTATGACTTTAGGAGCGTGGGACTATGTAAAGGGATCAGCTTGTGACTATATGGTGCTTGATAAGCATCGCAGGCATAGGAGCGTCCAGAATATTGAGGGTGAGGGCAACATGTGTTTTCAAGTAATTTTTTCCACTTAACACGATGGGGCTAATGCTAAACATATTGCTTATTTGGGGGAAGGGGTGTCATGGCCCCTGGCCCCTGTTCCTACGCCTATGATAGTTATCATGGAAAAAATGTTATTGGACGAGGGAACAGGGTTATGCTATTATCGGGGAGCCTGGTTGTGACCACCGGAAGCCACGACTCTGGATTGGTGGGATATTTCCGAACGTTGGCGGGGCTTGCTTGGATTCCACCAAAGATGTGGAAAGCTGCACCCATTGACAATGACGCAGCCCACCTTTTCTCTGTACACATGATTTTTGGCGCAATTGCTCATTGCTTGGGGATTTGCATGGGACTATCATTACGGGGCTAGCGTCGCTGTAGTGGCAGAAGTGGAAGCTGCTAACTGAACTTGGCAAAGTTGCTTTGTTTATTTCCCGCAACAAAAGTCTCGTTGCCATAGCAATTATAACATCCCAATCGTCAGCTGGCGTGACAGTGAACGTGCACGTTTTGCAGAATAAGGGAATTTTTGCACGGAAAGCGTTTACTTTACCCTCGTTCTGTTAGAATTTATCCTGACTTCAGGAGTGTCAGGATAAAAATGTCACCATAAAAATGTCACCATAAATTCAACGTCGTAGAATCGTGTCAGGCTAAGCGGAAATATTCATTATGGGTGAGATTGAAATGCTGCAACGCAATTCTAGGGAATACCGCACTGTTATGCCGACTGTCATGCTATAATGAATATGCCGTCGCGCTAAAATAGTCATTGGATGTGGTTGTATGTACGTCGTCCACAAGAAAATTGATTGCAAAATTCTTACTTTTCTTGGCCTAAGTCAACTGTAGGCTGTTACTGACACAACTAAGCATTGCCTTACAATTAAGAGGGCCTATCATCCTGCACGATGGTGGCGAACGCTGTCTCGGCTGAGTTATGTTTATCATGGCTAAAGCGATAGAAGACTGTTTTCTCCTTGGATCTTTGACTGAATGGTATGCCGTGTCTGGATGTTGGCGCCGAATGGCAGTCGAGGAGCCAGAGCGCCTCCTGAAACGCCTGCGTAATTCCATCAAGAAATGGGAGTCGAGCAACAGGAAAAGCAGTAGAGAGGAGGTGGCCCTCTAGACTCTGCATCGGCCACTGCTGTGCCACTCACAGCTACACTTTCGCTTAATAATGGGCCCCGAGCCACCCTCGCCATGGTTGGGGGTGTTCAAACACACCCCCTCTCGAACTCAGTTCCTATACGGAATAGTGAAAAAAATGCGAACGCGGGTGGATAGCTCATACAAATTCATGAAGAAACTACATCGGTCACTTTTTGGCGCAGGTCAATATTCAGGTCACGTCAGGTCAAAGAAGGTGGCATGTTAGAGAAGAGTTTCGGGGCTCCAGCATCGGACAGAGTTGAGTTAAAATACTTTTTAGACACCATTTCCTTCCTCTCGCTACGGCGAATCGAATGATGTATGATAAGACTATACTAGGTCAGAACACAAAAATGACCTGACCTGTGGCATAGCCAAGGTCACAAATCTGATCTAGCATAGTCAATATGCATATCAATATCAATCGACTGGCATTAACAATCTGAACGTTATTGTATAAAAATAAAAGCTTTATCGTCTTTTCCTGCACAGTTGCATGAATTGCTTCAATTCCTGTTTTCCCCATGCATTTCCAAAGGAGATTTCATGGTCTGTACCCGATCTTAGGTCATCGATATGAAAAATCACGGAGTATATGTTGTAATACTCGGTGGGTCTATGTGGTATAGGCTTTAATGCGATAGATTTACCCATTTCTCATTCAGCCTCCTTAAATATTTTGGAAGTGAGGTCGCTTGACTGGCTATGGTGTACTGGTGATCTGACCAGTGTCCTAAATTGGTCAAGGATAAGTGCCAAGTGTGGCGGCGCTTCGCTCCGCCGTTTTTTGTTTCACAGAAAAAACAACAGATGCATAAAGCCACGCTAAGGCGGCCGCGCAGCACTCGGTGTTTCATAGGCGAATCAAGACGGCAACTTTCTTCACCTATCATCCCTTGTCGCCCCTGAAACGATTACGGTGCGCCCTGGAACTTCGATTGTGCCGCCTAGAAAGTCGTCTAGAAGTGTTGACTTTGAGAGCAATTTAACACGCGCATTGACGGGGGCGGGTACCCGCCCCTCCACCCTCGGTTTTTCGGAGATAGCAGTAAAACGGCGGCGCGTAGCGCCGCCGTACTTTGTATACCTTTTCCCTCACCTTTTTTCAACTTTTGTGAAAATTTTAAGGCTAGGTCATCTCTGGTCAGGTCACCAGTTCAGGTCAAGTGACCTGACCTAAAAAAAAGTTTAAGATGGCATAAGTCGGAGCAGGGTGAACTTATCCGGTTGAAACTCATCACATAATGGCCCCACCGAGTTCTCTAAAATGTTTCGGTATTTTTGATATCGATAACCTAAGGTCAAGTACGAGGCATGACCTCTCCATTGGAAATGCATGGGAAAAATTATTTTTACTGAATAACTCAGTAACGGATGGTGATAGAGCGTTTATTTTAGCTGTATTGGACTCGCCTTGGCTTTGCGGTTCTAATAATATGCCTTTTATATAATTTGATCCTGACCTGAACTCAGGTCAGGTCAAATCCTTGATTTGACCTAGCAAGGTCAAATTATATATCATTCGATTCGGCTTGCTATGAGGATTCAAATGGTTCAAGTCGTTTTGCTCTATCTTTACTTGGTCAGATGTAATGGCATAAAAACATAATTTACATGTTATCCGTATGACGGCATGTTTTGACCTCTCGTGACCTCAAATGTGACCTGACAAAAAATGGTTCAGATATTTTCGATGGAGAAGTGGATGGGCTACCCAACACCGTTTTCCGCTACCTACCGTGGTTCTCGAGATCTTAGGGGGGCGTGTACCCGCCCTCCCCCCACGTCAAAGCGAAGGTGACTCAGACCCCCGTCAATGCGCGTGTTAAATATTGCCCCCTCTCCCCAAACGGGAGTATTGGCGCTCACCTCATGAGTGTTCACGCCCATTAGTGCGCCTTCTATTTCTGGTGACATCCCTATTTATGGACACCAAATTATATTTATGTACAACACTCGTGAACCTGGTTTTTACCCTTTCCACAGGCAAACTACGCATGAGCCCTGCAGGCTGAGCGCCTAAGAACACCATCATCATCGACACCAAATCGCGGTGGCACTATGGGCACTAGAGCATAAGGGCGGACGAGGACCCGAGTTTCGGGGTGGGAGCACAAACCCATGTCTGCTTCTCCTGGGGGGAGGGGGAGTATGGTGCGATTTGGGTGCTCGACAGACCTAGTATAAGCTACCTCTCCAAGTACATGGTCACTCTCCTAGGGGATGGGGAGCGAGGATTTAATTGCTCGACAGACCTAGTGTAAAATCCTTTAATTTATCCGGCCTTGGACCCGCAGGGGACCAATCGGCATCGCCGGAAATTCTGCGGGTCACCATCGCCGGAATTCCCCCCCTGTGTCCGCTAATGCTGGAGAGGAATCGCGCATGTGGTATGTGCAATACGGGGGCTTGAGAGTAGTATATATAAGAACCCGATTATGACCACAGGGTCCTCGCGATTATAACAGGCAAAGACAGGTTCAGGGGGTCAATCCGGCCACACCGCTTTGCCCCGGGATTCGAAATGTACGTAATTGTAGTCTATTTTTTGCTCATCTTCTTTAAGCAATTATGGTTCTTAAGATTTATCCTGCTTTCACTCTTCTGGGGCTCCCTTTCCATCGGAAACATGCAGTGGCGGACCCAGGACTTCGCTTAATGGGGGAAAAGGGGTGCTAGGGTTCCGAGCCTACCCCACCGTCGCCTCGGAACAGCCTCCGACTTGCCCTATAACCTTGGCAGTTGGTGCGTCGTTACCCTAAGAACAACAGCCTCAGACTATGCATTTTAACTAAAGGCACTTTGACATTACAGGAGACTGGAGCCTTCTAGCCCCTCCCCATGTATCCGCCACTGGTAAGTTACAATTAAGGTGTGTGCTGGATTGGATTGCAGGGTGCCCACGATTAAAGACAACAGCCCGAGTGCGGTTCAAAGAAGGCTAAGAAACTGTCAAATGGTTCACAAGATGCCACAAGAGGGTTCGCAGTTATGTTATGAGCACCCGGTCGGATCACGGTGGGTCCCGATTATAATGCAGGTCCCGATGCAGTCACAAGGGATCCGGAAGTATTTTAGTGGGGCTCGCAACTTCTAGGTTTGAGGACTTGTGAAGACTTGGTATGGGCGTCGGACTGGATCCGAAAAATACAGCGGTGGACCCGGGCAGAGGCGTAGCCAGGATTTTTCCCAGGGGGAGGTGGGCGGCACCCAGAACAGGGCCCTTGCGACAGCACCAAAAGTGCCCTGATGGGTAAAAATGACCCTTCTTGTTACAGAATCGTGTCCTCAGGGGCCTCCGGGGGCTGTCCCTGCCACTCCCCCCATTGGTTACGCCCCTGGACCCGGGTGGTTAGTTTAAAGAGGGGGACAAACGCATGGCGAGCGAAAAAAACATTTGAGGGGTGCAGGTGGCGACCAGCAGGATCAAACTACACAGAATCCTTTGGCAAATAGAGGGCCAGGTGCACCCCATCAACCCCAGGCGCCCTCGGAAATAATCACGGTGCTCCTTTAAAGGGCGTTGACGCCCCCTTACATGTCCCTTCCCTCCCCCTTGCGAAGACGGGCTCACCGATAGGATCTGGCACCCACCAAATACGTTGCAGCGGTCAAGTGTTGTCCCCTGGTCGGGATGGCGCCCTTGAACCTCTGATTGGCATTCCTGGATCCACCTATTACAGAATCAGTTTTCACCTTTAGAATGGTACCTTGCGAACGGACCAAAACTAGCCAAGGTTATTTTTGACCCTGCAAAAATATTCATGGAAATATTTAACCCCGTACGGCATAAGCGTTGAAAAAGGGGCTAAGGGGCCTTCCCGCCATTTTTGGGAATAATTCCTGATTTCAGTCAAAATGGGAGGAAATCGGACATTCTTATAAGATGCCTGTACGGAGGGCAGCGAGGAGCCGAAATTCAAAGAGTTGTTAGTTCTAACGTGAAAAGTTTTTTGTCGTCATCATGTTGAAGTTAGATTGCACCCACACTTCTGCCAGTGGTGCCGCTTATGTTGAACGCAATATAGCTACTTCCTTGAATGTTCGAAATTTGTGCAAATGAATTTTTTTCAAAAGAAAATTCTTCATATATTTCAAGGATAAACAGCGTTCTTTCGGTTAAGAACTGAATATTTTCACGTTTCCCCTCCCCCTTCCCCCAAAGCCCGTTCGCGCCAATCGCTCAAGCAACCATTGTTGTTCTGTGTGAATGGGATCTGGTGATGTAGATTCTCGCGGTAGTTTGGTTGCTTTTGTGTCATTTTCACCTAATCAAGCTTGGATATGTTTCGTGTTGTGGAGGGTGCACGAAGAGGGAGCACAGTGTACATAGCGGAAGATGGTCATCAGTATCTGCGCAAATACGCGAGGAATGGTGCTCTTTATTTGAGGTAAGCGCACAAACACCCCAGGTAAAAATGTTAGAACTGACTGAGAGAAAAAGGAAAAGCATGTGCCTAAGTGTCTGATGTCAAATATGTCGGAATTTCAAGCCACGCCCACCGGGGGTCCCAGGGGCGCAACTTTATGTTTTCGATTGGGGGGCACCCGGCTCGAAAGGGGGCCCGTACATGATGGGGGCCCGTATTTTTTAATGAAAATGTGGCCGAAAAAACGTATTTTCGACCGTTTGTTGTCGAAAACTGACTGCAAAGGTTAAATAACAATTTTTAGCGCGCTATTCGTCACTGTTCCTGATTTGCACTATTTAGCCCAAAAAGTAGTCAGAAGACCCAATCTTTTGAACGAGCTGCCAAAGTATGTAAGGATATTGGACAAGTAGGTGTCTACTTACCGTCTTTGTCGTCCACGCAGATGCTCTCCTCCGGAGGTACAACGGGATCAGCCCCGGACGACGCAGGAGGGATGGATGCTGGAGGGTCTTTTAGCAAACGGGATCCGGCTGGTGGCCTGGCCGAGGAAGGCAATGATCAGGGAAAGAAGGATTGAAATTACAACCTTACTTTACCGTTTTACTGGAAACTATACACATTGCACTTTTCCGGGTTAGTTTTAAATTGGGGTTTTAATTTTTTGCGGTCGATAAATGAACGTAGCTTGCAAAGTACCAAAAATAGTAGTGATATGAACTACTTTAAGTGGACGCGTACGTTGCTAGAGATTAAATGCAAATATGATCGGGGTCATTTTATAACAGTTTGCATAATTAGCAAGACGATTCTAGATTCATAGGTTACCTGAAAAATGAAGAAAGTTTGGGTAGTTTTGCCAGAGCAGCCCCTTGGTCTTGAATGTTCTTTGTTTTACGCTTTTGTGCACCCGACTTATGTTTATACTGTCCAACCATTTTAACATTCACACCTGGAACGAAATCGCATTATCGCGAATAATTTGATAAAAATGGAAGGTAGAGAACGAAGTGCGAAATTCCTGCATCAGCGGGGAAATCGAACCTACTGATATTTATGTTACATGATCAAGATACCTTTTTCTGATCCATTCACCTTGCCAGTTCATGACATTTTACAACACTGGGTACCGGTCAAAGGGTAGGGGAGAGTGGGGTAAGATGCCCCATCGGGTAAGACGCCCCATCCCCTCTTCTGGCCATCCGGGCCACCACTGGTAAATAATATTGTTATTGGTCGAAAGCGGAGGCTTTGATTGCTTCCTGCACAAAAATTCAGTTCGCTCCTGTGAGTTGCGTGAAGCTGGTGGGTGAGTATTTGTTTCGATGCTTTTCTAAGAAAAAATTGCCCACATAGGTTGCATATATCTCGAAGAATATTGAAGGCGTGCTTTGTTTGACTTCACATTACGAATGATGGCATATTTGACTCATTAACTGAGCACTTCCCTTGAGTGAATTAATTGTGTGATTTTTGCCCTTCAGGTTTTATCTATTTTGGGTATTGATGGGAAAGATGCCCCCTCAACGAATGGGGAAAGATGCCCCATGGGCAACTTTCCCGGTGGAAAGGGGGCGTCTTTCCCCAGAGCAATATAATTTCACTTGTTAGAGTAAACAACTATGTGTTAAACTTGGGGTTAGTCCAAACCTTACCCACGGGCAGCGCCACGGAATTGTTAGTGGGGGCTACAGACCCTGGACTGGTGATGGCGGTGGGGAGGGGGGACGTGAACTTTAAATTTACCGTCTTTGAAAAAGCTAAGTACCATGAAGCTCATGAACAAATTTACGTATGTCAACGTAGGTAGGTAATAGGGAGACAATAAAAAACTAGGTCGATTCCCAGAATTTGTCGGGAGACGTCCCCGCAGATTGACGAGTTAGGGTATCTGTCCTCCCGTTCCTGTCCTCTGCTTTCGACGCGCATGACCGTACTTGTTAAATAAGAGCACACTTCAATCTGTCGCATTGTGACTAACATTTCCAATTGAAGGCCTCGCACCTGAACCCAGGCCACTACCGCAAGGAATACCATAACAGCCAAATTTTGTGGTTGGTGCTCTCATTCGATAAAGCGAATCCCAGCTCAATCGTTGAAACCTTGAGACAATTATTTCGGAGTTCACCGGACCTGGCCTGATGACCCAACCGGAGCAGACCTCAAGGCGGTTTCAGATCAAACTGATGTGGTGGAAGCACAAAGCAATGAAATTAAAATGGACAAAACCGTAATACATATTTAAAAAAACTGCCCAAAATCAGTCAATTTTGGCCAATTAGGAAGGGGCTATGGCTGGACTGTTTACCCTGGATTCGCCTATGAATGAGTTAGACCTGAAATATTCCATATGGTTAATCCTGCAAAGCTCCGTACCTGATCCCGTACGTCGTCCCTGCATTTGCCATCCCGGTAGCCCAGTTGGTAGAGCGTTGAGCTCCGGCCCGCTGCTCAGGAACATGCAGTGGCAGTGCATGTCCAGGCTTGGGATTGGTTCTTCTGAGACGCTTCATTGCTCAATAGTTTACCCGACGTAGGTCGGCTGGCAACTGACTGGTGAGAGGGTGACCTGAGCGGGGCGGCCGTCCCTGTGATTTGTGGGACGTTTAACTTTGGCTTTTAAATTAAATCTTCATTGCAGGAGTTGCTCGCTCCGATGATAGGGCTAGGGACTACGCGACAATTCCATTGTTGAGCTTAGTGAGACTGCGACTCCAAAAGCCGAACTTGCAACAACACGCATTTAAAAAATGCCCTGGAAGAAAGACTAGTTAAAGGAGTTGCAAAAGCAAAGGTATCTAAAAAGACAAGGAGGAGGCAGGCAAAAGCTGTTTAAGGGAAGAAAGACAGTGGGCATGACGATACCAGATATTTCATTTGCGGAGTGAGTTTTGTTCTCTCGTGCAAAGAATGGATCGAGTGCACTGCCTGCGAAGGCTGGGCCTGTGTGCCTTGACGAGAAGGCTAAGGTGGCTGTGCGCCATAAATGATAGACTGGGAGCCTGTGATGGTTAGTGGGAGGAAGCTTCGAGTCGCCACAAGCCATTTTTACTGTCTGAAGTGAATGTTTTTGTACTCAACAACTTCTGGCCCATATTTCTTTTAAAATGAGGAATTGAAACAAAGGGAACACAGAAAAGACAAGGTAGGCGATTTAGGGGAGGTTCTCAGAAACCTCGTACCAGTTTACCTACTTTGTTTCGTACTTCGTTGCTTGTGTGTTTGTGTGATTTTATATTACTTTTATGGTATGTTGTTATCCTTGGTTTTTATCGTTAGTTTTACGTAACCTTGTTTTATCATTTGAAATGGAAACGTGAAAACCACCTACATGTTTTATCAATGTGTGTGGACGTTTTTAAATACATCCTGACTTCTGAATAATACTTAAATGATTACCAATGAAGCTAAGAACTACAAAAAGCTACTTTATCAACGATAGACCAAAATGGGGTAAGATGCCCAGGGGTGGGGCATCTTACCAAGCCCCAGGGGCGTCTTACCCACTCGATGAGGTAAGACGCCCCTTTGCAAGCCTCTAGTAAAATCATAATAGTTAGAAAATATGATAATTATCGGCAATTTCATCGACTCTATAAGGAAGATAAATGATCATGCTACGACTTGACATCTAAGCCAGCGCTGTTGCTACCGCGGTTATTTCATAATCCGGATTTCCCTGGGCATCTTGCCCCACTCTCCCCTACTATGAATAGGTGGTACTGGTTTTTTCCCTTTACAATCCTCATATAGGATCAGTACAAAAGGAATGGGGGCCTAACATTTCTCACGCCCTATCCATTTTTCCCCAAATGTTCCAGGAGGCATGGGACCGGCCGCACGTTGCCCGGGAAAACCACAGGGGGCCTGCAAGCATGGCAGGGGGCCGGTTTCGGCAACAGGGAGCACGGGTACACCACCTGGGGCACAAAACTGCTAACAAATAAGGAAATCCTGCAAAAACGCGACTTACACAGCAGCTTCAGTTTCTGCACGATATTCTAAGACCACAAGGGGCCCCGACAGACCACAGAGGGCCTGAGCACACCAAAGGGGCCGGGCAGACCACAGGAACCCAGAAAACCATAGGAGCCCGGTAAGCCCACAAGGGGCCCGAGCAGACCACACACAGCCAGCAATTTGGCTGGACTCTGCCCGATATATGCTGGGCTTTGACTGGGCAGAGCCCGCGTACATGGGCTCAGCCCAGGTCCGGCTCCGCTCCGCCTGGGCGGAGCTCATGGTCAAGCAAGACCGGGCTCTACCGCTCGGGCAAGTTGTCATCCCCCGACCTAATGTCGGGCTCAGCCCGAGTCTATGTGGCTCAGCTATGAGTCTTAAGACTCGGGCAGAGCCCGGCCCAGCCCGCTCTGGGCCCGGTCGGAATTGCTGGCTGGGCAGCGGGCCAGGGCAGACCACACGGGGCCTGGACAGATGAAAGGACCCGGGCAGACCACAGGGACCCGAGCAGAACACAGGGGCACCACGTTAAACACCAGAACACCACGTTAAACATTACATTCTACACTGTCCATTGTTTTTAAATGCAAGAACAAACCTAGTTAACAGAATATCAGCAATAATCAACTCTAATTTTTCATTGTTAAACAATGCAAAAAAATTAGGCATACTTTTGAAAGGGGAAGGGTTATCCAAAACGCAGGGCTATGCAGTAACTCAAGAAACATTTAGGTTTATCACTGCTTCACAGCGATTCCAATCTTGACTCCAGCCGTTAAAACTACAAGCACTAAGTTTACTGATTTCACTCTGATGCGCCGGCGTCCCACGGGTTGGCGGCATCGCGCACCTAAAGTCGGAGCTGACGGTCCTGGCGGCGCTTCATGATTCGAAAACTGTCCTCAAACTCGAAAGGCGCCTTCGATTTAAGTACTATTGTGCTTTTGCGCCAATCGAGGATGTTCCATGGCTTGTTTGTTTTGACACAAGATGAAATACACGTATGTATGTATGTATGTAACCACAGAGGGGCCCCAGTCTGCAAAGTATGGTAGCAGACCCGACGAGTCCGCACCAGCCTTGTAGATTTTTCGCACCACCAGCAGCCTAAAATTCACACCAAGCACTGGTGAGAAATTTCACTGACCCGGAAATTTCGATGTTTTTACCAGTTTCTCCCTTCTCAGACCCCTGTGCGTGTTTGATTTGAGCTCCCTCGCACCATACAGCAAAAGTGGGCATTTGTTTGCTCCAAAGTTCGAACTACCTGAAGGGTGTCCGCACCACGAGATCTCGCCAAAAGTGCCATACTTTGCAGACTGGGAGGGGCCCGGGCAAACCACAGAGGGCCCGCGCAGACAAAAGGGGCCCCGAACGGACAAAAGGGGGTCCGCAGAGGCCACACAGAGGCCCGGAGAGACCAAAAGGGTTCCGGGAAAACCAAGGGAGGCCCGGGCAGACCACATGGGGCTCGATCAGAACAAAATGGGCACTAGCAGACAAGGGGTCCGTGCAGACCAAATGGGACCCGGCCAGTCTGCAAAGTATGGCAGCAGGCCAGACGAGTCGCACCAGCCATCCAAAGTTATCGCACCACCAGCCTAAAAAAATTCGCACCAATCTGCCATATACCAGGGAGAAAAACGCACACATTCCTACCCACACGATGCAATACTACCTCTCTTATTAGTTAGTTGAGGACTTTTTATAAGGCCCCCTCCTGTGTCTTCATAACTATTCAGTAATTTTTTGGGGGGTTTCAGGGTAAATTTCCTCGCACCAGTCTTGCAAATTCGCACCAGGCTGATAAAATTCGCACCACTCGCTCCTGTCTCCAAGGGCACTCGAACCGACGAGATCTCGTCGAAAATGCCATACTTTGCACACTGGGGCCCGGGCAGACCACAGGGGCCTGGGCAGACCACAGGGGCCTGGGCAGACCACAGGGGCCTGGGCAGACCACAGAGGCCTGGGCAGACCACAGGGGCCCGAGCAGACCATACGGGCCCGGGCAGACCAGAGGGGCCTGGGCAGACCACAGGGGCCTGGGCAGACCACAGGAGCTCGGGCAGACCATAGGGGCCCGGGCAGACCACAGGGGCCTGGGCAGACCACAGGGGCCCGGGCAGACCATAGGGGCCCGGGCAGACCATAGAGGCCCAGGCAGACCACAAGGGCCCGGGAAGACCACACGGACCCTGGGCAGACCACAAGGAGACTCAGCGGAGCACAAGGGGCCCGGACAGGCCACAGGGGCCCGGTCAGACCGATAGGGGCCCGGGATACCACAGGGGCCCGCATGGCAAGCATGGCAGAGGCTGGTTGCAGTTACACGAACCGCATCCATGGCAGGCCCGTCTGCATCCACAGGGTATTAACTACTGGGAGTAGGGACCCGGCTGCAGCCACCAGGGGCGGGGCGAATGGGGTGGCCACCAGGGGGGGGCGAATGGGGCAGCCACCCCTTAAGCCCAAGAGCCTCTGAGGACGAAATGCCGCCCCCAAACCCTCCCCTCCCCCCAGGGTGCGACGATTGGTCGCCCTTTGGGTGAAAAGTGCGCCCTTCGGGTGGCTAAGTGTCACCCTGTCCCCTGAGGCTTTGCCCCTCCCCTCCCCTTACCCAAATTCTAGATACGTCACTGGCGGCCATAGGGGCAAAAAGATTCTCCAAGTCTTGGTATTTAGCCATCAGGGGAGCCGGACAAGGGATCATCACTCATTAGGGATTTAGCCCGACAGGAGCTAATTGCAAACAATCACTTCACTTGCCATTCAACACCGCGCATCGGAGCACGATTTGGATTGACACGAAAAGCCCAAACGTAAAATCCAAATCAGAGCCTAACGAAACTTTTTCAGAGTAGACACAAGCCGATTGAATCATAAGCATACCAATTTTACTGTTCAAGGTAAACTTTGTGCAAGTAATTCGCCTCGGCGAATGCGACAAGAGAGCCAAGAGCATGCCTTAGCTTCCTTCGCGCTGCGCTTACAAGCCCGGGAAATTAAGAGGCTACCATTCGCCGGCGGACGCACATTATTTGACACAGATTTGACGACAAGATATGATACACTTTTTGACAGACAAATTTAAGAGATTTAAATTTGTCTGTATTTAAAATTCCACTAGGACAAACAAAAATGGAAAACTTCATGCACATTTGTGACAAAAATGCCTAGAAATATATCAATGAAGAAAAGTAGTGCCGGCGGAGAGATGCCAAAATAACAAACATGTTAATTTATTAAACCAGTACTTATCGGAAGGGGCCCGGCTGCGCACGGCGGGGGGGGTGAACTACGGGGGGTCGTAAACAAGGCAAGGAGCCCGGCTAGAGCCAGAGGAGGCCTGGGTAGTCCAGAGGGAGCCTGAAATTATAGCACGGGTTCCCAGATACAGCGAAGTGGGAGGAGTGGAATCAGGGGCGGATTCAGGCCGATGGTGGGGGAGGGGGCAACGGGGGCCCCAAATCGTGAAAAACATATGGTTTTTGTTTGAAGAAAATCCGTAAAAATCGGTAAAATCGGGGGATTTGGGGAGGGCATTGCCCCCTTTGCCCCCCCTGGATCCGCTAGTGCTGTGGTTTCTTGCAGACCACAGGGACAACTGCCGCCCCTCGCGGATGACTGTCGCCCCTGGAGGATAAATTCCACCCCCTGGCAGATCAATGCTGCCCACTGACTGATAACTGCCGCCCACTGACTGATAACTGCCGCCCCCTGGCTGATCACTGGCGCCCACTTGCAGATCACTGGCGCCCTCTGGCTGATCACTGGCGCCCCCTGACTGATAACTGCCGCCCCTTGGCTGATCATTGCTGCCCCTGACTGATTACTGCCGCCCCCGACTGATCATTGCCGCCCCTGGTGGATAAAACTGCCATCCCTTGGGCCGATCATTGCCGCCCTCTGACTGAAAACTGCCGGCTCTTGGCTGATAACTGCCGCCGCTGGCTGATCACTGCGGCCTCTTGACTGACAACTGCCGCCCCTTGGATGCTAACTACCGCCCCTGGCTGACTACTGCCGCCCCCTCGCTGATTATAGCCGCCCCTTAGCTGCTAACTGCCGCCCCTGGCTGACCACTACCGCCCCCTGGCTGATCCTTGCCACCCCCTGACTGAAAACTGTCGGCTCTTGGCTGATAACTGCCGCCCCCTGGCAGATCACTACCACTCCCTGCCTGATAGCTTACGTCCTTGGCTAATCACTACCGCCCCTGGCTGATCACTGCCGCCCCTGGCTGATCACTGCCGCCCCCTGACTGATAACTGCGGCCCCCTGGCTGATAACTGCGGCCCTTGGCTGATAACTGCCGCCCCTGGTTCATCACTGCCGTCTACCGGGGCAGTGAGCATCCTGGGGATATCTGGGCGGTGAACGTTCTGGGGGAGCATCCTTCTGTGGATATCACTAACATCATGTCATATCTGAGGAGCGTTAGTTTTAGTGTCATATATTCATCCTAGTAGTCTTTCAGGTTTTACATAACGTCGAGTTTCATGTTACCTATAGTCTCTGACTTTAGCATACCGTGTGAAATTGTCTGTGTCATTTTTCAGTATTTGTATTTCATTTTTTATCTTTTATGTGTTTTATATAATCTTCTGATACAACTTTCACAACCTGACCTGTTTTACCACCTGACTTGTTAAAATTCGTGCGGAAATGTCCTATTTGCGTATTTTGTTAGTGTTATGGGCGCCGTATGACCCTAGATGTCGGCGCGCTCTAAAACCTCAAATATGATGATGGACCGTCTCACGGCTGATCACTGCCGCCCCTGGTTTATCACTGCCGCCCTAATTCATGCTGTCTCTGGCTCATCGCTGTCCCTGGCCTATTTTGACCCAAATGAGCGCCGTCCCGACTCATCGCTGCCGCCCCTGGTTCATCACTGCCGCCCCCTGGCTGATCACTGTCTCCCCTGGTTCATAACTGCCGCCTAGATTAATCATTGCTGCCTTGATTCACGCCGCCCCTGGCTGATCAATGCTGTCCCTGTTTTTTATTAACCCATATATGAGCGGCCTCTGATTAGACACTTCCTCCCTCGAATCTTCATTGCCACCCCCGGCTGATCACTGCCGCCCCTGGTTTATCACTGCCGAGGAGACCAGTCCGGCCATGGCCCCCAAAACTGGTCAAACTTAGGCCCTGCTTTCCGCACAGTTTCCGCACGGTTTTTCACACTTAACACCCTTCCAGAAAGCAAACAGCAGCCCATAATCGTCTAATCGTTGTCTGTTTATCTATTGGAGGAATTCTCCGAGCCGAGTAAATGGTAGATTGCTGCTGCCGTGCTTTTACTCTTTTAGTGTCAGCCAGGGGTGAAATTTGTTATCTCTTTGGGGTGTGCGAGCACCCCTAATCACAATGAGAGCACCCCCAATACATGTGTGGCCCCCGCGCTCAGCATTTCTGCCTTGATTCATGCCGCCTCCGCCTTACCACTGTGATCATGCCGCCTCCGCCTTACCACTGTGATCATGCCGCCCCCGGTTCATCACTACCGCCCTGGTTTATGCCGCCATGGTTCATCACTGACGCCTCCCACCTATCACTGTCACCCTGATTCTTGCCAACCCTGACTTATTACTGCCGCTCTGATTCAAACAGCACCCCGATCACATCTGCTGCCAGTGGCTCACCAGTGCTATCCCCAGCTCATCACTGCCACCCTGTTTCATGCTGCCCCCAGCTCATCACAATCGCCTCGGCTAATGAACGCCATCCCTGACTTATCACTTCCGCTCTAATTCGTGCCGCCCTGGGTTCATGACTGCCGCCCCCCAGCTCGGGGACGGTGGATTCCATTTTCGGGCGGTTGTACAATATTTTCAGGAGCGGGCGCCTTCCTTCTCAGGGGAAGGGGGCGCCTCCATCCCCAGGGGCACTTTGGCTCCCTAGGGGCGCTCACTCGGGGGGGCGCCGACATAATTTCCTTGCGTTTATTCGATAAACGCCGTCGAACCTAGATGCAATTAGATCACATTTAGCGATTAACACGCGCATTGACGAGGGCGCGTACCCGCCCCCTCAAGTTTTTCGTAGATAGCATAAAAACAGCCGTGCGTAGCGCCGCCGTACTTATTATACATTTTTTCTCATCATTTTACAACTTTTATCAAATTTTTAAGGTTAGGTCATCCCAGGTCAGGTCACCACTACAGGTCAAGTGACCTGACCTAAAAAGTTTAAGATTGAATAAGTAGGAACAGGGTACACTTATCGGATTGCAACTGATATCCCATAATGGGTCCACCGAGTTCTCTTAAATATATTCTGTTATTTTCGATATCGATGACCTAAGGTCAGGTACGAACCAGACCTCTACATTGGAAATACATGGGAAAAATGGTTTTAACTGAATAACTTAGTAATGGATGGCGATAGAGCGTTCATTGTAATTGCATTATAATTGCTTTGTATTTGCAGTTCTAATGATATTCATTTTACATAATTTAACCTCAGGGGCGCAAGTTTCCATACATTTGGGGGCTCGAGCCCCCCCAATGCTCGGAGAAGCCCCCCCAATGACCCGACGAGCCCCCCAATCCCAAGTTGCGGGCCCCTGTGGACAGAGTCGGGCCCCTTCCACGATTCCGGGCCCCAGTGGTCTACTTGGGCTATTTTTGGCTGAGGCCAGGCTCCCTGGCATGCTTGCGGGTGCCCTGTGGGCCACCCTTAACCTCGGTGTCCCCGTAACCGGGCCCCTAACGATATTTTTCAGGCCCACTTTGACTGCAGCCGGGTCCCTAATTCCGGCAGTCTCGGGCCTCCTGTCATCCAACCGGGCCCCCTGTGGACTGCAACCGGGCCCCCTGTAATCCACCCGGGCACCCTGTAATCCACCCGGGCCCCCCTGTGACTGCAGCCGGGCCCCCTGTGATCTATCCGGCCCCCTGTAACTGCAACCGGGCCCCTCTTTGATCCACCCGCACCCCTGTGACTGCAACCGGGCCCCTGTGATCCAGCTGGGCCCCCTGTGATCCACCCGGGCCCCTGTGACTGCAACCGGGCCCCCTGTCATCCACCCGGGCTCCCTGTGACTGCAACCGGGCCATCTGTGATCCACTCGGCCCACCTGTGACTTCAACCGGGCCCCCTGTAATCCACCCGGGCTCCCTGTGATTACAACCGGGCCCCTATCATCCACCCGGGCCCCTGGGACTGGGACCGGGCCAACTGTGATCCACCGGGGCCCCTGTGACTGCAACCGGGCCCCCTATGATCCACCCAGGCCCCCTGTGACTGCCACCGGGCCCCATGTGATCCACCCAGGCCCCCCTGTAATTACAACCGGGCCCCCTATGATCCAACCGGGCCCCCTGTGACTGCAACCAGGCCCCCTGTGATACACCCGGGCCCCTGTGACTGCAACCGGGCCATCTGTGATCCACCCGGGGCCCCTGTGACTGCAACAAGGCACTCTGTGACTGCAACCGGGCCCCCCTTTGATCCACCCGGGCCCCTGTGACTGCAATCGGGCCCCCTGTAATCCACCTGGGCCCCCTGTGATCCACCCGGGGCCCCATGTGATCCATCCTGGGCCCCCTGTGATCCACATGGGCCTTGCTCCCTTTTCCCAGCTACCTAAACACGCCTCTGTCCCTACCCCCCTTCCCCAACTACCCTGAACACGCCTCTGTGCCTTGCTCCCCTTTCCCAGCTACCTGACCACGCCTCTGTGCCTTTCCCTCTTCCCAGCCATCTGAATGCGCCTCTGTGCCTTGCACCCCTTTCCCAGCTCCCAGTGGCGGATCTAGCCGGTCGGTTTGGGAGGGGCAAACCAAAGTCGAAAAGCAAAAAAAAAAAACGTCGCGCAACGCAAAATTGCGATAAAATATGACTTCCCGGTACGGGTGTTTGAGGCAAGTAGCAAAAAAAACGTCACGGGCTGAAAAATATGAGCTCAAGATCCTTTTTTCCTATCCAAGGCCTGATATTTTCACTGAACTTAACTGGTTCCGTTAGAAGTTGAGAGTTAAAGCACCAAAATGTTGCCTATAAACTTAAAATGAGTCGGGCAAAAAAAGGAGGTCGATCGCTTTGGGGGGCAAAAACATAGTTTTCCCCCGAGCTTTTCCGTTTGGGGGGGGCAATTGCCTTTTTGCCCCCCTGGATCCGCCACTGCCAGCTCCCTAAGCATGCCTCTGTACCTGGCCCCTCTTCTCAGCTATCTGACCACGCTTCTGTGCCTTGCTCCCTTTTCCCAGCTACCTGAGCACGCCTCTGTGCCCTGCCCCTCTTCCCCAGCTACCTGACATGCCTCTGTACCATGCTCCCCTTCCCCAGCTACCTCAACATGCCTCTGTGCCTTGCCCTCTTCCCCAAATACCTGAACACGCCTCTGTGCCTTGCCCCCCTTTCCCAGCTACCTGAATACGCCTCTGTGCCCTGCTCCCCTTCCCTAGCTCTCTAAAAACGCCTCTGCCGTTCTCCTCCTTACCCAGTTGCCACTCCCGTGATTTTCCATTTCCCAAGGTTACCGTCCCCATTTCCCAAGGGTACTGTCCCTATTTCCCAAGGCGACGATCTGGCATGTTCCTGTGACGCTTGCTACGCCCAGGGGGTGGACATGAGCTATCTCTCTAGAAGTTTGGGGATTGTTGAAGGCTCCATTTCTGGTTCTTAGAGACTTTTTCCAGAAAAATTTAACATGTAATTCCAATGGGACTTCTTGCAGGGGTTTGGGGCACGGGCCAGTGGGAAAATATGAGTAGTGCTTAAGGATATATTTTTGGTTTTTAGTATGTATAATTGATCAGGCTATCTTCTAGAGACATTTTTAAGTCCCTGACATGCTTTAATATCAAGTAAATTCCACGATGAATTTCATGATAATTCCTTCAGAATCCCGTTTCGAACCTGGCGCAGTTGTTTCAAACCCAAATAAGAATAATTGTGTTTTTCGGCGGGAAGAAATATACCCGCCACTTGTTCTGGAATTATGGCGCTGGTTACGTGTAGCAGGGGCGCAACTTTATGTTTTCGATTGGGGGCACCCGGCTCGAAAGGGGGCCCGTACATGATGGGGGCCCGTATTTTTTAATGAAAATGTGGCCGAAAAAAACGTATTTTCGACCGTTTGTCGACCGTTATTGAAGACCAGCTCTGGGGCCCCCAAGTGTGGATCAAAGGCCTCCAGAGCAGCTTACCCCATCCCCCCAGTTGTGCCTCCAGGGACTAGACTAGCTCAGTGACCCCGCCCCGAGCTGATGGGAGTTGGCCTTGTGTTCTTATCATCTGTCTATTCAAGACCACCTCAGGGGCCCCTGATCTAGATCAGGGCCACAGAGCAGTTCATGCTTCACCCAGGGACTAGACTAGCTCATTGGCCCTAGCGATGAGGTCATCAGACTAGCTCAATGGGCTACAGATAGGCTCATAGGGCCTTAAACCAGTTCAAGAAGCCCCAGAATAGTTTAAGGCGCCAGATCACTTCAGGGTGCCTCATGCCAACTTAGGGCTCTCACAAGCTCAGCGCCCAGACCAGCTCAGGGTACCCTCAGAACCTAGATCCGCTCTTGGGCCCCAACTCAGCTCTTGGGGCCCCAGATCAGTTCAGGGGCCTCAAGTCAGGTCAGGGGCGAGATCAAGTCAGGGGCACTAATTCAGCTCAGGAATCCCTCACCAGCTCGGGGCCCAAGCGATTCAAAAGCCCCAGAGCTGCTCAGGGGACACCAGATCGGCCCATAGGGCACCAGATCAGCCTCGGGGACAAACAATCAGATCAGTGGTCCCCGACCAGCTCGGGGCCCAGATCAGCTCGGGAATACCAGATCAAGTCAGGAGGCACTTAATCAGCTCAGGAGCCCCATACCATCTCAGGGGCCCTCACCAACCCCTGTGGGCCCAGCTCAGCTCAGGGCCTGGGAGCTGCTCAGGAAATCACGTAATCAACCCAGGAGGCCCAGGTCAGCTTAAAGGGCACCAGATTAGCTCAGGGGCACCAGACTAGCTCAGAGGGCATCAGATGGGCTCAGGAGGCACCAGATCGACTAAGGGGCATTAGTGCAGCTCAGGTGGCACCAGATCGATCCGCCCGGGGGCCAGATCAGCTCCCAGCCCCCCAGACTATGGCAGGAGCCTAAATCAGCTCAGTGAGCAACATAACAGCTCAGGGGACATAAAGTGGGTTCAGGGCCCACCAAACCAGCTCAGGGGGCACCAGGCCATCTAAGGAGACATCAATAATCAGCTGAGGGGGCACCTAATCAGCTGAAGAGGCACCATATTGACTTAGGAGACAGAATCAACTTGGGGAGGCATGAGATCAGCTCGGGGGCCCGAATCAGCTCAAGGGGCACTAAATCAGCTATTAGGGCACCAAGCAGGCTCGGAGGCATTAAACTAACTCAGAGGGCATTATATAGGTTCAGGAGGCACAATTATTTGCTCAGTGGGGCACTCGGTTGACTCAGGGGCACCAAATCAGCTTAGAGGGCAAGTAATCAGCTCAAGGTGCAAATACCAGCTGAGAGGCCATGAGATGAGCTCAAGGAGCACCAGATTAGTTTCACCCCGTACGATTATTGGCGACGATGAGGCATTAGGTGGACACATACTAGGTGCCCATACTCTTCCCGGGTATTTGGAAAGGCGACAGAATGCCCTAGCTGACCGAAGAAGGTATTAAGTTGTCCAACAATAGTTTCAATCGCTACATGCGGTCCAGTTACATCTAGGTTCAACGGCGTAGGGCACTAAATTTCGAGCGGCACAGCCCAAATTGGGTACACCACCTGGCAATCAAAAGGGCACCCCGGCAGTGATGGGGCACGTGCCCCCTGTGCCCCCTGGCTGCACCCCTGGAGAGTAGATCAACTCTGGGAGGCATTCAATAAGCTCAGGGGGCCCGGATCAGCTCAAGGGGCACTAAAACAGCTAAAAGGACACCAGGCAAGCTCGGAGGCATCAAACTAACTCAGAGAGTATTATATAAGCTCAGAAGGTACGCTTATTTTCTCAGGGGGGCACCAGATTGACTACGAGGGCATCAGATCAGCTCAGTGGGCACATGATCAGCTCCAGGGGGCACCAGATGAGCTCCGCCCGTACGATTATTGGCGACGAGGCATTATCTGGAAACGGATTACGTGCCTATACTCTTCCCGAGTGGTTGGAAAGGCAACAGAATGCCCTAGCTGACCAAAAAGGCACTTAATTGTCAAACAATAGTTGAAATCGCTAAATGCAGTCTAGTTCCATCTAGGTTCAACGGCGCAGGGCACTAAATGTCGAGCGGCACGGCCCAAAGGGGATAAACCACCTGGAAATCAAAAGGGCACCCGGCACCGATGGGAGAACGTGCCCCCTGTGCACCTTGTCTGCGGCCCTGGACAGAAGATAAGCTACGGGAGGCATTAAATAAGTTCAGGGGGCCCGGATCAGCTCAAGGGGCACTAAAACAGCTAATAGGGCACCAGGAAAGCTCGGAGGCACCAGACTAACTCAGAGAGCATTATATAGGTTCAGAAGGCACAATTATTTATTCAGGGGAGGGGGGCACCAGATTGACTACGAGGGCATCAGATCAGCTCAGAAGGCACATGATCACCTTCAGGGGGCACCAGATGAGCTCTACCCGTACGATTATTGGCGACGATGAGGCATTATCTGGAAACGGACTACGTGCCTATACTCTTCCCGGGTGCTTGGAAAGGCGACAGAATGCTTTCGCTGACCAAAAAGGCACTTAATTATCAAACAATAGTTGAAATCACTAAATGCAGTCTAGTTCCATCTAGGTTCAACGGCGTAGGGCACTAAATTTCGAGCGGCACGGCCCAAAGGGGGTACACCACCTGGAAATCAAAAGGGCACCCGGCACCGATGGGGGCACATGCCCCCTGTGCACGCTGGCTGCGGCCCTGGACAGTAGATAAGCTACGGGAGGCATTAAATAAGTTCAGGGGGCCCGGATCAGCTCAAGAGGCACTAAAACAGCTAATAGGGCACCAGGCAAGCTCGGAGGCATCAGACTAGCCCAGAGAGCATTATTTAGGTTTAGAAGGCACAATTATTTTCTCAGGGGGGCACCAGATTGACTACGAGGGCATCAGATCAGCTCAGAGGGCACATGATCAGCTCCAGGGGTCAAGACCAGCGCTGAGGGGGCACCAGATGAGCTCAAGGGGCACCAGATTAGCTCTGCCCGTACGATTACTGGCGACGATGAGGCATTATCTGGAAACGGATTACGTGCCTATACTCTTCCCGGGTGCTTGGAAAGGCGAGAGAATGCCCTAACTGACCAAAAAGGCACTTAATTGTCAAACAATAGTTTAAATCGCTAAATACAGTCTAGTGCCATCTAGACTCAACGGCGTAGGGCACTAAATTTCGAGCGGCACGGCCCAAAGAGGGTACACCACCTGGCAATCAAAAGGGCACCCCGGCACCGATGGGGGGGCACGTGCCCCCTGTGCCCCCCCTGGCTGCGCCCCTGTCTTTGAGCCAAAAGATTGACCTGAGTGCTTGAACATAATCAATGAAATTTAATTGAATTCACACGGGTTTTCCAATGCACTTTGCAGATTTGCGCTAAGCTCCATATTTTCGGAGTTATAGGGGGTCATCGATGACCCCGGTGGGGCGAAGGTAGCACGGGACCCCCGGTGGGGCGTGGCTTGAAATTCCGACATATTTGACATCAGACACTTAGGCACATGCTTTTCCTTTTTCTCTCAGTCAGTTCTAACATTTTTACCTGGGGTGTTTGTGCGCTTACCTCAAATAAAGAGCACCATTCCTCGCGTATTTGCGCAGATACTGATGACCATCTTCCGCTATGTACACCGTGCTCCCTCTTCGTGCACCCTCCACAACACGAAACATATCCAAGCTTGATTAGGTGAAAATGACACAAAAGCAACCAAACTACCGCGAGAATCTACATCACCAGATCCCATTCACACAGAACAACAATGGTTGCTTGAGCGATTGGCGCGAACGGGCTTTGGGGGAAGGGGGAGGGGAAACGTGAGAATATTCAGTTCTTAACCGAAAGAACGCTGTTTATCCTTGAAATATATGAAGAATTTTCTTTTGAAAAAAATTCATTTGCACAAATTTCGAACATTCAAGGAAGTAGCTATATTGCGTTCAACATAAGCGGCACCACTGGCAGAAGTGTGGGTGCAATCTAACTTCAACATGATGACGACAAAAAACTTTTCACGTTAGAACTAACAACTCTTTGAATTTCGGCTCCTCGCTGCCCTCCGTACAGGCATCTTATAAGAATGTCCGATTTCCTCCCATTTTGACTGAAATCAGGAATTATTCCCAAAAATGGCGGGAAGGCCCCTTAGCCCCTTTTTCAACGCTTATGCCGTACGGGGTTAAATATTTCCATGAATATTTTTGCAGGGTCAAAAATAACCTTGGCTAGTTTTGGTCCGTTCGCAAGGTACCATTCTAAAGGTGAAAACTGATTCTGTAATAGGTGGATCCAGGAATGCCAATCAGAGGTTCAAGGGCGCCATCCCGACCAGGGGACAACACTTGACCGCTGCAACGTATTTGGTGGGTGCCAGATCCTATCGGTGAGCCCGTCTTCGCAAGGGGGAGGGAAGGGACATGTAAGGGGGGCGTCAACGCCCTTTAAAGGAGCACCGTGATTATTTCCGAGGGCGCCTGGGGTTGATGGGGTGCACCTGGCCCTCTATTTGCCAAAGGATTCTGTGTAGTTTGATCCTGCTGGTCGCCACCTGCACCCCTCAAATGTTTTTTTCGCTCGCCATGCGTTTGTCCCCCTCTTTAAACTAACCACCCGGGTCCAGGGGCGTAACCAATGGGGGAGTGGCAGGGACAGCCCCCCCCGGAGGCCCCTGAGGACACGATTCTGTAACAAGAAGGGTCATTTTTACCCATCAGGGCACTTTTGGTGCTGTCGCAAGGGCCCTGTTCTGGGTGCCGCCCACCTCCCCCTGGGAAAAATCCTGGCTACGCCTCTGCCCGGGTCCACCGCTGTATTTTTCGGATCCAGTCCGACGCCCATACCAAGTCTTCACAAGTCCTCAAACCTAGAAGTTGCGAGCCCCACTAAAATACTTCCGGATCCCTTGTGACTGCATCGGGACCTGCATTATAATCGGGACCCACCGTGATCCGACCGGGTGCTCATAACATAACTGCGAACCCTCTTGTGGCATCTTGTGAACCATTTGACAGTTTCTTAGCCTTCTTTGAACCGCACTCGGGCTGTTGTCTTTAATCGTGGGCACCCTGCAATCCAATCCAGCACACACCTTAATTGTAACTTACCAGTGGCGGATACATGGGGAGGGGCTAGAAGGCTCCAGTCTCCTGTAATGTCAAAGTGCCTTTAGTTAAAATGCATAGTCTGAGGCTGTTGTTCTTAGGGTAACGACGCACCAACTGCCAAGGTTATAGGGCAAGTCGGAGGCTGTTCCGAGGCGACGGTGGGGTAGGCTCGGAACCCTAGCACCCCTTTTCCCCCATTAAGCGAAGTCCTGGGTCCGCCACTGCATGTTTCCGATGGAAAGGGAGCCCCAGAAGAGTGAAAGCAGGATAAATCTTAAGAACCATAATTGCTTAAAGAAGATGAGCAAAAAATAGACTACAATTACGTACATTTCGAATCCCGGGGCAAAGCGGTGTGGCCGGATTGACCCCCTGAACCTGTCTTTGCCTGTTATAATCGCGAGGACCCTGTGGTCATAATCGGGTTCTTATATATACTACTCTAAGCCCCCGTATTGCACATACCACATGCGCGATTCCTCTCCAGCATTAGCGGACACAGGGGGGGAATTCCGGCGATGGTGACCCGCAGAATTTCCGGCGATGCCGATTGGTCCCCTGCGGGTCCAAGGCCGGATAAATTAAAGGATTTTACACTAGGTCTGTCGAGCAATTAAATCCTCGCTCCCCATCCCCTAGGAGAGTGACCATGTACTTGGAGAGGTAGCTTATACTAGGTCTGTCGAGCACCCAAATCGCACCATACTCCCCCCTCCCCCCCAGGAGAAGCAGACATGGGTTTGTGCTCCCACCCCGAAACTCGGGTCCTCGTCCGCCCTTATGCTCTAGTGCCCATAGTGCCACCGCGATTTGGTGTCGATGATGATGGTGTTCTTAGGCGCTCAGCCTGCAGGGCTCATGCGTAGTTTGCCTGTGGAAAGGGTAAAAACCAGGTTCACGAGTGTTGTACATAAATATAATTTGGTGTCCATAAATAGGGATGTCACCAGAAATAGAAGGCGCACTAATGGGCGTGAACACTCATGAGGTGAGCGCCAATACTCCCGTTTGGGGAGAGGGGGCAATATTTAACACGCGCATTGACGGGGGTCTGAGTCACCTTCGCTTTGACGTGGGGGAGGGCGGGTACACGCCCCCCTAAGATCTCGAGAACCACGGTAGGTAGCGGAAAACGGTGTTGGGTAGCCCATCCACTTCTCCATCGAAAATATCTGAACCATTTTTTGTCAGGTCACATTTGAGGTCACGAGAGGTCAAAACATGCCGTCATACGGATAACATGTAAATTATGTTTTTATGCCATTACATCTGACCAAGTAAAGATAGAGCAAAACGACTTGAACCATTTGAATCCTCATAGCAAGCCGAATCGAATGATATATAATTTGACCTTGCTAGGTCAAATCAAGGATTTGACCTGACCTGAGTTCAGGTCAGGATCAAATTATATAAAAGGCATATTATTAGAACCGCAAAGCCAAGGCGAGTCCAATACAGCTAAAATAAACGCTCTATCACCATCCGTTACTGAGTTATTCAGTAAAAATAATTTTTCCCATGCATTTCCAATGGAGAGGTCATGCCTCGTACTTGACCTTAGGTTATCGATATCAAAAATACCGAAACATTTTAGAGAACTCGGTGGGGCCATTATGTGATGAGTTTCAACCGGATAAGTTCACCCTGCTCCGACTTATGCCATCTTAAACTTTTTTTTAGGTCAGGTCACTTGACCTGAACTGGTGACCTGACCAGAGATGACCTAGCCTTAAAATTTTCACAAAAGTTGAAAAAAGGTGAGGGAAAAGGTATACAAAGTACGGCGGCGCTACGCGCCGCCGTTTTACTGCTATCTCCGAAAAACCGAGGGTGGAGGGGCGGGTACCCGCCCCCGTCAATGCGCGTGTTAAATTGCTCTCAAAGTCAACACTTCTAGACGACTTTCTAGGCGGCACAATCGAAGTTCCAGGGCGCACCGTAATCGTTTCAGGGGCGACAAGGGATGATAGGTGAAGAAAGTTGCCGTCTTGATTCGCCTATGAAACACCGAGTGCTGCGCGGCCGCCTTAGCGTGGCTTTATGCATCTGCTGTTTTTTCTGTGAAACAAAAAACGGCGGAGCGAAGCGCCGCCACACTTGGCACTTATCCTTGACCAATTTAGGACACTGGTCAGATCACCAGTACACCATAGCCAGTCAAGCGACCTCACTTCCAAAATATTTAAGGAGGCTGAATGAGAAATGGGTAAATCTATCGCATTAAAGCCTATACCACATAGACCCACCGAGTATTACAACATATACTCCGTGATTTTTCATATCGATGACCTAAGATCGGGTACAGACCATGAAATCTCCTTTGGAAATGCATGGGGAAAACAGGAATTGAAGCAATTCATGCAACTGTGCAGGAAAAGACGATAAAGCTTTTATTTTTATACAATAACGTTCAGATTGTTAATGCCAGTCGATTGATATTGATATGCATATTGACTATGCTAGATCAGATTTGTGACCTTGGCTATGCCACAGGTCAGGTCATTTTTGTGTTCTGACCTAGTATAGTCTTATCATACATCATTCGATTCGCCGTAGCGAGAGGAAGGAAATGGTGTCTAAAAAGTATTTTAACTCAACTCTGTCCGATGCTGGAGCCCCGAAACTCTTCTCTAACATGCCACCTTCTTTGACCTGACGTGACCTGAATATTGACCTGCGCCAAAAAGTGACCGATGTAGTTTCTTCATGAATTTGTATGAGCTATCCACCCGCGTTCGCATTTTTTTCACTATTCCGTATAGGAACTGAGTTCGAGAGGGGGTGTGTTTGAACACCCCCAACCATGGCGAGGGTGGCTCGGGGCCCATTATTAAGCGAAAGTGTAGCTGTGAGTGGCACAGCAGTGGCCGATGCAGAGTCTAGAGGGCCACCTCCTCTCTACTGCTTTTCCTGTTGCTCGACTCCCATTTCTTGATGGAATTACGCAGGCGTTTCAGGAGGCGCTCTGGCTCCTCGACTGCCATTCGGCGCCAACATCCAGACACGGCATACCATTCAGTCAAAGATCCAAGGAGAAAAACAGTCTTCTATCGCTTTAGCCATGATAAACATAACTCAGCCGAGACAGCGTTCGCCACCATCGTGCAGGATGATAGGCCCTCTTAATTGTAAGGCAATGCTTAGTTGTGTCAGTAACAGCCTACAGTTGACTTAGGCCAAGAAAAGTAAGAATTTTGCAATCAATTTTCTTGTGGACGACGTACATACAACCACATCCAATGACTATTTTAGCGCGACGGCATATTCATTATAGCATGACAGTCGGCATAACAGTGCGGTATTCCCTAGAATTGCGTTGCAGCATTTTAATCTTGATTTTAATCTCACCCATAATGAATATTTCCGCTTAGCCTGACACGATTCTACGACATTGAATTTATGGTGACATTTTATGGTGACATTTTTATCCTGACACTCCTGAAGTCAGGATAAATTCTAACAGAACGAGGGTAAAGTAAACGCTTTCCGTGCAAAAATTCCCTTATTCTGCAAAACGTGCACGTTCACTGTCACGCCAGCTGACGATTGGGATGTTATAATTGCTATGGCAACGAGACTTTTGTTGCGGGAAATAAACAAAGCAACTTTGCCAAGTTCAGTTAGCAGCTTCCACTTCTGCCACTACAGCGACGCTAGCCCCGTAATGATAGTCCCATGCAAATCCCCAAGCAATGAGCAATTGCGCCAAAAATCATGTGTACAGAGAAAAGGTGGGCTGCGTCATTGTCAATGGGTGCAGCTTTCCACATCTTTGGTGGAATCCAAGCAAGCCCCGCCAACGTTCGGAAATATCCCACCAATCCAGAGTCGTGGCTTCCGGTGGTCACAACCAGGCTCCCCGATAATAGCATAACCCTGTTCCCTCGTCCAATAACATTTTTTCCATGATAACTATCATAGGCGTAGGAACAGGGGCCAGGGGGCCATGACACCCCTTCCCCCAAATAAGCAATATGTTTAGCATTAGCCCCATCGTGTTAAGTGGAAAAAATTACTTGAAAACACATGTTGCCCTCACCCTCAATATTCTGGACGCTCCTATGCCTGCGATGCTTATCAAGCACCATATAGTCACAAGCTGATCCCTTTACATAGTCCCACGCTCCTAAAGTCATAGAGGGTCACTTATCATAATCAAGTGTCCCTAGTCAAACCGGGTCCCCTGAAGATGGGGTCGGATCCCCTACCACATCACGGGCGACATTGCCCAACTGGGTCCCCTTGCGGAATACCGTAATAATGAGCCGAGCTCTGGCATTGTCTCTGTGGCCGTAGCCGGGCCCCCATGCCTCGTAGTTGCGGGCCCTCTATAAAGCAATCGTCACTTATCCTTCCCGAGCCCATATGCGTCGCGACCAAGCCCCTACCATGATCTCAAGACACTGAATTCACAACCGACCCCATATTATTTTTTAGGTATCCTGTGGTCACTACAGCGACGGGTCCAGGGGGCAAAGGGGCTGTCGTCCCCATTAGGACCCAAGGACTGACACAGCCGATTTCGGGCGCCGAAGGCGCCCGCAGTTGGCGACACTTTGGGTACAAAACACCAATGCTAGATCAAAACGCAAGGAAAATACCATTTTAATTTGACTTTGTTCACTCTTAGCCACCCTTAATTTCGAACCAGCTTCCCCTAGCATACTATTGGGCGCGCCACGTGAACATGGACCGTCCTCATCGATTACTGACCGCCCTCTTCTTTGCGATTGGGTGCCTATATTTTATGATTAGCCACCGCCTTTCAGCCCTGGGGCGCCCAACTGCAACATGGACCACCCTCGTCTACTTCTGGTCGCCCTCTTCAGCATGATTGTTCGCCCCTTCTCCACTATTGGTATATTGGCCCATAGTGCCCGATTGGCCGCCTTTATGTACCCATACATGTTCTCACATTCACGGGCAACATGCCTGTACACAAACTTAGGATAACATGAATAGGTACACGTATGAAGTCTTAAAACGTACAGGGATGAGTGATGACAGCCCAGAATGATGCACGTCCCATCCATCCAGCCCCACAGAGCGGACCGAAACGCGACGGCACGCAGGTAGAACCGCGCGAGGCGAGCAGCGGGCGGAGCGAAGGGCGTCAGCGGCAGGCAGCACGGGAGAAGCAGCGGTGATCGCAGGGAGAAGTGTCTGCTATTTTACAGCCTTGTGGCGCCCCACCTCAACATGGACCATTCTCATTTGCCTCCGGCCGCCCTCAATTTTGTGGTTGGGCGCCCTGTTTTGACGATTCCCCCTCCCTTTCAGCCCTAGGATACCCCAATGCAACATGTATCGCACTCAACCCCTTTAAACCACCCTTTTCTGCATGATTGCGCGCATGGGTGGATATCCCGGGGGTTAGGGATCAGGACCCCCTGATTTAGAAATTGAGAGAAACTGGGCGGGGAGGGGGAGGGGTCAGCTCGGATCATACCACTTTTGCCCTCACAAAATATTTTCCCGACCCATAAGTAATGATAGTTCTATTCGCGGCATTTTTATGATCGGCTTAGTCAAGATTTGACTATCTGTCCCTTTGCATCTTCTTTGAATAGGAGTGCTAGAGGCCAGGGGCGGCGCAACGGCTCTGTGTCAGGAAAAGTCCGGGTCCCCGAGCTGGTCTAAGGTCCTTCAGCTGAACTAAGCAGCACCCTAAGTCGGTCTTTCACAGAGGGCACGAGATTTAGTGTGGAGTCATGCTCTTACCTTAACACCTTCGCTGGAAGGGTCTGGCGTCAACGTGCAGTGGAGGAGTGTCCTAAAGTGCCACCCTTAGGGGGCACTTTAGGAGATGCTCAGGCACTTCCGAGATCTCGGAAACCAAGAGGGTTAGAAAATCACCCGTTGGGGGTACGTGGGGGGATGGCGATCAGCGTAATGGCTAAGATTTATTGACCTAAGTCAGTATCTTAAAGGTCAAACGAGGTCGTAAAGGTCATATATGGGCCGCGCTGGAGACCTATCGGAAAATTCTGTGATTGCACAGAAAAAGCCAGAAATGCACTGAAAGTGGACTAAGGCCATAGAGGGAATGTCCCACATAATATCCTCCGAATGTTTGAGCTTAAGGCTATTCCAGGTCACTGACCTATGATTAACATGACATATTCTCAATAATTTACAATATAACTGGCACTGTAGCAGCTTTTTGGCGGGAAATGGAGGTTGGACCTTTAAAAGGTCTTTGACCTCAACCTGTGGCATTGCCACTAACAAAAACATTAACTATGAAGTGATAGCATATCATACGTTATACTGAGCAATGACATCTGTCCAGAACACTTAGGCCAATGACTTTAATATGTGGCCTTGAACTTCAAGCGCGGGGACCCTAACATATAACCTGATTATATGACGTTATTACGTCACCGCTCGGTCTGCAGTGCAGGCGAACAGGTGCTACCGCGCGATTGCTACGGTCTCAAAATATAAGTCTGATTTTCAGATCATATGTTTGTAAATTATTAAACAGTTTTCCAAATTCGTTCACCAGTCGACGCACTTATGAATTCTCTCAAATGTGGGCGAGTAACGTATTCTGGTAAAGAACGGTTCTCCGGTCACCTTGGAAAAATACGTGGAGGCGCTTTAGGACCCTTCCACTGCGCGTGTTAAGACCCCTGAGTTGATTTGGCGCTCCTTGAGCTGATTCACGGCCCCGGAGCTGAGCTGGACCACTAAACTGGCGTTTGGAACCCCCGCGTTGGTATTGCCCACCCCCCCCACCCCCCAGTGGGCTCCTTTAGCAGTTTTGAAATCTCGTGAAGTTAAGCTAGTCTGTGGTACCTGAAATAGACTAGGCTCTGGGCTGGTGTGGGCCCCTGACCCTTGAACTGGGCTGGCTTTTGAACTGGTCTGGGTCCCTTACATGTTTGGGTCCCGTGCACTGATCTTGTGATCCCTGGGCTCAACTGGACCCCTACGAGTTGGGAAGTGGGCCTATACGCTCATTTTGAGCCCCTTATCTGGTCCGGGGCCCCTGAACTCATATGGAGTCTGCCAGGTGATCTTCGGACCCCTGAGCTGGTCTGCACCTCTGAGTTAAATTTGCGCCTTCTGAGATCCGTGTTTCGGAGGGGCCCTTGGATCGTTCTGGGGGCTGCTTATTAATACTCATGGGCTGAGCTGAGCCCCTGTGTTGGCACTGAGACCGGTGGGGTCTTTGGCGCCCTTTATCTTATCTGACCCTCCTGAATTGGTATGGGGCCTTCCTCAGATGGTTTGGGTACCCCTGAGCTGGCTTTTGGGCCCACTGAGATGGAGCTTCCCTAGGGGCCCCTGAGAAAATCTGAGGTTCGGGGGGGCTTATCGACGCACCAACTGTCAGGGTCATGTGGCAAATCTGGGCCCCCGAGAGACTTGCACAGAAGTTTCTAGACTTGGGCTTGGAGCCCCCAGCCAGTATCGTCCACTGAGTTTTTTTCTGGACCTTCTGAGCGGCTTTGGAGTCCATCAGTATGTCTGGGTCCCCGAGTTTTTTCTTGGGAGTCCTTTGAGTTTATATTGAGTCCCCACAGCCGATCTGGGGCACCTTTATATAACCAGGCCCCCAAACGGATTTCAAAACCCATGTGTTGGCACTGGGGCTCCCTGAGCTTGTCGCGGCCCGTTAACTGGTATCAGCTGATATCGGCCCTTGAGTTGGTTTTTCAGGTAGCCCCTGGGCTGTTCAGGGGCCGTGAGCGGGTATTGTACTTAAACTTACTGGCTTGGCATTAGACCCACGCTGGTTTGAGACCCCTAAGCTGGAAAGAACCCTTTATATGGAATTAGTGAGGCGGTCATGAGCTGGTATAGGGCCCATAAGAGGATTTACGCAGGAGGTCCTTGGCTTGGTCGTTGAGCCCCTTGCTGGATTGATGTCCTTTGAGCTGGCAAGGACCCCTGAGCTAGAATGGAACCCTTTAAACTGGTATCGGCATTCTAGCTTGTCCGGACCCTATTGCGCTGATCTAAGTCCCTTGGGATCGTCGCGGGGCCAGCTGGTCTGCCCCTGAGTTTTTCAGAGCCCGCTGAGCCGATTTGGACCCCCACAACAGGCCTGGTCCCTAAACTGATCTGACGTACTTTTAGATGGTCAGGGTCCTCTCGCTGATCTTGAAATATCGGTGTTGGACTGGCGCTCCGAGCCGTCAGGGGCCCCTTATCTGGTCTGGAACCTCTTAACGGTATGAACCCTTTCAGCTGATCTTGGGCCCCCTGAGTTGGGTTTGGGCCTCCTAAATAGAGCTTTTCATGGGGCCCTAGGCTGATCCGGGATCCTGAAAGGGTATTTTACATGAATTTACTGACTTTGTCTTGCGGCACAAGCTGGTCTGGGGCCACCTCAACTGGTAAGGGCCCCTGAAATGAATTAAATAAGCAATCGCGTTTTGTCGATTTTGTACTGACACGCGGCCGAGGTGCGCACACTCAAGACGAGCGAGAGCCCACACACCCCGCCACACGCGGAGACATACCGGGCCGAACACGACAGACAGTGGGTAGGAGTGGAATTTAGGAGTGAGCAGAAAGGATGAGGTTGGAAAGGCATGGACACACAGGAAATTAAGGGGGGAAAAGGAAGATGAGCATGGAGCAAATAGGATTTGAAATTAGGAAGGCTAAGTAGGGATAAGGATGGCAGTTTCGATTTGGCCCCTCACCCGAAGGCGGGGGGCGAAACCCATCCTGCCAACTGGGGTCGCGGGTGTCGTCACATCCCGTACCCAATTATCCATGTGCCGGACAAGTCAGCAGGTGGCAAACTAGTCCAGCAGATGAAAATCGGTCCCCCTGCGGGGTATCAAAGAAGAAAACTCGGCTTGTTCGAAGGAGACCAATGGCGGGCAAAGGCGAATTCAAATCTCATTGCGAAAACGTAGAATTCGGCAAGTCAGGATAAAAGGGTTTATCCTGACATGCTCCGATGTCAGAATAAACTCGGATCTGGACTTTTCGCATCAAATAACATAGGGTTAAATTTATACTGATTTTTTGGTTATGATAAATTGAAATTCATTGAATTTGGCGCTTATCCTGACCGAATGTCAGGAAAAGCGGAGAAACTAAAAGCATAACCCGAATGGATGTAAGCAAACCAACGCGATAGGCTTGAATATTTATTTCTGTCGTGCCTCAACCACACAGGAGGAAGACAGAACTTATGTAATACGTTCCCACGTACAGTTTTACACCCAGGCGATATACAGCGTAACGCTGGACTTCCATGTCGGTCGGTACAGAGGACAGCGCAAGTTTCCGAGAAAATCGTCCGATGCGTTTAAAGGGGGTATCCCTCTTTTATAATGTATTTGTACTGAGATATCTATGTATGTATTTATTTATTTCATCTCTCAGCATACATAAATTCAACATTCAACGGAGCGATAAAACCCCATAAGGGTCTTCAGTCGCGGTGCCTATTGCTTGGTCTAATTTCATAAGCAGTAAGCATTGCTCCACCATCAACCAAAACGGGCTTCCACCATTCGCGACAAATCACACAGCACTTGGGACAACTTATAATATAATCCACTCAGCGCCAATCACCTCAGACAACAATTTCCACAAATGTGGACCATCCACCATTCCACTTCGAACGCTACTCCATCCAGCTCACAAGTTGAAACGCTTGGTTTGTACGAGGAAATTTTGAAATGAGTTGGCAATGATAACTTGCAAACTTTTATCTGTGATGTTTCCACAAATTAGTATCGAGTATCGATCACTTGTTTAATTACTAGATTCCTGAGAATGTCGTTGGTCGCTATCAAATCTAATACAGTATTTCTATGTTCAGCAAATTTTGGACATTCCAAGACGAAGTGCCTAACATCCTCCCTGGGATGGCCACAAGAACATGCTGGACTGTGCAATGGGTTATATTTGAAGATGTCTGCTTTAAGCTGAGTTAGTCCCATTCTAAGCGTTGAATGGAATATGTTTCCGAGTTTTGTGCCCAGAAAGTAATAATTGGGGGATTTAGCAGCACCGTATCCTTCTGTAACAGTGCGTTTGAATTGGCTTGCGTTCCGCGTGTTCCTTATGCTTTCTGGAAGATCGTTTCAGCTTTTTACGGAGATGCGAAAAAAGGTCGTTGAAAGGAAGATGTTCTTGACTTCGGCATGGTCCATGTTCTTGCATTCCGTAAGTCTGCCCGTTCTATTTTGCCTAGGTTCTGTAATGAGGCATAAGCTATAGGTGGGTCAATTATCTTCAAAATACAACATTTTATGGAAAGCTATAAGTTTGCGAATACTTCTACGCGATTTTAAAGTCTCTAGTCCTAACTCAGCCCGTAGGTTTCCTGATGGGGTTCTGAACAGTGCCCCAGTTATAAGCTTAGCTGTCCTGCTTTGCAATCTTTCGAGCCGGATTGAGTCGGATATGGCAATATGATCGTCGTATGCTGAATCTGCATAATCGAAGAGGTCGGATGTAATTTTTATAGAATTCAACCATTATCTGTTGGGGACATACCTTACAATAGGATAAATTGGACTACGGGGTTTGACTTTTGTTTTACGTATAAAATTCACATGTTCGTGAAAGCTAAGGTCGCTTAAAAATTTCAATCCTAAACGCTTGTGAGTTTCGACGTTATGTATAACGCTCCATGCCATTTTCAACACTAATGAATTTTTGGCGAACTGTTTGTGAATGTCTGCTATATAGTTTTAGAAGCATTGAATGAGAATGATAACAAACTGATTGGCTTGTAGCAGGATGGGTCCGAAGAGATACCGGTCTTCTTAAATATGCAGGTGACGTTTGCGAGTTTCCAATATCGAGGGAATATGCCCCCTGAGAGAGACATGTTAAAGAGCTTTGTTATGGGTTCACTAATAAGTATTGCAATTAGTTTGAGAAGCCGTGGAGGAATTTCAGCCGTGGCAGGAGCTGTCACAGGGGCATGGACGTGGCCACGCTGCGCGCAGCGAGGTCTTCGTGGCTCGGTCATGCCTCCGATGGCGAGTGCGCTTGCTCACGAGGGAGTACTCACGAGCGAAGGCCTCGGCCCTGGCTCGGTCCTCCGCAGCGACACGGCCGCAGTTGCCATTGACCGCCTGGCAGGGGCATACGTCCCGCGTACCCCCTCCATCCGCCTCATAATCTCCGTGATGAGGCCAATGGTCATGGACCTGCGGTGACAAAATGCCCGAGAGCACCGTCTTGCCTCCTCCTCCGCCTCTGCGGCTCTTCTCTTAGAGGCCTTCCAGCGATCCGTGGTTTCCCCTGAGGGATCCCGTTCCATGGCGATCCTCGCCGCTCAGCGCTCTGCCACTGCACTGGACAGCGCTCCGGGTCGAGGGTACGGGGTCGGCACGGACTCCGCGTGGGATCCTGCGGGAGCTCGCTTCGAGGACGGCGTTCGTCAGGCGCGTAGCCAGTTCCTCGACCGGCAGGTCCGGCGGAACAGTACCAGCCAACATCTCGTCATATGCGGCGGTGAAGCCGGTCCAATCGGCCTTGTGGAAGGCCCAGCGCGTCTTCCTGATACGCCGGGGGCAACAGCCAGCCACCGACACCACCTGGGGGGCTGACACTGTACGAGTGGGAAACCCGTACCAACCCGGTGACCCAGTTTGGATAACACCTCCAGACGCCCGCTGCGATACGCAGTACCATGAGGGGGTAATCAACCGTGTGCTCTCAGATCAGGCCGTTGAAATCAATGGTGTCCCGAGACACATACGCGAGCTACCCCCGCAGGAACGCCGCAGGCCAGTCAGGCGCCGACAACTAACTAGTTTACGGGGGGTTTATGAGAGGTTCTGCGACTTGAAAGTCAGGGGAATGTGGCAGGAGTGCGTACGAACAAAACCACGCGCAAAATGATGGGTCCTGAGAATTATAAATTGCATGAGGAATTGTGGGGGCGATGGAGAGAGTTGAATTTTTGTGTATGATTGTACGAGTGTGTATTGAACGTGCTTTATTATTAATATATATATATAGATATATATATATATATATATATATATATATATATATATATATATATATATATATATATATATATATATATATTATATTAACATTATATATATATATATATATATATATATATATATATATATATATATATATATATTAAAGCACAGTTACTCTCATGGTTTTCACTTGGGAATACTTCCGCTCTGTTGTCATCGCCAATCATTATCATCTAAACCTACGGCCTTGGCCATAGTATCGCTTGGCTTGGACCCCCCATCCCCCACTACCACTTTAGGCCTGGACTTTGAGCCTCCTGCTATCTCAGCATGATAGCTTTCCAGATCCCAGGGTGCTGGAAGACACCTGGGAAAGCAGAATTGGCTCGGTGGCTCGGTGGCTTTGTATTGCGTGTTCCGTCGAGAAACACACGTGCGATGACTCGCTGACTGCTGCACGTGCCCTTTGGCCGTGTAGATTGCATGAGACGAGGGCTATCACTCGCACTTCTGTCATTTGGCGAATAATGTTGACTCTTATTTGGCAGCGTGCCCTGAGTCCAACACTTTTAATTGTTCTTTTGGGCAGTTTAGGTCACTGACCCGATCTTACATCAAGCAGCTGCCCTTGCACTGAAAAGTGACTGTGGATTTTAAAGGGGTTTTACGTGTCCCTCTTTATGTTATAACAGGGTTTTCTGTATATTTTATGTAGGTAGGATCATATATCAGGAAAATATTCATTCTTTGCATTGTATTTGTCAACATGTTTTATCTCCTTTGACTTGAGCTGTCATTGGGTCCTATATACCTGTTGCTCATAAGCCCTCAATAAACAATAAACATAAACACTTTTCCTCTGATTTCTGTGTTATTTTAATGCATTTTCCGCTTGCTTTTCTGGCAGTTCTTTTTAAGCACATTTTAACAATTCTGGTGCTTATGATCTCACCAAAAGTACACATGGTATTAAGGGAAATTTGATAAAAGGTTCTTCCTTTATACTTTAATAAAGGTCTGATCGGAGGGGTTGTGTGAGTATCTCTCGCCTCTCTGAGACGGGCGCACCTGCCCCCGTAGGCACTGTACCAGCCCCCCGGGTCCAGCTATTGACAGCTGGCAACCCGGGGGGCCGAAGGTAAATGAAATCACTATGGCGTCTCAAAATAGCACAACCTCCAACACTCCCGTCCAACCGACGGGTTCTTCCTCCCCTGCGGGGGACAGAACTTCTCCTAGAGTTCTGATGGTGACTCTTGAGGGCAGTCACAAGATGAACCCCTTCCAGGTCATTCAGGCCGTGTCGAAATTCGGGACTGCAACCCATGTTTATCGACACTCGGAAACAAAACTTGAAGTTGTCATGTCGTCGGACAAGGAAACGTGTGATCTCTTGGCGGCAAAGCAGCTCAGCTTTGTAGGGAAAGATAAATCTCTGGTGTTGGTACCGGTTTCTGTAGCTTTACACCCGACGAAGAACAACGCCTTGGGCGTTGTTACCTGCCGCGAGCTCGAGGGCGCAGCGGAGGAGGATGTTTTGCTTGGTCTGGAGGAGCAAGGGGTGATCAAGGTGCGTAGGATGAACAGGAGGTAGGACGGCGAGCTAGTTGCCACTAACACTTATGTCCTTACATTCAACAGCAAGGAGCTGCCTCGAGCAGTGCGTATTGGTTGGCTTTCAGTGCGTGTACGTCGGTACGTTCCGGATCCAATACGGTGTTACCGGTGTCAAGGGTACGGCCACGTCGCAAAATCATGCAAGGGAAAAGAGCGATGCGCAAGGTGCTCGGAGGAAGGTCACACCTCCACCGCGTGCACTGCGAACAAAGCAAAATGCACTGCATGTAAAGGGGACCACGAGGCATGGTCACGCTCGTGCTCCAGGTTTCTCTCCGAGAGAGAGAAGCTGAAGGCTAAGGTTCTGGGTACGGCTTCCGGAGAAGTTGGAGCGCGAGTAGACAATCACCGCAGGTCTCCTGGTTCCTCCGAACCAGCTGTTGAAGTTTGGACGACAAAGAGCTCCACTTTTCGCGACGCTCTCGTGGGTGAGTCGGGACGATTACAGTCATCACTCAGTGTAGACTCGACCATGCGAGACATTATGCACCTATCTGTCCGCGATTTCATGGGTCTATTCGGTGGTCTGACCCCACAGACTATTACCCCCACCTGCACACCCGATGACGCCCAGTCTGACGTGCCAACCAGGCTCAGAGCTGAAAAGAGCACCCAAACATGCTTCACAGAGAACGTGTCATTGCCAGTGACATGTTCGAAGCCAGAGGATCTGAGCAACCACACAGCCGAAAGGGGTACTCAGACATCCACAGCCAAGGAACCCCTAACAGTAGCGCACGTCACACTACAACAACAACGGTTAGGTTCTTCCAAGGACAATGCAGGAGCTGACAGAAGTAGGGAACAGCCAGTGACTGAGACTAAGAAAGCCGCAAAACAGTGGGAAGATCATCCTGCAGCAAAACGCGCACGAGTCAATCAAACAGATACTAGTTCTTCAGGCACAGAGGTACATCCTGCTGCGGCTCGCAGCTTAGGATCCACACACAAACAACCAGAAACTACAGTATCCACCCCTGTCACCGACAAATCTTCAACACCACAGACTCCCATACAATCGAACACAACAGCACCCTCAGACGTGTTTACCAAGCGGTATGGGTCAGAGCGGTCCTCGTCGGCGCCTCCAAAGGGTCGTATGCGCAAGGAGCGTGGTGAAGCCGTTTCATCTCCAGGTCGCGGGGACACGGGGCTAATGCCGCCGCCGTACCCTCCACCACCCCCGCCTCCACCAACACCTCCCGCTAAAGCAACAGGCAGAGACCACCTGAGCACAGGCACCCGTGAAGGAAAGCGCAGGCTCTCCTCTCCAAACCTACGTTTCGAGGAAAGAAAATCCCAAGACAGAGAAGAGGAAACAGATTTGGTGTTTCGGGATTCAAAGGGAAAGCGAATTGCGGTACCGAGGGTACAAAAAGAGGTTCTTCAACCAAGGCTGCACTCGGGCTCCACCGAGAGTATCGGAAACGTCCAGCACGTCTGGCAGGATGTGCCGCGCCCATCCCCCGCTAGTGATGGTAGGCATCCGGGGCCGAGAGTCAGAGAGGCCTACATGGATAGGGACACTACTTTCGTGCGTCGCTCTCCGCCTAAGGGTCTCGGATACCCGGAACGAATGGCCAGACCACCAGCAGAGTGGAACACGCGTACAGCCTGGTGTGTATCTGAAATGTTCGACGGCAGGAGCTGGGAGACCTAGTCAGTGTTGGGTAATTGGTTCGTCACATTAGAAGTTGTTGGCTGATCCACTTAGTTTTCATTCTCGCTATGTTTTGAATGGTTACTGCTGACTACCACTAATTTTTGTTTTTTTACACTAGGATGGGCGCAAAATGACCTAGTAGTCGAGGCGCCCTAAAACCCCAAACAACAAAAACAGGGAGCAAGGCACAGAGGCGTGTTCAACTAGCTGGGGAAGGGGGAGCAGGGCACTGAGGCGTGCTCAGGGGTATAGGGATAGAGGGGCAGGACACAGGTGTGTTCAGGTAGCTGGAAAGGGGGAAGCAGAGCACAGAGGCGTGCTCAGGCATGTGAGGAAGTGGGAGCAGGGCACAGAGGCGTGTACAGGTAGCTAGGGAAGGGAGCAGGGTACAGAGGCATATCCAGGTAGCTGGGGAAGGGGGAGCAGGGCACAGAGGCGTATTCAGGCTGCTGAGGAAGGGGGAGCAGGGCACAGAGTCGTGTTCAAGTAGCTGGGGAAGGGGAGCAAGCCACAGAGGCGTGTTCAAGTGGCTGGGGAATGGGGAGCAGCACAGAGGGGTGCTCCCGCACATGGGGAAGGAGGAGCAGCGCACAGAAGCCTGTCCAGGCAGCTGGGGAAGGAGCAGGGCACAGAGGCGTGCTCATGGGTATAGGTATAGAGGAGCAGGACACAGGAGTGTTCAGGTAGCTGGGAAGGGGGAAGCAGAGCACAGAGGCGTGCTCAGGCATGTGGGGAAGGGGATCAGGGCACAGAGGCATGTACAGGTAGCTAGGGAAGGGAGCAGGCTACAGAGGCATATTCAGGTAGCTGGGGAAGGGGGAGCAGGGCACAAAGGCGTGTACACGTAGCTGGGGAAGGGAACAGGATACAGAGACGTGTTCAGGTAGCTGAGGAAGGGGAGCACAGCACAGAGATGTGCTCAGGGTAGTGGGGAAAGGGAGCACTTCCCATCTGCCTGAGCACACCTCTGTAGCCTACTCCACCTTCCCCATACGTCTGAGCTCGCCTCTGTGCCCTGCTCCTCCTTCTTCAGCCGCTTAAACATGTCTGTAGGACCTGCTCCCCTTTACCCACCAGCCTGAGCACATCTCTGTGCTATGCTCCCCTTCCTCAGCTATCTGAACACGCCTCTGTACTCTGCTCCCTTCCCCAGCTACCTGCACACGCCTCTGTGCCCTGATCCTTCTTCTCCATTAGCCTGAACACGCTTCTGTGCCTTGCTTTTCCTTCCCCAGCTGCTTGAACATGCCTCTGTGCCTTGCTTCCCTTTCCCAGCTACTTGAACACGCCTCTGTGCCTTGCCCGTCTTCCCAGCTATCTGACCACGTCTCTGTGCCTTGCTCCCCTTTTCCAGCTACCTTTAGCACGCCTCTGTGCCTTGCCCCTCTTCCCCAGCTACCTTAACACGTCTCTGCGCCTTGCTCCCCTTCCCCAGTTCCCTGAACACGCCTCTGTGCCTTGCCCCTCTTCCCAGCTATCTGACCCGCCTCTGTGCCTTGCTCCCCTTTCCCAGCTACCTGAGCACGCATCTGTGCCCTAATCCTTCTCCATTAGCCTGAACACTCTTATGTGCCCTGCTCTCCCTTCAGCTACCTGAATGTGCTTCTATACCCTGCTCCCTTCCCCAGCTACCTGTGCACGACTCTGTGCCCTGCTCTTCCTTCCCCATGCGCCTGAGGACGCCTCTTTGCCCTGCTCCCCTGCCCCAGCTACCTGAACACGCCTCTGTGCCTTGTTCCCCCTTTCCCAGCTACCTGAACACGCCTCTGCGCCTTGCCCCTCTTTCCAGCTATCTGACCACACCTCTGTACCTTGTTCCCCTTTCTCCAGCTCTCTGAGCACGCCTCTGTGCCATTCTCCCCCTGCCCCAGCTACCACTCCCGTGATTTTCGATTTCCCAAGGTTAGCGTCCCCATTTCCCAAGGGTACTGTCCCTATTTCCCAAGGCGACGATCTGGCATGTTCCTGTGACGCTTGCTACGCCAATACCCTTGTAACTCCATACCTACATAATCTCAGGAATATTAGGATACTTGAGGATGTGAATGGAAAATACGGAAACTCCCATTGTTAGTCTGCAAAGTATGGCAGCAGGCCAGGCAAGTCCCACTAGCCATGTAAAATTCTCCTGCAATGCCAGCCACCAAGAATTCACACCAATCTGTCCTATACCAGTGAGAAAAACGCTCCCATTCCCCAGTGTGCAAAGTATGGCATTTTCGACCAGATCTCGTCCGTGTGAGTGCCCTTGGAGACAGGACCGAGTGGTGCGAATTTGTGAGGTTAGTGACACTTAAACTAAACCAATAATGGCTGAATGGCTATTAAGACACAGGAGGGGGCCTTATAATAGTCCTTAACTAACTTACTAATGATTCAGATAGCATTGCATTGTAGGGGTAGGAATGGGGGTACTTCTAGGGGAGACGTCTCAGCTTTGCCAGATAGAGACATTGGGTTCTGTCTGGAGCCCAAAAATTCCCAAGATTTCTAAATTTCCCCAGATTCCCGGGATCTCCTCATGGAAGCTTGGGCGAGGGATTCTTGGTATGGGCGCATGAACGTCGAAAGCGGGGGACGGGGGGGACGGGGGGACGCGTCCCCCCTGTTGGCCAGCCAGGGGGACGTCCCCCCAGAATTTCTGAGTCGATGGTCATTAATGCTGTCAGTTACCGAATATGCTCAAAATTCGCCTCCCCCGGTCACTAGCAGCCCGGGTCTGTCCCCCCTGCGAAAATTCCGTGGAAAAATCTTGCCAAAATATTTTCATTTAAGCATATTCCATTGAAGATTGTTGCGTTGTTTGCTTTCACCAGTTTCTTTTGAAGTTTTGGTATTTTGTTGATGGTTAATTTAACATTGGACGGAATTCAGTTGATGAGCTATCACAGTTCATAAAGTCACAATAAATCGACGTTTCGAATCTATTAGTTGATTCATTATTCAAGATAATTCGTATGTCGCCAGGGCCCTATTTCATAAAAGGCGTAACTTACGCTTATAGCGTAGCAGTAGCATAATGCAGTGTAGAAAGTGAATAATACACCACAATCTTGTTTCACAAAAATGCAGCGTAAAGTACAACTACTTGCAATGTTACGCTGCTCTAAACTACGCTGCACTGGAATGCAGCTTAGAATATTCCCAATCTTGTTTTATATAGCAGATAACATATACACTGAATATGTAAAACACTCCTGAAAAGCTATGCAAGAAGTAACAACGTAACTTTTATCAGATAATGAAGCAAAACATGAAAAATATGTAATTTCTTGTGAAATTCTGAATCTCAGGCAAAACTAGGTAGTGTAGTGAAGGACAAAAGTCATGAATGTAAAATAAACTGAAATAAAAAGGTTTGTAAGTTCTTTCTTGCACAGGTTGTAAGTGCAAGTTACTCATGCCAAGTTGATCTGATGTGTAGAGTTCTATGGCCATGTGGTATTCCAAAAATTAGGATAGCTACTGATGCAAATATACAGGAAAGCTGAAAGTGATTTTTACTTTGACTTTCCGCCGTTACTGTTATTTTACAGTCTAGGGACTAAGGAGTACAGAACCCCAGATAGGCTGACACTGACACAGTGTTATATGGAGTCTATTGAGGTTAAAAACTCAATTTAAGGTGTTTGTTAAAAACGAAATTCAAGTATCTCTACTAAGGCCCTTGGCGAAAATGATGATAGGTACCTAGGTACCTAAGTACCGGCATCCAGTTTTTCTTCAAAGATTTTGACTCACTATTCCTTTCCCAGTTTCACGAAATCATAAGGTTTACAGACCTTTCACAGTTCACTCACGATTAGTAAACACAATTCAACTTGAATTACACGAAAGTACATTTGCACAAAAATACAATAACCTTTCGGAGGGGCCTTCTTGACAGTAATTACCAAAAACGGGGTACTGCCGTAAACAAATGCGTCGTATATTTATTGCGTCTGCTGTTAGCGCGTCTTTCTCCGCAGTATTTCTGAAAGTTCTTGAGAAACTTTATTATCGAATAAGAGGAGATAAGTACAATAATTTTCTTTCAACTATTTTATTAAAGGAAATTTATGCCATGTTCAATGTTAATAAAGCAGCCATATGCTATATTTGAAAGGTGTAATTCCATTCTGGAATTGGGCGTAATTCACACTGCATTTCATATCTACACCGCTTTTGTGTGAATGTCACCGCTCTTTGTGAAACGTGATTCTGAGTACGGCGTAACTTTGCAGGCGACGCCCCGCCCCGCGAAGCCCTTTGACGACACGGAGCGATTTGACGCAGCGAGAGGCAGTGTTGTAGGAGGGTTCCTCCTCCCAGCAGGCTGTATCCTTGCCGAGGAAGCTTGTCTCCAGGCTGAGAAGGGTGAAGAAGTTGGCAGAGCCAGTTGTGACGAAATTGCCACCGTCTTCTTGGAGACCGACGCCGCCGTGAGCTCAGGTTTTGCTCGGCGAGGGGATCCTCGGGTCCCTCCTCCTCGCGTAACGCTATGGCCATTTCGCGCTTGGTCGCGAGCGTCACGCCCTCGTCGAAGAAGGCGAGCGCTACCAGTTACTCGCTCAGATAGCAGAGGTGACGGCTGAAGACGGTGGCTGTCGCCATGGACACTGGCTTGTCCTGGTATTTTCTCACTGAGTAAATGACCTTGGCCATCCAGCGCGCCCGGTGCAGTGTACCGGGGAGTGCGACCCTCACACCTCGCTTCCCTCGCTTCGGTACGCCGCCCAGGGCGTTCGTGGCCAGCTCCAGCAGTTCGCGATAGTCATCGCGTGGGTGCTGGTTGTCGAGGAGGCGGTCGAAATGCGCAAGGAGTTTGTTGCGGCTGTCGTGCAGGTGTGGCGGCATATCGCAGTCGAAGGTCTCTGGTGCCGTCCTATCCAACGATGCACAAATTTTCTGGAAGCGCTGGAATAAAGGAACTTCCGGGCGAAGCATTTCCGAGGAGTCGAAGCATATAGGAGTCCATTCACTTGTTTGCTTATGTCTAATAAATCGCGTATCGTTCGTGCCAAGTTGCCATCGATCTGCCCAAGTTGTTCCTATTGTGTTTGCTACTTCCGTGGGATCAGTTAAAATGGTATTCCCTACAGTCAAAACAGGAGATGGCATTGTTACACTACGTCCGGACAACCTATTAATCCGTCGCCATATCGTGCTGAGAGGTGACAGACGGTTTATAGTGCTTATGTAGGCATTCCAAGACATTCGTTTGGCCTCCTTAACTGTTCGCTTAACTTGGGCCTTTGCTTTGCTGTGCTGGATTAAATTGTTGAGTGTTGGCCTTTTCTCGAAAATACGACAACATCAACGTCTTCTGCGAATAAAATGTTTGCAATCCTCAGTCCACCATGGGACTGGTATGTGTCGGGGCAGGGCAGAAGTGCTTGGAATGTATGAACCAGCAGATGACAATATACGATTACATATTTCATCGTCAAGCTCTGTCGCAGTGCTACCATCCGCCGGCTCAATGTCCAAGTGGCAATCGGCTGCACAGCTTTCCCAGTCGGCTTTCCGGATGTTCCACTGGGGAATTCTCCTTCCTGGATGGGGTGTGTCAGTCCAAAGCCAGATAGGGTAGTGATCACTGCCACACGGATGGGAATGGGTTCACCCCCTAAAACGATCAGCCAAGGAAGAAGAACGTAAAGAAATGTCGATAGCAGACGTGTTTCCTGACGGTAGCGCAATATGTGTAGGAAGTCCATTACTCAAGTTGCATACATTATTACGTAATATAACATCCTCCAGTCGACGGCCTCGTCGGCTTGAGCGTGTACAACCCCATACTGTGCTGTGAGCATTGAAGTCAGCCAATAAAAGGAAGTTTCTTGGTAGCTGGCGGATCAGATCGTGCAGCGCATCCCCCGTAAGGTCTTCATCGGGGGGGTAAATACAAGGATACGCAGGTTATTTTCAAATTTCCAAAATCGACAGTTGCTGCCACAGCTTGGAGGCTAGTCCTGAGATGAAAAGAATATGATGGTACGCTGTAGTGTACTAGTATGGCAACACCGCCATGTGCTATTGTTGTTGAGGGTAGTTGTTGAGACTTGTTGTTGTTGTTGTTGAGACTCCCTCGAACCAGCAGTCTTCACTGGGGATGTGGATAAATTCTACCTCTGGATGAAAGGCTTTGAGAGCTAAATCGAATATAGTACTTCCGATCCGACAGAGTGACTGCATTTTCTAGATCGGTACACAAGAGGTGAGGCCAAAACAGCTATTGAGGGGCTTCTGCATCTGAGAACTGGAGACGCTTACCTGTCAGCAAAGAAGAAGCTTATAGAGAGCTTTGAAAACGACTTCATTACCGCCAGCCCATATCGTTGCCGCGTGAGAGAATGGCCATCGGTTCGTTCTGGTGACGGCAGTGAGTCGAGAAGATTAGCAGATTTCTTGGATAGTTGTCTGTCAGTTTGTGCGTCTGGTCTGTGCTCCCTAGACAACTACCATGAGAACAGCTTCATCGTGCAGAAGCTTCCGAGGCAGCTTGTGGACAGATGGAAGCGTGTTGTCGATGCAAGGCTGTATGAACCGAAGGAGGATGTGGCACCAGGGTATCCCTCCTTTGCAGAATTCGTCGGTTTCGTTAACCGGGAAGCCAGAGTGGCCTGTGGACCTGTATGCGCATCCACAAAAGAAACAGTTCCACCATCAAGATGCTCAGCCTTATAAGGGGTCGAACAGAGGTAGAGCGGAGCATTTGCTTCTGCTACTGCATGGACACCTGCTTTGGGAAAGGCACAAAGGGAACATGGAGAACAGCGCACAAATCAGTCCTCGCTGAGAGATTGTCTTCTGTGTTCTGGGAAACACACCCTGCCAAACTGCAATACTGGATCTCCGTGCTTCCATTCACTGATCGTTCCGGTCGCAGTCTACCAGCATTCGAAGCCGGAGCACAGGGAGGTCGTGTACGCCAACCTTGATCCGCAGTCAGATGCAACGTTTATCAAAGAGAACGTATGTGAAAAGATGGGTGTTTCGGGAGAAGAAACTATTTTAGAGCTCAGCACAATGAGTGGAAGAACACAAGTGCCAGCATCAGTAGTGACAGAACTTGTTGTAGATGCAATGGATGGTAACAGTGAGATCAATCTCCGAATGACCTACATACGTGAGGACATGCCGTTGGAGCGGCAGTTGATCCCCAGGCGGGATTCTGCAGCAAAATCAGAGCTGCAAAAAATCTCAAATCTGTCGGGCACTTTCGAAAAAACCTCCAAATCTGTCGGGTGGTTAGGATAGGACTATTAAAATTGTCTAAAACCCATTCAATTGGTAAAATGTTCCTACTCTTTTGCACATTCTTAATAGAAAATACTAAAATTAGCATAAAAAACTTCAAGTTTGGCACCAATGGATATCATTATCCTTATTTTTGTGCTCTGATCCTTATATGTGTGATATCCTTATTTTTCGTGCTCTGAAGCCGCCTATGGAAAATCTAAGTGGAATGACACAAGTCTATTAATTTTCAAAACTCTAGAACTGAGACTGTTCTTCGGGTTTTCAATTATCAGACACGCTCAGGAAATTAAGGTTATCGGCAGAAACCTATAACAAATTGAATACCGAACCACCAGTTCCCATTTTCTGGAGTCACCATTGGTACAGGAAATTTATTATTGGATGTAATTTGAGATTTGTGGACGTACAGCATACAAATAGGAGGCTGCTGCGACAAAGACCTGGGACCACGTGTGCGATAGCTTCGCTTGGTGTGTGGGGTGGCCCCCCTTTGGTGCGGTGCCAAAACCAACGATCCGGACGGCGATAGGACTGGTGATGGGTCCGCTCTGGCGAATCCCCCCGAGCGGCGAGTCGGCAGCGGTCCGTCAAGTCGACATATCTCTGTTGCTTGCTGTGCCTCGGTGCTGCTGGGCACTGAGAATGCTTCTTTCAAAGACGATGTGTAAACACAAGTGCATGGGTCTACCCATTGCTTCAAGCCTACCTTCATGCTGCTGTATGGAGTTTGGTGCTTTTAGATCTCGGGGAGGGTGGATTAAGTGCTGTCGCCTGGGTGTGTGTACTTGATGGATGTTTTTACTGTGAAATATATGTGTATGGACTCAAATAGTGTGTGTCAAAGTCAGCTCGACTGGGTCTTGAATAAGACTCAGTCTTGAATTCAGATGATTTAGGTCACAGGTGGAAATATACAATAACATGAAAAGCAGCCCCCCTTTTTCAGTCCTCTGCAGCCGCCATTGACAAAAAATGCTGCACTAGAATGAGAATAAGTGATATTTTGTTATTATGTTACATAGTCCAGCCCAGAATACTTAAAAATATAGTTTGCAATGGAAGAAAGCTGACCTGGTTCCCATACCATGCGGTTACTTATGCCAGCTTCTGCAGATTTTCATGATTTCAGTTTTTTGGAGGTGGGAGGGGGTAATTTGGAAGGAACCCCCAAAATTTATATATGGATTTTGCTCTGATGGCCAGACAAACAAGATTGGAGGGGTACTTTTTTGATATTCGAATGTGTTTTTAAGGATCATGGCTACTTGTAGTTGAATACAAACATGTAATATTAGCTTTCCATGACTTTAAATGCATGTTTACATGAAAAATCCTAAATTTTGAAGCTGTTGGCTATCTCAAAGTTTTTCATGCATTGCCGTGCTCATTTCCATGAGGGTACGTGGTTTAGGATCTGAAGTTCATGAGGCTAATAAATAACCTTAAGTCAGTTAGATAGTAAATGTCAAATAAATATCATGTTTCCAAGGAAGTTAAGAGTAAAAGGAATGAAAAAAGGCTGCACTAGGCTGTGTTTTTGTTATATCTTTGTCCCCTTGACATAGATCATAGGCATATTTAGGTAAGTGAATAAAATGAAATAGGAGAAATAGTTTGGTACTTAAAACTCAAATTAATGTGGAAAGGTGAAGAGTTTTGTTTCTTTGGCATCTACAAATCCACTGATGAAGGTATGCAACTTTTGTGGTTAATTCTGGACAAACAGGCATTGGATTTAAAAGAAGATGGAAGGGAAAATCAAATGTTTTAGTCTAATTTGACCAGTCTGCTGGTAAAATTCATTTTTCCCTTATTAATATCATTTAAAATTATTGATCAACAGTGAGCATAACATACTGTGTGGAAATAAATGTAAGCTGCCGAAATTACAACGAACACCACATCACTTACTTCTTTGTTTTCTCCCCACACTGTTCTGATCTGCCCGCTGTTTGATCCATGCTTCAAAACGACCTCCTTGGCCAAAACCACTGTTCCTGAACTTGCAGGGCAGCCCAGAATGCTTGATTCGCTGATGCTCCTTAAAAAAACGTTTCTCGCCAAAATACCAACATCCCTCAAATCCACATTTAAGCTTGACACGGGACGGTGGAAGGGGCTTCAGCTTAATCGGAGCCATTTATCAGCCCTTCAACTATGGACGATGAAATCCAGGCTCAACCAGTTTACTCAAGATGTATACCAAAGTAATGCAAGAGAAAAATCATCAAAAACACAACCTTGCAACGCATTGCCTCCACCACACCACGGGATTCTAGGGCCTTGGCCTCCGCCATATCCACAAGGCAACACACCAAACCGCAGGGCTGCTTTTCTTCAAATCAAAGATACCTTTTACACCGGCTTTGCCGCAAGGGCGTTGTTCAAACAGCACCCTTGCGGCAGCGTTGAGCGTACTTCCAAACGAAGGAAACGAAGGAAAAAAACTGTTTTGCCTGTCGCCTTTACCTTTACGGCGGCCTGTCGGGCCAGGCTGTCGCGTGCTATGGAATACAAATCGGGCCCGACAGGCCGGTGAAGGAATTTTTCCAGCAGAGGATTTTCTGGGTGACGTTTAAAAGGCCTTCTGTACATAAGGCCCTCTATTCAAAGGTTCCTCGATTCATAAGTCCCTCGAAAAGACCCTCTGTGCATAAGGCCCTCTATTCAAAGGTCCCTCGATTCATAAGTCGCTCGATTTTCCATCGGTTCTTGCCGCACACTGGCTTGATATGGGAGAGGTGCAAATTCATGAAAAACTTGTTGAGTGAAAGAGGTGACAATTCTAATATTGAGTTTTTTTAGAACAAAAAATATTTTCTGCTTCTTTCAAGATTTTTTTCTCACAGATTGTAAGATCTGTCGCAAGACCATACCGTGCCCTAAAATCTGTCGGGCACTTTATGACCCGAGAGCCCGACTTTTTGCAGCTCTGAGCAAAATGGCCACATTTGGAAACAGTCGCCAGTAACCTGCCTGACTACTACCCCGACAGCGACATTAGCCTCCTGGTTTTAGTACTCGAAAATGTCAGCCCGTTGCGTGTTCTCCACTGCTGCAGGCGGTCGAGGCCAAGTTGAAGCCGCCTCTGCACAGCAGCGGTACCTAGTGTATACATTTTTGTAATAGACGCAGCGATTGTGTAGACCCAACATTATTCATCTACGGTAATCAGATCGAAGTTGTAGCTGAAACTAGATTCCTTGAGTTAACCCTCGCCCCACCGGGGCGGGGCCATCGATGGCCCCCTAAGGTTTTTCCGGGATAGCAGAAAAACGACGAGGCGCGGCACCGTGGTTGAGGGCTCTACCTCTCACTGCATCATTTTCCCATCATCCCTGAAATTTTTACCCCGGGTCACCCAAGGTCAGGTCACCAGACGAGGTCAACCAAGGTCACCTCACTTCACCTTTAGAGCTCTGTAAGAGCTACATTTCAAAGTCGATCGATTTGAAACTTCCTACACTTCATAACCCCTCCAGGGTCTACAAAGTGTATATCCGGGATTTTTCGATTTCGTGCCCTGAGGTCAGGTCACGAGGCGACCTCTCCCATTGGAAAAGCATGGGGAAAACCTGTTTCATGATGTAAAAGCCACAAAAATGATTGCAAATACTCAGACTGCTCAGAACAACGTTTTTGGACACCCTTTCACGGATCCCAGGGGCTATATTTGCCCTTTGACTTTTCCAAGGTCATCTAAGGTCACCAGAGGTCAAAAACAGTATTTTGACAATAACTTTTGACCTAATTGAGCTAGAGCAATGAAACAAACACCATCGTGTTTGTCTTGTCACTGGCTTTCATTTGATATACGGCAAGGTCACTTTTTGACCTTTCGTGACCTCAGGTCATATTAGGTCACGAGGTGACCTCTGGCGGTCAAACCACTGGCGGGAGGTCTTTATGTTCCACATAGCGGAAAAATTACTGGCAATTTGCTACCAAATGTACTTCACCAGGTCTCAATAGCTCTAATGACATAAGAGTTATGCCCAGTTTGCTTAATCATTGCATATTTGAGTGAAAATAGCTGATCTTGACCTAATTTGACGTCTGGAGGTCAAACCATTGACCTGAGCACTAAAACATGCGAAGTAATTTCTTACTGAATTCACGCGAGCTTTCTATTGCACTTTGCAGATTTGCGCTAACGCCCATATTTTCGGAGTTAGAGGGGGGCCATCGATGGCCCCCCCGGTGGGGCGAAGGTGGCGCCGGACCCCCGGTGGGGCGCAGGTTAACACTAGACAAAAAACTGACATATGTGCCCCATCTTAAAGAACTGCGCAGAAAATGTTTCGACTCGCTTAATATTCTCAAGGTATTAACCAAAATGAGGTATGGCGCCGACAGAAAGATGCTTATTATGTTATATAGGGCGCTCGTCCGTTCCAAGATCGAATACGGTTGCGTTGTGTATGAGGCCGCCTCCCAGTCCGCAAAAAGTTTCTGGACACTGTGCACCACCACGCAATTAGAATAATAACTGGGGGGTTCCGCACATCTCCAATAATTAGTATGCTAGTTGACGCCGATGAAATGCCGCTTAAAACCCGCCGAAAAAATGCTTGCTATGCGTTATGCAATAAAAATGAAACAGTCAGTACATCACCCCACATATCAAACATTTTCTGGTGACGCCCAGCTACGTCGAATCGATAATGGTACGCGTGCCTCAGCCCGCCACCCCGGGGTACGGGTTCGGGCTTGGTTGACAGAGGCTGGCATTGATGTTGACCTTGTTGAGCATTATGACGTAGCTACTGTTGAACCATGGGTTGTGTCGGCAGTCAACACAAATACGAGCTTGCTCGAACAATGCAAACATTTAACACCTGAAGCAATACGCCAGCTATTTATGGATTTCTGTTCTGAGTCTTTTCAAAATCACGTCCACTTTTATACAGATGGTTCGAAAAATGATGATGGCACGGGCTGTGCATTTTTTGGTGATGGGGTAGAGATGGGTTTTAGTTTGCCACGCGAAGCATCTGTTTTTAGCTCTGAACTGTATGCAATTTTTCGGTGTTTGGACCAGGTGTCTAGGTCGAGGGCAAGACAGTTCGTTATTTTTACCGACTCACTATCCTCTTTACAGGCCTTGAAGTCGTTTTACTTTTATACTGCATCGACGTCCTTTCTATTGGCTCTTATAAGACAGAAGTTGCACAGTCTGAAGGAAAAGGGGAAACATGTTGTGATCGTGTGGATTCCAAGCCATTGTGGCATCAGTGGCAATGAACGGGTAGACGCAGCGGCAAAAGCAGCAGTAGAACGTGACGTTCCCCTGGCCTTCATGCTCCATTTTTCGACCTATATGCTCTTGTTAAGAAGTTTTTAATAAGTGACTGGCAGCGGAGATGGAATGAGGATCCTAGAGGGGCCAAGTTGAGAAGCATTAAACCTAAACTAGGAAAATTTTTTCGAGCAGCGCTGGATCCAGGAGAGAGGAGGTTGTTTTGTCGAGATTGCGGATCGGCCACACTCATGCCACGCACTCTTTCCGCTTGAGTAGAGAGGATCCGCCGCACTGCACGCGCTGTGGCGACCCGCTGAGTGTGAGTCATGTTCTCGTTGAGTGCCCGGACTATGAGATTGAGAGGCTTAGACACCTGGGGGATCACCCTCATTGGTGTCTTTTTTTGGGAGAGTTTCCGACCGTTGACCTTTCACGTATTCTATCGTTTCTAAGGAGCATCGATTTTAATGTTATTTACTCGCCGACATAGGTTGTGATTTGACAATGTGTTATTCTATTATTATTATTTATGTGTTCATGGTTTTTTTCTTTTTTTTACTTTTGACACAGCTTTAGTCCCGTGAGCTGTTGAAACGGCTCTGTATATATTTTACTTAGTGTTATGGGCGCCATATGACCTTTGTTGTCGGCGCGCCCTAAACCACCAATTATGATGATGATGACATTGGCCTCCTGATTGGACTCAACTACAGCAAGGCCGTGGAGCCCATAGATGTAGTGACAGGGGGTGACAATGAACCCTGGGGTATACGCACAGCCCTAGGATGGGGAGTCGCGGGCTTGGTACAGCCGACTGTAGGCGATGCTACACGTTATGCAACATCTGGAAGTCTAGCTTCTAAGCAATGCCACGTTGCTTTAAAGACACAAGTACGGGAGGTAAGACCGTCATACTTGATCGATATGCTCAACGCAGAATTTCAGGACACGCTGATGAACGCTAAGACTTCACTAGACGATGCAAGGTTTGTTAACCTGATGGAGTCAGAGATGCATGTCACAGAAGATGGTCATATGGAAGCACCACTACCTCTGAGGAATCCAGACGTAGCCATTCCAAACAACAAACAACAGTCACTCCAGAGACTGAGCACCTTGAAGAAAAGACTTCAAAAGGATCCCAGCTTTTATGCTGACTACAAGACCTTTTTAACAGACATGCTGGAGAAAGGATATGCAGAGGCCGTGCCAGATGACGAACTCCACTCAGCGAACGGGGGTGGCCAGGCGTGGTACTTACCACACCACGGTGTGTACCATCCTCGTAAGCAGAAGCTGAGGATTGTGTTTGACTGTACCAGTAAACATCAAGTATTCTCCTTAAATCAGCATCTCATGCAAGGACCTGACATGTCCAACAACCTCAGTGGAATGATACCATACACGTATATTCACACTACGGGTGGTACGTCATACATACAGGGACCCTAAAAACAAGCCCCGGCCGAGGTGGAGAAAACAAAATTACACACGGAGGCGCAAGGCCCGAACCCGTGACCGCCGACGGCGCGAGCGCTCTAAATTACGCCCACACGGGCACAGGCGTGAAGCCCAGCAGACGTCCACCGGCCGGGTAAGTGGAAAAATAAATCAGGATGATAATGAACGCACGAGCAGTTCAAGCAACACACGGCTGAAACTTGAGCGAAACCAATAAAATAAGGAGGTGGTCTCACAGTGCGCAGACACCGCCCAGCATCAGCAACGTAGAATCGGACGACGGACAATCCACCCATCCACCACGCCGCCCCTGGCGGAACGCACAACGCCTCGTCCACCTGGACAGCAGGAGCCGGGCTCCCCGCCCCGCTGCAGACTCCCGCCGGGGATGACATCCCGGAGGATCGGCAGCGGGACGACTCACCGGGTCGGCAGCGTAAGAACTGTCCCGACTCCGCTCTGGGAAGTCCCGCGGCGGCGGGGCCCTCCAAAAAAATCCTCGCCTTCGGCCCCGCTGCTCAGAGGGCATACCGTCAGACTCAAGGAGCGGGACTCCCTGACCTCCCCTCTTCGGACTCCGCGGGGCCGCTCGTCGAGGAAGCGCCGCAACCTAATGCCCAGTCGGAGGCGCAGAACCAATCCCGCGCCGACAGATGAAGACCGCCGCATCCGAGAAAGCTTGATGCCGCACCCTCACCGCAGGAAAAACCTTAGCCCCCGCAGATCGGCGACGGCGGGGGCGCCGCCCGTGTCGCCAGCGCACGACGCTGGGCCAAGAGGACCGCCGGTAGAGGCGATAGCAGAGACGACGATACACCGCCAAACTTGAAGTGTCGGACTCCATGATCTCCCTCTCTCCGGACACCGCGCAGAGACAGGCACCTCTGAGCAGGGATCCAGAGGCCAACATCGCAGGAGCCGCCCGGCTAGAAGGTGCCGCCACTCTCGAGGCTCAGCCAGCCGTGCACTACCGATCCCGCGCCGACGGAGGTGTACGGCACGAACTTTGTAGGGGGAGAAACCTTCTGGAATCTGCCTTGACAAAAACGGACAGCAAAAGGATCAAACTGGAGCTTTTGAAGGATCAGTGTGACTGGATTGAGTTCGACATGAAGGTGCCTTACGCTAGCCATATGGTAGGCATGTACGAAAGACTCATCCGATCTGCGAGGGCGACACTGACCAGTATCCTGGATGTACAAGGTGTAGAAAACCGCAAAAGGTGTGCTCACCGTGTAAAAAAAAACGCGACGCTTCTTCAGAAAGCGATCTTGTGTTTAGTAGAGCTAGAAACAACTTTAAAACTTTATCTAACGCGAAATATCGTAATTACTTACTGGGCATCGTTGGTGACTTCCGTGAGAACCCAAAGCGTTTCTGGTCCTTTATAAACTCATTGAAATCGTCTCATTAACGTCTACGCGTTCTTGTCGCAAACAGCTAACAATTTTCAGATCTCGCCAAATGCGCAAATATTTTCAACGAAACGTTCACCTCCAAATTTTCGGATCCCAACGTTGACACGCTGCCAAGCACCCCGGACTTTCACTGTTCCATTCTCCAACAGTTTATAGTTCCCCCAGGCAAAGTTCAGGCCTGCTATCTACCATTGGAAAGCACAAAGCGTGCGGGCCCGACAATCTGAGCGCCTGAATTTTGCATGAGTGTGCTGCCGAATTGGCAGTGCCTCTCGAAATATTTGCAAATTGTCAGTCGCTCAAGGAGTTTTCCCACATATTTGGAAGAATGCAAATGTCATTCCCATTCACAAAGGAGACAAAAAGAAGCCAGGTAACTACCGTGGTGTTTCGCTTCTTCCCCTTTGTTCCAAAATTTTATAAAAGGTAGTCTGTGACTGTCTTTTGACCCATTGTCTACCATCTATTCCCAGTAGTCAACATGAATTTCTCCCAAATCGTTCATGCGTCTCAAATCTTGCTAACTTTCGCAAACACAGCTGGGATTCGATCCAGGAGAGCGTTGACTCTGTCTACACTGATTATTCTTCGGCTTTTACGAGTGTAAACCACACGCTTCTTCTTCACAAACTAAAATCTTTCAAAATTGCACTCCTGGATTGAATCCTACCTGACTGGTCGTCGCCAACGAGTTATACTAGAAGGCCAATCTTCCGACTGGTGCGCTGTAAGGTCCGGGGTGCCTGAGGGCAGCGTGTTTGGCCCGCTCTTGTTTATCTGCTACACAGCAGACACTCCCCTCACTGCTTCGCAGTTGGTTCGAATGGTTCGAATCAGAACCCATACGCGGATCCAGGATTGCCGATCGGGGGGGGCACCTCCCGGGGGGGGCGCCATCCGGATCAGGGGGCGCCACGTTTGACCGTAAAACCTATCAGGTGGTCGCCAAATCCTATCGGTGGGCGCCGATTTTCGCATCCTGGGGGAAAGCGACATTTCATGGGGGTGACATCGACCTTTCAGGGGGCGCCGTGACAATTTCAGGGGACGCCGAAGGTCGATCGGGGGGGGCACGTGCCCCCTTTAGCCCCCTGGATCCGCCTATGTCAGAACCAGCTTCACCGACAATCTTAAATTGTACCACCGAATTTCGACAAAAACAGACAGTGATGCCCTTCAGGCCGACATCAACAATTTAGTAGCATGGTCTAAAATTTGGCGTTTAAAACTGAATCCAGAAAAATGTAACTTTATATAATTTTCTCTCCGAAAATCTCCGATTCTTACCACCTATGTGCTTGATGGTACGCCACTGGAGCGCCGTACGCAGATTAGGGATCTCGGTGTTATACTCGACAGTAAGCTGACTTTCGCTCCACACATAGACCACATCGTAGCCAAGGCCAATAGAATGCTTGGCCTCCTCATACGAAGATTTCAGATCTCGCGCCAGTGCTGCCGAGCCAGACTCAAGCACACTTTTGCCTATTATGCCCATGTCAGATCGATCCTGGAGTACGGTTGCGTTGTATGGGCGGGGTCTGCTGCATCCCGCTTGAAGCGCCTAGAAAGGGTGCAGCAGAAGCTTCTCATCTGGTTGGCCTCATTTTCGGACCGTCCGTCAGCTAGGCTTGACTATCCATCTCGTTTAACTCATTGCAAAGTGCGTAGTATTAACCCTCGCCCCACGGGGGGCCATCGATGGCCCCTCTAAGGTTTTTTCAAGATAGCGGAAAAACCACGAAACGCAGCACCGCGGTTGAGGGCCCTATCTCTCACCTTATCATTTTCTCACCACCCCTGAAAATTTTTACCACGGGTCACCCAAGGTCAGGTCACCAGGTGAGGTCAACCAAGGTCACCTCACTTTAACTTTGAAGCTCTATAAGAGCTACATTTCTTAATCGATTGATTTGAAACTTGCTACACTTCATGACCCTTTCAGGGTCTACAACGTGTATATCCGGGATTTTTCGATTTCGTGACCTGAGGTCGGGTCACGAGGCGACCTCTCCCATTGGAAAAGCATGGGAAAAAGGTGTCTCATGATCTAGGGGCCATAAAAATGATTGCAAATACTCAGACTGCTCAGAACAGCGTTTTTGGACACCCTTTCACGGATCCCAGGGGTCATATTTGCCCTTTGATTTTTCCAAGGTCATTCAAGGTCACCAGGGATCAAAAACAGTATTTTGGCAATAACTTTTGACCTAATTAAGCTAGAGCGCTGAAACAAACACCATCGTGTTTGTCTCGTCACTGGCTTTCATTTGATATACAGCAAGGTCACTTTCTGACCTTTCGTGACCTCAAGTCATATTAGGTCACGAGGTGACCTCTGGAGGTCAAACCACTGGCGGGAGGTCTTTTTGTTCAACATAGCGGAAAAAGGTCTGGCAATTTTCTATCAAATTTACTTAACCAGATCTCAATAGCTCTAATGGCATAGGAGTTATGTCCAGTTTTCTTAAGCATTGCATATTTGAATGAAAATAGCCTATCGTGACCTTTCTTGACCTCTGGAGGTCAAACCATTGACCTGAGCGTTTAAACATGCAAAGTAATTTCTTACTGAATTCACGCGAGCTTTCTAATGCACTTTGCAGATTTTCGCTAACCCCCATATTTTCGGAGTTAGAGGGGGGCCATCGATGACCCCCGTGGGGCGAAGGTGGCGCCGGACCCCCGGTGGGGCGCGGGTTAAGTCTCGTTTTGCTCAGCGTCACCTCTTGTTTTCGTTTAATCTTCATCACGGAAAGTTGGATTGTGCTGACCTGGTTTCCTAGTTCGGTTTGTCTGCGCCGCGTCGAACGTCGCGTTCTCCCTCTTTGTTCACGGTTCGGTTTGTGCCTGTTGGTACTGTGCAGCGCAGCCTCTTCATCCGCGTGGCAGTCACATGTAACAGTTTTTTCAACGCATTTCGTAATGTTGATTTTTTTCAGACTCGGGCTGCACATTTAAAACTAATGTTATCAAATTCACGGCAACTTGAACGTTTTCAGGATAGGCATTTGTGCAAATGTTGAGCGTTATGCATGTTCGTGGAATGCTTGCATTGCTGAATTTGTTTATTATCTGACTTTACTGTTTTAAATCACATGACTGCATCAGTAATTGGGGAATGCCTGTTAATGTTTTTTTACCAATACAGAATACAGAATCATCTAGATGAGCTCTTCCGCACGTTCATGGCAGAAGCGGAGAACATTGTAAACAGTCGTCCTTTGCCGTATTGTAGCATGACTAACACTGACTCAGTAGAATCGATCTCACCCAGCCAGCTCCTTACCTGTCAAATGTAGTTCTCCCACCTCCGGGTGTTTTCTGTAAAGAAGACATCTACGCTCTTCGAAGGTTGCGTCGAGTTCAGCATCTGGTGGAGCTGTTCCGGTCCAGATGGCGCCAGGAGGTCCTTCCGTCGCTTCAGCAACACCGCAAGTGGCAGAAAACAGAACCAAACCTGACCGCGGGCGACATCGTCGTCGTGGTCGACGATACGCTTCCCGCTGCCAGTGTTTTTCGTGTCGCATCACGGTAGTTTATCCTAGCGCTGACGATTTGGTTCTCAGGGTGCGGGTAAAGATTGGCAGCTCTGAATACGAAAGACCTGTACATCGCGTCATAGTGTCAATGCGAGCTGCCGAGATAGACTGGTTCCCAGACGGAGAGCCATAAGTGATCATGTGGCGTCATAACCGCCTTTGGTGGCTGGCAATCGAGCAGCAGACAAACGATCGGGTGGTCAAGTAAGATACAACGAAATCAGTCACGCATAGAAGACCGTGAGCTAGGTTTAAGTGAGCTGAATTGTATGCGTGCGCTGCGCATAGTCTGGTAAAGTCAGATGTGTGACGTGAACATATCCGAATCTGGATCGACTAGTACTATATTCCTGTTCCATTGTTGTTCGGTTGCTCGAAACATTTGCGGTTAGTTTGTTCCCAATGGTAGAGAACGTGAAGAGTTTGGTTTTGGTTTAAATTGAAGATTATGATTATTGAATTTCGAAGCGTCTGTGATTTCTCTTTTGCTCCCTAATAAAAATTTACCGGCAAATCGAGTTAGTCTAATTGACATGTTTGCCCCCTCCGCGAAGGTTGCCCCCCCCGCCACTGTGTGGAGGAAATGTGTTGCGCGAAGGCTACGTAACCGTCACATCACGATGCATTTTCCACTCCGAGCTCGAGAATAGTCGGCGCCAATGCGTATACCTCACCGAATTGTACTTACATCTATTTCTTACGTATATCCGTCATAAATAAATACAGATACGTCGAGACTTCATTCCCGTTGGTGAATTCATCAGTGGGGCTTACCAACAATATATAGTGTGCGCAGACGTAGAACCTTGCGGTTAACCACTTTTCTATGAGTCATATAGAAAAATGTGACTGAAAACGTTTGTAATTGCAGAGAATAGTGTTAATGAAAATGTTGAAGGCATTAATGCTACGCATTAAAAAATTGTATGTAAAATATCACCGGTTAAACAATTGGAAATATAGGCAAACCTGTATTATGCCCATGCTGCCATAACTTTCTAAATTGAAAATAAAGATCCGGACTGAAACACCTTACCTTACCTTACCTAGGGATTTCGGAATGTGAAGGCCTTATCGGCCTGCTGGCTCCGTTCACTGGCGAGCTCAGTTGAGGGAAGTCCACAGTTACTCTTCCCAGGCCATGAACCTGAGCAAGGTCTGTGTCCAGGGCTCTGTGGAGCCCAGGAAAAGGGTGTCTAGGTCAGTTAGTCAGGGGTGTCATACTTGGTATGCATCCAATGACTGTCAAGCCTTGCCTTGAAGAGGTTTAGTGAGGGTGCCTCCACTACACTCGAGGGCAGGGAATTCCAGTTGTTAATAACTCGAACGCCAAATGAGTTCCGTCGAGATCTGGTAACTGCCTGAGGCTTAAGCAGTTTCCATCGATGACCACGGGTACGAGTGGAAGTATCTAGGTGAAAGAATTGGTCAGGATCCTGATCTATAGCTCCGTGAAGAAGCTGATACACGCGTACCATGTCACCCCGACGACGTCTATAGTATAGCGACGGAAGCTCGAGTTTCCTTAACCTAGTACTGTATGGGAGACCTCGGAGGGAAGTAACCATGCGGGTAGCACGACGTTGAACCTGTTCTACTGACTGCTCATCCTCGCGGTTAAAGGGTCCCCAAGATGCGTTCCCATACTCCAGCAAAGGTCGAACAAGAGTCTTGAAAAGAAGTGGCAGGGTGACATCATCAATGTGAGCAAATGAGCGCCGGATGACTGCCAAGACTCTAGTTGCCCTAGAAACTGCTGCTGCGGCCTGTTCTCTAAACTTTAGGTCTCTGTCGATAAGCACCCCGAGATCCCTTTCCACATCAGATTGCATGAGGAGTGTGCCATTCATAGAGTATGTGTGATTGTTATTACGGGAGCCAATATGGAGCACTACACACTTGCTTACGTTAAATGGTAGCTGCCAATCAAGCGACCATCTCAGTGCTCGGTCAATATCTGCCTGGAGTGTGTTTGTGCATGTGGGATCATTTGCAGAACTGTAGAGCTTGGTATCGTCAGCAAAGATTTTCACGTGCGATTTCACATTGTCAGCTAAGTCGTTGATAAATACAAGGAATAACAAGGGCCCCAGGACGGAGCCCTGAGGCACTCCACTAGTCACAGCCGCCCAGGAAGAGACTGAGCCATCGACACAAACACGCTGAGCTCGCTGTGAGAGGAAGGCCTCTATCCATCTTAGCACCTTGCCACCTACCCCATAAGCCTGTAATTTCCTCAGGAGACGCTGATGGGGGACACTATCAAATGCCTTCTGGAAATCTAGGTAAACAGTATCCACACAGAGGTTTGATTCTAGATAGCAAGTCCAATCCTCCAACGTTTCCAGGAGTTGGGAATCGCAAGAGCGCTTTGGGCGGAAGCCGTGCTGTGCACTGGACAGCAGCTGGTGTGTGTTGAGATGTTCTAGGATGCTGTCTTTCACAATGGACTCTAATACTTTGCAGGCAACAGAAGTAAGGCTAACTGGGCGATAGTTGGAAGGATCTTGTTTGCTTCCCTTCTTGTGTATCGGGACAACAGTGCCCAGTTTCCAATCCTTAGGGAGTTTGGCCTCATCGAGAGATTTCCTAAAGATAATGGACAGGGGGGACACACAATGATGAAGCAGCATCATGAAGAACTCGAGGGTGGACTAGGTCAGGGCCTGGTGAGCTGGAAAGTTTGAGATCCATGAGTTTGGACTGGACAGTCTGAGGGGTGATGGGAATGTCGAGGAACTGACAATGACAAAGGTCCTGGAATGGTGGGATGGACGTTAAATCCTCAACAGTGAATACAGAAGAAAAGAAAGTGTTCAGCAGAGAGGCCTTTTCTTGATCGTTTGAAGCTAACGAGGCGTCCGGACGCCTGAGATCTTCTATTCTTGGTTTGGTCTTGAGTCGTGAGCCCGTATACTTCCAAAAAGCTTTGGGGTTAGTCTTCAAGTTGGCAGCTAAATTGCGTTCATAGTCCTTATGAAGGCGGCGTGTCAGTGACCTCAGCTTGTTCTGGCAGATGGTGACCCTGGCATGATCAATGATATCATTGGTGTGGCAGTAGATTCTGAATAAATCATCTTTTTTCTTCTTCAGATTCAAGGCTTCACTGGTCATGTAAATATTTTTCCTGTTTTTCCTTATCCTTATCCTAGGGATGCAAGTGTCCGAAATTTGATTAAATAGGTTCATGTAAAATTTATATGCTTCCTCAACGTGCATTGTGTCCATAACACTCCAGTCAACGTCAGACATCTCTCTGTTGAAGCGTGTGAAGTCGGCTCTTGAGAAATTAGGTCTTGAGACTCGAGTGTCTTGAAGAGTTGTGTAGCACTCAATGCTAAACTGGAGCACAAGGTGGTCGCTTTTGCCTATGCCAGGGTGATGCTGCAGATTCTTGACCATACCCTCTTCATTTGAGAAAACAAGATCAAGAACATTTGAAGTCTGACCCAGACGAACTCTAGTGGGGTGACGAACATGTTGAAAAAGGAAAAAGTCATGCATTATATCAATCAAACGGTGTGATGGGTGATCGGCAGGAGCAGTAGAAAATTCGCCAAACCAATCAATCTCAGGGAAGTTGAAATCACCAACGATGAGCAAGTGTGAGTCTTGATGGGAAACACATATCCTCAGAAGGTTAGCAAAATCGTCCATGTTTTGGGCTCCATTCCCTGCTGGACTCCGATAGATTCCCCCGATGAGAAGTCTGTCTTGCTTGTGGAGATGAACCTGTACAAAAATATGCTCACTGAAGACAATATCTGGAAAAGAGATGAGAGATGACCTAAGAGTGTCTCTAATGTATACTGCAATACCACGCTGGCCGCTTGAACCAAGGTTTGGAAGGTCTGGGTTGAAGCTGGTATAGAGGTTGTAGTGAGGAACATTCAGGAGAGCCAGGTGGATAGGTTGACGTTGTGCCTTGGGGATTACTTCTGTGAGGATAATGATGTCTGGCTCTTTTCCTGCTATCAACATGCACAGATCTTCTCGTTTGTTAAGGAACTGGTCACAATTTGAGTAGAGTACTTTGAGGGCCCTAACATTATGTTCAGTGACTAGTCATTGCTGACGAGGCTGAGCTGCATCTGGTCCTTGGGCAGCATGATGTCTGGCTTCTGCCCTGTCCTGAGAAGGTTGGGACTGAGATAAAGTCACACCAGACATGTTAATGCCTTGACTTGGTACACTTGGAGCCATGAGGGCGACCTGGGAGCCAGAAGATGAGGTGGAGAGAGTCTGAGTTGTGGAATTTCCTGCAATTGTGCTGGTGTTTGGAGAAACAGCACTCACAATCTTTCCACGCCTGATCCTAATGTTTGTCTCCCCTGCAACCCTTCGCCTCCGAAGTTCTTCACGGAGTTTTCTTTGCTCTTCACGTTCCTTGTACGTGAGATCTGGAGTCACAAATATCCTACTCCATCTAGCGTGGTCCCTCAGCTGTGAGGCCAGGCGCAGGATGTCATGCTTTTGATCCTCATTCTCTAAGCTAATGATCAGGAGACGATCCTTGTTAGGTATGGACTTTCCTGCACGGAAGGATTTTGTGGCCTTTCACATTCATATGCAGTGTATCCTTGATCATGTTTGAGAAGAGCGAAATGTCTGCCTATGACCTCTCAAGTACTGTGGAACCCTGTTGTTCCGGGAGGTTGTGGACCACTATGTTCCTTGCACGTTTACTTTTGTCAAGGAAGTCATCGAAGACTTTTGACACTGTCTGCGCCTCCTTCATATTGAGAGGGGTCTTGCTGCTTGCCTGAGGAACAGCTGCAAGTTTGTCTTTTACCTCACCAACCATCTTTTCACATGTGCTCTTTACAGCATCAGAATACAGCATGTGTTGAGTCTTGTTCTCACTGAGGACCCTCTTCACCATATTTGTGTGCTCAATCGCATACCCCTCTTGCTCCTTCATGGACCGAGTGACAAGTTTCAAATTTTCCTGGAGCGAAGCAAGCTTTTCCACTTGCTCTTTCATAGTGACCGAGAGTTTAGCCACTGAATCGTCGAGATGCTTCAAATGATTGTTTTGTTCCGTGTTTGTGGGCAGTGAGCTGGTATTGTCCTGACCTACACCTACATCCGCAATGGCTACATCGGAAGTTTGAATGGATACATCCTGTTGTTTAGGAAGGGTGAGCGTCTGAGTGCAGGAGTCATTATATGGGTGAGATCCCTGAGAGCGCAGCTCGACTCCCATATCAACTTGAATGCCAATGCTGCTGTGCGACGGGGCCAAAGATACCTTGCACAGAGTGCACACAAACGCAATCACAGGATGCTTGTTAAGAGCATTGTATGCCGGTTTGGACACCCCCTGACAGAACGTGTGGTACCAGCAATGACAAATGTCGCATTCAACACCCGTTTGACCCTCCTTGACCTCCAGTCCACATGTGACTTTCCCAGGACCACCTCTGCAAACATCAGGCTGGATGACTCCACTCTGATCCCCACTGTGTGAGCTAACCAAGGAAGGAGAGAGTGACATTTCAGCATCGAGTGGCAGTGATCTAATAGCATTGGCAACTCGCCCTGTTGGTGTGGTTTCCTCTGCAACCTCATAAGTGATCCCTGGCTTGGAATCGACCGATGGGGGTCCCCCCTGGTGAGACCGAGGGAAAGGCCCTTCACATTTCGTGTACCGCCGCTCGCCATGGCGGCAGCCTCTTTGTATTTACCTGTATGATCCAACGCTGAATCAACGCCTCTCTCTACACCACTCGCACTCACTTCCTGCTTGTTCTTTGAGCCACCTGAAATATCACCGTCGGAACGCGCGCTATCGGAGGAAGAATGATGTTCAGAATCCAACGCCCCGGAATTTCTGCCACAATCGACGTTCGATGCGTCGCGCGGATTACCTTGTTGTTCTGAAGTCATTTCCAATGTTGACGATTTTTTTCGCGTCAATTTCGGTGAATGAAAGGATGGTATAATACCAACACTACCTATTTAATAAACTCAAGACAATGACAAAACTAAGGACAAATCGCCACTTTTCTCGCTTTGTCCAAGTCGGGGAAGTCGACAAACAGTCAGTCAGGAGGAGCTCGTCAGGAGACGTCCGCCCGCTCCGAAATCCCGTGAGCAACTCCCGTGTATCAAACATCAAATATCATAACACTCACGTGTTATGATATTTGATGTTTCCATAGAGATCTACTATAACTAGAGCGGACAGCACACCTGTGCGGACGTCAGAATTGAACGTTTTGTTCATAGAGATCTACTATAACTAGAGCGGACAGCACACCTGTGCGAACGTCAAAATTGAACGTTTTGTTAGTACAAATCTGGGCCTCTGTGGGGAAGCTCGTGACGTTTTACTGAAACACCTCTCTGCCAAGCATCTGAAAACTTCTGGTTACCAAATAAGTCCTAAAGTTCGTTTTAAAGTTGCGGTTCTGTAGCATATAGGTGATGCTCCTGGAACAGGTCTGAAAATTGAAAATGTCCGTATTTATTTCATTTTCACTACATAGAATAATGAGGCCACTGAAAAACACGATGACTTTTTACATGTCGTCTTCCGGCAAGGTTGGATCTTGTAATAGATAAGATAGGATAAGCCAATGGTATAGATCAAAGACTGGTGTGCTTATCATAAATTTGATGCTTTTGACGATGATCCTATTCTTAACACATTAAAATTTCAATAATCTATTGAAGAACACTAGGCGATCAGACTTACTCATATAGGAATACATAGGGTCTTCTAGGCTCCAACAGCGTTGAAATTCACAGTGACTTAAGTATCAAAATTAAACACTTCTAGCGGCGGCGGGCTTTGGCATCCATTTCATTCATCGTGCAAGCTTTCATACTGAATTACTTGAACTTATTGAGTCGGCTCCATCAAGTAGATGCGCAGCTATCTGCTGCCTTGGTTTTACATCGTTCCCATGCACCTCATGCTCCATGCACCACAAGCCACCCATTAATCAAGGAGGGAGTCAGGGTTGACATGAGGATCCATACATTCAGGTGATTTCCAGTGCTTTCCGGACTCTAGCTGTATATATATATAGTGGATTACAAGACTTTCAGAGGTATTCGCTTGTTATATTTACTCCATGGCTGAGGTTTTTCCTTGGAGGTGCGTCTGATATTTCTGCTAATGCTCGCTCCTCGGACGACGTTGCACACTCAAATATTAGGTGCTCCAATGTTTCATCACCGCTTTGACAGAGGGGGCACACCTGGTTCTCCTGAGTGTGTCTCCTTATAATGCTAGTCGCAACCCAGGATTGTCCAGTCAGCAGATTTATCTTCGTGAGTGTTGCCTGTCTTCCAATGCTGTTCCAGTATTGGCTCCGCATATATTTTCCATGTGGTATAGACAGTGAGGGGGTTCGTTCTTCTAATACCCAATCCATGGTCAAATCTTGCATACAATGCTCTCCTGGCTCGGTTCATGGAATTTTCGATCCGTTTTTTGCCTACCGCTCGAGGGGACATGGCGATGCCTAGATGGAAGTATTCGGCTGCTTTATCAATAACCTCTTCTCCCAGTCTCCACTCATTGCGCGAGCCAGTTCCATAATCGAGGATCCTGCTTTTTGCCTAATCGAATGTTTTTCATAGAATGCTTGGTAGAATGATTGTCACTTCTTTCACAGCTTAGGCCAAACTGAGAAATTTGACCAGCGCCTTAATACAGCTTAATTCAACAAACGGTTGCTATGACAACGATCTAATGTACCACTAATCCTCGCAATGAATAATGGCTTTCTCTGCCAAAATTATTTAGTGGTGGGCTAGATCCAGAGGCTCTCGTTGAAATTAGCACGTGATTCTCCAATTAACCTGGCCAAGATTTGTATTAGATCTATTAGATGTATTAGATCTAGCGGGTCTTTAGAAGGCACACTAGTGCCTGTTTTGCCCGGTCTCATCGAGCTCGTGATCAAATGTTGCCACAACTGATAAGCGCGGGGCTACATAACGGTGCTCCGCCCAAAACTCGTCGAGACAATTCTTGAAACTGTTTGTTGAAGAAGCTTCAACGACGTGGGCTGGGAGATGGTTCCAGGCCTCCAGTGCTCGGATAGCAAGATGGTTCTTCCGAGATCTTGACGTAGCTTCCGGTATAAATACCTTGAAACGATGACCGCGTGTGCCAGCGTGGAGTGGCTCCTGGAAGAGCTCCCTCTATGGATACCAGCTAGGCCATGCATTATCTTATAGATGAGTAGCATGTCTCCACGTTTCCTGCGGTATGCCAGGGATGGAAGGCGGAGCTGCTGGAGTCGCTTCTCGTGGTCGAGATGGCGCATTGCTGGAATCAATCTGGTCGCTCTCCTCTGCACCCTCTCTACTAGCAGTTGGTCTGCTTTGTTGAAGGGCCCCCATATCTCGTTACCATACTCTAGGTGGGGTCTTACGAGAGCTTTATAGAGAAGGGGTAGGATGACCTTGTCCAGGTGAATTAAGTTCCGCTTGATGGCTCCAAGGATTTGATTCGCTCTGGTGACGGCAGCGGCAGCTTGCTTCCTGAATTTAAGATCTTCATCTATATACACTCCTAGATCCTTTTCGACAGCTTGCTGCGCTAGCTCAACTCCGTTCATAGTGTACGAGCTCCGTGGGTTTCTTCGACCAAGATGGAGAATACTGCACTTACTCACGTTGAATGGCAGAAGCCAGCCCTCAGACCACCTCTCCAGCCTCCTTAGGTCCTCTTGGAGCATGGAACGGTCTTCTTCGGTTGTGGCGTTACCGTACACCTTGGAGTCATCTGCAAACAATTTAATATGGCTGACAAGTCCGTTTGGCAGGTCGTTCACATAGAGGACAAAGAGAACTGGCCCCAAGACTGATCCCTGTGGAATCCCGCTAGTGACAGGAGACCAGCTGGACACAGTTCCCTGCACTCTGACCCGTTGGCGCCTTCCTGTCAGGAATGCATCAATCCACTTCAGTATGGACCCACCAATGCCACAGGCTTCCAGTTTGAGGAGAAGTCTGCTATGTGACACCGAATCAAATGTTTTAGAGAAGTCTAAATAGGCCACGTCAACAGGGTTACCGCTCTCGATGTCCTTGGTCCAGTCGTCCAGAGAAGACAGGAGCTGGCTGGTGCAAGAGCGCTTTGGTACAAAACCATGTTGAGCATCAGTCAATTGGTGAGTTTCTTGCATGTGCTCCAGCAGCTTATCCCGTATTAAGGACTCCATAACTTTCGAGGGTACGGACGTCAGGCTGACTGGTCTATAATTTGATGGGCTGCACTTGCTTCCTTTCTTCTTAAAGATAGGGACCACTTCAGCTTCCTTCCATTCTGCCGGCAGATTACCTCTCTCCAGCGATCTCCTGAAAATGGAGCAAAGTGGCACACTCAGTTGAGCAGAAAGCTCTTTAAGAACCCTAGGATGCAGGCCGTCAGGACCTGGTGATGATGAGGGTTTGAGAGCTTGGAATTTGTGTTCCACCATGGTAGGTTTGATGTCAATATCTCTAACAACATTCCTTGACTGATCTTGATTAAGCTGTGGTACAGGAGTAGACCCGTCATCAATAGTGAACACACTTGCAAAAAATCTTGACAGTATCTCTGCCTTTTCTTGGTCCATGCTGGCTAGAGTCCCATCATTTCTCGTCAGATCCTCAATCTTGTCTCGGGTCTTAGTTTGTGAGCGTGTATATGACGAGAACATTTTGGGCTGTTCCTTAGCGTTCTCTGCTATCTTAATCTGGTAATTTTTTCTTAGATGCCTGGTCATCTTCCTTAGGTTGTTTCTGCTCTTCTTGTAATTAACCCAGCATCTATCCTTTTCCAGGTTAGTAGTAGCAGCCTTGTACTTTCTGAGGGTGGAATGCTTCTGTTTGATACGCCTCAGTGCTTGCTGATTAATGTATGGTTGACGCTTCCTCCTTTGGCTATGTTGCAATGAGATACACAGGTGCATAAGATCCAAAACTTGCTTGCCGAAAAAGTCATATTCCTCTTCAAGGGATGGGAGTTGAGTACTCCAATCAATGTTTCGAGCCATTTCCCTCATCTTGGTGTAGTCCCCTCTATAGATAGCTAGCTTAGGGGGGAGAGCTTCCGGTGGCTTCGGAATACGGTTTAGGTTCATCAGGTGACAAAGATGATCACTCTTTCCCAGACCTGGTAAGTATTCAATCTTCTTGACAAGATTCTCCTCTGAGGAGAAAACCAAATCAAGGATGTGTGGAGTCTCATGCAGTTGGTATCTAGTTGGTTCAACTACATTTTGAAAAAGGAAACAGTCTCTGGTCAACTCCAGGAAGCTGTTTGAGAAGTGAGCGGCAGAGTCTGTGGACAGTCCAATCTCCCAGCTTATCCCTGGGAGGTTGAAGTCACCGACTATGATAATGTTCTGGCGTCTAGTCTCAGTCACCTCTGTGATTAGCCTGCACAGACTTAAGTTGGTCGTAATAGGGCTGCTAGGGCTTCTATAGATTCCTCCTACTGTGAGCAGTCTCCCTGATTGAAGTTGGACTTCTATCCAAATGTGATCAGTGAAGTCTTCTACCTTGAAATATATTTGGTGGCAATGCAAATTCTTCTGAACATAAATTGCCATTCCACGCACACCAGTAGCCCCCAGCCTTGGTGTCTGTGGATCAAAGCTCAAATACATTGTGTAGTGTGGGATTTCAAGAATGTCAGGCATAATTGGGACTACCTGAGCTTTGGGTATCACTTCAGTGATGACTATAATATCTGGCTCCGAACCAGCAAAACGGACACACAATTCATCCCTTTTGTTGGGGAACTGGTCTGCATTAGTGTACAGTACTGACAAGTCTTTATAACAAATATGTCAATTGCTAGTTGTATGTGAGCTTGCACCAGCTGGAGGGATATCCACCTTGCCGGTTTGCTGTGCCAATAGCCCTCCATCTGGCCTATCAGACAGTGGGACAACTACAGTAGCACCCATCCTCCCCTGGATGCCCTCCTGGTTTTGTGGGCCCTGAATAGAGTCGCAAGTTTCGATGGCCTCCGATCTTGAAGCCGAAACCTGGTCTGCATTTCTAGCAGGGTTGTGTGGTTGAGGTGAAGCATTTGGAGCACCACTGCTGCCAGCTAGGGCCATTTCCGGGATCATTGTCTGTCTTTGCATCCTGGGTACTCGGGCCTTCCTCCTCTCTTCATAGTTCTTATCAGCACCTGGGACAGTAACTATCTTGCCCTTGCGGATGACAATGTCCACTTCCCCTGCCTCTCTCCTTCTCACAAGTTCTTCCCTCATCTTTTTGGCTTTTTGCCTTTCTGCTTTTGTCTGGTCAGGGTTTATGTAAACACCATCCCACTTGTGATTGTGCTGCAGCTCTCGAGCATTTCTCACAACATCCCATTTTGTGGATTCATTCTCAAATGAAGCTATCAAGAGGCGGGGCTTGTTCTAGCTTCTTTGGCCAATTCGGAATGATGTCACCACCCTGGCATTCAAGTGCATAACATCCTTGATGATAGATGCCAGCACAGCACAATCGCTTTCTTCGGCCCCCTTGCGAGTTGCAGCATCAGACTCTGGGAGATTATGGACAACAATGTTGCACTTGCGCTTATCTCTGTCCAGAAGATCTTCACTAGACTCTTGAGGCATGGCCTCAATCTTTCTGCAAAGTGTGGTGATCACTTTCTCGCATGATCATTTTACGACATCCGCAAAGGAACGTCCAACTTCCATCGATGCTGTTGCAGCATGATTTACCTGAGCAATTTCACTATGATGCTTTACTATGGATTCTTTCATGGTTTTCTGAAGAGTTTCAATTTCCCCCACCCGCTCCCTATTAAGCTTTACCCGCTTAACCATCTCTTCTGCCTGGTCGTGGACAGCATCTTCCAGCTGTGAAAGCTTTTTCAGTATATCCTGATGCAGTGTCAGTGTTCCATCATTTGGCAATGAGCCTTTCACAATGTCAGAGAATGATGACTTCCCTGAAACATTCATATTTGCACCCTCCACAAGACACCTATTGATTGTCTCTTGAAATGCCTTTTGGCCCTTTTCCAGAATGTCTAACCTCTGACCCAGAGTCTTGCCTTGCTGTGAGGTTTGTGATTTAATAGCCCCCACATGCTCCTTCAAGAGCTCTTCAAGTTTCTGTTGCATTCCACCCAGGCTAGCTTCCAGAAGTTCAGTTTTTTTCATTTGCTCCAAGGAAATGGCCGAAGTTTCCTTCTGAACAGTGAGCATTTCCTCGGTCACTACACTCACAAGTTGACTTTGTGCTCGGACAAGCTGATCCATACCTTTCTCTAGGTTTAGTTTGTCTTCAATTTGCTGCTTTAGTCTCCCACTTTCCTGGCTCCACTGTCTCTGCTTCTCCTCCCACTCTGTTTTCTGCCTTCCAAATTCATCACTAGATCTCTTGTATCTAACTCTACAATCATTGCAGAACCAATAAACTTGCTTTTGACCTTGCAGTTTGGATATGTTCTTAAAGTTATCAGATGAAATCTTTAAGCAGCCAGCATGACTATGGCCATTGCACATATCACATACAAGTGAACACTCACTAGCTTTTACTGGAAGTTCACACTCATTACAGGTAATCTTTGAGGTGCTGTCGTCTTTACTCCTGGCACCGCACTGTCTTTGACTAACTCTTGCCATATTATGCGCTTAACTTTGCAACTAGGTTAAATTAGATTAGTCAAGAAACTTTGCTTCACCACCAAGCAAATATTGAACACAATTCCATTAGAAGAAAGATATACTGAAGTATTATGGGAGGACGTAGCAATCCAACACAGTTTGAATGGTAGGTAATGAAGCTGGGACCTAAGATCAAAGATCAAAGGTGGGTAACACCGAATTACCAATACTAAGTAGAAACACCATGACCAAGTAGTACTCTAGTATTAAGCAGAAACTTGGACCTTTTCACCGAGTTTTCAGGCTATATGTCTCTTATTTCTTTGATTAGAAGTATTTTTCCCGATATAAATTTGTTATTACGCCATAAACACTATGTATATACAGTTGACCTTCAAATCTGCCCCAAGGTCAAATGATCTTCAAACCTTAAGGCAGTTCTATGCCTATAAACCTTGAAATATCACTATATCCAGCAGATATACGAAATTTACAGTCTTCAGAAACATTTCAAAGCTATTCACACTTCTCCATCAGCTTTGACACCACCAATATCACTTGAAAAATCACCGAGTAGGGATATCACACCTGTCCACTTGAAACTTTTTTTCCTCACAACTAACAAATTTTTGCACTAACAAAACTTTCAATTTTGACGTCGGGGTATTGAGGTTTTGTTTAGGATGTCCGCTCTAGTTATAGTAGATCTCTATGGATGTTTCGATTATTGTCATGTTATAAACATTGTTCTACCTAGAGTACTGAATTGCTCGAAGTTTTAAAATGTGAATTTGAAATTTGAAAAAGAAATCTTAATAGCGCTTCGCAAAACTTCCCGACTCGCGCGTAATCTTAAGGAAAGGTTGTGATTGTTTCTGAAAAATCATAAAACCTGTTACTGTGCAAACAGCAAACGACCTCTATGTTCCTCGACGTGACACCAAATGTACTCAACGTTTATCATGTTTCGGTAGGACCAAAAACTGCTGCTTCCGTGCCCGCCCCGACGATCCCCGTCCCAGTGCCAATGCCTCGTGTCACCACATCCAGTTTCACCGTCCAGCCTATCGACATACAAACCTTACACGCCACTATACTCAGCATGACATCTATTCAAAACATAAATGTACTGTTACCACAGCCGTACAACCCAGGAACGGGAAAACGTCGATGTGTTACAGGTCCTTAGGACCCAATCTTGATGTTTGAAACATATAAATATCTACCCCCATCATTAAGGTATCCTGAAACAGAGACTCGTACCGGGATGTAGCAGTACGAAACCAACAAAGCGAAGGGATGAAGCGGTACACAGTATCTAGCTCCCTCCCCGCTAGGCTCACCAGCATTTAAATGAACACCACACGACACAAAACTATCGACATCAGTTTATAGGACGACACTTATATAGAGCTAAAGACACAACGGTACATGAAACGTTGGCCGAGTGCTTCGCACCGAATCGGACATCGGACATTCGGACGAATCGGACTCTCAACCAAACACAGTAGTAACTAAGCACAGCAGTAAGTGACGATGGCAGGTAGGTGGCGAAGTTCCTGGGCACGGCGACGCTGACAAGCATGGTCAGGCCCGGGTTGCCGATCACCAGCAGTTATTCGTTGCGGGTAGGCTGGCTGGAAACACATGCTACACGCTCTGATACCGGTGCCTCAAGCTGCAGGTCCCGGGCAAACAAACTATGGCACGTGCCCACAGGGGCACCGGGCAGCAAGCGTCCACTGTTCGAACGACGGGGGCGGCGACGAAGTCCCCTTCAGCGATCGCGATGGTGTCCTTGGGCGGTGTTGACTGCCAGTAACGAGGGTGCCTACGAGCAGTAGGTGGCGCAGAGGCAGGCCCTGTCCGCGCTCCCCCGCTGGAGGTCTTGATTGGCCTCCTGAGCGACACAAAGACACTAGGTACCCAACACGTTCGCTGGCAGCAATAACCTGATAATACGCACCTTGTAGCCACAGCAGTTCGGAATATCCACACCAAACTTGGAGACACGCAGTCACCACCTTGCCCTGACCCATACGGTACCAAACGCTTGGGCAGTCTCTGCAATCGACCACAATAAACAAACATCCGCTGGGGAAAATTGCAGCGAAGAACAACTGCCAAACTACGGACGGGGGGGAATAATGCATCGGGAAATGAAGCCTAATGAAAGTAAACTGAGTTATGACGGCACAAGATTCCCTGTGCATAAAGGTAATTGTTATCGCAATCCTTCAACCTGCGGTGAAAATGGATGCTTCACAAATACAAAAACGGTATTGACAACATAATCAATATGATGATTGTGATCAATAAACGCTAGAACCAAGAACCAAGGATGACATAGGGAAAGAGGAGATAAGTGGTGAATGGTAAACTAGTGAACGTACCTAGAGGAACAGGGCGTGTCCCGCCATGATCACTTCTCGGCAAAAAAGGCAGCGGCCCCGTTCCCGTCTGATGCGCGTTGCGCAAGCCACGCACGCGCCGCCGTGGAAGCATGGCTGGATGACGGCCCTTTCTGCTGCTTCTCCCCACGGTTGAAGGCAGATGTTGCAGGACTGCTGACAAAACGCTGGTATTATTATGCATGTAGGCGATTAAGTGGCACACATCGAGAAGTGAGGTATGTTAGTTGAATTAAGTTAACTCTTTATTGCATCGTCACATAGCTTGTGATGCCCTCTTTCTCTTAGAACTGAATGCGTACAAATAGTTTACGATTATGGCGAACGAACCGGTGTATGTATGTACATCTCTTTAAGCTCTACTATATAGCTTCCATGTAAGTGATTAAACTTTAACTTATAGGTTTTACTAATGGGCATTGTTTGCGCTCATTTAAGCAGTGACTCATTTCGCTTTCCCATTTTTTACGCAGTGACTCATCTCATTTACTCATTTACCCCCCCTAGTATTTACGGAAATCAATTATTTAGCGTTAAAAAAAAAGACGAAAAGACTTGTTTTTTGGAGGACAATCTTGGATCTTCTGAATGTTTTGAACAGGAAAGAACAGTGTATGTCCTCTTTCTTTGTCTACATCAATCCTTTAAGAGCACGGCGGTGCCAAAAGCTAAGTCAGAGGCGTAGCCAAGGGGGGGTGCAACAGGGACAGCCGCTCCCCCCTGAGGGCCCGGAGGTCCCCCTGAGGGCACAGGCCCCGTGAAAGGCGGCCCACTAGCCCTATGCTCTGTGGCCAAATTTGAAATTTCATATTAGACAGGGCCCTCTTAAGCCCTCTTCAGCACTCTACTCTGTAACAAGCAGGGCCCTTTTGCGGCTGTCGCACGGGCCTATTTCGGGCGCTAACCCTCCCCCTGAGCGAAATCATGGCTACGCCCTTGAGCTAAGTTGTTTTTGCCTTTCAATGCATTGCTGGAGACAAGTTGATACCACCCTCACATCGCGGATATCGCAAATTTTGTGAGGAGTGCTATTGATGGAGCTGATGACGATGTTCATGTTCATTTTCCTCTCGGACTCATGGTTTAAAAATTATAGCCTCATGCAGTTTGAACATGGGTACTTACATGCCCATTTTAAAGCCAAAATGTCGCCTGTATGCTTCTACAAGAACTATGAAAACTTTAGGCTGTTTGGTATCAAAGCATTGTCTGTAGTTTTCTAAACAGTTTTTGATTTTGCAAATATGATGAAAGGGGCCTAAACATCTGTAAATGTAAAACACGTGTTCGTGGGAAGAAATGATTGAAATCCTCCAAAATAGCTAAAAAATGTATTTATTGTTTGAAAAAGATGGGTAAAAAGGCAAAAAATATTTTTGGCTTTTTACTATGATTTATTAGATCATAATAGGTAATCTCAAAACGATAGGGCAAAATTTAATTTCTTAATTTTTCATATATTGACAACCTAGTGTGTTGCGTGCCTTTTAAAAGCAAACGAGCTATCAAACATTGTTCATAATTATGGGCCCCCTCTAAGGTTGGCCCCTCACTTTTCAAACCGTTCCTACGCCCCTGCAGTAAGCCATGTAGAATGAACAGTGCACTGGGAGCGACACCGCTAAATAGCCAGTTTTGATTGATTATGATTGATTATTGGGGCTTAAGGGCGCACCAACCTTAGTGGTTATATAGCGCCCAAATAGCCAGTTTAAATCACTACCGACAATGTTACATACAAGCGTTTGGTCGGGGCACCTTTGAGGTTGCTCGGGGTCAAAATATTCCTTACAGGAACTAAGTGGAAACCTACATTTTGTGACACAATAGCTGACAGATGAGAGCCGTAGAAAAAAAATTCAGCACCATTGGAATGCTCTTGTCGAGCCCAATCGGATTATATATCGTATAATCTTGTCTAGTCAAATTTCAAAATAAACCTGCTTTGACCTAGAGCCGGGCCTAGGTCTGTATGGTAAAAAATATTAATCCAACTGCAGTGGCAAGTCAGACACGACAACGTAAAAATAAAACCTCCACTGCAATTCTCGACAATTCTCAATTCTCGCAAGTTATCAAAATTTACCAATTACCCCATGCATTTCTAATGGAAAGATCGTGACCCTGACCTTGTCCCAGGCTATCGATATAGAAATCCTGCAAGGCAAAATTATCTTGCTCGGTGACCTTATTATGTGATGTGAATCTAAGCACGATAGGTTAAATTTGATCTTACTGATGCACTTCCAAAGTTTTTTTCGAGGTAAGGGCTCTTGACCTGGGTTGGCGTTCTGACCTGGTATGACCCAGACCTAAAATTTTGCCAGAAGCTGCAAAAATTTCGAGTAAAGATAGATGTAGTACGGTGGCGCTGCGCGAAGGTGTTTAACTACCTGTGGAAACCTTAGGAGGCTGGTTGCCCGCCCCTTCGTGTGGGTGCGTGTTAATTCTCATAAATTCTGGCATTTGCACGATGACAATTTCGTAAAGACAATGCAATGTGATTGCAATCAACCGATTACAAAAACAATCGCGTTGTTTGCGTTGTTAACATAATGCTATACTACTGCTGTGGTCAAAAACCGTCTGCATACCTACCTTAACCCGCGCCCTGCCGGCGGTGCTGTTTTTTTCCTCCTCTCGCCGTTTCAATGCGAATATCTACATCCAACTAACCGTCCCGATGATAATGCTCGGGGTAGCTGTTCCTATGTCAATTCTGCATCATTCACGGCAAACAGAAAGTAGATACCTTTTCAACTTTTTGCGTAAAGCGAAAGTTTTTGAGATGATGTTCGCGCTTTTCCACTCAGGTCTGGCAGTGGCGACCCGTGCCGCGGCCCGCTGGGGCCCGCGACAGCCTCTGACACAGACCGGGCTCGTCCGCGCAGGCGGCAGGTAGAAGGGTGACAGTGTTCGTGGTTTGGTCAGCTGATAGCGATCGAGGGGACGATAAGGACACGCATGAAAATACGGAACAATGGCCCAGCCAGCATCTCTAACGCTTGCTTCCTGGAAAACGTCCCCAGACGGCATGGCGACAGCGCCAGGGGGCTCGACAACATCAGCAGGGGCTAATGGGGTGAGAGGGGTGGTCTCAGGTCACCCTCCTTGTATCGTGGTTACGCAGGGGAGATTTCCACGCCAAACTTGACATTGTGCCAGGTTCACAGCTGGATGTCAAAGGGACAATTTGCCGTGTAAAAGGGTAGCCAACGGATGGGGATGTAAAAAGATCCATTGGTAGGAATGGTGCAATTATCCCTATCCTTTTAGTTCCTTCAATTTTCCTGTAAATTCTATTGAATACTCAGGTGATTAAAAAATGAATGACAAAAAACATACACACCCTCTCTCCATGCATGTCTAGATTATGACATTTCCTTTTTATTTAGCTATTTCTAACACCACGTCACACTGTGAAAACTCTGTGTCCGAATCCCCGAAAACATCCATTTCCTATGGATGCCATTTTCTTTTATCTCAGCCAGGTAGAGCGCATGTCAGTACGGCTAGGCTTAGCGAACCGAGGTGCGATCTTTCCGTCAGTATTCAAGACGAGACTATGCACGAAAAATCTAAATATGTCAAATTAATTTCCCGAAAATTTATATGTTCACAATGTGTGTAAGCACAATGTAGGGGGGCTACGTCAGTTGTTTTTGCTAGGATATATCCGACAAGTGACGAGTGGTTTATGTAGATGGCATATCAAACGTCAAAAAGTTTCTTTTCCGCTTTTGAAATGGTCCCATATAATTGTTTCGCCGTTGGGGCGCCATCCCACAGCGAATGCATGCGCTCGCTGGCGCGGCCGCCACTCTCAGCGCTCAGGCACCGGCGCCAGGTGCCGGCACCTCCTGTCTGAGGCTGTACCCGGGACACGGGGCAGGCGGCAGCGCGCCGCGGGTGGCGGCCACTGTGGTCGGGATGAAACTGCAAGGTTTGGTTAAAGGGACTAATTTAGGCACACTTGATAGGAATTCATATATGAAACTTATACGAACAAGGTGAAAAATGATTGAGGTGTCTTTTGAGACCCTGTAAGGCACATACGACCGCCTACACTTCAAGTTCTCTATCAGTAAACCAGAGGAGGTTTTTTCAGCCATGCCGGCAGGGCGCGTAACTCCCGGGGTGCCGGCAGAGCGAGGGTTAAGTGCTAAAAAAATTTGGAATTCATAGCAAGAACCCAATTTTTTTCTATCGAAAGATATTTTATGAAGCAGAATTTTGAGGTGTCTTAAAGGGCATTTTCAACTGCGAAAAGGTCAAGCTAGGTCGGAAAAGAAAATGCCAAACAAATTAAAAGTCAATTCTTTTGGAAATTGTTAATTTTTTTTTCAAAATAGTGCATAGTTCAAGACCTGCCCAATGATATACAAAACTTGTTGATCAGGCAATGCGTTTTTGAGTTATTAAGCATCGAATATTAGTCTACAAGGACCTCCCGAAAATGTCTCGAGCTATAACTCGGTCACCGTTGGTCGGAGGAAGCTAAGATTCTCACAGGCGTGTTACTGGCCCAAAACTAACCCGGAGACAAAGTTTCAGATTTTTTCTTCACATGGTGGTGTCAAGCCTTGGTCGGTCTGTCCTGGAATCCCCACCCCCCCGAATCAGTATAATTTCCGTAGGTTTCTTATTTTGTTCTAAACATTGAGTGAATATTTAACCCTCACCCTACCGGGATTTTTGCACCCTCGACCTACCGGTGGTCCATATGGAACCCCCCCTCCTGCCCCATAGCTGTTTGGAAACTATGACAGATAAAATAATGACGTAAATTGCAGCGCGGTGCCCTTAACCTGAACTTTCCGATGGTGAACAATGTTTTGACCTTAGGTGAATTGTTTACCTTGAGAGGTCACTTATATGTCCCGGTCAAGCTAAAATCAAGTGAAGAGTCACGTCGTGGCTTTGCGCCACGATGTTTCTCATCCAAACGTCGCATAGTCGTGTTTTAACACGCTCTCCGCTAGTGGGGGGGGGCGAAATTCGCACCCTCCCTCCTGGTTTTCCCCCAGATAACTAAAAAAAGAAAGAGACGAAGAACAACGAAACTTACGCTACCTTATCCCTGATCAATTTTACACATCTGACCAAATTGTTGAGCTAAGGTCATGTCAGGTCAAAGAGTTATTCAAGGTCAAGTGACCCGACCCCAAACCTAAAATCACGAGTTTGAAGCAGCGCCCAGGGAACATTAGCAAACCGCTCAGTTTGGAACTTCCACAATATGATACGGTCATTAGGGTCTACAAATCTGCTTTCTCGGAATTTTGATATTGTTGACCTAAGGTGGGATCAATTTTTTGGTCACCCCATTATAAGTCTGTGGTGCAAAATAGAATGGGCTTGTTTTCAGTAAATACTGGATAGATAAAGCTGAAAATCCTCAAACCGTCTATTCTTACCACGATCTTGACCATAAAGTTGTGTTTTTGAGCATCTGACCTCTCAAAGGCCATGTCAGGTCACGGGATTATAGAGTGATTGTTTTGCCAATAACATCTCACTGAATTGAGATAAAGCTCCAATTGTGCTTGCATTGTGCTTATACTGTCATGGGGAATCGATTGATATGCAGCATGACCATAGCAGGTCACTGGACCCTGACCTAGCTATGTCTTCCACTATTTGAGGTCATATTATACATAATTCGATTCGCCGCAATGAGAGGAATCCAATGATGCATAAATATTTGTTCTAGCTCCCCTGAGGGCAGATCTAGAGAGAGAAACGTACACTGCTCTGTTGTAAGCCTATGGAACCTACTTTGACCTGTACTGACCTCAATGTTGAACTGACATAACAATTCTTCGTATAAAACATCTTCGTCTTGTCAAGAGCTTTCGAACGCCGCCCATAATTTTCCCTTATCTTTCGTGGGTAACGCGATATGGAGGAGGAGGAGGGGCGAAAAACGCCCCTCCCCAGTGGGGCGCGTCATGCCAGGGATCCCAGCGGGCCGCGTGTTAAAGTATTTTCAATATTCTGTACTTATCATAAAATGGTTCAGGGGGCGCGGTAGTGGAGTGGTCAGCGTAGCTGTCTGCCACGTAGCCGACCCGGGTTCAAGGCCCGGCGGCTTCCCTGAACAAGGAGCAGGCTGGCTCCCGAGAAACCCTTCCAACAGGGAAAAAGTTGGCGACGCGATATGACCCTGGCAGTTGGTGCGTCGATAAGCCCCAATAATTATAAATAATAATAAAATGGTTCACATTGCAAATGGTCAAAAATTTACCTTTGGAACCTAATATAGCGTAGACAGTTTTAACACGCGCATTGACGGGGGCGGGTACCCGCCCCCCTCGGGTTTTTCCGAGACAGCAGAAAAACGGCGGCGCGTAGCGCCGCCGTACTTGGCATACCTTTTCCCTAATCATTTTTACAACTTCTGTGAAAATTTTAAGGTTGGGTCATCCAAGGTCAGGTCACCAGTACAGGTCAAGTGACCCGACCTAAAAAAAAAGTTTAAGATAGCATAAGTCGGAGCAGAGTGAACTTATCCGATAGAAACTCATATCACATAATGGCCCCACCGAGTTCTCTAAAATATGTTCCGGGATTTTTGATATCGATGACCTAAGGTCAGGTACGAGGCATGACTTCTCCATTGGAAATACATGGGAAAAATGTTTTTTACGGAATAACTTAGTAACGGATGGTGATAGAGCATTTATTTTTGTTGCATTAGATTTGCCTGGGCTTTGCGGTTCTAATGATATGTATTTTATATAATTTGACCCTGACCTGACCTCAGGTCAGGTTAAATCCTTGATTTGACCTAGCAAGGCCAAATTATATATCATTCGATTCGGCTTGCTGCGAGGATTCATATAGTTCAAGTCGTTTTGCTCAATCTTTACTTGTTCAGATGTAATGGCCGAAAAACTGAACTGTTATCTGTTATCCCTATGACAGCGGTTTTTGACCTCTCGTGACCTTAAATGTGACCTGACAAAAAAATGGTACAAATGTTTTCGATGGAGAAGTGGATGGGCAACCCAACACCTTTTACCGTTTTTCGCTACCTACCGTGGTTCTCTAGATCTTAGGGGGCGGGTACCCGCCCCCTCCCCGTCAATGCGAAGGTGGCTCAGACCCCCGTCAATGCGCGTGTTAACCGCTTCCAGCACGATGTGGTCTGCTACATTATTAGTTAAAAGACTTCCAACGCACTTGACTGCTTCAGCATGTGCTGTCGCATGCCACACTTGGTAGGGGAGAGTGGGGCGAGTTGATGAACTTTTTGTAAATGTCGTTCTAGTTTTGTTGCGGCTTTCCTCTTCCACCTTCCTTTTATGTCACTTATTAGACCCTTCATTTGTCTGTAAATTTGGATCGTGTTTTGCTTTGTCGGATAAGGAAACACAATTTTAGAAGACAAAATATGGAGCAAAGTCGAATTTTTCAACTCACCCCATCTGCGGGGTAGGCTGATACAGTAGCCTGGTCCAAACATATATGGAAATTTTGAAAGTTTTTTGAAAGTGTGCTCCACAATGTTGCCCTTGTTACACTATGTGTACGTGTTCTGTGTACAAAATTTGGGACGATTTCATGCATTTTTAGAGGTCACTCAAAATGTAATATTTGTGTTATTCTTTCGCAGATGAAGTCTTCAGCACGAAAAACACGAAGTTCACCAGAATGGTGGTTAATAGAAAGTCCGTTGAAGTCATTCTCAACCGCTAGGCTTCCAACTCGAGGCGACATGCTTCGCATGGTGCAATTCCACCATCTAAAGCAACAACTTCCTTTCAAGGAGAGCTTTCAGAGAACATGTGAGGCCTGCTGTGATATCTGGAAAAGGGCAAGAATTCCTACACAGCGTTTGGATTCATGCATGCGGAAATTGGAGAAGTTGATGGACCAGTACCAAACATTGAAAAAGAATCGAAAGAGAGTCGGGTCCAGTCAAACGCAGGCTAAGATTTTCCATGACTCCTTCAACGAGCTCTTTGACGTTGGGGCAAGTGACGCCATGGCACAGATAACCAATGAAGAGGATCGCGCTTTCTATGCAATGCAGCGTGAGGATGTCATGGCATGTAGTATGTCTGGCCTCGACCTCGTGACTGCGGGAAGGGAGCATAGAAAGCGACTTCGGGACGAGCAAGAGAATGTGAGAAGGACAAAGGCAAGGGCAGAAGCAACTTCATTTTCGGAGTCAGCGGCTCAGCTATCCTCCATGTCCTCCTCCGATCCTGAGACCGAGACTGATGAAGACTTTTCACCCATCCCCAGCTGCTTGAATACGTCACCGCCTCCTCCCACACCACACAGGAATATATTCGCATCTCCTGCCATCGTGTCAGCTCTCGATAGAGCAAAAGTTTCAGACCGCGGAGCCGTGTTCGTAGCTGGTACCGTGGCACAGGCGCTTGGACACGATGTCTCAAATCTAACCCTCTCCAGAAGTTCCATTCGGCGATCTCGGCGTCAGACACGGTTTCAAGCGGCCACTCGTGATCAGGAGGAGTTCACTCCTAAAGGTCCACTGCTCCTACACTGGGATAGCAAGATTCTACCAGATTACACCGGCGATGGGGGAGCTGTCGACCGGGTGGCCATACTAGTGACTGGTTCAGGTGACCTTGAAAAGCTGTTAGCTGCGCCAAAGGTAGAAAGAGGAACGGGCAAGGCTCAAGCAGCCGCATGCATGACAGCTCTTGATGACTGGTCACTCCGACCTAATATTCAAGGATTGGTGTTTGACACTACTGCCTCGAACACGGGACTTCATCGCGGAGCCTGCACGCTGATCGAAGAGGGACTGGGGAGAGAGCTCGTTTGGATAGCCTGTCGTCACCGTATCTACGAGATCAGCCTCTCAAGTGTCTTCCGGGAAGTCTTTGGGTCTACAGAGGGACCTGAAACTGCTATCTTCAAGAGATTCAAAGGAGAGTGGCCTACCATCAATAAAGATGTATACAGTGCGGCTCCCGGCGAGATGTTTGAAGACGGACAACTGGAAGAACTGCGCACCGACATGATTCACTACCTCCAGCAGGCCATGAAAGAGCAGCAAGTGCGAGCAGACTACGCAGAGCTCCTCAGCCTGAGCCTACTCCTCCTGAATGGAGAAGGCCACAAGACCAAGTTTCGGCCCCCAGGCCCAACACATCACGCACGGTGGATGGGGAAGGGACTGTATGTCCTGAAGATCTTCCTGTTCCGGAAACAGTTCCGCCTTACTGCCAAGGAGGCACGTGCCGTGAAGTCACTATCGCTCTTCGTAGCTCTCATCTACGTCCGGTTCTGGAACGAGGCTCCAAGAGGCGTACAGGCCCCCGAAACGACTTGAGCTTCCTCCAAGCCCTTCAAGAGTACCCCAACAAGCCGGTCGCCGCGGCAGCCATCACAGCCTTCACTCGTCATATGTGGTATCTGGCAGAACATCTGGTGGGACTGGCTTTCTTTGACGAGAAGGTGGACGTCGTGACAAAGGGCAAGATGGTAGCCAACCTGGAACGAGGGGAAAAGTCAGGCTGCCCCCGTCGCCTGAAAGAGGTTCCCGAGACTGGCATTGGGCTTGACGAGTTTGTTACCAAGAGGACTTTGAAGTTGTTCAGCGCCATCACTGAGCACGGGACGGAGAAAGCAAAGTCATCCTTTTTGAAGGATGCTCCCGACACGTGGGAGAAGAACCAAACCTTCCAGGAGATGAAGAAGTCCGCCAAGTCCTTGAACGTCGTAAACGACGCAGCTGAGAGGGCTGTTTCGCTTGTCGAGTCCTACAACGCGTCACTGACGAAGGACGAAGAGCAGAAACAGTACATTCTGCGTATCGTAGCTGATCACCGTCGTCGTCTCCCATTCCCAGTCAAGGGCGGACTAATGAAATCAGTTAGCTGCTGAACTGGTGAACGATAGTTTGAGTGCTCACACCAATCCGTCTTTCTTGAAAGTGCGTTGAAATAATGGTACCTATGGATTGATGGCATTGTTTACTATGGTAGCGATACCTTTATTGTCGTAGTAGCCCTATTTTGGCGAAGAGTGACCGATGAAAGCAGCAAGCTTCCTAACATTGTTAGATAGGTTCGGGCCGTGATCTTTTTGCTTTTTCACTGAGACAGCGTGGATGTTTAAATCGTTAAGTTCTTGATGAATTCAAATAATTTTCATGAAATATGTATGTACATGTCTGTACGTATGTATGTACATGTCTTTTGGAAGAATACACATATCAACATACTGTGAATAGTTCATTCCTTCTCCCAAAGATGACTTTGTGAGCGACCCCTAAAATTCATCACATTTGTCTAAGATTTGGTGTGAATGGTCTTTAGGGCTAGTGTAACAGGGGCAGGCTTGTGGAGCAAAACATTTTCCAACTTAACATTTTTGGACCAGGCTACTGATACAGTGCCTGGGGTAAATTGTTACAGACACGATACTACTCTTCAGCATTAAAGAAAACACTTTTTTACGAATTTATTCTGTTCCCGCTGGTACAGAACCAACAAAAAAGATCATCCAAACTGTAAAGCCATGTCTTTGGTTTTCTGATACTGTATTGATGGGAACAATCGTAAAATTTCAGTGAGCAGAACAGGTCAAGCCAAAATAACGTCATTTCCGGCAAGACAAAAGATGAACGGAACACCCCACCGCAAGGAACACCCAGTTCAACCACAACGAATGTATGGCTAAGCCCTACAGAACTCGCACACATAGCCAGGTTGGCCCTCCTCGACATCAGTACAAGGCATGCAGGCCCATTTCTTGCATTCCTGGCACTGGATCCACTCTTCGCAGGAAAATATGTACCGCATCCCACAGATAAGGCAGTTCACATCATTGTCATTCGGTCCTGACTCCTTTATCCCTGCTTTGCGTTTTCCATTTACTTTTGATGTAGTCTAAGTCAGTTGTTTTGCAGGCCCGTTTTCCTCCTTCGCTTGTCCTAGACATCGCCTCCTCCTTCAGTCTGTTTCTCACCGGAGTGTCCGTGAGTATTTCGGAGGTTCTTCTTCTTTTACGAGTTCTCTGCTTTCTTGCCTCTGCTTGGGGGAATTGTCTTATCATATCCGGAGTTACTGCTATGTCCGAGGTCCCTTGTCTTTCACCTACCGACACGCTGTCATCGAAGAGCCTTCTGCAGGCTGAAGGTCCTGCGGTCACCGACGTTTCTTTACACACTGACCGTTCTGAGGTCATCTCAACAGGGAAAGATGCAGCAGTGCCTGCTGGCTCACTCAGTGTTGTTGGTAGAACGGCTGCTACCTCGTTGGCTGGTCCAGGCACCGTTGCTTCAGCAGAGTTGGACTTTTCTGGTGGTGGACTGCTGATTGTCTGCGGATCTGGACGGTCAGTCACTGAGCTCGGAAGGAACTGGTCATCATCAAAGATGTTGCGGTTGTACGGGTAAATCCCTGTACAGGCAAACCCTTTGCAGATATTACTGCAACTGGCTGCCCTTGGAATAGCCTCCTTAACGACGCCAGGGATGTCGTATATGGTCATAGTACGGCCTGGATGTGTCCTCATCCACGCGTCACAGCTCGCATTCACGTAGCTTTTGAGCGGCCCATACACCGTCCTGTCAAGAGGTTGTAACCGATGAGACGTGTGGGGCGGTATCGTTAGTAGCACGATCCCATGCTCTTTACAGAAGTCGATCACATCAACTGATACATGTGAAGCGTGGTTGTCCAAGATAAGGAGGCATGGTTTCTCCGGTGAAGACCGCGTAAACCCCTGGAAGTGCCTGATGTAGGATAGAAAGTCCGTTGCTGTCATCCATCCCGATGGGTTGGCAGAGCCGGTGCATCCTGCTGATCCACCGATGAGGAAATGTTCCTGGAACCTTACCCGCGGGAACACAAAGTGTGCGGGAACACAGTTCCCGACCGCATTGATTGCATTGACGTCGAAAGCGGGGGTGGGGGACGGGGGACGTATCACTCCCAACTTACGAATCACTGGATAGGAGTATAGAAAACGAGGAACCGGACGTTCATGGCACCCTCACAATATTTAGGTTCACCGATAAACAGTCCCGCGTTACATGGGAAACATAACCCCAAATGAAGCCTTGGCCAATAAAACAACATACCCACTTTACTGGGTACTAAATACCACTGGGGCAAGTTGTTACAACTATGGGGCGCGTTGATACTGCCTGTTTCAACGTGCCCCACCTCTAAAAAACGCGAGGGACAGTTACAAACATCAATATTGCAGGCGTTTCTGGCGCACTAGGGTTTCTTAACTGGCTGCACATTCACAACGAAGTTGCAGTTATTGGAAAATGAAACCTACATCGTATAAATACCAGGTAAGTACTCGAATAATGCACGTCATCTAATGCATAGAACATTTTGATTTTCCCCAAAAACTGACCACTTACCCTGCCTGTCTGTGAAACTACCCGCCACCAACGCTCTCCCGGTCAGTAAAGGTAGTTGCTATGGTAACCGTAAGGCAGCATGACTTATGTGCCATCTCGCGCTCAAATTTGGAAACTATATCCTATGTATCAACTTGCCCTTGTAACGGATGACCCCACTCTCCCCTAACTCTAGGTGACTGACCTTGAATGGCCTTGGAATTCCAGAGGTCAATAAGAATTGACCGATATTTTGGTTTTGCAGGTCAAATATTGATTCGTAAGACAGCTAAGGGTCATCAAATTAGTCAGCAAGCAGCAAATGATAGCAGCGGTATCAAATAAGTATTTAAGATTATACTGGTAAAGGTTAGCATAGATCAGTGACCTGCGCCGTGGCTAATTATCTCACATAATATTTTCAACCAATCAGTGTGAGGTGTCGCAGCTTGGTATCTTATTATAGGTATTTCCCTGATTTTACGAAATTAAACCATCCTAGGCCGTGAATCAGGTTAACCTCCTGATAATCAGACATAAAAAGATCACAAACGTAAGTGCTATGCAATGATCAAAGCATAGTGGCCGAAATACCGGCCATTTCCTCGTTACTCGACCAGGCCTATTGATATCACCTGGCCTAGGTCAGAAGAGGTCTTCTGAGGTCATCTTCCTATTGCATATGCTCAGAGGTCGAGGGTCATAAAAGCAAGTGCTTTGAAGCCTGGAGCCTGTGTAAGCACACAGTTCAAGCCTCGTTGTGTTGTTCCTAGATCACGAGCAGCAAGAAAGACGGCGAAGACATTGTGCCGCCTTTGAGAATGGCCTTATATCTCCATGTCCTGCGATGATGCAATCTTGAAAATTTGTCAAAATTACTTGGTTCACATATTTTGAACGGCATTGCTCCAAACCTAACCGGTTGTTTGCCATCGTGAAAGTGACGAATGGGTCCTACCGGGCGACCGTAGGGCGAGGGTTAATAAACTGACGAGAAGTATCTCTCTAAGAGACCTCAGTTTTTTTGGGGGTGAGGGGAATGCCGAGTTCGCTAACAACGAGAATATAGGTCATTGGTAGCCACCTACTTACCTCTCGGGGCTCATCAGGTACGGACTCAGTGTCGGAGTGTACCGGCTCACCGGGTCCGGCGTCCTGTCGAGTGATCCAATGGAGTTTATTAGATTTTATTTGTGCAGGAACTACGAACAGCGTTATCAGGACCAAAAATATATCTTACAAATTAAATATACAAAAATTTCAGCTATCGTAAAGGAACAAGTATAAAGCAATGACACAAACTCACATATAAATAATGGAAATTAGTACATTCATTTTATTTTTACTGTTCATAGCTTTGGTTGTTAATACTATTAAAAGAGCATTTACTGCTGCGACGTACTTCCAGTTCAGAGAGAAGTGCTATCAGCAACTGTTTGGAGCGTTTATGGGTTCCCCTGTCGCTCAAGTTGTAGCTAACATTTTCATGGAACAGATGGAGGGGCAGGCAATAAAACTCAGATAGGGCAGGCACTAAACTCAGATACTATCCGCTCACCATACATTTGGCATAGATACACGGACGATATAGTCTCTGCTTTGAGACCACGTTACATCAGAACCTTCCTTTAATACCTGAACTCTTTCTATCCATCCACAAAATTCACCGTCAAGAAAGGGGAGCATGGTAAGCCGCAAGCTGCCATACTCAAAGTTTCCTTATGGATAGGGTTTTTTTGGAGTGCTGAGGCGAGCAACATGATTATAAGTTGACAAGGTATATACTGACCTGTCTCCTCGAATCCTGGATATAAAGTCCACTTAGTATATATATTTTGACACAGATTAGAAATTCAATAAACTGCCAACTGAAATTGTCTAAGAACTGAACTGAAACAGCTGAAACTAAGAACTGCAACTGAAACTAAGAACTGCAACTGAAACTAACAAATGAAAATTAACGCCGAAAGTTGTCGCTTTACTTCACCAGGTTTTGGCGTATCGGCGATGGTCAAGATCCCAAACTGTACGTCTGAGGAAATACATAATTTCAGATCCGGATACCACGCTCCAGACAACCCAATGGACGAAATTGGAACGAGCTCCGAGACTGTGCTATGTAGGGGCCTGGTTGATCTGTGCTGGAACGCCCCAAATACGCCTGTGCTGTTAAATATGACACAACACGGTGACTTTTTGCACCCTATGTGAAGAACTGACATTCCAAAGTATTTCATTTTGTGTTTAAATCGTTAAGCATGAAATTAAGATTACGCCATTGCTCCAACATGTTTTTCCATCAAAACGCGTAAGCGCTGCAAGTAGAAAGAAGTGCATCTGCCATTCCTAGAAGTTTTTAATTGCAAATGAAATAAATTGAATGGAAGACATCAAGAATACCTGCAGAAGAAACAAGAGGCAAAGGTCTATGATTGAATTTAGCGTGATATCCGTCCAATTTTGGGTGTTTAAAAATGATTTTGGGTTGAGCATCCCCCGTGTGCGTGTGTGATTGTGTGTGAAGGGTGGAGTGACCCTATATTACTGTTCCATAAGTAGTCAACCTGCCCCAAGTCACCTACTTGTTGCCGTCCACGTGCGTAGGCGTGTTCGTGCCCTTCCTCAGCTGCCGCGATGCCCGCACGGTCAGCTGCCTGAGCCGGCCCCTCACCCGCTGGGCCGCCAGCTGCCTGAGCCGGCTCCTCACCCGCTGGGCCGCCAGCTGCCTGAGCCGGCTCCTCACCCGCTGGGCCGCCAGCTGCCTGAGCCGGCTCCTCACCCGCTGGGCCGCCAGCTGCCTGAGCCGGCTCCTCACCCGCTGGGCCGCCAGCTGCCTGAGCCGGCTCCTCACCCGCTGGGCCGCCAGCTGCCTCCTCCGGCTCATCTGCCACCGCTGCGGCCGCAACAGCATTTCTTCTCGAAAACATGTATCGAGCAGCTGCAAGGTAGCTACTGAGGGAGCGTGTTCCCTCAGCGACTTGCCGGGCCAGACGCTGCAGCCTGGCGCTAGTCAGCAGCTGTTGGCGCCTGGCACGCCTGGTCGACTCCAGCACGCCGATTCGGGCCGCAGCGGCGTCCCGGTTGGCGCCACTGATGGTCTGCAAAAAACGTCGGTATATTCTACCAGAGCTGAGCGGGGCCGTACTGATCTACGCTACCTCGCTTCTTTTGGACTTCCAAAATTGTAGCGGTTTCTTCAACCGAAAATGATGAATTGCGAAAAATCAATTGCGAGATTGAAATCAAATTGCGAGAAATTGATAACATTCTTGGGCTTGCAATTTTTTCTGGAAACATGCCTATATATATTCGAAAACTCGAACATCTTTATATTAAAATTGTGGGTATTTTTTCTGCGTAGATATTCTAAAAACAAATCATTCGCAACTTTCCCGCACCCGCCATTTTTCGATTTTTGACTTTTGATTTCCATGACCCACCCTACAGTGCACATACCACGTTGAGGTGGGCAAGGAATGCCCAGAAGCCTGGATGTGCCGCCGGCACACCTCGCCCGAACTGCGCGAAGAAACTCTCCGCGCAGTTGTTTGTTCGGGCGTCTGCACCGAACACCGACACCGTTCCTGCGGGGATCGCCCTCCATCGTCTCCCGAGGTACCGTACCAGTCGGTGAAGTGATCCCTCCAGACCCGCTGGCACCTGCAGATACACATTTTTCATCTTAGAATGCTTATTTCTTTTCAACTACGAACGGAAGATAGCATGCGTGGGGAACAAGAAGCACACAACATTAGAGCAGGCAAGACAAAATCATACACTACAGCAACATAATAAGCAGGACCACAAGGCAGAGCAAATCAGGGGGGGGGCACGGTATTGGTCAGCGCAGCTGGCTTCCACTCAGCCGACTCGGGTTCAAGGCCTGAAAGCTTCACTGAACAATGAGCAAGCTGGCTCCCTAGAAGCCCTTCCAACAGGGAAAGAGTTGGCGACGCCATATGAACCTGGCCGTTGGTGCGTCGATAAGCCCCAAAAATTATTATAACAGAGCAAATCAAAGCAGCAATAATATAAAGCAACGCGTGTGCACTGCTTTATATGGTTGCAATGCATGCGCATGTAACGACCGTCAAAATATGTTGTTTGATTGTTGTTAGAGTGGACTTCTTTCAATTTTTGAATGGCATAATGTGGTGGTAACGTTATGTTTGTATTCGCTTAAATCAGTCGACCAATATGCCATGAATAAATGTCAAAGTTCTGTTTTCTATAATATACAAGCTGTGACTTCTTGGCGGAATTTCGTTTTAGCCTGGACGATGAAGCGCCCTAGAACCACACAAAACCTTCTTGGCGGAAATGGTTATTTGATTATTTTATAACGGATTCGAATTAATCGAATAACTATAACTGGTTAAGTCACGCCGTATGATTTTGGTGCGTTGTTACACCCGAGCAATTCTTGTTACTGGATAACCAGTTTTGTGCATTGTATCTTTAATGTCATTTGTCATATACAGCCAATGTGTTGACTTTGATAATGCGATACCCATTACGCTAGCTTTTACAGGATTAAAAACTCGTGATGCAGGCAGGAAGTGTTTTGCTTAGCCCCGAATTAATTCAAACCCATTATCTTATCAACTTTAAGCGTCGCTTAAAGGTGATAGACCGCGTTGTCGAATTCCCAAAATGGATAATTAATGGCCAAATTTTTTAAAACATTTATCAGGTGGCATGCGCTGCCATATGGTAAGACATGCTGTCATCATTTAAAGTAATGTAGTAGCCCTCTTCTTTGAACTTAAATGTTTGCGCTAGTATTGTACAGAGAGTCTTGGGTGGAACTAAACATGACAATATTGAATCCTCGGTATGTTCTACTATACTACTATTTCAGTTTAAAACCCATTTTAGATGTGATATATTACCTTTCAGTGTCCACACGAACATAAGGCTTGATAAAGAAGAAAAATGCCCCGTTTTCCGTTCAAATGACAGCAAACCGATAAATACATATTGATAATCTGTGAGGATAGGTTTATAGGAAATAGGCACCTTTTTAATGTTCTTAACACGCGCCCCGCTGGGGGCGTTTCCACCCCCTCTGTATCTCGTTCCCCACGGAAAATAAATGGCTTAATTCTTCACCTATACGATTACAATAAACTTTCCTTTCGATTCCCCGTTTATCAAACTGCCTGAGAAGCAGATATTTTGTCAATGCCTCTGCCACCCCTGATTGCCATCGATGTAGGTCGAAGACCCAGGTAATGTTCATGTTTCTTTATATAATGATTATTTTTATTAGTAGGATATGAAGTAGAAGCTAAAATGCCCAGAAAGTAACGAGTTAAACATGCAAACCTTATCGGTGATATTATCAACTACCCACGGAAACGCCTGGGTCCTTACATTTCGTTTAAAAAAACGTTTATAAACAACGTTTCTCCTTCACAATTTGATATTTTCATCGGCATTACACTATTGAAATCCTCGTCGCGTCCAAACAAGAGCAATGGTTTTCTGAGTTGCTATTTTAATATGTAGGATTTTAGAGCATGGAGTGTAGTAATATAGCGCACGAAACACAAAGTGAGATATTCGCATAGGTTGGAGAAAGTCAAGTACAATCTACTGTGTATGTTTAAGCTTGAGTCAACGGTTTAAACAGTTCAGTTGAGTCGTGATTGTGGCACAATGTTGACCATTGTTGTAATCCAAGGAGCTTCACCTTTTGGCTTCCCCTATCCTGTGCGGCGATGGGCAATGCATTGAAATTCAGGTCCTTATTCTATTGTTACATGATAAATTTCACTTACCTCGGGCACCTCCCACTCCAAAAGGAGGGCCCATGCCTGGTCGACTAGGTGCTCAGGGACAAGAGGTATCACCAGAACCTTGCTGGCCCACCTCTCGAAAGCCGTAGCCGGAAATCGCAGGTACTCCGGGCCCAGGCCCAAGCGATTGATCTGCAACTGTGACATTAGCATTGGACTTAAAAATTGTAACTCTTGGGACCTATTGGTACCCCAAACACGAGGGTCATATATATATATATATGTATAGAGGGGCGCAGCCAGAGCTTTGGTATGGGGGGCACACCAACTTTCAGGGCACCCCGAGGAAAAAAGGACACTTTTTAACTTCACCTGAAAAAACTTACTATTCATTTGTTTATATCATTTTTTGGCCATCTTTTGTTCAATAAAAATCCAAATAAATCATTGACGGAAAAGGAGAACTTGATTAAAACCAAAAACATATCACCAAAATATCATGGAAGTAGCCAAAACACGACTGTTTTGGATAGATTTAAGGGGAAATCAGCCAACTTATGCAAGTAGTTAACATCAGAGAAATCAGCGGAGCATGTGATATCTGTTACCATGTGCAAGTTAAGGTACATTGGAGTCTAAAATTAATTTTTTATGACCACTGGTTTTGTCGTGACGAGTGAGGCCCGGCTGAACGCGGATTAAGTTCCTTACCTCCCACAATCGCCACATGACGAGGAGTGGCATAGTGTCTTTGGAAGAACACAATTTTTGCTGCCGGAATAATTTGGGAGATACCCTTTGAACGCGTTTATGAAGTTCCAAATTCTCAAGGATCGGTCCCAGTTAAGAGTAAAGAAAAGGTGAACAGGCCGGTGGTTGGTATGTTGATGGTGTGACAGCTGAAAATTGTGAAAACTAGTTGTTCATTTAGATTAATTAGTAGAAATCCTGGTTTAGGGAACTGTGCTCTCAGCTCAGGGGCACATGCCTTTTTATAATCCTTTCCCAGAATCTACCAGTATAATAAGCAATTCATATAACGAGGGATGCCTAGGCATCACAAGCCTTTTAGAGATTCCTCATTCCTCGTTAGCTCCGTTTTACAAGGGGAGTTTCCATTGTGTTCTTATTCCCCATCTATTCAAGACCAGCTCTGGGGACCCCAAGTGTGGATCAGAGGCCTCCAAAGCAGCTTCCCCCATCGACCCCAGTTGTTCCTCCAGGGAATAGACTAGCTCAGTGACCCCGCCCCGAGATTATGGGAGTTAGCCTTGTGTTCTTATTATCTGTCTATTCAAGACCACCTCAGGGGCCCTGAAGATCAGGGCCCCAGTGCAGCTCATGCTTCACCCAGGGACTAAACTAGCTCATTTGCCCCAGAGATGAGGTCATCATACGAGCTCAATGGGCCACAGACAGGCTCATAGGGCCTTAAACCAGTTCAAAAAGCCCCAGAACAGTTTAAGGCGCCAGATCACCTCAGGGGGCCTCAAGCCAACTTAAGGGGCTCTCACTAGCTCAGCGCCCAGACCAGCTCACGGTTCTCTCAGAACCCAGATCCGCTCTTGGGCCCTAGATTAGCTCTTGGGGGCCCATAGCAGTTCAGGGACCTCACGTCAGTTCAGGGGGCAAGATCAAGTCAAGGGCAATAAATCAGCTCAGGAATCTCTCACCAGCCCGGGGCCCAATCAGTTCAAAGGGCCCAGAGCTGCTCAGGGGACACCAGATGCCCATAGGGCACCAGATCAGCTTAGGGAACAAACAATCAGATCAGTGGTCCACGACCAGCTCGGGAATACCAGATCAAGTCAGGAGGCACTTCAGCTCAGGAGCCCCATACCATCTTAGGGCCCTCATCAGCCTCTGTGGGCCCAGCTCAGCTCAGGGCTTTAGAGCTGCTCATGAAATCACGTAAGGAGGCCCAGGTCAGCTTAAAGGGCACCAGATTAGCTCAGGGGGCACCAGACTAGCTCAGAGGGCATCAGATCGACTCAGGGGCATTAGCGCAGCTCAGGTGGCACCAGATCAATCTGCTCGGGGGCCCAAATCAGCTCCCAGCCCCCCAGACTATAGCAGGGGCCTAAATCAGCTCAGGCAGCAACATAACAGCTCAGGGGACACAAGATGGGCTCAGGGCCCACCAAACCAGCTCAGGGAGGAACAGATTATCTAAGGAGGCATCCATAACCAGGTGAGGGGGCACCTAATCAGCTGAAGAGGTACCATATTGATTTAGGAGACAGAAGATCAACTTGGGGAGGCATGAGATCAGCTCGGGGGCCCGAATCAGCTCAAGGGGCACTAAATCAGCTATTAGGGCACCAAGCAAGCTCGGAGGCATTAGACTAACTCAGAGGTCATTATATAGGTTCAGGAGGCACAATTATTTGCTCAGTGGGGTACTCGATTGACTCAGGGGCACCAGATCAGCTAAGAGGGCAAGTAATCAGCAAGCAAGCAATCAAAAGTGCACCCCGGCAGTAATGGGGGCACGTTCCCCTGTGCCCCCTGGCTGCACCCCTGGACAGCAGATCAACTCTGGGAGACATTAAATAAGCTTAGCGGGCCCGGATCAGCTCAAGGGGCACTAAAACAGCTAAAATGGCACCAGGTAAGCTCGGATGGATCAGAATAACTCGGAGAACATTTTATAGGTTCAGAGGGCATAATTTTTTCTCGGGGGGGCACCAGATTGACTACGAGGCACCAGATCAGCTCAGAGGGCACATGATCAGCTCCAGGGGGCACCAGATGGGTTCAAAGAGCACCAGATTAGCTCCGCCCGTACGATTGTTGGCGATGATGAGGCATTAGCTGGTCACGGATTACGTAGCCATACTTTCCGCGGATGCTTGGAAAGGCGACAGAATGCCGTAACTAACAAAAAAGGCACTTAATTGTCAAACAATAGTTTAAATCGCTAAATGCAGCCCAGTTCCATCTAGGCTCAACGGCGTAGGGCACTAAATTTCGAGCGGCACGGCCCAAAGAGGATACACCACCTGACAATCAAAAGGGAACCCCGGCACCGATGGGAAGCACGTGCCTCCTGTGCCCCCTGGCTGCGCCCCTATATATATATATATATATATATATATATATATATATATATATATATATATATATATAAAACGTAATGGTATCGAGATCAAATATTTATCATGATTTCCTGCGAAGTTGTTGACCGGTCATAAGACCTGCAGAAGTAGGGTAGAGTGGGGTAACGCGCCCACCTGGGTAAGACGCCTACTACCGTCTACAGGCTGATGTGGGAACTGGACCCTCCATCTAGTATTTTTTTCTGGTAGCGGTCTTTCTGATCGGGTCCTGAGCGTGTTTGGATGCGCCTAGTCTGCTCCAGTAATTTTCAGCAAACATTTGTTGTTTTTTGCCCCTCCGGATATAAAAACAAGCTATCTTAAAGTTGCGATTGTACTGTATGCGTTTTAGACGCGCTCACGGCAATTTGTGAGGTCAAAACAGCTAGCTTGTGCGGCATTTTGACAGCCACTATGCGGCATAGGAACCCCGCAGAATTGAGTAATATTTGTTGCAACGCTGCCGTTGCTACGTGGGTAAGACGCCCATGTGTAGTGCGGGGTAAGATGCCCCAGGCGCCTTGCCCCAATATTTGGTAGGCATTTTACCCCAATGGATAAGTGTGTATTTTGGATAGGTAGGACATGGAGGTAGGACTGCTATCGCTATTACCACCATCACGACCACTACTGGTCGTGATGACAAAGTACGTTGGGTTAGAAAAAATCACCGTAACAGAAGACATTGAGTTCCAAATATTAGTTCCTATAGCACACAGGAAAGTTTTCGCGTTTGCTCTCATTTGGTCATCTTGAGGGGTGGTCTTAAATCACTGACGGAACCAAAGGGGGCTAAAGGGGCCGTGGTCCCCACCAAAGCCTAAAAAAGTATATTTTCCCCCTCAAGTCCAAATTTTGGCCGTTTTTTTAAATGCTACGTTTTCGAGATTTCTTCTTGATTTACCCCTCCCCCAAAGGTTGGTTTGGCCCCTACAAAAGTTTCTCCTGGATCCGCCGATGTAAAAAATACCTTCTTTCGTCATGGATCTGCTCGAAGCACTGTTTGCATATAGCGATCCCGAACCATTATCGTCGTTACATAATTTTTTCAGATTATACATACCCATCCTCATCCTACCTTGACATCCTGTTCTAGAATATGGGAAGCAGGGGCGCAACTTTATGTTTTCGATTGGGGGGCACCCGGCTCGAAAGGGGGCCCGTACATGATGGGGGGCCGGTACATGATGGGGGGCCCGTATTTTTTAATGAAAATGTGACCGAAAAAACGTTTTTTCGACCGTTTGTGGTCAAAAACTGACTGCAAAGGTTAGATAACAATTTTTAGCGCGCTATTCGTCACTGTTCCTGATTTGCACTAATTAGCCCAAAAAGTAGTCAGAGGACCCAATCTTTTAAACGAGCTGCCAAACTATGTAAGGATATTGGACAAGTAGGTGTCTACTTACCGTCTTTGTCGTCCACGTGGATGCTCTCCTCCGGAGGTACAACGGGATCAGCCCCGGACGACGCAGGAGGGATGGATGCTGGAGGGTCTTTTAGCACACGGGATCCGGCTGATGGCCTGGCCGAGGAAGGCAATGATCAGGAAAAGAAGGATTGGAATTACAACCTTACTTTACCGTTTTGCTGGAAACTATACACATTGCACTTTTCCGAGTTAGTTTTAAGTTGGGGTTTTAATTTTTTGCGGTCGATAAATGAATGTAGGTAGCTTGCAAAGTACCAAAAATAGTAGTGATATGAACTACTTTAAGTGGACGCGTACGTTGCTGGAGATTAAATGCAAATATGATCGGGGTCATTTTATAACAGTATGCAAAATTAGCAAGACGATTCTAGATTCATAGTTTACCTGAAAAATGTACAAAATTTGGGTAGTTTTGCCAGAGCAGCCCCTCGGTATTGAATGTTCTTTGTTTTACGCTTTTGTGCACCCAACTTATGTTTATAGGTACTGTCCAACCATTTTAACATTCACACCTGGAACGAAATTGCATTATCGCGAATAATTTGATACAAATGGAAGGTAGAGATCGAAGTGCGAAATTCCTTTATCAGCGGGGAAATCGAACCTACTGATATTTATATTACATGATCAAGACACCTTTTTCTGATCCATTCACCTTGCCAGTTCATGGCATTGTACAACACTGGGTACCGGTCAAGGGGTACTATGAATAGGTGGTACTGCCTATTTCCCTTTACAATCCTCATATAGGATCAGTACAAAAGGAATGGGGGCCTAACATTTCTCACGCCCCATCCATTTTTCCCCGAATGTTGCATGGGACCGGCCGCACGTTGCCCCGGGAAAACCACAGGGGGCCCGCAAGCATGGCAGGGGGCCGGTTTCGGCAACAGGGAGCACGGATACACCACCTGGGGCACGAAACTGCTCACAAATAAGATACTTCTGCAAATACGCGACTAACACAACAGCTTCAGTTTCTGCACGATATTCTTAGACCACAAGGGGCCCAGACAGACCACATAGGGCCTGAGCACACCAAAGGGGCCGGGCAGACCACAGGGACCCAGAAAACCATAGGACGCCGGTAAGCCCAAAAGGGGCCCGAGCAGACCACACACAGCCAGCAATTTGGCTGGACTCTGCCCGATATATGCTGGGCTTTGACTGGGCAGAGCCCGCGTATATGGGCTCAGCCCAGGTCCGGCTCCGCTCCGTCTGGGCAGAGCCCATGGTCAAGCAAGACCGGGCTCTACCGCTCGGGCAAGTTGTCATCCCCCGACCTAATGTCGGGCTCAGCCCGAGTCTATGTGGCTCAGCTATGAGTCTTAGGGCTCGGGCAGAGCCCGACCCAGCCCGCTCTGGGCCCGGTCGGAATTGCTGGCTGGGCAGCGGGCCCGGGCAGACCACACGGGGCCTGGACAGATGAAAGGACCCGGGCAGACCACAGGGACCCGAGCTGAACACAGGGGCCGGGATAACCACAGAGGGGCCCCAGTCTGGAAAGTATGGCAGCAGACCTGACGAGTCCGCACCAGCCTTGTAGATTTTTCGCACCGCCAGCAGCCTAAAATTCACACCAAGCATTGGTGAGAAATTTCATTGACCCGGAAATTTCGATGTTTTTACCAGTTTCTCCCTTCTCAGATCTCTGTGGGTGTTTGATTTGAGCTCCCTCGCACCATACAGCAAAAGTGGGCACTTGTTTGCTCCAAAGTTCGAACCACCTGAAGGGTGTCCGCACCACGAGATCTCGCCAAAAGTGCCATACTTTGCAGACTGGGAGGGGCCCGGGCAAACCACAGAGGGCCCACGCAGACAAAAGGGGCCCCGAACGGACAAAAGGGGGTCCGCAGAGACCACACAGAGGCCCGGACAGGCCAAAAGGGTTCCGGGAAAACCACAGGAGGCCCGGGCAGACTACAAGGGGCTCGATCAGAACAAAATGGGCACTAGCAGACAAGGGGTCCGTGCAGACCAAATGGGACCCGGCCAGTCTGCTAAGTATGGCAGCAGGCCAGACGAGTCGCAACAGCCATCCAAAATTATCGCACCACCAGCCCAAAAAAATTCTCACCAATCTGCCAGATACTAGGGAGAAAAACGCACACATTCCTACCCACACGATGCAATACTACCTCTCTTATTAGTTAGTTAAGGACATTTTATAAGGCCCCCTCCTGTGTCTTCCTAACTATTCAGTCATTATTTTTTTTTAGTTTTCAGTGTCAACTTCCTCGCACCAGTCTTGCAAATTCGCACCAGGCTGATAAAATTCGCACCACTCGCTTCTGTCTCCAAGGGCACTCGCACCGACGAGATCTCGTCGAAAATGCCATACTTTGCACACTGGGGCCCGGGCAGACCACAGGGGCCCAGACAGGCCACAGGGGGCCCGATCAGACCAATAAGGGCCCGGGATACCACAGGGGCCCGCATGGCAAGCATGGCAGAGGCTGGTTGCAGTTACACGAGCCGCATCCATGGCAGGCCCGTCTGCATCCACAGGGTATTAACTACTGGGAGTAGGGACCGAGCTGCAGCCACCAGGGGGCGGGGCGAATGGGGTGGCCACCAGGGGGGGAGCGAATGGGGCAGCCACCCCTTAAACCCAAGAGCCTCTGAGGACGAAATGCCGCCCCCAAACCCTCCCCTCCCCCAGGATGCGACGATTGGTCGCCCTTTGGGTGAAAAGTGCGTCCTTCGGGTGGCTAAGTGCCGCCCTGTCCCCTGAGGCTTTGCCCCTCCCCTTACCCAAATTCTAGATACGTCACTGGCGGCCATAGGGGCAAAAGATTCTCCAAGTCTTGGTATTTAGCCATCAGGGGAGCCGGACAGGGGATCATCACTCATTTGGGATTTAGCCCGACAGGAGCTAATAGCAAACAATCACTTCACTTGCCATTCAACACTGCGCATCGGAGCACGATTTGGATTGACACGAAAAGCCCAAACGTAAAATCCAAATCAGAGCCTAACGAAACTTTTCCAGAGTAGACACAAGCCGATTGAATCATAAGCATGCCAATTTTACTGTTCAAGGCAAACTTTGTGCAAATCATTCGCCTCGGCGAATGCGACAAGAGAGCCAGGAGCATGCCTTAGCTTCCTTCGCGCTGCGCTGACAAGCCCGGGAAATTAAGAGGCTACCATTCGCCGGCGGAGCACATTATTTAACCCAGATTTGACGACAAGATTTGATACACTTTTTGACAGACAAATTTAAGAGACTTAAATTTGTCTGTACTTAAAATTCCACTAGAACAAACAAAAATGGAAAACTTCATGCACATTTCTGACAAAAATGCCTAGAAATATATCAATGAAAAAAGTAGCGCCGGCGGAGAGATGCAAAAATAACAAACATGTCAATTTATTAAACCAGTACTTATCGGAACGGGCCCGGCTGCGCGCGGTGGGGGGTGGTGAACTACAGGGGGTCGTAAGCAAGGCAAGGAGCCCGGCTAGAGCCAGAGGAGGCCTGGATAGCCCAGAGGGAGCCTGAAATTATAGCACGGATTCCCGGATGCAGCGAAGTGGGAGGAGTGGAATCAGGGGCGGATTCAGGCCGATGGTGGGGGAGGGGGCAACGGGGCCCCAAATCGTGAAAAAAACATATGGTTTTTGTTTGAAGAAAATCCGTAAAAATTGGTAAAATCGGGGGATTTGGGGAGGGTGTAAGACTCAAAGTTGACGGTCGTTCCTTGGTGTATTGGTGCCGGTCCCCCGGCCACCCGCACACAGTACCGCACTATTCGGCTCCCCGGGCTTGACTGCCCGCCGCCGCCACCGCCTCCCGCCCGGCCGGTCACATCACCGCCTCCGGCCACGGCACGCGTGACCGAGCAGGGGCGGAGGCCGCCCGCGAACCGGTGGGGCATGCGCCCTTCACCCCTCCCCCTAAATTATTTCTGAACAAACCAATAATTCATAATCAATACAACAACAATCAACACAAGAATCACGGGTACGCTACCCTGCCGTACCCCAGGGTTGTGAGGTGTACCCCGTCCGGGGCGAAGTAATCGCCCCTCAGGACACGGCGCCGGCCCCCCACGGCAGTGGCCAGGCGCCTACCCAGGGGCACGACCCTCACCCCGGGGGCGGCCAGCTCCCGACACAGCGTTCGCTCCAGGGCGAAGGCCGGGGTCCGCTCCCACACCAAGCCTCTATCAAAGCGGTAGCGCGGGAGCGGCCCCAACACCACCACTGGCGCCACGTCACGAAACACTCCTACAATGTCCTTGACATCCCGCGCCACCGCCCGCAGATCGGCTGCGCTACCTCCGGCCCGATAAACATCGTTGGCCCCGAGCCACACAAACACTTCCCCCAGCGACGCACCAGTTTCCTTAGCCTGGCCCACCCATCTCCGCAGCCTCTCTTCCCCGCACTCTTTTTCCTTGGAGGCGGTGTTACCTCCCTTCGCCAATGACAACACCCTCCGGGACAGCGGCGAATCGCGGGCCAGCGAGTCGCCGATGAGAAGATCCAGCTGCGGCGCCGGAGGGAGCTCCGGCCCCCGCGACGCCGCGTCGGTCTCCCCCGGCTCCCGACCAGGATCCTCGCCATCGCGTCCGTAGTCCTCCTCCGCTCCTCCAGCATCACACCCGTGGTCGACATCTGCCGAGGCCGAATCATCGCACCCAGCCGGAGGTCCACCGGTGGTTACTCGGTTCTCACCGACGTCAACCCCGGTCAGAGGAACCTCACGTGCGGCTCCGTCGGCAAGTGGGTCACCCGCCTCGCGGATGGAGCACTCCGTGCGCCCTTCCCCGGGCGACCCCCGTCCTCTAGTCGGTCGACGCGGCGCTTCAGGGCAGCGACCTCGGACCGGAGTTCACGGACGACGTCCAGCAACGCCTCGCTGTCGCCGGCCAGGATGCCGAACTCCAGGAGCTCATTGTCGGCCTCCTGAAACGGATAAGTTACTTATATGGCCCTCACGCACAAGTTTGCGGCGCAGATCACATAACACATGCAACCGTGAGACAATAACACGTAATTAAGCAACGCGGCGTACTGCTACAACCTCAAGATGTCTGTGCACGTAAGAAGTGCCTGACCTTATAATACAAACTCCTGTAAATGAGCAGGAGGTCGAACAACTCGACCATACCGTGTTACGTAGGGTGGAGGTGCTCCGACCTCGTTCCCTTCACCACCAGCGGCTCCCTGCGCCTCTATGGCCCGTGCAGACTGGAGCCATGCCTCCTCCAGGCCGGCACCTGCGCTGGGCTCATCCCGACAAGGTATACTCTCACCTGTGCGGGGATACCCCTGGCTCTTCCGTACGCCTCCTGAGGCCGACTCTCCCGGGTGAGGCCTCTCCTCATCCGTCCGGGAGGGCACCTTGTACAATTTAAGTCTGTCGGAGTGAACATTGATCTCCTTGCCCCTTTCTGATCTGATTTTCCACACGACCCGGGGCTGATTAGAACCCCCAACTGACTGGACAATGGTATATGGTCCCTTGTATTTGTAGGCTAACTTTTTACTACCGCCCACGTGTGCCGCTGGATCTGTCAGCCATACCCTTTGCCCCTCGTTGAACACCTCAGCCTCGCGAGGTTTAACCCTCTCCGCTTTCTCCATGTTCTCCCCGGCGTAGTCGGCCACCCTTCGGAAGGTCTGTGCCAGCAACCTCTCCCGATCCGCCACGAACGTACGGATCGTGATGGGCGGGGGAGCAGCTGATAACATTGCCTTGGCAGGCGCTCTAACTTCCCTGCCGTAAGCCAGAAAGAAAGGGGAAAACCCCGTGCTGGCATGCTTTGACGAGTTGTAGGCCATGGCGAGAGCCGCCGTCTGCTGGTCCCAATTGGTACCGTCACTGTCGATACACTTCGCCAACATGTCTTTCATCGTCCGGTTAAATCTCTCCACCATGCCGTCGCTTTGAGGGTGGTAGGGGGTCGTTCTGGTCTTTTGTATGCCCAACCTCCGACAGAGGGTCTGGAATACTGAGCTCTCAAACTGTCGCCCTTGATCGGTATGTAGCCTCTCGGGTACCCCAAAATCGCACACCCATTGCATCAGACAATCAGCCACGGTTTCGGCACGTTGGTCTTTCATCGGGAAGATTCTTACAAACTTTGTAAAATAGTCCATGACGACGAGTGCAAATTTATGTCCTTTGCTCGACATCGGCAACTCGGTTATATCCATGGCGACCCTTTCGAAGGGCGATGAAACCGGTTCGTGCACCTGGACTGCTTTCCTGGCCGGTACGGGGCGAGATCTCCGTTGGCATGCCTCACAGGTCTCGCAGTAAACCCTGACATCGCCGTACGCCCCCGGCCAGTACCACTTTTCCAGCACTCGGTCTGTCGTCCTTCGAGTGCCGAGGTGACCAGAGCAGGTGTGGTCATGTAGGAGCTCAAGGAGGTTCTGCTTCAACGACCCCGGAAGCAGGATCCGGAACCCGGCAACCCCATTATGATGCCTGTCCATGCCCAGCACACCATCGACGATGCTCAACCTGTCGAAACTCCTGGCTAGCAGCCGAAGTTCCCAGCTTAGTTTCCTGGCTTCCTCCTTGTTTGGCGGAGAACTGTCCTGGACCCAACGTCGGACGACCGACAAGACTGGGTCCAGCTCCTGTTCACTCTTCAGGTCTCGTTTCTCGAACCATCCGTCGGTGGTGACTGTAATGGACCGGTGTCCTTCGTGGTCTTCCACTGTTCTAGCCTCCACCTCTTCCCCCGAATCGTTATTAGGACGACGGGATAACGCGTCGGCATTAGTGTGGTCAGACCCCTTTTTATGACTGACCACAAACTCATAGGAGCTGAGTTCGATGGCCCATCTGCCCCTTCGGCCCGTGGCGTCCTTCTCGACGGCTACTGATTGGGGAAGGTTGGACAGAGGCTTGTGGTCGGTCACCACTTCGAAGGAGGAACCTACTAGGTACTGTCGAAAATGCCTAATCGACCACACCACGGCCCAGAACTCCTTGTCATACGTTGGCCAGCGACGCTCGGATTTGGACAACACCTTACTTGCGTAGGCCACGACTTTCTCCTCTCCCCCAACAACCTCGGAAAGTACCGAGCCCACGGATGACTGGCAAGCGTCCGTTGCCAGCCTGAAGACGCCTCGGAACGATGGGAGTGCCAGGACAGGGCTGGATGTCAGCTTGCTCTTCAGGGCTGCGAAGGCCTCCACCATCCTCTCCGTCCACTCTAGTACACCAGGTCTGTCCAAAGTTTCCCTTAGTGGCTTCGTCACCTCTGCGTAGTTTGGGATGAATCTGCTGTAATACCCACACAGCCCCAAAAAGCTGCGGAGGTCTTCTGCGGCCTCTGGCCTTGGCCATAATGAAACCTTTTGGGTGTTGTGAGGATCGGGGCGCACGCCATCGCGTGACACCAAGTGTCCAAGGAACCGAACCTCTTTCCGAGCCAAGGAGCACTTACTTGGCTTGAGTTTCATGCCAGCTTTCTTGATTCGGGCGAATACCTCCGCTAGATCCCTTAGGTGGTCTTCTTCTGTCTGGTTAAACAGGATTACATCGTCTAGATACACCAGACACGACCTTGCGTCCATCCCAGAGATGACGAGTTCCATCAGCTTCTGGTAGGTAGGGCCAGCATTCTTGCACCCAAACGGCATGACCGTAAACTGGTGTAGACCTCTCCCTGTCGTGAAAGCCGTCTTCTCTTTTGCTGACTCGTCTAGGCCCACTTGCCAATAACCGGACGCCATATCAAGCGTCGAGAAGAACTTTGCTCCCGCCAAAGAGTCGAGTGAATCCTGCACGGTTGGTAGAGGGTGGGAGAACCCTTTCGTGACCTTGTTCAGGGCCCTTAGGTCTACGCAGAACCTGAAAGTTCCATCTTTCTTTTTGGCCATCACGATTGGTGAACACCAAGGGCTGTTGCTCTCCTCGATTACGCCGTCTTTAAGCATTTGTTCTTTCTGACTCTCGACTTGATCTCTCAGACGCCAGGGTACCCGCCTCGGCTTTTGTTTTACCGGTTCTGCGTCGCCAGTGTCTATGTGATGTTCGACCAGGTGAGTTCTACCTATATCGTTAGGGCCGCGGCTGAATATTGAATCGTACTCCCCAACCAATAATCGAAGCTTCCTCTCACCCTCAGCGGAAAAATCATTCCCATCCAGGTCGACGGCTAGTTCGGGATCTCGGCCAACGTCGTCTTGGGTTTCGTCGTCAGCAGGATCGTCGTCCTCGCAGACTTGGTAGATACCCTCACCGTCGCCTCGCAAAGTGAATACCGTCCCAAGCTCTTCTCCTTCTACCATTCTTATTTCGGTTGCTCCGATGTTGGCCATGCGGACCGGCACCATCAAGTCGTCGTCAACTCTGGCGACCGCTCTGGAAATAACGAGGTCCCCAGTGTCCGTCTTCATCTTCGCTGGTTCGAGGACTCCCGCTATCGGCGAGGTTGGGTGATGCAGCAGGTGTCCATCTATTGGCTCGAGTTTCGCCCAAACAATCTGTTCGCTCCTGGGTGGTACAATCACCACAGTACTTGTCGTGGCTCGCGAACGCAGTGGCCGTATCTCATCGTAAGTCGGCAGTGGCAGTGCCATGTCGCCCACATAGAGGATACCCTGCTTGTCATCCAGAATGGTCCCATTTTGGCAACAGAAGTCGCGTCCCAATATCACATCGTAGATCAGGCCCCTTACTACTGCCATGCGACAGCAGAACACCTTGTCCCGGATAGAGAAGTCCAACACCTCGGTTCCCAAGATGTTTAGTACCTCTCCTCCCGCTCCGACTGCTGTACCCGCCGGGCGGGACCGGGTTGAAGGGTTCAGTGTGCCTACCGCGACCCCTTCCTTCATGAGGGAGAAATCTGCGCCTGAATCAATCAGTGCCCACAGGTGCCTTCCATTGGTGTTGATTCGAACCATCGCAGGTCTCCTTTCGGGGCGTTTCTCCCCTTCCGGACCAGAGCCCTGCCCCTTAGACCCTGTCCCTTTTAGTTTCCCTGGTTGTGTCTCGGCTGAGCAGTAGGGAGATTCCCCTGAGCTGCTACAATATTAGGAAGCCTAGGACATTCTACCATCCAGTGATCGCCGGCTCCGCAGGCCAAACACCTTACCCCCGAGCTCTGATGCGCCAGGGGTGCTCGACGCACCTGCCCTTGTGCCCCAGAGCTTCCGAGCTGGGGACAGTTGCGCCGAAAGTGTCCGACCTCCTGGCACTTGAAGCAGCGGGCCATCCTTGGTGGGCGTCGGGGGTCTTGTTTCTGGTTCGCTTGGTTTTGCAGTGCTTGAATGGACGCCGTCATGGCGATCATGTTCTGCTGTAGCATTTCTAGCCTGTCATCTGTACTTCCGGAATTCGGTGGTTTCCAATCCGGATAGCCGGCGCCCTGATGTGCGGCTGCAGCCACGCTGTCAGTGCTCTCCAAGCTCTGCAAGATTTGTTGTTTTTTATGTGCCGCTGTGGCTATCCTTACTGCTTCCTCCATCGAAGTCGGTTCTTTCTCGATCAGCAATGCCTGAAGGCGGGTGTCGTTTAGGCCGCAAGTGAACTGGTGGACGGCGCCCCTGCTAACGTATGCAGGGTCTCCCTCCAGGAAAGCGAGACCAGCCAACTTGCTAACTCGGTCCCCAAAATCACAAATGGCCTCCCCTGGTTGTCTTCGCGTTCCACTCAGCATGGCGAAAGCTTGCAGGGAGCCTACTGGTACCGCAAAGCGTTCTTTGAGCGCTTCTTTGACTGCTGCGTAATCCTTGCCCTGCTTTGGCGGAAGGGCAACAGCAACATCAAGTGCCTTTCCGTCCAACAATCCAAAAAGAAAGCTCAGGCGCTCCTTGGGGTTGCTACTCTCGGTGAGTGCCTCAAAGCGATGTATCCAGGTATCCCAGCTTTCATCGTGCTCGCCGGAAAACTTCGGTGTCCGACTCAGGAACAAAGTCTGTGATGCCTCCATGTTGTCTGATCCACTGGTTCACCGGGTAATTTATTCCAAAGAAACGCGCAAAACGGACGGTTCACCAACGCGAACGGATTTAGCTTGGAAGACCAAGGCCTCTTTGTGAAAACGGATGCGTTGCCCGCCAAAAATGACCTGCTGCTCCGTCTTCAAAATAAAATCCGGTACAAAATTTGTGGATTCACCACTCTGCCAGTAGAAGATAACCGAAATGTAAAGTGGATGTCTTATCATTTCTTGCTACGCCTGAGGCTAATCATTCCTCAAATTATTCCCGTTCTATAATACTGCAGTCTAAATTTCAAACTGCTCCGACCAATAGGGAATCAAAGATTAGAATCATCGTAATGAGAAAAATTCCAGCATACGAATCCATTTGCCGATTGCCAAACAAACTAAATATAAATAACGCTGATTATCAATAAATAACCACCAACGTTTTGGCTATTAAATCCCAGGCATTGTCTATTTTCAACTAGCGCTAGCAGCGTTTGTTTTAACTCCTACGCTTAAGAGTGAAATTTAAATGGCACAAATTAATCCCCGAGCGGACGCCGCTACCAGGAATTCAGAGAAAAATCAACTGCCGTTTTGCTACCCTCCAAGGACAATGACGTACCGTCACTCTAAGCCAATGTGCTCACAAAATAAACGACAAAATAAATAGCGAAACAGTTGCTACTTACCGACCGCGCCATTATGTAAGACTCAAAGTTGACGGTCGTTCCTTGGTGTATTGGTGCCGGTCCCCCGGCCACCCGCACACAGTACCGCACTATTCGGCTCCCCGGGCTTGACTGCCCGCCGCCGCCACCGCCTCCCGCCCGGCCGGTCACATCACCGCCTCCGGCCACGGCACGCGTGACCGAGCAGGGGCGGAGGCCGCCCGCGAACCGGTGGGGCATGCGCCCTTCAAGGGCATCAAATCCCCCAATTTTACCTTTACCCCCCCTGGATCCGCTAGTGCTGTGGTTCCTTGCAGACCACAGGGACACGGACAAACCATAGGAGCCCGGGCAAATTGCAAGGGGCCGGGCAGACCGCAGGGGGCTGGGTAGACCACAGGGGGCCCGAGCAGACCACAGAGGGCCCGGGCAGACTAAAAGGAGCCCAGACCGCCCACAAGGAGCGCGGGCAGACCACAGGGGCCCGGGCGGACCACACAGGACCCAGGCACACTACAAAAAGCCCATACCACCTACAAAGGCCCCGGGCAGACTAAAAGGGGCCAAGGCAGAATACAAGGAGCCCGGTTGCAGTCACAGAGGAAACAAAAAGGTCTCGAGACTGCCAGAAATAGGGCCCTGGATGCAGTCAAAATGAGCCTGAGAATATCGTTAGGGGCCCGTTTGCGGACACAGCGATTATGGGTGGCCCTAAAGGGGACCGCACCCAAGCAAGCATGCCAGGGAGCCCGACGGCAGCCACAGCAAGCCCCGATAGACCACGGGGCCCCGCACTCATGGCAAGGGCCCGTCCGTGGCATTAGAGGACCCGCGCCTCCTGGACCACAGGGAGCCCGGTTGCAGTCACAGGTCCCGGTTGCAGTCACAGGGGGCCCGGGGTGGATCACAGGCGCCCGGATGCGGTGACAGGGGCTCGGGCGGATCACAGAGGGCTCGGTTGCAGTCACAGGAGCCAGGGTGGATAACAGGGGGCCGGGTGGATTCCAGGGGCCCGGTTGCAGTCACAGGTGGCCCGGTTGGACCACAGGGAATCCGTTTGCAGTCACAGGGGGCCCGGGTGGATCTCAGGGGGCCCGGTTGCAGTCAAAGAGGGCCCGTGTGGATCACATGGGGCCCAGGATGGATCACAGGGGGCCCCAGGTGGATTACAGGTGGCCCAATTGCAGTCACAGGGGGCCTGGAAGGATCATAGTGGGCCCGGGTGGATCATAAAGGGCCCGGTTGCAGTCATAGGGGGCCCGGTTGCAGTCACATAGTGCATGGTTGCAGTCACAGGGGCCCCGAGTGGATCACAGATGGCCCGGTTGCAGTCCCAGGGGGCCCGGGTGTATCACAGAGGGCCCGGTTGCAGTCACAGTGGGCCGGGTGGATTACAGGGGACCCGGTTGCAGTCACAGGTGGCCCGGTTGGACCACAGGGAATCCCTTTGCAGTCACAGGGGCCCGGGTGAATCTCAGGGGCCCCGGTTGCAGTCAAAGAGGGCCCGTGTGGATCACAGGGGGGCCCAGGATGGATCACATGGGGCCCCGGGTGGATCACAGGGGGCCCCAGGTGGATTACAGGGGGCCCGGGTGGATCACAGGGGGCCCCAGGTGGATTACAGGGGGCCCGGGTGGATCAAAGTGGGCCCGGTTGCAGTCACAGAGTGCCTGGTTGCAGTCACAGGGGCCCCGGGTGGATCACAGATGGACCGGGTGTATCACAGGGGGCCCGGTTACAGTCACAGGGGGCCCGGTTGGATCATAGGGGGCCCGGTTGTAATTACAGGGGGCCCGCGTGGATCACATGCGGCCCGGTTTCAGTCACAGGGGGACTGGGTGGATCAAAGGGGGCCCGGTTGCAGTCACAGGGGCCCCGGGTGGATCACAAATAGCCCAGTTGCAGTCACAGGGGGCCCGGGTGGATGACAGGGGGCCCGGTTTCAGTCACAAGGGGCCCGGGTGGATCATAGATGGCCCGGTTGCAGTCACAGGGGGCCCGGATGGAGTCACAGGGGCCCGGGTGAATCATAGGGGGCCCGATTGTAATTACAGGGGGCCCGGGTTGATCACAGATGGCCCGATCCCAGTCACAGGGGGCCCGGGTGGATGATAGGGGGCCCGGTTGTAATCACAGGGAGCCCGGGTGGATTACAGGGGGCTCGGTTGCAGTCACAGATGGGCCGGGTGGATCACAGAGGGCCCGGTTGCAGTCACATGGGCCCAGGTTGGATCACAGATGGCCCGGTTGCAGTCACAGGGGGCCCGGTTGGAGTCACAGGGGCCCCAGGTGGATTACAGGGGGGCTGGTTGCAGTCACAGGGGGCCCGGTTGCAGTCACAGAGTGCCTAGTTGCAGTCACAGGGGCCCCGGGTGGATTACAGATGGCCCGGTTGCAGTCACAGGGGGCCCGGGTGTATCACAGGGGGCCCGGGTGGATCATAGGGGGCCCGGTTGCAATTACAGGGGGCCCGGGTGGATCACATGGGGCCCGGTTGTAGTCACAGGGGGCCCGAGTGGATTACAGGGGGCCCGGTTTCAGTCACAGGGGGCCCGGGTGGATCATAGATGGCACGCTTGCAGTCACAGGTGGCCCGGTTGCAGTCACATGGGCCCGGGTGGATCATATGGGGCCCGGTTACAATTAAAGGGGGCCCGGGTGGATCACAGAGGGTCCGGTTGCAGTCGCAGGGGACCGGGTGGATCGCAGAGGGCCCGGTTGCAGTCACAGGGGCCCCGGTGGATCACAGTTGGCTCTGTCCTAGTCACAGGGGGCCCGGGTGTATCACAGGGGCCCGGGTGGATGATAGGGGGCCCGGTTGTAATCACAGGGGGCCCGGGTGTATCACAGGGGTCCGGGTGGATGATAGAGGGCCCGGTTGTAATCACAGGGAGCCCGGATGGATTACAGGGGGCCCGGTTGCAGTCACAGGTGGGCCGGGTGGATCACAGATGGCCCAGTTGTAGTCACAGGGAGCTCGGGTGGATGACAGGGGGCCCGGTTGCAGTCACAGGGGCCCGGGTGGATCACAGGGGGCCCGGCTGGATCACAGGGGGCCCGGGTGGATCACAGAGGGCCCGGTTGGATGACAGGAGGCCCGAGACTGCCGGAATTAGGGACCCGGCTGCAGTCAAAGTGGGCCTGAAAAAATATCGTTAGGGACCCGGTTGCGGACACCGAGGTTAAAGGTGGCCCACAGGGCGCCCGCAAGCATGCCAGGGAGCCTGGCCTCAGCCAAAGCTAGCCCAAGTAGACCACTGGGGCCCGGAATCGTGGCAGGGGCCCGGCTTTGTCCGCAGGGGCCCGCAACTTGGGATTGGGGGGGCTCGTCGGGTCATTGGGGGGGCTTCTCCGAGCATTGGGGGGGCTCGAGCCCCCCAAATATATGGAAACTTGCGCCCCTGATGGGAAGACATACCGAAGAAGAACCACTTGCAGGCAGAATGAACCGGAGGCGCTTTAAGGTGCTTTGCACCCCCTAAAATATGCTGGGGCTCTATCTTAAATTGCTTTTGCGTTTTCCGTTAATGGGTAAAAAGCCTATCTGCTTATTTTTGCTGTATCGGGCTTTAATACCTCGAATAACTTGCCCACTTTGTCACAACATAATCGTAAAGCGTAATCACAACAATGTCCCCCTTGTTCATGTAACGAGATACAGTATGCGCTGGGTGTTATATGACGGCGTTTTGCCCCGGGGCTAGGGCGTTTTACCCCGCTATCGGGGTAAAACGCCTTTTACATGGTCTCAAGAAAAAATAAATTTCGCACACTTCGCATAGTGTTGGAGTCCCAAATTTCTATCCGAGTGTAGATAGAAGATCACAGAACTTAACAGAAGAAAACATGAGGCAATTCCATCCACGCAGGATTGGTACAAACACATTCTCCCTTAACGTATGCGTCTTACCCCACTCTACCCTAGAACTCCAGATGCCCTCTCAGAGGTCACAGACCCAAATTTGCAACATGAACCTGGAAAGGGGCTAGGATAATACAGCTTGGAGAACAGGAAGGTATTCTAAGCTCAATCTCCGGAAAAATAACTAGTTTTCGCCCAATTCCCGTTTTCCCATGCATTTCCAATGGAGATGTCATGGTCCGTGTCCGACACCAGATCATCGATATGAAAAAAATCCGGGATTCATATTTTTTGTAGTACACAGTAGGTTCACTGTGTGACATAAGCCTTGATTGGATAGATTCACCATGTTCTTGTTTATGCCATCTTATTTTTTTGGAGATGAGGTCACTAAACGTGCACTGGTGACCTGACCTGGGATGGTTCATCCTTAGTTTTTGGGGTAAATTTCAGAATGGAGCCAAGCACGGTGAGGCCAAGCACCTCCGTTTTTTGTTTTGTTTGTTTTTTTGGTGCTGCCGGAAAACCGGAGGGGTGTTCATACATCCCCCACCGGGATGAGGGTTGATAAGTGGTGAATCAACAAAGTCTTGGTCTAGTGAGTTATCTCGGCCAAGACTCCTGTGAGTAGAAACATGGACGGAACATGATTTCTAACCAAATATTTTTCATGCTTTCTGAGGTTTTCTAGACATGCTCATTGCAGTTTCGGCTAATGTATATTCATGCAGTTGCCAGTTATCACCTGTCGGAGGACGGCCTTCGCGTAGCGGAACCAGCAGCCGTCGATCTCGGCTGCTGGCCACGGCTCCGACGCTGATGACTGAAGGGCCGCCTCCCAATCCGACATGAGTCGGCGTGGACCTGTATGATAAAAAGAATTAGTATGTTGAGCATGCGCACTTTTCCAATTTTCCCTGTTTTTGGTCCGCTTTGTGATGTAATCGAGTTTTGAGGATGTCGAGTGTAAAAAGTCAAATCATACAGTGCTCGACCATGCTTGTGTAAGTTTTTATTGAGTCTGTTTTTCATGCGACATATGTAAATGTCATTATGAATAATAGTCGAGTTCCAAGTATGTTCCGAGAAGTGGACGTCGGCTCAACGGGTGTCTGGTCATTATTCTGCAATGTGTGACCAGGGGCGCAGCCAGAGCTTTCGTATGGGGGGCACACCAACTTTGAGGGGCACCCCGGGAAAAAAGGGCACTTTTTAACGTAACCTAAAAAACTTACTATATCTTTGTATATATCATTTTTTGGGCATCTTTGGTTCAATAAAAATGCAAAGAAATCATTGACGGAGAAGGAAAATTCGATTAAAACCGAAAAAGGAACAAAATATCACCAAAATGCCATGGAAGTAGCCAAAACAATACTTTTTTGGGATAGATTTAAGGACAGCCAACTAATGCAAATACTTAACATCAGCGGAGCATGTGATATCTGTTACAATGTGCAGGTTGAGGAACACGGATTAAGTTCCTTGCCTCCCACAATCGCCGTGGGACGAGGAGTGGCATAGTGTCTTTGGAAGAACACATTTTTGCTGCCGGAAAAATTTTGGAGATACCTTTTGAACTCGTTTATTAAGTTCCATATTCTCAAGGATCGGTCCCAGTTAAGAGTAAATAAAAGGTGAACAGGCCGGTGGCTTAGATGGGGATGGTGTGACAGGGCTGAAAATTGTAACAACTAGTTCTTCATTTAAATTAATTAGTAGAAATCCTGGTTTAGGGGACAGTGCTCTGAGCTCAGGGGCACATGCCTTTTTATCATCCCTTCCCAGAATCCACCAGTATAATAAGCAATTTATATAACCTGGGGTGTCTAGGTATCACAAGCCGTTTTAGAGATTCTTCATTCCTCGTTAGCTCCGTTTTACAAGGGGAGTTTCCATTGTGTTCTTATTCCCCATCTATTCAAGACCAGCTCTGGGGCCCCCAAATGTGGATCAGAGGCCCCCAGAGCAGCTTCCCCCATCCCCCAGTTGTGCCTCCAGGGACTAAACTAGCTCAGTGAACCCGCCCCGAAATGATGGGAGTTGGCCTTGTGTTATTTTTATCTGTCTATTCAAGACCACCTCAGGGGCCCCTGATGTAGATCAGGCCACAGAGCAGCTCATTCTTCACCCAGGGACTAGACTAGCTCATTGGTCCCAGAGATGTGGTCATCAGACTAGCTCATGGGCCACAGATAGGCTCATAGGGCCTTAAACCAGTTCAAGAAGCCCCAGAACAGTTTAAGGCGCCAGATCACCTCAGGGGACCTCAAGCCAACTTAGGGCTCTCACAAGCTCAGCGCCCAGACCAGCTCAGGGTACACTCAGAACCTAGACCCACTCTTGGGCCCCAGATCAGCTCGTGGGGTCCCAGATCAGTTCAGGGGCCTCAAGTCAGGTCAGGGGGCAGGATCAAGTCAGGGCCACTAAATCAGCTCAGGAATCCCTCACCAGCTCGGGGCCCAAGCAGTTCAAAAGCCCCAGAGCTGCTCAGGGAACACCAGATCGGCCCATAGGGCACCAGATCAGCCTCGGGGACAAATAATCAGATCAGTGGTCCCCGACCAGCTCGGGCCCCTCAGGGGACCGATCTTCACTTTCCGGATTCGTCCGGCAGTAAAGATTGGAGCAACGGGGAGTGACGCGCCCGGGGCCCCAGTCAGCCCTTGGAGGCATGTCGACGCATCACCGCGGACACGTCATGTCTGGCTCTCCGGCGGCCGCCGGCTCTTCCGATCTCGGTCGGTTAGAGTCGGCCTCTGTCGTCGGCGGCCCTGGTGATGAGGTCTGCGGTGGTGCTGATGACTGCCTTACGGGCCCTTTGTTACCTGATCGGTAACCGTATTGGATCGGGTCAGTTGTGTCCTGCACCTCCCAGTATGTAGCTCCTGTTTGTTTTTGTTTTCTCATTTTGTTGATTATTTTTAGTTCCTTTCCTCTTTTTACGCTTCAGTTATTGGTTCCACAGTTATTTGCCTTCTTCGGCCTTTTTATGGGTGTAAGGCGCCTACTCGAGGCCTATCTCGAGCCCCGGCGACGAGGTTGACGGGATCCTGGGGGGTTGAGGTCCCCCTCGGGCGGGTCAGTCCCGAGGGCTCCAACACGCCCCCTTTGGCCCAGATATCTCGATCCAACCGGGGGTAAGCCGTCCGTAGGCTGCCGCGGGCGGCCTAGCTACGCGGCAGTGTCTACGGGCACTGTCGCTCGGTCCAGCTGGGCAGGGGGATCATGTTTCGGGCGTGCGGCGCGGCGCCCTTCGCAGTGGGGACTGTGATAGTTCTTGCCGGGCGTGACGCGGGCCGGGGTTTCGGAAACCGTCGTTTTTCGAGACCCTGGCCTGTTGCGCGCGCCTGGTGGACCGCAGTCTCCGCTGCGTGAGGGCTGCCGCGTTTTGCTTAGTCCCGACTCATGGCCCTGCCGGCCCACTGGGCTGATGGCGTCAAGGGGGTGGGTGCGTTCTGATCGGAGGGGTTGTGTGAGTATCTCTCGCCCCTCTGAGACGGCCGCACCTGCCCCCGTAGGCACTGTACCAGCCCCTGGGCCCAGCTATTGACAGCTGGCAACCCGGGGGGCCGAAGGTAAACTGACTCATCATGGCCTCTCCTACTTGTACACCAACTGAATCGACCGCACGGACTCCGACCCCTGCATTGACGCCGACCACCTCTTGTCCACCCACCGACGTCGCCGCCGCGATGGAACTCTCGGGAACTGAACCCCCGCACGAACTCGACCAGAGCAGACCACCCCCTTGACTCTCGTCATTGACTTCGAGGATAGAACAGTTAAGGTGAATCCATTTCAGATCCATGAAGCCCTGCGAAAGTTCCATCCAAAACGGACTTACAGACACCCGAATGGGCGAGTCGAGGTTGAAATGGGAAGTGAGCCCGATGCTAAGAAGCTGCTCTCAACCTCCTCCCTAGAAATCCGGACACCCAACAGGTCTCTGTCTGTACCGGTGAAGGTCTCTCCGCATGCTACCAAAAACAGCTGCAGAGGCGTGATCAGCTGCAAAGACCTACGCGATGTCTCTGAGGAGGAGATCCTGTCAGGCCTCAGAGATCAGGGCGTGTCAGAAGCCAAACGTATGCTGCGGAGAGGGGAAAGCCAGGGGACGGACAACGGCACGTTCATGCTCGTGTTTTCAGGGACTACCTTGCCTGAGAAGGTGCGAGTGGGCTGGATGACCATTAAGGTTCGTCCCTTTGTTCCTAGCCCCATTAGGTGTTTCAGGTGCCAGTCATTCGGTCATATCGCTGGCAGCTGCAGAGGTAGGGAACGATGCGGTAGATGCTCAGAGGTAGGTCACAGCTCCAGATCGTGCGAGGTAGAGAAACCCAAGTGTGCCGGATGTGGAGGCGACCACGAGGCGTGGAGCAGGCTGTGCCCTAAACTGACTGAGGCTAAGGAGACCCAGAAAAGAAAAGTCCCACTTCCTCCAAAACCAGTGCCGGCGCCCACACCCGTAACATCCCGGGCAAAGCCTTCTACCGACCACTCTCCTTACCGAGATGCCCTGGTGGGATCCCAGCGCAGTGTCGCACCAGCTGAAACCATCACTGAGACCCGTCCTGCACTTACCGTGGATTCGAAAATCGGTCAGTTCATGAATCTCTCCCTCCGCCAGTTCCTCGCGATGGTTGCTAAGTTCCTACCCAGTCAACCAGATGACTCCAGCTGCAAACATATGGGCTGTGGGGAGGAAGTCGACGCAGTGACGCAAACGTCATCACCACCACCACAGTACCGAGACGCTGCAGTGGGGACGGACCCGTCAGAATTCCGAGCGCTCAGTGCCGAGTCAGCCTCCCAGAGCTGCACAGTCAGCCGTGATCCCCCTCAAACTGAAACCTCCGGCAAGAGAGCTCGGGAAGCCTCCCCAACTCTATCACCACCTCCCCAACGCCCAGTCGTGCCGTCTTCCATGACGGAACACATCACTCCTACGCTTCCCCCTGAGGAGGCCGCAGGCACAAAGGCAAACCCCTATGAGGGTGAGGGCCAAGCCCCGGAGGAAGTGGATTGGTCTGCCCTGATGCCCCCTCCGACCAGTGACAAACCAATACGTCAAAGAGTCCACCCACAACAGGCAGCCGAAGTCGCTTCTAGTACTGTAACACAAAGCAAGAAACGTAAGCTCACATCTCCAACAACAAATACCAAAAGTAGCGAGGACACAATAAAAATAACACAAAAACAGCGTCCGGAGCACTCTTTCCGCTCCAGCAAAGGCCTCGAACTATCAATTCCTCGAGTCACTGTAAAAACACCAAAACAACAAATCAAACTCAATCAAACTCAGCGTGCCCAATCCATGGAGAATTTAGGGCCAGCTCAAGCAGATCTAAGGAACTCGGGAGACCTCAGACAGCGCATACGAAGGCCCATCCCCCAAGATGACGGGAGGCCGGGGTATACAGGCGATGCATACATGGTAGAGAGGCCAGTGTTTGCTAAACGCTCGCCCCCAAGGGACCCTAATAACCCTCCACGTGAGGCAAGGAACTGGAACTCCCGCGCTGCCTGGAGAGAACCAGAGATGTTCGACGGGAGGAGTTGGGAAACATGATAGACGACCGAGGTTTCAATCTAGGGAAGTTTTTACACACCCTACTCGTACTCTACTTAATGACGTTTATTTTACAGTGGAACATGAGAGGTTTTAGGGCAAATCACACGGAACTCCAAACATTGTTAGCACAGAAAACTCCTGTAGTAGTTGCCTTACAGGAGACCAAGCTAAAACATGACCATCATTGCCAGCAAATATACTATAAAACATTTCGATACGACGTTCATTCCACAACAATTGCTCATGGAGGAGTAGCGCTGCTTGCCCATTTTAGCGTCCCTGCCCATCCGTTCCGCTTGAGAACAAGCCTACAGGCTGTAGCAGCGACCGTCGACCTACAACAATTTAAAGCAACCATCGTATCCCTATATCTCCTTCCCGGCGAGGTTTTTTTGGCGATGAACTCACAAATTTAATACAACGGTTTGCCAGCAAATTATATAATATTAGGTGACTTCAACGCTTATAACACAACATGGGGCTGCCCCCGCACAAATAGGCGAGGCCGGCGCTTGGAGGAAATAATCCACCGCTTTAACATATGCACTTTAAACACAGGTCACCCTACACACATCTCATTGCCTTCTGGAACAGCATCGGCAGTTGATCTATCTCTCTGTTCAGCTTCAATAGCCGACCGCTTTAAGTGGCGAACTCATTCGCATCCGTGCAACAGCGATCACTACCCGATCTGGCTTTGGTCTGAGACCCCACATCCGGGCAGGAGAACGCCGCAGTGGAACTTACGGCGGGCCGACTGGCAGGGTTTTACCTCTGACTGTGTCCTCGATTTTACACCAGACGAGGCCGAAACCGCTACAATATGCGAGGAGGAGCTGCGTGCTCGAGTTCTAGACTCGGCTGAGACTTTCATACCTAAGACTAGCTCGCTCCCACGGCGCATCCCCGTGCCCTGGTGGACGGAGGAGTGCAGGCGCACCATTAGAGAACGTCGACGCCGTTTTAAATTATTTACAAGACAGCCGACAACTCACAATTTAATAGAATACCGACGTACAAAAGCACTAGCCAGACGCACAGTTAGAGATGCAAAACGAAAATCATGGCAAACTTATATTACAACAATAAATCGGCTAACACCATTAACAACAATTTGGCGGCGAGTACATCGTCTGGCCGGCCGTAGCTGTGCCATTAGGGCGGGCCGTTCTGAGGGGTAAAAATGCATTTTGTCGAATTTTTCTTAGCACACTTGTGAAAATAGGTATTAAAGCATGGGGAATCTGAATATGATGTTTGTTTTTTCCTCAGAATGGCTTTTATCCACTGGGTTTTCATTTGAAAATTTCTAGTTTTTCCCCTATATCCAAAATTTTCACCTTTTGAACTAATGAAGATAGATAGGGAAAATGATACCTTTTCTGAATCGCCTCACCGAGAGAAGTTTATTGGAGGCAGTTTCAGGACTCTAGGGCTCATAGTTCAAAAGTTATTGGCGATCAAAATTTCGAAAAAATTCGGTGTCAGGACTTATATCGGTACCTTTTCAGTGGATGGTCAGAGGAGTTCAGCTATCCATGTTTGAAACGAATATGAAAGCCGAAGGTGATGAAATTGACATGTATTTATCACAAATAAAATGTATACGATCCAAAGCAGTCTCCACACATATGCCAACACATTGTCTCACAAACTTTGCAAGACCAATGTTTACCCTGTGCTAAGAACACACATCACGTTGGTAATATGCTCAAGCGCTGTCTCACACATTATATACCTGCAAAGTACAGTTACAGCTCTTAAGGTTTCACGCCGATGGAATTGACACAGAGAAACGGCAGCAATAAACATGCATCATTGTATACACATGACATAATATGGCAATACAATTGCAGCTTATGAGGACTACACAGGTTGCATGCATTGTCGAGGTAGGAAGATCTTACTGGAAGGTATATCCTTCGGCTTCCGGCTACTGTCCTCACTTACGAAGACTGGAACATCACCATTTTCATCAAGTCCTGTTTCGATTCCAGGCCATGGAGGTGTCGACCTGCCTGCTGAAGACGCACAGCACCATCCCTTTTCCTGTATGAGAAAAATTTTGTCGAGGCTTCGGTCACCATCTTTATCACCCTCTCGACACCTTGTGTATGGCTTGGCCACTTAGGCACCTCCATCGGCTTCACAACGAACTCCTTCACTTGTTCCAGAGTGAGGTTACACGTGAGTGGAGGCTCATACACTTTTCCCTTCCTCTCGATCAGATCCTCGATCGTTTGAGCTTCAGGGTTCACTAGCTGATCTGACGTGTACGGTGTCTGCCGTGGCCGAGGTGAGCTGTCTCCAGTCCTGTTTCCCTGTCTGATGCTCTGGATTATCTGCACGGCTTCAGCACGCTCGATTTCATCGTTGGAGGAGAGCATGGTCTGTATGATCGCCTCGCTGTGGCCATACCGCGCTGATCGCTGGACGCTATTCATGACAGCGTCCACTACCTCTTTCCGTTGCACCTGCAGACACTGTATTTGGTAGAGGAGGTGTCGAGGCCCCTCCATCCAGTTTGGGCTGATCTTGATAACAAACCAGCACGGGTAGTACACACCCACGACATACTCCACGAGCCACGTGAGGTTTCTCAGATGGACACCTTTCAGCGAATGTTTGGAGACCCACAACCTGAGAATTCTGTTTGCGGTGGTAAGCCATCGGCTATGACAGAGAGGGCCAATCTCCAATGCCGCCAGTGAGCTTGATATTTTCCCGGATCGCACCGCTTTCACCATGTGGTACCCGTAGTGTTGATCGGTTGACAAATCTTTAACTACGTCATCGGAGAGATCTGGAAGAGGCGGGCCGATTGCGACGGGTTTGAATCTCGGGTTGATTTCAAGAGAAGTGACGCTGGGCAGGACTTTGCCTATTTCTCCACTCCATGAAGTGTCGGATTGTGTTTTCCCGTCGATGCTGGTGATAAGGTGCCGGAGAGGAAGCTCGTTTGTGTGCAGGTCACACACAAGCCACACCAGTTTTCGACCAAGCATCTTCTCCAGCCTTGTCATGACACCTCCGCTGACTCCTGTATTTACATTTGTGGAATCTCCAGCAATGGCTTGGATGGATCTGGTCAGGTTTCGGCTGTCCATCCAGCTGTACAGTTCTTTCGCTATTTGCACTGCATGCGGCTCAGACTTTGTCGCAGGTTTGGGAGTAAAGTGGAATAAGTACCGACTGCCTGGTTCTGAGCAAACAGACACGTGTTCCTCCTTCATGATTCCTGGGTATGATTGACCGGTTGATTCGTCGTCTATCATGATATTGGTATCGTCTTTTCGCCCATCGAAAGCTATACAGCTGAGACCTGTGTCTTTGAGTTCTGCTTCAAAGCTACTCTCACTTTGAGCCATCAATTTGTATTGGGCCCTTCGTACCTTGTTCTTATCGATGACTAGAGAAGCGTCTTCTGCGGTAACCAGACCATTGTCGACGAGTGCTGCTGTGGCGATAGCGGATGTAACTCGGACGGACGCACCTAGTCTGAGACCTGTTAGAGCGACTGATGGTATTTCTGTCCAATTTGTTTTGTGTCTCTTCGCTGCCGGCTCTTCATTCGATTCTTGCTCCGGTGTTTCACTGGATTTTTCGCGAGGCGTCTGCGGGATGTCATTGTCGTCATCTTCACTACTAACCTGTTCCAGAAATTCTCTCACAGCTGCCTGCGCACTGGTACTAGTTTCCTCTAGTTTCTGTCTTCGTTGTTCCCATATTTCTGCTTTACGGTCTTCTCTTTCCTTTGCTCGTGTTTGCTTGTTGTGCTCTTTCCAATCAGCTTTTCCGATCTGGCACTTCCCTTTGCATCCAATTTTCTCTCTTTGAGCCTTGATGAATTGAAGCTCCATGCTTGGAATCTTCGACTCTTTTTTGCATGAGCAGCTCATGTGGATCCCTCTATCACATCCCTTGCAGTCGACTGCCTTGCATGACTCAATGCTGCAGCTACATGTCAAAATATCGAATAGTTTGTCCAGCTTAGTATCGAATGTGATTTTTCTTGCTCTTTGGCCTTCCCCCAAGAGACAAGAGATGCCATTTTCCACAGACTCTGAATGTTCCGTTGCACCGTGACACTATGTTTGGTCACTGGATATTGGAAGAGATGACTCGCCTTGGTCCATTGCTCAATCAGGTGTGACAGAATATCTCTTGACAGTTCAGATGTCGACTCCCTGTCAAAATGCTTCGTCTCCCGCAAAATTAACCCCAGGCGGATCACATCCCTGGCTGTAGGTAGCTCTGAGGGTAAGAAATATCTCCCACATCCCACGTACTCACTGATGGCGGTGCTGGACTGCTGTCTGGTTTTAACAGACATCTTCCCCCTGAAGGAAAAGAAAGGCCAGTGGACGAACGGGCTCCAATGAATCGAGTAGATATATGCCTGTGCATGAGTCCATTCACTTGAGTTGGATAATAAAGGATAAATATGCCTCGTAATGTGGTGGCCTAACTTAAGCAGATTTGGCAGCTGCGGCTGCGCAGAAGCTTTGTTTACAAACAAACAGAATCAGCAGGCGGCGAGAGCAACATTTCAAGGACGGTTAAGGTGAAATAGAGAATGCTTTCGAATTCCCGCGATGTTTTGTTTTCAAATTTAACCAAAAGGAAAATTTGAGAACTCTGATAGGGTTTTATTCACATACCTAGTCAAGAAACAAATTCCATGAATTCAACTTTGCCGCGTCGTCTTGCGTTCCAAATGCTCTACCGGTCCGAAGGGAAACATGAAGCCCTAGGGTGAATCAAACATACGAATTCGCTGAGGGAAGCCTAGTGATCTATCTCGAACATGATAATACCGTTAAATACATTTGGGACGCCCACAAGGACCGATATTACCTACTGATGGCAGGTTAGACCTGAAGTCTTAATTTTGCGCAACTTCAGTCACGATTATCTTTTAAAGTATGGGTCGTACAAACATGCCATATACATCAATCGATTTCCCTTGTCGAAGGGATTCAAAAAAGCTATTGTTTTATATATCTAGCATGGTTATTTTGGATGTTGAATTTTTCGGCTAAGTAAAAAAACATGAAATTTTAAAACGAAAACCCAGTGGATAAGGCCTATTCTGAGGACAAAATAATTGTCATATTCGTGATCTCCATGCTTTAATACATATTTTCAGAGGTGTGCTAAGCAAAATTCCAAAATTGAAAAATTCGGCCCGCCTTACTGTGCCATGTCCCTGCCGGTTCTGACAGGTTCCGGCGGAACAATTTCTAACCCCACAGAGGTAGCGAACGCCTTCGGCAATGCGTGGGCTGCTCGCTGGCGGCTGGCCTGTTCAGACCCAAGGTTTTTACGGCACAAAGAACGGAGGGAACGTCTCCCAGTGAGTTTTAGCTCCCATGAACAACTATCATACAATGACCCTTTTACCATATCAGAACTTAACACCGCACTGTCTCGGGCGAGAAGCACAGCCGCTGGCCCGGACGGTATACACATTGACATGATAAAGAATCTCAGCGAACGGTCTTCTACTGCTTTATTGTCTTACTTCAACTTCCTTTGGACCACACACGATTTTCCCACTGCCTGGAGAGATGCCACTGTCATCCCAGTTTTAAAAGCCGACAAGGATGGTAGCAACCCCCTTCACTATAGACCGATTGCCTTGACCTCATGTGTATGTAAACTCTTAGAACGCATGGTAAACGCACGTCTGGTTTGGTACCTGGAGAGTAGGGGGCCCTTTTGGCAACTTTTTCTTTAATGTTTCGGGACCAGTGGGTTTCTGATGTTCTCAGACCCGCTGATTTCGAATTTGACCTTGAAATTTTGAATTTCGAACTTTTTCAGCCCGCCCCAGCGCCTTCAAGTTTTCTAAAAACAGAGAAAATGCAGGTTTTTTCATCCCCAAACAGCAATCACTGAGAATAGCAAAATAAAATTTAATTCATCAGTTAGAACAGTTTCTTACCTACAGATCTGCTCAAACTGCATGTTCATGGGGTTTCTTATGCCTTATCTATTGCGCCTCAAATATTGCGGTTTTTTGCCTAACGGTGGTATACTGTGCCGCACGGCACCTTACGGCGCGTTGCTCTCCGGGCAGTCCAGGAAGCATGCTGACTTAAAATGTGGTACTTTTACATTATTTTTCGCATGAATTCAATGAGGAATGCCAGTTTACATGGTTTTCTTTTTTAAAAAGTGACGGTGGCGGATGTAAGCAATTATTTTTCGGGAGAAAATTAGCGAAAATAGTGAAAAATCCTTCATTTAGGAAGAAAGTGAGGCAAATCGGCAAACCTTGGTGACGGACCGGTTTCGGTAGGTGGTGCCACTCTTGATTAGGGGATACCACGATATCAGAAAATTAGGCATTATGCAAAGAACTGTAATTAAAAGGCATAAAAACAAAACATTGTCAGAGTACCTTGATTACTCTACGAAGAAAGACGACAGCCTTCCACTGTCATGAGCTACAGGGAAAAGGACTGAAACGAGAGCAGAATCGACTCCGGGCACCACTCGCGTCTATTTTCCCTGACGGCAGCGAAACGTATCTTGTTAAGCGCCTTGCCATCTTGTCAGCGCACCACACGCTGGCAACTGACTCGCTGTCAGTTTTAAGGCCCTCTATTGATTGAGTGTAGCACGGAATGCCTGTCCGGAGGGGTGACCCGACTAAAGTCCTGAGTTGGGTCTGCGTAAAGCCGTTCAGGAAGGGTGGCTCCACATTGGGTGCATGGCAGACCCTTTTTACGCTGCTGTGCAGCTCCATGTAGCTGGTCGCACACCGCTTGAGCTGCCCCGGCAGCACCTGGTAGCGCCGGACACAGGTACCATGCGCTCGGCCCTTCAACGTTGGGCCTGTGCACCGGCTGCTGGGAGGTGCTGGGAGAGCACTGCCCGCTCTCAGAAGCGGCGTGCTGCTCACTGCAGGAGGCGTTGGGTGTACGCACTGGATAGGGACCGGCTTCATCTGCGCTTGTGTTAACCTCGCGCTCCGGGACGAGACGATCTTACTGACAGCTGCAGCTCTGATTTTCTGGTCGTCGTCACCCAGCATCGCCAAAATGATGCTTTCCGTATGCGCCATGAGAGCGTCCTTCGCCACGCTATCCTGCAAAACTGTCAGTGCGTCACAGGTCATGTACATACCTTCGCTGCAGCCGCAGCTCCTCTGCCACATGGCGCGCAGCGTGGACAGCGTCCCACTCGTACTTGATTCGGACTGTCATTGGCACGTAGACACAGACCAGGTACTGCACCAGTACCTGTATCTCAGGCGATGGCTCAGCCCTGGACATGTACAGACGCAGCAGGTAACTCTGGGCCGTGTACCACCGCGCCTGGTGCAGTTTGCCGTGTGCCTTATGGGCGACAGCACTAGCATTCCCGTATCCCGTCTTTGCGCAGAGGCACGCTAGCTTCAGGTCCCAGCTGAATAGGGCGAGAAATCTCTGGGGCAGTGCACTTGCTGCCAATCGCCAACTTCCCCAGAGTCAAGAGCGACTTAAGTCCCTATCTGGCGCGTCAAGTCAAGTCCCAATCTGGCGCGTACACCCAACACCTCCTGCAGTGAGCAGCACGTCGCTTCTGAGAGCGGCCAGTGCTCTCCCAGCACCACCCAGCAGCCGGCGGACAGCTCCTCTGGTGGGCGCACAGGTCCAACTTTGAAGGGCCGAGCGCATGGTGCCTGTGTCCGGTGCTACCAGGTGCTGCCGAGGCAGCTCAAGCGGTGTGCGACCAGCTACATGGAGCTGCACAGCAGCGTAAAACGGGTCTGCCATGCACCCAATGTGGAGCCACCCTTCCTGAACGGCTTTACGCAGACCCAACTCAGGACTTTAGTCGGGTCATCTCTCCGGACAGGCATTCCGTGCCACACTCAGTCAATAGAGGGCCTTAAAACTGACAGCGAGTCAGTTGCCAGCGTGTGGTGCGCTGACAAGATGACAAGGCGCTTAACAAGATACGTTTCGCTGCCGTCAGGGAAAATAGACGCGAGTGGTGCCCAGAGTCGATTCTGCTTTCGGTTCAGTCCTTGTCCCTGTAGCTCATGACAGTGGAAGGCTGTCGTCTTTCTTCATCGAGTAATGAAGGTACTCTGATAATGTTTTGTTTTTATGCCTTTTAACTACAGTTCTTGACATAATGCTTAATTTTCTGATAACGTGGTATTCCCTAATCAAGAGTGGCACCGCCTACAGAAACCTATCGGTCGCCAAGGTTTGCCGATTTGCCTCACTTTCTTTCTAAATAAAGGATTTTTCACTATTTTCGCTAATTTTCTCCCGAAAAATAATTGCTTACATCCACCCCTGTCACCTTTTAAAATAGAAAACCATGTAAACTGGCATTCCTCATCGAATTCATGCGAAATATAATGTAAAAGTACCATATTTTAAGTTGGCATGCTTCCTGGACTGCCCGGAGAACAACGCGCCGTAAGGTGCCGTGCGGCACAGTATACCACCGTTAGGCAAAAAATCGCAATATTTGAGGCGCAATAAATAAGGCATAAGAACCCCCATGAACATGCAGTTTGAGCAGATCTGTAGGTAAGAAACTGTTCTAACTGATGAATTAAATTTTATTTTGCTATTCTCAGTGATTGCTGTTTGGGGATGCAAAAACCTGCATTTTCTCTGTTTTTCGAAAACTTGAAGGCGCAGGGGCGGGCTGAAAAAATTAGAAATACAAAATTTCAAGGTCAAATTCAAAATCAGTGGGTCCGAGAACATCAGAAACCCACTGGTCCCGAAACATTGAAGAAAAAGTTGCCAAAAGGGCCCCCCCTACTGGAGAGCACCGGATTCTTTTCTAATGCTCAATGTGGATTCCGCGCAGGGCGGTCCACTACCGACCATCTTACATCGCTAGATTCATCAATACGCCGTTCATTCGCCTCAAAGCAACACGTGTTCGCTTTACTATTTGACATCGAAAAGGCCTATGACACAGCCTGGCGCTACGCGGTTTTAGACAAGGCACGGAAAGCTGGCATCAAGGGTCACATGGGATTCTTTATTGACAATTTTATGAAGAGACGGAAGTTCAGAGTGAGAGTGGGCAACTCGCTGTCTGATAGTTTCTACCAGGAGAGTGGTGTGGTCCAGGGCGGCGTTTTAAGCGTGACCCTGTTCGGTATCTTAATTAATGACGTCTGCGAAATTCTACCTCCCACAGTCGAGAAATCTCTGTTCGTAGATGACTTAGCGGTGTGGTTAAGCACCTCCACCTCGATTTCAGCACAGCGACAGCTCCAAATATGCATAGACCGGTTATCCGAATGGAGCATGAAGAACGGTTTTAGATTTTCCACTGAGAAAACTGTGTGTATGCACTTCTGCCGCCGCCGCTCGTGTACTGACATCAGTCTCCGTTTATACGGCAGGAGAGTCCCAATCGTCCCGGAAGCCAAGTTCCTGGGCATGACGATGGATAAACGCTTGACATACGCCCCCCACATATCACTCCTGCGTGATAAATGTTTCAAACGGATGGATGTGCTAAAGGTGATTTCTCGCACATCTTATGGTGCCGATAGGTTAACACTTCTCCGTTTGTACCGTGCTCTCATTAGGTCCGTACTGGATTAGGGCTCAGTAGTATATGATATTGCTTTGAGCAACGTTAAGCAGCCTCTGGACGCTGTACACCACGCCTGTGTTAGAGTGGCGACGGGCGCTTTTCGCACGTCCCGCAGGGCAAGCCTTCTAGTAGACGCCAATGAACCTCCACTAGACCTGAGAAGGAAGCGGTTGGCATTATCATACGCTAGCAAAATCAGGCAGGATCCGTCCCATCCAACATACAGGTGGATTTTCGACGAAAATTTGACTATACCCCTCAGAATGGTGCGACAGACATCTTCACGAGCTCTCTATTTGCGTGTATCTCTGTGGTTAGAAGGCAGCGGCGTTGACCTGGAAGTAATTGCTGAAACGCGACCAGAACGTACGGAACCATGGCGACTCATCCCTGCACAATGCGATCTCGATCTGATGCGCCATAAAAAAGCAGCAACACTACCCTCAGAATTTCTGGCCTTAGCGCTGCGCAAAATCGGCTCCTATGCAGGTCATGCCCGGTTCTACACCGACGGCTCGAAGTCTACCGGCGGTGCTGGAAGCGCCTTTTTAGGGGAGGGACTGAGTCAGGGGTTTAGCCTACCAGGGTCTGTTTCGGTTTTTACCACAGAACTATATGCCATTCTCCGGGTTTTAAGACACATCAAGCATTCTCAAGAGGATCGATGTCTTATCATAACGGACTCTGCTAGCTCACTGACAGCACTCCAATCTCATCGCCCACAGCAAAACTGGTTTATACCATCTATAAGAAGGCTTCTGTCAGCGATCTCCGCCAGAGGGACTGATGCGCGCTTTCTTTGGGTACCGAGCCATATTGGAATTTCAGGGAACGAAAAAGTCGATAAGGTTGCGAAAGAGGCGTCCGTACTACCCCCTTCGCGTCAGTTTAGGATTCCGGCTTCAGACCTCAAAGCATCGTTCAGAACACTACAGGAGACTGAATGGCAGTCAAGGTGGGCTGCAGAGCCAGAGTGCTTTATGAAACGCCTGCGCACCTCCATTGAGAGATGGGAGTCGAGCAACAGAAAAAGCAGAAGAGAGGAGGTGGCCCTCTCTAGACTCCGCATCGGGCACTGTTATGCCACTCATGCCTACCACCTGAATAGCTCTACTCCTAACCTGTGTGTACATTGTGGCAACCGCCTTACTGTCCAGCATGTTTTATCCGAGGTAGACTGCTGTGACAATCTGAAAAGGCAAATGCGTCGATTCTTCCCATCGGTCTCTTTAGAGCAGTGTCTTGGAAACGATCCCGTCGTAGACATCAAACACGTTTTATCTTACCTGAAAGAAATAAAGTTTGACATCGTTTATAGCCCTCACAGCGCTTTTCAGCGGTGACACCTCCGGCATAGAAAATTCTTAGCTAACCAAGATCATTTTGAACTGACCTAACCTGACAATGCTGGGCACATATAGCCAAAGAAGCTGAAGTGCCCTTAAACACCAATAATCATCATCCGACCAGCTCGGGGCCCAGATCAGTTCGGGAATACCAGATCAAGTCAGGAGGCACTTAATCAGCTGAGGAGCCCCATACCATCTCAGGGGCCCTCACCAACCCCTGTGGGCCCAGCTCAGCCCAGGGCCTGGGCGCTGCTCAGGAAATCACGTAATCACACCAGGAGGTCCAGGTCAGCTTAAAGGGCACCATACTAGCAATGTAGCACCAGACTAGCTCAGAGGGAATCAGATGGGCTCAGGAGACACACTGATGACTCAGCAGGCACCAGATCGACTCAGGGGGCATTAGTTATGTTCAGGGGGCATTATATCTGCTCAGGGTGCACCAGATCGATCAGCTCAGGGGCAAGTTCAAATCAGGGGTACTAAATCAGCTCAGGGATCCCTCACCAGCTCGGGGCCCAATCAGTTCAAAAGCCCCAGAGCTGCTCAGGGGACACCAGATGCCCATAGGGCACCAGATTAGCTTAGGGTACAAACAATCAGATCAGTGGTCCACGACCAGCTCGGGAATACCAGATCAAGTCAGGAGGTACTTAATCAGCTCAGGAGCCCCATACAATCTCAAGCCTCATCAGCCTCTGTGGGCCCAGCTCAGCCCAGGGCTTTAGAGCTGCTCATGAAATCACGTAAGGAGGCCCAGGTCAGCTTAGCTCAGGCACCAGATTAGCTCAGAGGGCAGCAGATGGACTCAGCAGGTACCAGATCGACTCAGGGGCATTATTGCATCTCAGGTGGCACCAGATCGATCCGCTCGGGGGCTCAGATCAGCTTCCAGCCCCCGGACTATGGCAGGAGCCTAAATCAGCTCAGGGAGCAACATAACAGCTCAGGGGACACAAGGTGGGCTCAGGGCCCACCAAACCAGCTCAGGGGGACCAGACCATCTAAGGAGACATCAATAATCAGTTGAGGGGGCACCTAATCAGCTGAAGAGGCACCATATTGACTTAGGAGACAGAATCAACTTGGGGAGGCATGAGATCAGTTCGGGGGCCCGAATCAGCTCAATGGGCACTAAATCAGCTATTAGGGCACCAAGCAAGCTCGGAAGCATTACACTAACTCAGAGAGCATTATATAGGTTCAGGAGGCACAATTATTTGCTCCGTGGGGCACTCGATTGACTCAGGGGCACCAGATCAGCTTAGAGGGCAAGTAATCAGCTCAAGGGGCCAAGACCAGCTGAGAGGCCACGAGATGAGCTCAAGGAGCACCACATCGGCTTTACCCGTACGATTATTGGCGATAATGAGGCATTAGGTGGACACATACTAGGTGCCCATACTCTTCCCGGGTGCTTGGAAAGGCGATATAATACCCTAGCTGACCGGGAAAGGTATTAAGTTGTCCAACAATAGTTTCAATCGCTACATGCGGTCCAGTTACATCTAGGTTCAACGGCTAGGGCACTAAATTTCGAGCGGCACGGCCCAAATTGGGTACACCACCTGGCAATCAAAAGGGCACCCCGGCAGTGATGGGGGCACGTGCCCCCTGTGCCTTCCTGGCTGCACCCCTGGACAGTAGATAAACTCCGGGAGGCATTAAATAAGTTCAGGGGTCCCGGATCAGCTCAAGGGGTACTAAAACAGCTAATAGGGCAGCAGGCAAGCTTGGAGGCATCAGGCTAACTCAGAGAGCATTATATAGGTTCAGAAGGCACAATTATTTATTCAGGGGAGGGGGGCACCAGATTGACTACGAGGGCATCAGATCAGCTCAGAAGGCACATGATCACCTCCAGGGGGCACCAGATGAGTTCCACCCCTACGATTATTGGCGACGATGAGGCATTATCTGGAAACTGATTACGTGCCTATACTATTTCCGGGTGCTTGGAAAGGCGACAGAATGTTTTAGGTGACCAAAAAGGCACTTAATTGTCAAACAATAGTTGAAATCGCTAAATGCGGCCTAGTTCCGTCTAGGTTCAACGGCGTAGGGCACTAAATTTCGAGCGGCACGGCCCAAAGTGGGTACACCACCTGGCAATCAAAAGGGCACCCGGCACCGATGGGGGCACGTGCCCCCTGTGTCCCCTGGCTGTGGCCCTGGACAGTAGATAAACTCCGGGAGGCATTAAATAAGTTCAGGGGTCCCGGATCAGCTCAAGGGGTACTAAAACAGCTAATAGGGCAGCAGGCAAGCTTGGAGGCATCAGGCTAACTCAGAGAGCATTATATAGGTTCAGAAGGCACAATTATTTATTCAGGGAGGGGGGCACCAGATTGACTACGAGGGCATCAGATCAGCTCAGAAGGCACATGATCACCTCCAGGGGGCACCAGATGAGTTCCACCCCTACGATTATTGGCGACGATGAGGCATTATCTGGAAACTGATTACGTGCCTATACTATTTCCGGGTGCTTGGAAAGGCGACAGAATGTTTTAGGTGACCAAAAAGGCACTTAATTGTCAAACAATAGTTGAAATCGCTAAATGCGGCCTAGTTCCGTCTAGGTTCAACGGCGTAGGGCACTAAATTTCGAGCGGCACGGCCCAAAGTGGGTACACCACCTGGCAATCAAAAGGGCACCCGGCACCGATGGGGGCACGTGCCCCCTGTGTCCCCTGGCTGTGGCCCTGGACAGTAGATAAACTACGGGAGGCATTAAATAAGTTCCGGGGGCCCGGATCAGCTCAAGGGGCACTAAAACAGCTAATAGGGCACCAGGCAAGCTCGGAGGCATCAGACTAACTCAGAGAACATTATATAGATTCAGAAGGCACAATTATTTTCTCAGGGGGGGCACCAGATTGACTACAAGGGCATCAGATCAGCTCAGAGGGCACATGATCAGCTCCAGGGTTCAAGACCAGCGCTCAGGGGGCACCAGATGAGATCAAGGGGCACCAGATTTGCTCTGCCCATACGATTATTGGCGACGATGAGGCATTATCTGGAAACGGATTACGTGCCTATGCTCTTCCCGGGTGCTTGGAAAGGCGACAGAATGCCCTAGCTGACCAAAAAGGCACTTAGTTGTCAAACAATAGTTGAAATCGCTAAATGCAGTCTAGTTACATCTAGGTTCAACGGCGCAGGGCACTAAATTTCGAGCGGCACGGCCCAAAGAGGGTACACCACCTGGCAATCAAAAGGGCACCCCGGCACCGATGGGTGCACCTGCCCCTTGTGCCCCCCTGGACAGTAGATAAACTCCGGGAGGCATTAAATAAGTTCAGGGGGCCCGGATCAGCTCAAGGGGTACTAAAACAGCTAATAGGGCACCAGGCAAGCTCGGAGGCATCAGACTAACTCAGAGAGCATTATATAGATTCAGAAGGCACAATTATTTTCTCAGGGGGGGCACCAGATTGACTAAATGGGCATCAGATCAGCTCAGAGGGCACATGATCAGCTCCAGGGTTCAAGACCAGCGCTCAGGGGGCACCAGATGAGATCAAGGGGCACCAGATTTGCTCTGCCCATACGATTATTGGCGACGATGAGGCATTATCTGGAAACGGATTACGTGCCTTTACTCTTCCCGGGTGCTTGGAAAGGCGACAGAATGCCCTAACTGACCAAAAAGGCACTTAATTGTCAAACAATAGCTTAAATCACTACATGCAGTCTAGTTCCATCTAGGCTCAACGACGTAGGGTAGTAAATTTCGAGCGGCACGGCCCAAAGAGGGCACACCACCTGGGGCACCCCGGCACTGATGGGGGGCACGTGCCCCCTGTGCCCCCTGGCTGCGCCCCTTTGTGTGACAGTGCACAGCTGTATCGGCAAGTTATATGCTGTTACTCGAAGGTGCATGTTCGTTATGGAAAATAAAAAAAGGAGCACAGTCATAAAAAGAAAGCAACAAATTTGCGAACGCCGGCCTGGGCCACCGGAAGTTAAAGAACTACAAGTGACTTTTTTCCATTTCATGCTTAATTCCTGCAATTTATAATGCTGACCTATTTTCAGCGAATAATTAGGAACCCAGATTTCTCGAAAGGACACACGTGCTTTGGTTGACTATCTGAACCCACTAAAAATCCTCATCGAAAGTGCCAAAAGCCCTCGGATGAACTCATAACGCCGGCAAGGTATTGTGGAACGGTTCAGTTTCACAATAATGTTAAATTGAATCGATAGGTACCGGTTTTCAAATCATTGCAAGTAATATTTGTGAACTTGAAGCATGCTAAAGGAGTAACAAAGGTTCCATCGGGCTTGGCCGGGCCATGCTATCATCATCACGATTATTTTTACAGCTTGAAGGGAGATGCTACAGTCTGAATCCGCTCGGTAACTAGGCACTTCAATTCCGTTGCAAACCATCCATCAACGAAAGCATACAAACAGGGCAGCAGCGAATCACTGGTTTTACGAGACACTTTTCGAGGAAGATTATCACCGTTAAGCGGAGTGTACTGGCATTTTGCCTGGATTAGCGCTATGCAGGATTAGCAAAACAGGTGCATATAAAATTGCATTACTCTGTTGTTTATTCTTAAGTTATATTAAAAATGATACAGTGGCTTGGGATTATAATTCTAGCGCCGTGGAAGTACTTAAAAACGCTCGACAGCTTAGTACTTAGTGGTCTTTTTACCGTGTGGAAGTCGCTGGGCCACTTCCTGCATAACGGCCCTGTAGAGCCTCCGCGACTTCGAAGACATAAGTATGTAGAATCCCGGTGTTGTGCAGCCGTTGGTGGTGACAAACACTACCAGCATCTGTCTGAACAGCCTCGGGACTGTTCTGAAAGTTCCGTCCAGCAGTATGTCGAAACTCGCTTCGATGGCCGCGGCAACTTCCCGTGCCTCAAAGCAGATAGCGTGCTGAAGAGATTGCAGCTGTTTTATAAGGTGTTGACATGCGATTAAAAAAGTGCATCTGGCATCAAACCTATTGGTGTGATGCCTTTTTAAAAATGCATCATGTTGAACATACATATGACGAAAACAGATTAGTGTGATGCCTTTTTTCAAATGTATCACGGTGAACATGCATAAGACGTAGGTAAGTATTGGGGTCAAGAATCTGCAAACACGTTCTCGGGGCCGATAGCATAAACAGGCGACAAGCAAATCAATTCCTTCACGCTATTCTGGAAGTACTACATTCTTGTGGAGAAATAAAACTTCCAAGGAAAAACGTTATCTTCATATAATATTTCATCCATATTTGATCATTCCTCTGGTGTTTGCCGTCACCTCCAAAGAACTATAAATCCACCCCCACTCCCGTAGTTAGGGGTAAGCGAGGCAAGATGGTGATCAGGTGTACCGCTTCGCACAAAACTTTATATAAGCACGTGGGGACATCTGAATCTCATTCATTAGTCCATTGACTTCCGGGCTCCGCTGGCTCTCTCGGGCTGAATGTTCTCATATTTTTGCATTCTGCATGACTTAGTGTATCATCGGGATGACTCCCAGCATAGGAATCTCAGATTCGTTAAAAGAGGTTAATAGCGGAAATTTACACGGGCCACATGATGCTGTAGCACAAGCTGAGTATTCCATTATTTCGGTGTCAACCCTCCTGTCAACCCTCCAGTGAGCAGCCCTCCAGTTTCTTTCCACAATGCAAGGGGCAAAACAATTTATACCCACCTCTTCGCCCACTGTGCAGTTGAAGGCGTGATGCGCCCGAATATCTGCGTTGGCGACCTCCACCGCCTGGAGGGCAGCAGCTGCCGTGGGGGAACTGCTGGCTGCACCTCCCGGCGGGTTCGCGCCAGCATTTGGCGAACCGGGCCGTACTGCAGCCTGGCCCCGACCTCGCCCACTGCCAGGTGGCGCAAGACGGTATGGTTGCTCACCCTCGGTCCCTCTTCTCGGACGCGCTGGCGCATCCTCACCGTTAGTTGTTGCGCCTGGAGGTACACAAGAGTTTAATGTCATCATTTACCTAATGTATGAGAAAAATTCAAGATGGTCAGTAGAAGTTCTCTGAAATGATGCAGGTACCTCACATCGTTATTGTCTTCCTCTATGCCTCGATTTGTATTATTATATGGGTATAAGAACCAGGACAATTTCATACTTTATCAGTTCTGGTTGTGAAAATTAATTAGAAAATCAACCCTTCATTGTGGGAGTTGCTCGTTCGGGTGGTGGTGTTGGGGTTTCCGTGACAAGTCCCTTGATTACTTTAGTGAGACTCCGACTCCAGCAGTCGAACTGAGAACAACTTGGACAAAATTTAGATAAAAAAATCAAAATGACAAAATAGCAGGACAAAATGAATAAAACTGGGCAATACAAAGCTAGCAGTCATACAACACCAACGCATATATACAAACACAGGTAAATTCGTGCTCACCTCCCGCTCTGGGTGGAACGGTGTGTGGCAGTGCGGGACGAGGGCATTCAGGACTTCTTGGCGCACGACGGCAGTTCCGGGGCAGTTGACATGAGCACGCACCTTGTATAGGCACCTGCAGAAACACAAAAACGTTCACTATATGCTGCCCCAGCGCACCCACCTTCGCCCCGGTGTCGAAGATTGATTTAAGGGTTCTAACATCCCTCCCGCTGCTCGATCTCGAATCGTATACGGGATAGGGAGTGACGTGAACAGTGGTAGATAGCAATGGCGGCGGAACGTTTTCGTCCAGGGGGGGGCACTTGCGATAGGTTCCATCTCATCAGCGGGAAAAGTTCCAGAGGTTGACGGCAAATGTCCTATAGTTTTACGGAAAATTTCACAGAACTCATCACTGCTACAAGTCAATGTGCCTTTGTAGATTCATGTTTTCCCTGGCAATAAACTTCTATTAGGAGTGGGACCATTCTTAAAACTATTGGTTGGCGGCCTGATTTCAATGCTACGACGTCTAAGTGATTGAAATATGCTTATGCCTTGAGCTAAAATTGATGTCTTACCTCTTCCCTTGAAATTGGTATGTAACGGTCTTTACGCCGTTATTCTGCAGAAACGTCGGTATATTGAATTAGTATAGATTCCCGCATTTGTTTCCAGAATATTTCAATTTTGACAGCAAGGGGAAAGTGGGGGGGTCATGGACTACCGGGACCGGGAAAAGCGTGTAATACGCTTCCTTTCAGCGCACGTCGGTCGCATAGCAACGTTGGGTCCGGTGAGGTCTCTAGGTTTTATACAATTTTCATAATAATAACAACTGCAACTCGTGTTTTTTCATAATGGAATTCGTAAGGTCATTGCACGGATGTTTCTATAGATACTTTATTGGTACTACGTAATATAGTTCTTCAAGATGTTACATTTTGTTAACCGCAGTCGCTGACTGTGTAATCGCAATGACGTCCGATTCATATCCAAGTTTGTTTAGGAAGAGCAAAGTGGGGTAAGACGGACATGACGTGTGGGGCAATCGTTAGATAACGAAACGCTCATTAGCCTTGACACCAGCGGCGCAAGCCACCTGGTGGCAGGCTACCGAAGCAGCTGAGCAACTGCGACGCTAGTTCAGCAACTGACCGCTAGAGGAGAAGCCGGCTGTTTTAGCCGTGCCAGGAGCACTGGCTTAGGATTATGGGATAATTCTGGCTATTTTTACGTGTGAAACCTAGCCGCACATTACCAAATTCGCTACGAGTTTCGTCTGGGAGGAGGTAGAGAGCGTGGAGGTATGGAATCCATTACATCTAGCTGAGGATGTGTGTTATTTCAAACTAAGACTCTTCGATTCGGGTTCGTATTAGCCTCTGATCATGTGGTAAAAGCAAAACTTCACATGTTCTCTCTTTGGATTGTATTTTTGTAGCCCTTATCTTTCGCTTTTGTGTGTGCTCGTCACGCTCCCTTGAATTCTGTTCTGATAAGTTCAGTTCCGTCATTCAAGTTCTACTTCCGTTACCTCTGTCAGTGACACTATTCCGCCTGTTTTGCGTTGCACCTGTAAATGCTCGTTTTGTTCCCTGCTTGATTTTGCCCTGCCATTTCGTATTTTGTGCTTATTTATAGAAACTAATGGAAGGATTCGTACAATGGTGATTAACTAGATAAAACGTATTTTCTCACTATTACTATCTATTATTGCTACCCAACACTTAGATTGCGCCTAAGCACGCAACTGCACCGTAAAATTAATATTTTAACAGAGGATTGAACCATTGCTAAAACGGTTTGTGATGCCTAGGCACCGTTGATTATATCAATATATCATTATACTGGTGGATTCTAGGGAGGGGTGATGAAAAGGCATGTACCCTGAGCTCAGAGCACCGTCCCCTAAACCAGGATTTATACTGATTCATTTAAATGAAGAACTAGTTTTTCACAATTTTCAGCCCTGTCACACTATACACATCCAAACCACCGGCCCCTTTACCTTTTCCTTACTCCAACTGGGATCCTTGGAAATATGCATGGGTGTAATTTTCCCAAAATCTTTGGGGGTGCTCAGCCGGTGGGGGGCGGCACCCCATAGGGGCGGCGGCTTTGGGGGCGGCACCCCTTCATTGCACTAAATCTGTTATTCATCGTTTTTTGCGCCTTTTATAGCACAGGGAACATTCTATTTTAATGTTCGGCATGTATTCTACAGCTTTTGCCAAACGTGTTTGCTTTTTAGGCGACATCTCAAAGCTACATATACGTCTTAAAATAATCCAATCTGAGCTTAAAATCTTTCCATAATCAGGGGCGCAGCCAGAGCTTTGGTATGGGGGGCACACCACCTTTCAGGGGCACTTCGGGAGAAAAAGGGCACTTCTAACGTAACCTAAAAAAACTTACTATATCTTAGTCAATATAAACTTTTGGGTACCTTTGGTAAAAAAATGCAAATTAAGAATTGTCGGAGAAGGAAAACTGAAATAAAAACAGAAAAAAGGAAAGTGTCACCGAAATCTCATGAAAATAGCCAGAACACGACTTTTTGGGATAGATTTAAGGACAAATCAGCCAACTCATGCAAGTCCTTGACATCAGAGAAATCAGCAGAGCCTGTGATATCTGTCATTATGTGCAAGATAAGACATATTGGAGTAGAAAATTCATTGATTATGCCCACTGGTTTTGTCGTGAAGAGTGAGCCCTGGTTGAACGCGGATTAACACGCGCATTGACGGGGGGCGGTTACCCGCCCCCTCGGGTTTTTCGGAGACAGCAGAAAAACGGCGGCGCGTAGCGCCGCCGTACTTGGCATACATTTTTCCTCATCATTTTTACAACTTCTATGAAAATTTTAAGGTTAGGTCATCTCAGGTCAGGTCACCAGTACAGGGCAAGTGACCCGACCTCAAAAAGTTTAAGATAGCATAAGTCGGAGCAGGGTGAACTTATCCGATTGAAACTCATATCACATAATGGCCACACCGAGTTCTCTAAAATATGTTCCGGTATTTTTGACATCGATGACCTAAGGTCAGGTACAAGGCATGACCTCTCCATTGGAAATACATGGGAAAATGTTTTTTACGGAATAACTCAGTAACGGATGGTGATAGAGCCTTTATTTTAGCTGCATTAGACTTGCCTGGGCTTTGCGGTTCTAATGATATGCATTTTATATAATTTGACCCTGACCTGATCTCAGGTCAGGTCAAATCCTTGATTTGACTTAGCAAGGTCAAATTATATATCATTCGATTCGGCTTGCTGAGAGGATTCACATAGTTCAAGTCGTTTTGCTCTATCTTTACTTGTTCAGATGAAATGGCCGAAAAACTGAATTTACATGTTATCCCTATGACGGCATGTTTTGACCTCTCGTGACCTTAGATGTAACCTGACAAAAAAGGGTTCAAATGTTTTCGATGGAGAAGTGGATGGGCAGCCCAACGCCGTTTACCGTTTTTCGCTACCTACCGTGGTTCTCGAGATCTTAGGGAGGGCGGGTACCCGCTCTCCCCTTCAATGCGAAGGTGGCTCAGACCCCCGTCAATGCGCGTGTTAAGTTCCGGGACTCCCACAAGGGCCGTGGCAGGAGGTGTGGCATAGTGACATTGGACGAATACAATTTTTGTCGCCGGAATAATTAGGAAGATACTTTTTTAACGCCTTCAAAAGTTCCATATTTTCAAGGATCGGTCCCAGTTGGAGTAAAGAAAAAGTAAACAGGCTGGTAGTTTGGATGGGGATGATGTGACAGGGCTGAAAATTGTGAAAAACTAGTTCTTCATTCATTTAAATTAATTAGTATAAATCCTGGTTCAGGGGACTGTGCTCTGAGCTCAGGGGCACATGCCTTTTATCACCCCTTCCCAGAATCCACCAGTATAATAAGCAATTTATTCAAACCGGGGTGCCTAGGCATCACAAGCCGTTTTAGCGATGACGGCTCATTCCTCGTTAGCTCCATTTTACAAGGGCAGTTTGCACTGGGCCCTTTTCTCCATCTATTGGAGACCAGCTCAGGGACCCCCTAGTGAGGATCGGAGACCTCCAGAGTAGCTGCGCCTCATTCCCCACAGTTGTGCCCCCTGGGATTAGACTAGCCCCGTGACCCCCGGAGGTGATGGGAGTTGGCCTCGTGTTCTTATTCTCTGTCTATTCAAGACCAGCTCAGGGGCCCTGATGTAGATCAGAGCCCCCCAGAGCAGCTCATGCTTGGCCCGGGACTAGACTAGCTAAGTGGCCCAAAGAATGGGGGGTCATCAGACTAGCTGAATGTGCCGCAGATAGGCTCAAAGGGCCATGCACCATATTAGCTCAGGGGGCACCAGACTAGCTCATAGGGCATAAGGTGGGCTCAGGAGGCACAATGATGACACATGAGGCACCATATCAACTCAGGGGGCATTAGTTTAGCTCAGGGACACTATACCTGCTCAAGGACACCAGATCGATCAGCTCGGGGGCCCAGATAAGCTCCTAGTCCCCAGACCAGAGCAGGGGTCTAGATTAGCTTAGGGAGCACCATGTCAGCTCAGAGAGAGGGCAAGTGATCAGCTCAGTGGTCCCCGATCAGTTCGGGGCACAGATCAACGTTGAGTTACTAGATCAAATCAGGAGCCATTTAATCAGCCCAGGAGCCCCATACCAGCTCAGGCACCTTCATCAGCCTCAGTGGGCACAACTCAGCCTAGGGCCCCAGAGCTGCTGAGGAAATTACTTAATCAACTCAGGAGGCCCAGATCAGCTTAAAAGGCACTAGATTGGCTTAGGGGGCACCAAACTAGCTTAGGGAGCACTAGACGAGCTCAGAGGGCATGAGATGGGCTCAGGAGGCCAAATTTTGGCTCAGGAGGCACCAGTTCGACTCAGGGGGAATTAGTTTAGCTCAGGGGGAACATATTTGCTCAGGGGGAACCGGGTTGATCAGCCCAGGAGCCCAGATCAGCTCTTTGCCCCCAGACCAAAGCAGGGGCGTAGATCCGCTCAGAGAAAACAAGATCAGCTCAGGGCGCACCAGATCATCTTAGGAGAAATCAATAACCAGCTCAGGGAGCACCTGATCAGCTCAAGAGGCACCATATTGGCTCAGGGGACATTAGATCAACTCTGCGAGGCATGTGGTCAGCTCAGGGGGCTCAGATCAGCTCAATGGGCACTAAAACAGCTAATAGGGCACCAGGCGAGCTCGGAGGCATCATACTAACTCAGAGAGCATTAGCTAGGTTCAAGAGGCACAATTATTTGCTCAAGGGGCACCAGATTGACTCAACGGGCACCATATCAGCTTAAAGGGCACGTGATCAGCTCAAGTGGCCAAGACCAGCTCAGTGGGTACCAGATGAGCTCAAGGGGCACCAGATTAGCTCCGCCGGTACGATTATTTGCGACGATGAGGCATTAGCTGGTCACGGATTACGTACCCATACTCTCTGCGGGTGCTTGGAAAGGCGTCAGAATGCCTTAGCTGACCAAAAAGGTACTAAATTGTAAAACAATAGCTTTATTAAGACGGGCATTGACGGGGGTCTGAACCTTCGCTTTGACGGGGGGTGGCAGGTACCCGCCGTCCCCCCCCTGAGGTCTCGAGAACCACGCTAGGTAGCGAAAAACGGTAAAAGGTGTTATGTAGCCCATCCCTTTCTCCATCGAAAATATCTGAACCATTTTTTTCAGGTCACATTTAAGTTCACTAGAGGTCAAAACATGTCATCATAGGGATGACATGTAAAAGAGGGCTTTCGGTCATTACATCTGCACAAGTAAAGATAGAGCAAAACGATTTAAACTGTATGAATCCTCACAGCAAGCCGAATCAAATGATATGTAATATGACCTTGATAGGTCAAATCAAGGATTTGACCTGCCCTGCGGTCAGGTCCAGGTTAAACAGGGGCGCAACTTTATGTTTTCGATTGGGAGGGCACCCGGCTCGAAAGGGGGCCCGTACATGATGGGGGCCCGTATTTTTTTAATGAAAATGTGGCCGAAAAAACATATTTTCGACCGTTTGTTGTCGAAAATTGACTGCAAAGGTTAAATAACAATTTTTAGCGCGCTATTCGTCACTGTTCCTGATTTGCACTATTTAGCCCAAAAAGTAGTCAGAAGACCCAATCTTTTGAACGAGCTGCCAAAGTATGTAAGGATATTGGACAAGTAGGTGTCTACTTACCGTCTTTGTCGTCCACGCGGATGCTCTCCTCCGGAGGTACAACGGGATCAGCCCCGGACGACGCAGGAGGGATGGATGCTGGAGGGTCTTTTAGCAAACGGGATCCGGCTGGTGGCCTGGCCGAGGAAGGCAATGATCAGGGAAAGAAGGATTGAAATTACAACCTTACTTTACCGTTTTACTGGAAACTATACACATTGCACTTTTCCGGGTTAGTTTTAAATTGGGGTTTTAATTTTTTGCGGTCGATAAATGAACGTAGCTTGCAAAGTACCAAAAATAGTAGTGATATGAACTACTTTAAGTGGACGCGTACGTTGCTAGAGATTAAATGCAAATATGATCGGGGTCATTTTATAACAGTTTGCATAATTAGCAAGACGATTCTAGATTCATAGGTTACCTGAAAAATGAAGAAAGTTTGGGTAGTTTTGCCAGAGCAGCCCCTTGGTCTTGAATGTTCTTTGTTTTACGCTTTTGTGCACCCGACTTATGTTTATACTGTCCAACCATTTTAACATTCACACCTGGAACGAAATCGCATTATCGCGAATAATTTGATAAAAATGGAAGGTAGAGAACGAAGTGCGAAATTCCTGCATCAGCGGGGAAATCGAACCTACTGATATTTATGTTACATGATCAAGATACCTTTTTCTGATCCATTCACCTTGCCAGTTCATGACATTTTACAACACTGGGTACCGGTCAAAGGGTAGGGGAGAGTGGGGTAAGATGCCCCATCGGGTAAGACGCCCCATCCCCTCTTCTGGCCATCCGGGCCACCACTGGTAAATAATATTGTTATTGGTCGAAAGCGGAGGCTTTGATTGCTTCCTGCACAAAAATTCAGTTCGCTCCTGTGAGTTGCGTGAAGCTGGTGGGTGAGTATTTGTTTCGATGCTTTTCTAAGAAAAAATTGCCCACATAGGTTGCATATATCTCGAAGAATATTGAAGGCGTGCTTTGTTTGACTTCACATTACGAATGATGGCATATTTGACTCATTAACTGAGCACTTCCCTTGAGTGAATTAATTGTGTGATTTTTGCCCTTCAGGTTTTATCTATTTTGGGTATTGATGGGAAAGATGCCCCCTCAACAAATGGGGAAAGATGCCCCATGGGCAACTTTCCCGGTGGAAAGGGGGCGTCTTTCCCCAGAGCAATATAATTTCACTTGTTAGAGTAAACAACTATGTGTTAAACTTGGGGTTAGTCCAAACCTTACCCACGGGCAGCGCCACGGAATTGTTAGTGGGGGCTACAGACCCTGGACTGGTGATGGCGGTGGGGAGGGGGGACGTGAACTTTAAATTTACCGTCTTTGAAAAAGCTAAGTACCATGAAGCTCATGAACAAATTTACGTATGTCAACGTAGGTAGGTAATAGGGAGACAATAAAAACTAGGTCGATTCCCAGAATTTGTCGGGAGACGTCCCCGCAGATTGACGAGTTAGGGTATCTGTCCTCCCGTTCCTGTCCTCTGCTTTCGACGCGCATGACCGTACTTGTTAAATAAGAGCACACTTCAGTCTGTCGCATTGTGACTAACATTTCCAATTGAAGGCCTCGCACCTGAACCCAGGCCACTACCGCAAGGAATACCATAACAGCCAAATTTTGTGGTTGGTGCTCTCATTCGATAAAGCGAATCCCAGCTCAATCGTTGAAACCTTGAGACAATTATTTCGGAGTTCACCGGACCTGGCCTGATGACCCAACCGGAGCAGACCTCAAGGCGGTTTCAGATCAAACTGATGTGGTGGAAGCACAAAGCAATGAAATTAAAATGGACAAAACCGTAATACATATTTAAAAAAACTGCCCAAAATCAGTCAATTTTGGCCAATTAGGAAGGGGCTATGGCTGGACTGTTTACCCTGGATTCGCCTATGAATGAGTTAGACCTGAAATATTCCATATGGTTAATCCTGCAAAGCTCCGTACCTGATCCCGTACGTCGTCCCTGCATTTGCCATCCCGGTAGCCCAGTTGGTAGAGCGTTGAGCTCCGGCCCGCTGCTCAGGAACATGCAGTGGCAGTGCATGTCCAGGCTTGGGATTGGTTCTTCTGAGACGCTTCATTGCTCAATAGTTTACCCGACGTAGGTCGGCTGGCAACTGACTGGTGAGAGGGTGACCTGAGCGGGGCGGCCGTCCCTGTGATTTGTGGGACGTTTAACTTTGGCTTTTAAATTAAATCTTCATTGCAGGAGTTGCTCGCTCCGATGATAGGGCTAGGGACTACGCGACAATTCCATTGTTGAGCTTAGCTGACCCGGAAATTTCGATGTTTTTACCAGTTTCTCCCTTCTCAGACCCCTGTGCGTGTTTGATTTGAGCTCCCTCGCACCATACAGCAAAAGTGGGCATTTGTTTGCTCCAAAGTTCGAACTACCTAAAGGGTGTCCGCACCACGAGATCTCGCCAAAAGTGCCATACTTTGCAGACTGGGAGGGGCCCGGGCAAACCACAGAGGGCCCGCGCAAACAAAAGGGGCCCCGAACGGACAAAAGGGGGTCCGCAGAGGCCACACAGAGGCCCGGAGAGACCAAAAGGGTTCCGGGAAAACCAAGGGAGGCCCGGGCAGACCACATGGGGCTCGATCAGAACAAAATGGGCACTAGCAGACAAGGGGTCCGTGCAGACCAAATGGGACCCGGCCAGTCTGCAAAGTATGGCAGCAGGCCAGACGAGTCGCACCAGCCATCCAAAGTTATCGCACCACCAGCCTAAAAAAAATTCGCACCAATCTGCCATATACCAGGGAGAAAAACGCACACATTCCTACCCACACGATGCAATACTACCTCTCTTATTAGTTAGTTGAGGACTTTTTATAAGGCCCCCTCCTGTGTCTTCATAACTATTCAGTCATTTTTTGGGGGGTTTCAGGGTAAACTTCCTCGCACCAGTCTTGCAAATTCGCACCAGGCTGATAAAATTCGCACCACTCGCTCCTGTCTCCAAGGGCACTCGAACCGACGAGATCTCGTCGAAAATGCCATACTTTGCACACTGGGGCCCGGGCAGACCACAGGGGCCTGGGCAGACCACAGGGGCCTAGGCAGACCACAGGGGCCTGGGCAGACCACAGAGGCCTGGGCAGACCACAGGGGCCCGAGCAGACCATACGGGCCCGGGCAGACCAGAGGGGCCTGGGCAGACCACAGGGGCCTGGGCAGACCACAGGAGCTCGGGCAGACCATAGGGGCCCGGGCAGACCACAGGGGCCTGGGCAGACCACAGGGGCCCGGGCAGACCATAGGGGCCCGGGCAGACCATAGAGGCCCAGGCAGACCACAAGGGCCCGGGAAGACCACACGGACCCTGGGCAGACCACAAGGAGACTCAGCGGAGCACAAGGGGCCCGGACAGGCCACAGGGGGCCCGGTCAGACCGATAGGGGCCCGGGATACCACAGGGGCCCGCATGGCAAGCATGGCAGAGGCTGGTTGCAGTTACACGAACCGCATCCATGGCAGGCCCGTCTGCATCCACAGGGTATTAACTACTGGGAGTAGGGACCCGGCTGCAGCCACCAGGGGGCGGGGCGAATGGGGTGGCCACCAGGGGGGGCGAATGGGGCAGCCACCCCTTAAGCCCAAGAGCCTCTGAGGACGAAATGCCGCCCCCAAACCCTCCCCTCCCCAGGATGCGACGATTGGTCGCCCTTTGGGTGAAAAGTGCGCCCTTCGGGTGGCTAAGTGTCACCCTGTCCCCTGAGGCTTTGCCCCTCCCCCTCCCCTTACCCAAATTCTAGATACGTCACTGGCGGCCATAGGGGCAAAAAGATTCTCCAAGTCTTGGTATTTAGCCGTCAGGGGAGCCGGACAAGGGATCATCACTCATTAGGGATTTAGCCCGACAGGAGCTAATTGCAAACAATCACTTCACTTGCCATTCAACACCGCGCATCGGAGCACGATTTGGATTGACACGAAAAGCCCAAACGTAAAATCCAAATCAGAGCCTAACGAAACTTTTTCAGAGTAGACACAAGCCGATTGAATCATAAGCATACCAATTTTACTGTTCAAGGTAAACTTTGTGCAAGTAATTCGCCTCGGCGAATGCGACAAGAGAGCCAAGAGCATGCCTTTGCTTCCTTCGCGCTGCGCTTACAAGCCCGGGAAATTAAGAGGCTACCATTCGCCGGCGGACGCACATTATTTGACACAGATTTGACGACAAGATATGATACACTTTTTGACAGACAAATTTAAGAGATTTAAATTTGTCTGTATTTAAAATTCCACTAGGACAAACAAAAATGGAAAACTTCATGCACATTTGTGACAAAAATGCCTAGAAATATATCAATGAAGAAAAGTAGTGCCGGCGGAGAGATGCCAAAATAACAAACATGTTAATTTATTAAACCAGTACTTATCGGAAGGGGCCCGGCTGCGCACGGCGGGGGGGTGAACTACGGGGGGTCGTAAACAAGGCAAGGAGCCCGGCTAGAGCCAGAGGAGGCCTGGGTAGTCCAGAGGGAGCCTGAAATTATAGCACGGGTTCCCAGATACAGCGAAGTGGGAGGAGTGGAATCAGGGGCGGATTCAGGCCGATGGTGGGGGAGGGGGGCAACGGGGGCACCAAATCGTGAAAAACATATGGTTTTTGTTTGAAGAAAATCCGTAAAAATCGGTAAAATCGGGGGATTTGGGGAGGGCATTGCCCCCTTTGCCCCCCCCTGGATCCGCTAGTGCTGTGGTTTCTTGCAGACCACAGGGACACGGACAAACCATAGGAGCCCGGGCAAATTGTAAGGGGCCGGGCAGACCGCAGGGGGCCGGGTAGACCACAGGGGGCCCGAGCAGACCACAGAGGGCCCGGACAGACTAAAAGGAGCCCAGACCGCCCACAAGGGGAGCGGGCAGACCACAGGGGCCCGGGCGGACCACACAGGACCCAGGCACACTACAAAAAGCCCAGACCACCTACAAAGGCCCCGGGCAGACTAAAAGGGGCCAAGGCAGAATACAAGAAGCCCGGTTGCAGTCATAGAGGAACCAAAAAGGTCCCGAGCCTGCCAGAAATAGGGCCCCGGATGCAGTCAAAATGGGCGTGAGAATATCGTTAGGGGCCCGTTTGCGGACACAGCGATTGTGGGTGGCCCTAAAGGGGACCGCACCCAAGCAAGCATGCCAGGGAGCCCGGCTGCAGCCACAGCAAGCCCAGATAGACCACGGGGCCCCGCACTCATGGCAAGGGCCCGTCCGTGGCATTAGAGGACCCGCGCCTCCTGGACCACAGGGAGCCCGGTTGCAGTCCACAGGGGGCCCGGGTGGATCACAGGCGCCCGGTTGCGGTGACAGGGGCTCGGGCGGATCACAGAGGGCCCGGTTGCAGTCACAGGGGCCCGGGTGGATAACAGGGGGCCGGGTGGATTCCAGGGGCCCGGTTGCAGTCACAGGTGGCCCGGTTGGACCACATGGAATCCGTTTGCAGTCACAGGGGGCCCGGGTGAATCTCAGGGGGCCCGGTTGCAGTCAAAGAGGGTCCGTGTGGATCACAGGGGGCCCAGGATGGATCACATGGGGCCCCGGGTTGATCACAGGGGGCCCCAGGTGGATTACAGGGGGCCCGATTGCAGTCACAGGGGTATGGGCCCGGTTGCAGTCACAGGGGGCCCGGTTGGATCATAGGGGGCCAGGTTGTAATTACAGGGGGCCTGGGTGGATCACATGGGGCCCGGTTGCAGTCACAGGGGACCTGGGTGTATCACAGAGGGCCCGGTTGCAGTCAAAGGGAGCCCGGGTGGATTACAGGGGGCCCGGTTGCAGTCACAGGGGGCCGGATGGCTCACAGAGGGCCCGGTTGCAGTCACAGGGGACCCGGGTGGATCACAGATGGCCCGGGTGGATCATAACTGGCCTGGTTGTAATCACAGGGGGTCCGGTTGCAGTCAAAGGGGGCCCGGGTGAATCACAGGGGGCCCGGTCACTGTCACAGGGGGCCTGAGTGAATCATAGGGGGCCCAGTCACAGTCACAGGGGGCCTGAGTGAATCATAGGGGGCCCGGTTGCAGTCACAGAGGCCCCGGGTGTATCACAGGGGGCCTGGTTGCAGTCACAGGGGGCCCGGTTGGATCATAGGGGGCCCGGTTGTAATTACAGGGGGGCCTGGGTGGATGACAGGGGCCCCGGTTTCAGTCACATTTGGCCCGGTTGGACCACAGGGAATCCGTTTGCAGTCACAGGGGGCCCGGGTTGATCTCAGGGGCCCGGTTGCAGTCAAAGAGGGCCCGTGTGGATCACAGGGGGCCCAGGATGGATCACATGGGGCCCCGGGTGGATCACAGGGGCCCGGGTGGATCAAAGGGGGCCCGGTTGCAGTCACAGAGTGCCTTGTTGCAGTCACAGGGGCCCCGGGTGGATCACAGATGGCCCAGTTGCAGTCACAGGGGGCCCGGTTGGATCGTAGGGGGCCCGGTTGTAATTACAGGGGGGCCTGGGTGGATCACATGGGGCCCGGTTGTAATTACAGGGGGCCTGGGTGGATCACATGGGGCCCGGTGGCAGTCACAGGGGGCCTGGGTGGATCATAGGGGCCCGGTTGCAGTCACAGGGGCCCCGGTGGATCACAGTTGGCCCGGTCCCAGTCCCAGGGGGCCCGGGTGTATCACAGGGGCCCGGGTGGATTACAGGGGGCCCGGTTGCAGTCACAGGTGGGCCGAGTGGTTCACAGATGGCCCGGTTGCAGTCACAGGGAGCCCGGGTGGATGACAGGGGGCCCGGTTGCAGTCACAGGGGCCCGGGTGGATCACAGGGGGCCCGGCTGGATCACAGGGGCCCGGTTGCAGTCACAGGGATGCGGGTGGATCAAAGAGGGGCCCGGTTGCAGTTACAGGGGGCCGGATAGATCACAGGGGGCCCGGCTGCAGTCACAGGGGGCCCGGGTAGATTACAGGGTGCCCGGGTGGATTACGGGGGCCCGGTTGCAGTCCACAGGGGGCCCCGTTGGATGACAGGAGGCCCGAGACTGCCGGAATTAGGGACCCGGCTGCAGTCAAAGTGGGCCTGAAAAATATCGTTAGGGGCCCGGTTGCGGGGACACCGAGGTTAAGGGTGGCCCACAGGGCACCCGCAAGCATGCCAGGGAGCCTGGCCTCAGCCAAAGATAGCCCAAGTAGACCACTGGGGCCCGGAATCGTGGAAGGGGCCCGGCTCTGTCCACAGGGGCCCGCAACTTGGGATTGGGGGGCTCGTCGGGTCATTGGGGGGCTTCTCCGAGCATTGGGGGGGCTCGAGCCCCCCAAATGTATGGAAACTTGCGCCCCTGACGTGTAGAATATAAACGAGCCGGGAATAAAATTAGAAAAACCAGCGTGTAATTAATATATTCATACAGATATCTATCTTTGAATGAGTGTAGGGAACATCAAAGGAATAGCAGATTTGTGGACAAGTGTACACATGCATGCCAGTAAGAACGTTTATTTCTAGGTAGGTATGGGTCTGGTGAGCTTTGGGGAGAACACATTTTAGGTGTCTATTACATGGATTACTATGTTCCTGATGCTTTTAAGTGTAAGGAGGACTTTTAAGATCCATTGATCATGCTTGTGTGGACATACCATGATAATAATTACGGTACAGGTACCTACTAAGGCCAAGCAGCAACATTGAAGCTATTTCCAGTCTGTATAGGATTGAGAAGAAGGTGGGATTGTGAGGCTGTTTATTATATGCTGTCAGGGTTGGATGTTTATTAATTGGGTAAACTCTTCCAAGTCTTGTGAATCTGTGTAAAGATATGTTGCAATTGTATCATGGGTGTGAAATTGAGATAGAAGTTCTATAAAACATATTTAGGCACTTATTACATATTTCATTTCAAATGAAGCTTTATTGAATTCCTTCACAATTCAAATGTTAAAAGAAAGATCTTGGGACCGTACCAGTGGCGGATCCAAGGGGGGCGAAAAAGGCATTTGCCCCCCGAAATGGAAAGCTCAGGGAAAAACTATGTTTTTGCCCCCAAAAGTTATTGACCTCCTTTTTTGCCACTCTTTTTTAGTTTATAAGCAATATTTTGGTGCTTCAACTCTTAACTTTAAACAGAACCAGTTAATTTCAGTGTAAATACTGGGCCTCGGAATGGAAAAATTATCTTGAGCGCATATTTTTCATCTCGTTAAGTTTTTTCTTTGCTTTTCGCCTCAAATACCCAAAATTCTATCGGCAAGTGATATTTTAGAGCAGCTTTAACAGCCTGAATTTTTTGTTGTTGTTTTTTTTTGCTTTTTGACTTTTGACTTTGGTTTGCCCCTCCCAAACCGGCCGGCCAGATCCGCCACTGGACACCACAGACCCTTTTTATACCTACAGGTATCCTGTTAGTCTAACAATGACAAATTGATAGGTCTAAATCCTAAGCTATGCCAACTTGTTGCTTATGTAGTCGGCTCGTGCGGCTGCTCCCGGTCAGCGCCCCTGCCGGGCGGTCGGCTGGTCGCCGTCCCCTGCCCGCACCCCTGTCGGGCGCCTGACCGGTCACCCTCCCCTGCTCTGTGCGTGGGCTGGCTTGCGCCGAGGCGTGGCTGGGCGTGGGGCCGATTGGGGCAATTCGGTATAGTGAGTGCGGCGTGGTCATGTGTGCGCCCCTGCGCGAGCGCTGGCCATAGCCCGGGGCGGGGTGACCCGTCGCAAGTGAGACCTGTGGAGGCGGGGGGCATTGGAAACCCGGTGCTGGAGCGTGACGGTCATGTTGTGTTGCCAGTGCGTGGCCTAATATACTCAGGACTAGGCTCAGATTGTCTACAATGGTGACAGCCATTAGTGCTTATCTATGATTTGCACTATTCGTCCCACGCCTTTTATTTTCAAATTAGCATGTTTCTAGCTGTGGCAGCCCTGCCGCTAGACATGTTGGATCGCACCTCGCTCCGCGTCACTGTCAGCCAGAAACAGTGACTGAAGTTGAAGTAACTGAAGAGGCTACCAGTCTTCAGTGATTTTGCTGTTATTATCGGCTCCTTCAGCCTTCTGTGTTTCATTAGGCTGGGGCGTCTCTTCGATGGACTGCGATGATGCTGCCCCTCTACAGTACGTCGATTGGTTTCTGTACCACCGTTGGTGCCTCTGAGCCTTCTGCGCCTTCATGGAGGGACATCACGATGCTCCACTCCTTCAGTAGCTGCTGAGACTGCTGCATCTCTACAGCTGTTCCTGAAGTTTTTGAACCTTTTTGGTGGTTCTGCGCTGCGTGAAGCTGCTTCACTGGTGGTACCTGCTGCTGCTTCACTGGTGGTACCTGCTGCTGCTTCACTGGTGGTACCTGCTGCTGCTTCACTGGTGGTACCTGCTGCTGCTTCACTGGTGGTGCCTGCTGTTGCTTCACTGGTGATACCGGCTGCTACATTACGTCACCAGTGGTGGGTGAGCCTGCCTCTCCTCTTCGGTGGTGACTGGCGTTGCTGCACGTTCCGGTTGGAGCAAGTCTGCGGTTGCTTCTCGTCTTCGGTGGATTCTGCCGCGGCTAGCTGTTTCTGGCCGCCCCTGGCGCTGCTGCGCGTTCCACCGGCTACTGAGACTGCCTTCGCTGGATTTTCCGGCCTGCTGCTGATCCGGCCACTGCTGTATGATGCTTCCCGCCGTCCCGCGTGGCGTCTGAAGACTACGAAAAGATAAGTTGTTTGTGCTTTTGTGTTTGGTTGTTTATCTATTTGTTTGTTTTCACTGTGTGATGGCTATGAAATCTGATGCTGAGGTAGCTGGGGTGGGACCTAGCTGTAGTACTAGTAGCTTCTCTTTTCCGGCCCTAAAGTTTTCAGGGGATGGATCATTTGTCAGATTCAAATCTGATTTGGACACGTTCTACACAATTCATAACTTCAATGATGGTCTAAAGCTTCGATTTCTTCCCCTTTGCCTCACTGGGGTCGCACGAGATGCTTTTGAGTCGCTCACATCTGAGCACAGGAGATCATATGATGCTGCAGTTGAGAGTTTGACCAAATTTTTCGTCGGACCATGCGCACTGGATGCCCATGCAAAGCTTCGGGAGTTAAAATTTGAGGCATCCATGTCACTTGATGCTTTCATCATCCAGTTCAAACATTTGATTGGCCAGGATTTTCCTGGTCACGTAAGCGATCAGGTGCTGTTCCATAGTCTCCTGCCCACCCTTCCCATTAAGTACCAGGAACAGATAATAGCTCAAGGCTTAGAAACTTTCGATGACGCCGTGAGCAAAGTGAGGAACTTGATTCGCAGTGAGTGCTTCCAGACACCAGTTAGACAGGTGAGAAGGGAAGAAAGCACAGCGATGGAACAAATTTTGCAGCGTATCGAGTCCATCGAGCGTCGCTTAAGTCACGGTCAGGGGGGCCAACGAGGTGGGAATCTGGGCAGTCACACCAGACGCCCTGATACTTCATCTGCTCCGAGACGAGCCTGCTACTGTTGTGGCAGCTTATCTCATCTTAGAGCGACATGTCCTCTGCGTGACACGTGTTGTTCAAGATGTGGCCGACGTAGCCACACCTCTGATGTGTGTCCGTTGCGGGGAAACGGACACGGGGGCGTGGTTCCGCAGAGCGCAGAACAGCGCCCCCCGAGTCAGCACCAGCAATAGGTGCCACTGTTTCTGAGCCTGTTGATTGTGGCACAGATGAAAGCAGTGTTGCGCTCCATACTGACACGATCTTTTCAGGACCAACAATGGTAGGTTCCGCAGATCCTGAAGCCAGCGGATCGGGGCCGGCCGAGGGCAGGGTTGCCCTTGATGACAGCATGACTTTTTCAGGCTCTATCTCTGGTACCTCTTGTAAATTTTTGCTTGACACTGGGTCTTCCATAAGTGTTCTTAAGAAATCTGTGTATGATTTTCTATCAGGTCTTCATCTTCATGAAACTTCAACTAAAGCGAAAACAGCGTCTCAAGCTGAATTACCCCTCTTGGGGAGAGTGTCTGTCCCTATTAAGGTTGCTGGTAAAACCCATATAGTAAAAATGTACGTCTCTGACAGCATTGATGTGCCGTGCCTTCTCGGTCTAGATTTCCTTAAATCTGTCCCTTGTGTCATTGATCTCCCTGGTAAAGAGTTAGTTATTGTGGATAATCAGAATATTCGCTCCATATCTGCTGATAGCACATCTGTGGGTGGTGCTGTTCTTGGCAGTGATGTCTCGCTTCCCCCAGGATCGGAGTGTTTTGTGACAGGACGTGTCCACAATTGTGACTATGAGGGCTTGATTGTTGTGGAACCGAGTCTAGATATGCCTGGCGTGGAGGTGGTGAGGTGTGTTGCCCACTTAGAAAAGTCATCTGTACCACTATTGATTCGTAATGTAACGACAGATAACATTACCTTGCCAAAACATTCACATATGGCAGATTTGGAGGTCGGTTTCGTGGAGGAGGACATGCAAAAACCAGGGGTGCCGGGTGATGCCGTGGACATCGAGTCACTTGTTGACCTAACTGGCGCTGATATATCAGACCATCAGCAGCGTGCATTGATATCTGTGCTTAAGAAACACGAGTCTATGTTTGATGGTCACATTGGGCACACTTCACTCGTTACGCACAAAATAGACACAGGCGATAGCCCCCGATCCGCCAGAGCCCCCGGCGAATTCCTCCACACTTGACAGGACAAGTTCGGGACGAGCTTGATAAGTTGGTAAGTCAGGGAATCCTGGAGGAGTCTGAAAGTGGATGGGCGTCCCCCATCTGCTTGGTCAAAAAGAAGTCGGGTGAGCTGAGAATTTGTGCTGATATGCGTAAGCTGAACTCTGTAACACGACTTCCAGCTTTCCCGATCCCACGAATTGACGACACGCTTGAAGCGTTTGCGGGTTCATCACTCTTCTGTGTGTTGGACATGAACGCAGCGTATCATCAGGTGGAAATTGATCCCAGTGATAGGGACAAGGCCACCATAACTACTCCTCTCGGAAACTGGAGATATAGGCGTATGTGCTTTGGTTTGAGCTCTGCACCCTTCACCTGCTGTAAGCTTCTGAATCTTGTCCTTGGTGATATGCCCAAAGACTCTTGTGTTCATTATTTTGACGACATAATCGTGCACGGGAAGTCGTTTGATGAGGTGCTGACGTCACTGGATGGGACTTTGCATCGCCTGCGGGCGGCTGGTCTGACTTTAAATTTGGCTAAATGTCAGTTCTTTGCGCCAGAAGTAGTTTTTTTGGGCCATGTTATTTCCAGTAGCGGCATGGCTACAGATCCCGAGAAGGTGTCCAAAGCTCGTGACTGGCCTCAGCCTCGGACCAAGAAAGAATTGGCTAGCTTCCTTGGCCTCTGCTCATACTTCAGGAAGTATGTTAAAAACTTTGCCCACATAGCCGCACCACTGTTTGATTTGACGCGAAAGGAGGTGTCATTTCAGTGGTCACATGGCGCTGATCAGGCATTTCAGGGATTAAAGGCGGCACTTTGTGAGGCTCCCGTTGTTGCGTTTCCCAACTTCGGCGACGATGCTGGCAACTTCACCCTTGACTGCGATGCCAGCAACGAGGGTGTGGGGGCTGTTCTGATGCAGGAGCAGGCGGGCACTGACCGTGTGATTGCGTATGGGAGTCACCGTTTGACTAAATCCCAGAGAAACTACTCTACCACTAAGAAAGAGCTTCTGGCCTGCGTGATTTTTGTGCAGGAGTTCTCTCATTATTTAATGGGGAAGTCGTTCCGACTCAGGACGGATCATAGTAGCCTCCAGTGGCTGCTGAACTTAAAGAATCCTTCCGGAATGTTGGCACGTTGGTTGGAGATCCTGGGGAATTTTCAGTTTCAAATCCAGTATCGACCTGGGGCTGAGAATTCGGCAGCTGACGCCCTGAGCAGGCGACCCTCTGAGCTGACAGATGTTGGATGCCAAACGGAACCCTGCTGCAGGTTAACGGCAGGGCAGAATCCCCTTGGCACGGTGCAGAAACGGCCTGAACTAAGCCAGCACTCTCCGGGGTCCATCCAAGGATTTGATCACCGATCTAGGGCTTTCGCCGTCGAGAACCCTGCAGACAGAGACGCATTGCCTGATAGGTCCATCTCTGTGTGTGATAAGCCTGATGAATGTTCCTCCTCAACGTCAGCTCCGGATCACAGAGGGGAACATTGTGCACGTGTGGCTGCTTGGGATTGGCCCTTGAGCTTCATCCAGGAAGAGCAGAGCAAGGACGAGTCTTTGGCTGAGATTGCGATCGTTTTGGCCAGTGGTGAGAACCCGTCCCGCAACAGTGTCTCTGCTCGGCTAAGACCTTGGCTGAAGCATTGGCCTCGGCTCCGCCTTGTGCGGGGAGTGGTCTTTCGTGTATATCGCAGGCGGGCTGGTGCCCCTGAACAGCTGCAAGTTGTTATCCCTCCTGGCTTAGTTGGTGGGGTCCTTGCCTCGCTACATGGGGGTCCTTGCGGTGGACATTTTGGCTCTGATAAGATGGTCAAGCAGGTGCAAAGTCGGTTTTTCTGGCTCGGCATGACCTCTGATGTGGAACGTTACTGTGCTCAGTGTGACCGCTGCATGGGTCGCAACTCACCCAATCCACAGCCAAGGGCACCCATGGGAGAGTTGTTCTCATCAGAACCATGGGAGGTGATATCGATTGATTTCCTGACAGATCTGCCAGTGACGGAACGCGGGAACAAGCATCTGCTTGTCTGTTGTGACCATTTCACACGCTGGGTTGAGGTGTTTCCCTTGCCGGACATGTCAGCCATAACTGTAGCAAAAACTTTGGCCACTGAGCTTTTCTCCCGCTATGGTTGTCCCTCACGCTTGCACTCAGACTGTGCCGCGAACTTCAAGAGCCAGCTGATTGCCGAGTTGTGTCGCATCATGGGCATTCAGAAGTCCAACACGACTGCCTTCCATCCGGAGGGGAACAGTCGTTGTGAACGGGTTAACCGGACTGTTCTAAACATGCTGGCCAAATATTTGTCGGACAACCACTCTGAGTGGGATAAGCACCTTCCTCTCTTGATGTTGGGGTATCGTCCCCAGATTCACAGGTCATTGGGATACTCACCGTTCTATCTCATGTTTGGGCGCTCACCAAGGCTGCCCATAGATGTTGAGATCGATGCACCCCACAGCGTGCGCTCTAAGCCAGCGGCACAGTACATCGACGAGCTCTGTGATGGACTTCGAGATTTGTATCGAGACGCTCTCAAAGTCTCGAATCACAGCCACAAGCGTAATAAGAGTTTGTACGAGCAGAAACTTAACTCATTCACCTACAACCAGGGAGACTTGGTCATGCTGTTCCGTGGAGTGGCGAAGAGAGGTGAGTACCATAAGTTTCTGCGACCATGGAAGCCAGCTGTCGTACTGGCTCGCAAAGGTGAGCTGAACTACTGGGTGCGCTTGGGGGACGGCAAAAGGTTGTGTGTTCACCATAACCGGCTCAAGCCACGCAGTGTCCGGCAGGGCGACGTTCCGACAGTGGATCAGTCCCATGATGCACCTGTGCATGGTGCAGTGAATCTGGGCAGTACCACGGTCGACAGTGATCTGGGAAGGGTCCCAGATGTGGTTTGTGATTCCCCGGATGTGGCTGGTGATGTGACTGGTGGTTCTTGTCGTGAAACAGATGCGGTTCCAGAGACATCATCACCAGAACCTTCTCAAGTGGGGTCAACTGATGCGCCAGTGAGTAACACTGACAACAGGGTAGACTCTTCTTTCCGGGAGCAGATGAGAACCCCTCCTAAATCAGCGTCAGATGACGTCTTTCATTCACCCTGTCCTCATCCTGAAGATAGCGAGGGTGAGGGCACCGATGCTTCCATCACGATTCCGGGAGCCGAGTGCTCTCCGGGCGGACTGATGCCGAGGCGCTCAGTCAGGGAGCGGCGTCCGCCTGATCGCTTATGTCTGTACATTTTCAGCGAGTCCTTCTAGGGCCCGCTTCATTGAGTGTTGTCAAATCCATCTTTGTGGACGTATCTGCGATCGTATGCTCTCTTGCTCACTCATCTCGTGCACTCGTTTCCCTGAATGTGTTTGTAAATAATGTTTGTTCTATTTGTGTGAGGCATTGTCTCACACCATACTCTGGTCCCCAGGGGGGATCGCGAGTCTTCAAAGGAAGGAAGAATGTAGTCGGCTCGTGCGGCTGCTCCCGGTCAGCGCCCCTGCCGGGCGGTCGGCTGGTCGCCGTCCCCTGCCCGCACCCCTGTCGGGCGCCTGACCGGTCACCCTCCCCTGCTCTGTGCGTGGGCTGGCTTGCACCGAGGCGTGGCTGGGCGTGGGGCCGATTGGGGCAATTCGGTATAGTGAGTGCGGCGTGGTCATGTGTGCGCCCCTGCGCGAGCGCTGGCCATAGCCCGGGGCGGGGTGACCCGTCGCAAGTGAGACCTGTGGAGGCGGGGGGCATTGGAAACCCGGTGCTGGAGCGTGACGGTCATGTTGTGTTGCCAGTGCGTGGCCTAATATACTCAGGACTAGGCTCAGATTGTCTACACTTATACCATAATAGTAAGGTTTTCTTTTTACATGCATGCTCTGCAGCACCATGTATGGAATGTGATTCTGAGTAGCTTTCACTTCTGTTTTAATGACAGAATATACTTGTAATATGTCTGTTATTATTTTGGGTCGAAATTGTGAAACAGACTGCATACTGCTTATGCTACATAGGTACCATTGCCAGCACTGGACTGCTAAACTTATTCCTTCATCTTTTTCAGAACAAACAAAGAGCCCATAATTTGTTATTCCTATTAATGTTTTTATCATGCTATGACTCATTTATTAAACAAATATATACATTATATATATATATATATATATATATATATATATATATATGTAATATGTATATACATGGCATTACATTGTGTGGTAAAAAAGGTTGTTTGTGTCAGCATGTAGGGGCTAGGCTTTGATGAAATATTATTAATCATGTCAAATAATGGCAAGTATCCAATGGAGCAAGCATGACATTACACCATGCCTGTGCGGCTGTAGTTAAGAATGTTTGTGTTTCCTGATTCTATCTGGGACTGAATTAGCAGTGACTACTTCCGGAAAATTGTGAATTTGTCTTCTTTTCTGACACCCTAGGTACACTCCAACGGTTGTGAGTGGCTGCCTCTGCTATGGCAGTGTTATTATAACTGCTACTACTGATATGATAACTGCTATATTTGTACTCCCGATGCCAGGAAAACAAATTGCTGTACTTACTTGCTGCCGGCATTTCATTGATCCATCAGCCGATGGATCTTGTATTCTTATGCCCTTTTCACTTCCCCTCCCTCCTTGTTTCACCCTAACAGTTGCACCCACACGTTTCCCTAGCCGCCGCCGTGCTCGTGCACTCTATTGTAATACAATGTTGCAAACGTGCATGGTGCCCGATCTGGTCACCCGAATCCACGAGACATTTGATCTCGACAATTAGGTGTGCCATCTGCACGCGTGGGTCGTCGGCCTCCTACGCTCCGTCCGTGGCTCGCTCGTCCGTTGCGCTGCCCCTCCCCCTTGCCGTACATGCCCGTTGCTTTGCGCCCGTCTTCTCGGGGCCCGCTCACCCCGGCATATCTGAAATCACCTTCAAATTTTTTTGTTTTCGTTTCTGTGGCAATTTTTCCCCTCTGAAATGTATTGTGTTTGGGATGTTTTTTTTTTGGGGGGGTACCTGAATACATGTATGAAAGTACTGTATTTTATTGTGGCAAGTTCTATTTCTGCTGACTTTCAAATTTCATCTTAAGATCCGTCTATATGTGAGTGGTGCTTAAATATGATTCATATATTTTTAGATGCACGGTTTGCGACAATTTGATCCAGGGGTGTAACTGCGAAAATTTTAGGGTTCTTTTTCCTAGCCGACCCATAAAATTTTACGGGCAGTGTTAGATTAAAAACGTTAAAAGAGTAAAAGAACGTTAAAAACCTTAAAATTTTGTCGAAACATCTATAAATACTTTTTTTTATTTGCAGTCCACACTTCCCCTCGGGCCGAAAAATACTTTGGCCCTCTGGTTTGAGCGTCTGAAGGAGCATGACCCTAATTCCCCCCCTGATCCGCCAGTGCCTGGACACACACCCAAAAAATCATGGTAGCGGTAACAACCCTAACTTTCGGACTATGGGAGCAGTGCCCACCATTTTCCAGCCGTTCCCGTACCTTGTTTTCAGCAACAAATCAAGCGATAAGCCGAGTCATCTTTGGTCCCACCAACGTCGACGACCCTTTCCCACAACTTCAAAATAGTTCCTGCGCCTATGCTGTAAGCTTCTTGCTCATCAAAGGTTAAAGCTCGAAAAGCAGCAAACGTGGAAAAAAACAAAAATGATCTGACCTCAGGTCAGGTCAAGGTTACTTTTTAATATAGCATAGTCAATATGCATATCAATGAACTCGCAGTAGCAATCTGAACGCAATAATATCAAAATAAAAGATTTTTCATCATTTCGAAGTTATTGACCTAAGCCTGAAAACTGCTTAAATCGCCCCATATCCGCCCGGGTGGGGGTCTTTTTAGACCCCCTTCGGGATTTTCCAAAGTGATCAAAAAACGGCGGCGCGTAGCGCCGCCAAACTTAGTATAGCTGTTCCTCCATCATTTTTACATCTTTCCTGAAAATTTTAGCTCAAGGTCATATCAGGTCAGGTCACCAGGCCAGGCGAAGTGACCTCACCCCAAAAAATGTTTAGGGCCGCATACCTAAGGGAAGGGTTAATCGATCAAGTTGAAACTCATACCACATATTGGGCCCACGAGGAGCTACAAATTTGTTCCGGGATTTTTTATATTGGTGACCTAAGGTCATGTGCAGAGCATGACCTCCCCATTGTAAATACATGGGAAAATCACGAAATGAGCTTTTCTCAGTGAGTATGGATGGAATCAACTTCAAAAATTGGTTACGACTTGCTTTTTAGCCCATTTCTGAAGTTGATGCCAAATATTTTGACTTGTAACCTTTAAAAGGTCACCTTAGGTCAAATAAGCATTTTTTGGTGTTTTACTCTATAAATTTGGAATAAACTAAGATAAAACTTTTATTTTGTGACCAAAGTGTTTGTACAGTCACTGGAAGTCGAATGATATACATCATGACTATACCAGGCCAATTTAAGTCAGACCGTTGACCTGGGTCAGGTCAAATTCTTAAATTTGACCTGACACAACAATATTATATAACATTCGATTCGTATTGACGAGAGGATTGCAATGGTGCATCAACTATTTCTATATCTTGTTTGGTTTGGAAGTTATTAGCGAAAAAGGAAACGCCTTTTTGCATGGGTGGCTATGGACATTCCCAAGAATATGCCCGACATTCAGTGACATGTAGCTCCCTAGGCTTTGACCTGACACGAAAATGAATGGAACTGTAATGAAAGAGCAACTCAAGAGCTTTCGAATGGTGTTAGAAAAATGTTTCTAGCTATCATAGTTTCTGAGATATATGAGGTTTTCTTAATACACCTGATATTAGCGATTTTGACCTATTTTGACCTCTGGTGACCTTGATATTGTCCTGACAAGAAAAATGACTGAAGTATTTTCGATATCATTTTTGACGAGCTTTTGATTGCCGTTTTGCGCTTTTTTCTAGCTCTCTTAGTTTTTTTAGATCGTGGGGGTCTTTTTTATTCCCCCCCACCAGCGCGAAGGTGGCTCGTACCCGCCACCGGGGCAAGGGATATGACTTCTCAGAGGTCACATGTAAAACATTGCAGCATGAACCTAGAAAGGGGCCCAGGATACTATGGTTAGGATAATATGCACTTATTCTCAGCTGTATCTACACAAATACAGCCCAATTTCTGTTTTCCCCTTTATTTCCAATGGAGAGGTCATGGTCCATACTTGACCTTAGGTCATCGATATGAAAAATCCCGGAATATATGTTGTAGCACTCGGTGGGGCCATTATGTGGTATAAGTTTCAATCCCATATATGTACTTGTTTCTTACGTATGCCACCTTAAACGTTTTTTTTAGGTGAGGTCACTTGACCTGTAATGGTGAACTGACCCTAATGATACAACCCTAAAATTTTGAGAAAAGTTGCAAAATTGATCGAGAAGGCGTGCCGAGTACGGCGGCGCTTCGCGCCGCCATTTTTTCGTGCTGCCGGAAAAACCCGAGGGGGGTAATCAAGCACCTCCCGCCAGGGCGATAGTTAATAGCTAAACAGGTCGAAAACTGCGTTAAGCTAGAGCCATAATTTAGGCGAATCCTCTCGTTACGGTGAATCAAATTATCTATGGTATAAACATGCTGTGTCAAAATCTAAGAATGACCAAACCAAAGGTCAGGTCAAGAGCGTTATCTGGTCTGACATAATCGATATGCATACCAATCGACTCGTAATGACAATTTAAGAATAATGGTACTAACGTGAAATCTCTATCATCATTTCTTGCCAAGTTGTCCTGCGAAGTTGTCCGGGTTTCCTGCGAACCCATGTCTAAAAAAAAGCTTAAATAGTCCCGAATGACCTTACAGAGATCACAGATCAAACATGTCAAGTTGGACCTTTGGGGTGGTCCAATATACTTTTACTATGTGAACAGGAATCTACTTTAACCCTTTCCCTACTGGAGGTATTTTAATCCCTCGCCCTACCAGAGGATCGATTCGACCTCCCAACGCTTGAAAACTAAGAAAGGTGGAAAAACGCGGTAAAGCTTAGCGTGTTGCCCGAGACCTGAACTCTCCGACGGTGGAAAATTATTTTTACCCTAGGTTAACGAGTGACCTTGTGATGTCACAAAATGGCGAAATTGTGACACATTTAGAAAATTCCTTATAATTCGGGAATCAATGGGCCTGGAATAAAGCCCGAGGTGTCAATGTGTTTGTCTTGATGCAAGGAATTCAACAAAATGCGGCATGGGCTTGTAAGGTCACACGTGACCTTGACTTAGGTCCATCATGATCAAAGTCAGGTCGCATACCATTCGAACACTTGGGTGATGCTCGTCACTATGATACCAAATTCATTGCTGCATCTCGTCCCGTTTATGAGAATTCAACAGCTTCTAAAACTCACCAGCTTCTAAAATTCGCCAACAGCTTCTAAAATGGTAACCTTTGCTGACCTTTAGGGAGCCCTGGTGCCTTCGTTATGGACTTGACCTTAAAATGGATCACATATTCCAGATTTCCTTTTCAGGAGCTTTCGAATGTTGTTTAGAAACTTGATCTAACTATTCTGGAAGCCGAGCGACGCCCCGTTTTTTCAGGCTTATTTCTAGGGCCAAAATTGTCTTGCATTGGCTTAGAAATGACGTCATAACTCGGTGACCCAACATGACATTGACTTGAAATTTTGTCAAGACGTTTCAAATTAATTTTTTATACAATCTCCACGCAGCATTGGGCTAAACTAGTCTCTTTTTGCGTGTCATCGTGAAGAGGAAGAGGAAGAGCAGAGTGTGGGATGTCACGGGCACGTCGAACCTGACGAAAACTGGCTGTTTCCAGCCTCCACAGATCGAATGCACCTTCAAATGCAGGAATCAAGGATAATGGCAATATGTATCTGTATATTTTACAGCTTCAACAGGCACCGACACCCAATTAGTAATGCAGTCATGTTACATACAACAGCGTAGTCCAACGATTATTCAAATAACATGGGTATACCACACACACATGCACACATGTACTAACACGCATTAAGTAAAAACTACTAAAAAGCTGTTTCGTAAATGTGCTGATATGCTTAACCCCCGCCCCATCGGGGGGCATCGGTGCCCCCTCCCCCGAAGGTTTTCTCGAACAACTACTACCATATTAATAGGCTTCAAGGGCTTCAATTGGCCAAGGTGCCACATTCCCTTTAATGAAGTTCGGTGGTGCAATTTAAGTTCAAGCGCCGATGCCCCAGTCTTATCTCACGAATACAAATACATTCGCTTATCGTTACAGTGTTGCCACACCGTTTTGCCTTCTCCCCGGTTACACTACTTTCTTCACAGCACTTAATTCACGAAATTAGAACGGCGTTGCATAAACCAGTCGTTGATGGTTCTCGCTAGTGAATCCCGGCCTGATCGAGCATGGGCAGCAGTATATCGCCACATGACTCTCTCAGACACAGGCTCACAATAGCAAGATAGGAGATATGTTCAGATTTCTTGATCCTACAAGACGTCTGAAAAAGAAAATTCATTGTGAAGCACCGGAGACTCCTTGTTTTTGGAATCGTGCCGCAAGAGTTCGTTAAATTTGTAAAAACATAAAAAACTCCGATTTCATTTTCAGCATTAACAACATCTAGGCGGCATGATACGAGCGACTTAAAGTAAGGTCATTCCATGTCAACTCGACACACCAAGTGCCAATTTTTACACGGCACCATCTCGGATCTTTATGATACTTTGCATACAGGATTATCGTGGGCTGGGAACACGAATATGAGAATATTAGGAACTTACCTCACATATTTTCGGATATATGACGATGTCAATATTTGCTAAATGCTGTTGCATTCCCGTCTAAGCCATACCATGACCTCAAAGCGGTTTTAAAAATTTGCATTGTGCAAGCCGGTGGCCATCAAAATAAAGGTATGCATCCTTCTTTCAAATATTTACGAAAATTAGGCGATAGCCGTAATATTTAAAAAAAGAGGAAATCTGAGCGGGTGCCGTGCACTCAGTGTGTCGAGTTGGCATGGGGTGACCCAATACCAGAGGGCTCTCCACCAAGAAGTCCGGATCCTCTACTTACCATGATTACTTGGGCCTGCTTATAAGGTCCGATGACGACGTCACACACTGGGTCGTAGCTCATCTTAGTGTCCACAGACATTTCGTCGAAGAGGATGGCGCAATTCCGTTGGAGCGGCGGCATGTCCCGGGCTGCACCTCCAAGAACCGCAGTAGCCCGTCGAAGGTACCAGGAATCACATGGAAGCCTGCCACCCACCGTCTGAGGCATCGAGAGGAGGGCAGGGGCCACCTGCAGCATTGTAGCAAGTGTTAGCTTCTCGGGGAGTAGTGGATATGGGTTCCGAAAATGTAATGGCTGTTGATCGGAGGTCATAGTTCTTCAGTGAATTTTTAGGGGTTTCAATGCGCTTATGGTCGTCTCAAAAATGTATTGTGACGATTGAACAAAACATATGATACAATCTGCAAATGGATCTTCCAATATGACTTCAACTTAATGTTTCCTTTACAGGTCCCATAAAAACCCATATATACCAGTATATTATTAAATAATAAACTTATATCAAAGCGATTCAAGAAGGCTGTAAAAGGCTATAGAGCCAGCCAAAATTTGTGCTTGCTGTTTGTTTCATAATGTTTGTTTGTTAGTCGAGTGGACCAAAGTTGTAATTTTCTGAGTACAAATATGGTTGCAACATTGACCACCCCCACTGTAACAAAATATTGGGCATGGAACAGGATTAATTTTTTATGTTTTACTAAAAGCTGCATCCTCCATGCTCACATGGTTGATTTGGTTATACCTCTTACCTGAAATGCCCCATACATTATCCTAGCAAAATTAGTTTTTTTTTTCATAAAATAAAGCAATTTATCTGTATAGCACCTACTACTTCCTGTAGTCACTAAAACTATGGCTCTCCTTATCAGTATGCAGTACACATACTGGACCATCTCTCCCACCATAATTTTTGGCAGAGCACCCCATCAAAACCTTTCCAGAAAATTTAACATTTTTCGGTGGCAGACCAAAGTTGCTCCCATGGACCAAAGCTGCTCAAATTTAAGGTTCCAAAAATAATTTGGATTTCACTAAGATAATCTCTCCAATGTATAACTTACCTAATGTTCTTCAGTTTTTTTTTTTTTTTTTTTTTTTTTTTTTTTTTTTTTTTTTTTTTTTTTTTTTTTTTTTTTTTTTTTTTTTTTTTTTTTTTTTTTTTTTATTTATATATTTATTTTTTTTTTTTTTTTTTTTTTTTTTTTTAATTTTTATTTTTTTTTTTTTTTTTTTTTTTTTTTTTTTTTTTTAAAATTTTTTTTTTTTTTTTTTTTTTTATTTTTTTTATATTTTTTTTTTTTTTTTTTTTTTTTTTATTTTTTTTTTTTTTTTTTTTTTTTTTTTTTTTTTTTTTTTTATTATTTTTTTTAATTTTTTATATATTTTAATTATTCCCCCCCCTTTATATTTAAATTTTTTCATTTTCCTTTTTAAAATTTGGCGGGTTCTAATTAAAATGGGGGTTTTCACCCTATTCTTCACCACTTCCTTTTTGCTTGGCATCTCTCGGAAAAGAGAAAAACTTGAAGCAGTTTCTACAACTGTGATGAGAACATTTGGGAAAAAAGAAAAAGGCATTATTCTTATTCTGCAAAATAATAATTATGGGTTAAAGAAGGCCAGGGGACCGGGTTAGAAGGTTGAAAGAGCATCTCAGCCTCCTACCACACCAGTCTACAAAGCATAGCAACAACCCAGACCAAGCACAGCAGCTACACAGAGTAACTACAATCCCTGGCACTGGTTGAAATTTTTGGGTACCTGAATGATTTATGTGCTGCCTTTTTAGTATTAATATATGTGAATAGCTTCAATTCACATCAAACGTCCCCACCCCTGGAAATGTACAAGACATCAACATTATTTTACCCCAGTCTGCAAAGTATGGCAGCAGGCCAGACGAGTCACACCAGCCATCTAAAATTCTCGCACTGCCAGCCACCAAAAATTCACACCAATCTGCCATATACCAGGGAGAAAAACATACTCATTCCTACCCACACGATGCAATGCTACCTCTCTTATTAGTTAGTTAGTTGAGGACTTTTTATAAGGCCCTCTCCTATGTCTTTATACCCATTTAGCCATTATTTGTTTTGTTTCCAGTGTCACCCCCTCGAAACAGTCTCACAAATTCGCACCAGGTTGATAAAATTCGCACCACTCACTCCTGTCTCCAAGGGCACTCGCACCAACGAGATGTCGTCGAAGATGCCATACTTTGCACGCTGGATTTTCCCCACTGTTCACGACTTTGATAGCCCATCAGAATAATAAAACAGTAAAAAACGAATATCTTATCCAGAATATCGAAACATAATGACGAAACAAAGACAAGAAAGAGATAATAACATAATAGTTTCTTGCATTTGGCCCGTTGGCTGCTGGACAAGCACCACATTATAACATAACGCCGTTGTTGTTTTGTAACAACAATGATTCTCAGAAAAAATTCCATAAAACACAAATTACCAGACATCTTCTGCAGGGAAATCATTTAGACCTCTGGTTTTCCATGAAAACCGTCAGGAAACCATCAAAAGATAGGGGTTTTCACCTCCAGAACGTGGTTCTTAGAGGTATTTTTTCGAAAATTTTAACACGTAATGTCAATGGGAGAATTTGTAAGGGTTTGCTGGAGGCGTGATTTTGACCAAACCATGACGTTTAAGCTCAATTTTTTTGCTGATCCATAGAGAATAAACTCAGTTCCTTCTTTTAACACGCGCATTGACGGGGGGTGGGTACCCGCCCCCCCTCGGGTTTTTCGGAGATAGCAGAAAAACGGCGGCGCGTAGCGCCGCCGTACTTGGTATACCTTTTCCCTCATCATTTTTACAACTTCTGTGAAAATTTTAAGGTTAGGTCATCTCAGGTCAGGTCACCAGTACAGGTCAAGTGACCCGACCTCAAAAAAGTTTAAGCTAGCATAAGTCGGAGCAGGGTGAACTTATCCGATTGAAACTCATATCACATAATGGCCCCACCGAGTTCTCTAAAATATGTTCCGGTATTCTTTATATTGATGACCTAAGGTCAGGTACGAGGCATGACCTCTCCATAGGAAATACATGGGAAAAATGTTTTTTACGGAATAACTCAGTAACGGATGGTGATAGAGCATTTATTTTAGCTGCATTATACTCGCCTGGGCTTTGCGGTTCTAATGATATGCATTTTATATAATGTGACCCTGACCTGACCTCAGGTCAGGTCAAATCCTTGATTTGACCTAGCAAGGTCAAATTATATATCATTCGATTCGGCTTGCTAAGAGGATTCATATAGTTCAAGTAGTTTTGCTCTATCTGTACTTGTTCAGATGTAATGTCCGAAAAACTGAATTTACATGTTATCCCTATGACGGGCATGTTTTGACCTCTCATGACCTTAAATGTGACCTGACAAAAAAATGGTTCGAATGTTTTCGATGGAGAAGTGGATGGGCAGCCCAACACCGTTTACCGTTTTTCGCTACCTACCGTGGTTCTCGAGATCTTAGGGGGGCGGGTACCCGCCCCCCGTCAATGCGAAGGTGGCTCAGACCCCCGTCAATGCGCGTGTTAAAACCAATTTTAGTGTTATTTTTTAGGTTTATAATAACAAATAACTTGTTCAAATATGTGCTATAATTCTCTAGATGCCCGCTTCGAGTAGAATGCCAGACTGCTCAACCAATCAGAAGGCTGAATGCTACCATATGCTGCCAGAACCCTCCAGAATGCTACCATATCCTCAAATGCTGCCAAGTCAGGCAGTCAGCTGGCTGTCATGTCCGAACCGTATCTATAGGAACCGTGCTACGCCAATACCGTTACAAGCCGGAGCAAAGGCCTCTTTCCAATACCTTTAACTTCAGCTTCTATTTTCAGTGGAAAGCAGCCTCATCAAAAACTCAAACAAGTCGCTCCTTTTCAGTGTCATTTCAATGGATTGGAGGTGCCCTTTTGATGAGAGAATTGTGTGCAAGTTTCAGCCAATGACCACCGCATTGGCGGACGCAGGGAGGGGGCATTCCGGCCATGCCCCCCAAGCGCTGGAGAGGGGGCCAAACTTAAAGTACCCTGGGCCAAACTATCTTTTGGCCCCCAAACGCCGGAGAATTTTTTGAAAAAGGTGTTTACACTAGGTCTCTAGAGCGAAAAAAATTCGCTCCCACCCCCAAGACGAGAGGCAGACATGGGTTTGGCCCCTCCCAAAACTCGGGTCTGCGTCCGCCCCTGGACCACCGTACTGAAATAATTTAATTATACAAAAAAACACGATAATGAACTATGCAATCGACACTAGTTCAAGAAAATGGCAATGACCACGGACGCCAGGCATTAGTAGCCACGAAATCACCCATTTCACCCAAAATCAGCCACAAAATCCAGCTTCCAGTTATGTCGCTTCGATTCCAAACGATTGCCCATCTCTAGAAATCCTTTTTCCTGTCTGCTTTGCAAGGCTGGAGATATCATCCATGGCGCAGGTTTGTGCGGCAATAAACACTTGGCTCACCGCGCTTAGGAAACTTTACCATGAAAAGAAAAACCTTCGAGAGGCATTTTTGATCGTGGGTAAAGATTGATCGTGGGGAAGAATTGAACGAGGGGAAGAACTGATCGTGGGGAAATATGATTTGTGGAACGTATGAACGACCATTCACCCATTCACTCACTGCCTTTCAGCTCCGCGCCTTCAAAAGTTAGTAGTGAAAACGTTTATAAGGCGATAGGGTCTATATCAGATGCAGGGGCGCAACTTTATGTTTTCGATTGGGGGGCACCCGGCTCGAAAGGGGGCCTTACATGATGGGGGCCCGTATTTTTTTAATGAAAATGTGACCGAAAAAATTATTTTCGACCGTTTGGGTTCGAAAACTGACTGCAAAGGTTAACACGCGCATTGACGGGGGTCTGAGCCACCTTCACATTGACGGGGGCGGGTACCCGCCCCCCTAAGATCTCGAGAACCACGGTAGGTAGCGAAAAACGGTAAACGGCGTTGGGCTGCTCATCGACTTCTCCATCGAAAACATTTGAACCATTTTTTGTCAGGTCACATTTAAGGTCACGAGAGGTCAAAGCATGCCGTCATAGGGATAACATGTAAATTCAGTTTTTCGGCCATTTCATCGGAACAAGTAAAGATAGAGCAAAACTACTTAAACTTTATGAATCTTCTTAACAAGCCGAATCGAATGATATATAATTTGACCTTGCTAGGTCAAATCAAGGATTTGACCTGACCTGAGGTCAGGTCAGGGTCAAACTATATAAAATGCATATCATTAGAACTGCAAAGCCCAGGCGAGTCTAATGCAGCTAAAATAAATGCTCTATCACCATCCGTTACTGAGTTATTCCGTAAAAACCATTTTTCCCATGTATTTCCAATGGAGAGGTCGTGTCTCGTACCTGACCTTAGGTCATCGATATCGAAAATACCGGAAAAATTTGAGAGAACTCGGTGGGGCCATTATGTGGTATGAGTTTCAATCGGATAAGTTCACCCTGCTCCGACTTATGCTATCTTAAACTTTTTTTGAGGTCGGGTCACTTGACCTATACTGGTGACCTGACCTGAGATAACCTAGCCTTAAAATTTTCATGGAAGTTGTAAAAATGATGAGGGAAAAGGTATGCCAAGTACGGAGGCGCTACGCGCCGCCGTTTTTCTGCTATCTCCGAAAAATTCGAGGGGGAGGGCGGGTACCCGCCCCCGTCAATGCGCGTGTTAAATAACAATTTGTTAGCGCGCTATTCGTCACTGTTCATGATTGGCACTATTTAGCCCAAAAAGTAGTCAGAACACCCAATCTTTTGAACGAGCTGCCAAAGTATGTAAGGATATTGGACAAGTTGGTGTCTACTTACCGTCTTCGTCGTCCACGCGGGATGCTCTCCTCCGGAGGTACAACGGGATCAACCCCGGACGACGCAGGAGGGATGGATGCTGGAGGGTCTTTTAGTAAACGGATCCGGCTGGTGGCCTGGCCGAGGAAGGCAATGATCAGGAAAAGAAGGATTGGAATTGCAACCTTACTTTACTGTTTTGCTGGAAACTATATACATTGCACTTTTCCGAATTAGTTTTAAATTGGAGTTTTAATTTTTTGCGGTCGATAGATGAAGGTAGCTTGCATAGTACCAAAAATAGTAGTGATATGAACTACTTTAAGTGGACGCGTACTTTGCTAGAGATTAAATACAAATATGATCGGGGTCATTTTATAACAGTTTGCAAAATTAGCAAGACGATTCTAGATTCATGGGTTACCTGAAAAATGAAGAAAGTTTGGGTAGTTTTGCCAGAGCAGCCTCTCGGTCTTGAATTTTCTTTGTTTTACGCTTTTGTGCACCCGACTTATGTTTATTCTGTCCAACCATTTTAACATTCACACCTGCAACGAAATCGCATTATCACGAATAATTTGATACAAATGGAAGGTAGAGATCTAAGTGCGAAATTCCTTTATCAGCAGGGAAATCGAACCTACTGATATTTATGTTACATGATCAAGACACCTTTTTCTGATCCATTCACCTTGCCAGTTCAATGACATTTTACAACACTGGGTACCGGTCAAGGGGTACTATGAATAGGTGGTACTGCCTATGTTCCTTTACAATCCTCATATAGGATCAGTACAAAATGAATGGGGGCATAACATTTGTCACGCCCCATCCATCTCTCCCCGAATGTTTCAGGATGCATGGGACCGGCCGCACTGTCTCGGGAAAACCACAGGGGGCCCGCAAGCATGGCAGGGGGCCGGTTTCGGCAACAGGGAGCACGGATACACCACCTGGGGCACGAAACTGCTAAAAAATAAGGAACTCCTGCAAATACGCGACTAACACAACAGCTTTAGTTTCTGCACGATATTCTTAGACCGCAAGGGGCCCGGACAGACCACAGAGGGCCTGAGCACACCAAAGGGGCCGGGCAGACCACAGGAACCCAGAAAACCATAGGAGCCCGGTAAGCCCACAAGGGACCCGAGCAGACCACACACAGCCAGCAATTTGGCTGGGCTCTGCCCAATATATACTGGGCTTTGACTGGGCAGAGCCCGAGTACATGGGTTCAGCCCAGGTCCGGCTCCGCTCCGCCTGGGCAGAGCCCATGGTCAAGCAAGACCGGGCTCTACCGCTCGGGCAAGTTGTCATCCCCCGACCTAATGTCGGGCTCAGCCCGAGTCTATGTGGTTCAGCTTTGAGTCTTATGGCTCGGGCAGAGCCCGGCCCAGCCCGGTCGGAATTTCTGGCTGGGCAGCGGGCCCGGGCAGACCACACGGGGCCTGGACAGATGAACGGACCCGGGCAGACCACAGGGACCTGAGCAGAACATAGGGGCCGGGCTAACCACAGAGGGGCCCCAGTCTGCAAAGTATGGCAGCAGACCCGACGAGTCCGCACCAGTCTTGTAGATTTTTCGCACCACCAACAGCCTAAAATTCACACCAAACACTGATGAGAAATTTCACTAACCCGGAAATTTCGATGTTTTTACCACTTTCTCCCTTCTCAGAACTCTGTGGGTGTTTGATTTGAGCTCCCTCGCACCAGACGGCAAAAGTGGGCATTTCTTTGCTCAAAAGTTCGCACCACCTGAAGGGTGTCTGCACCACGAGATCTCGTCGAAAGTGCCATCCTTTGCAGACTGGGAGGGGCCCGGGCAAACCACAGAGGGCCCGCGCAGACAAAAGGGGCCCCAGACGGACAAAAGGGGGCCCGCAGAGGCCACATGGAGGCCCGAACAGACCAAAAGGGTTCCGGGAAAACCACAGGAGGCCCGGACACACCACAAGGAGCTCGATCAGACCAAAATGGGCACTAGCAGACAAGGGGTCCGTGCAGACCAAATGGGGCCAGGAAGATCACAGGGGCCGGGGCAGACCACAGGGGCCCGGGCAGACCATAGGGGCCCGGGAAGACCACAAGGACCCTGGGCAGACCACAAGGGGACTGAGCGGAGCACAAGGGGCCCGGGCAGGCCACAGGGGCCTGGGCAGACCACAGGGGCCCGGACAGACGACAGGAGGCCCGGTCAGACCAATAGGGGCCCGGGATACCACAGGGGCCCGCATGGCAAGCATGGCAGAGGCTGGTTGCAGTTACACGAACCGCATCCATGGCAGGCCCGTCTGCATCCACAGGGTATTAACCACTGGGAGTAGGGACCCGGCTGCGGCCACTGGGGGGGATGGGGTGGCCATCAGGGGGGGCGAATGGGGCAGCCACTCCTTAAGCCCAAGAGCCTCTGAGGACGAAATGCCGCCCCCAAACCCTCCCCTCCCCCAGGATGCGACGATTGGTCGCCCTTTGGGTGAAAAGTGCGCCCTACGGGTGGTTAAGTGCCACCCTGCTCCCTGAGGCTTTGCCCCTCCCCCTCCCCTACCCAAATTCTAGATACGTCAATGGCGGCCAAGGGGGACACAAGATTCTCCAAGTCTTGGTATTTAGCCATCAGGGGAGCCGGACAGGGGATCATCACTCATTAGGGAATTAGCCCTGACAGCAGCTAATAGCAAACAATCATTTCACTTGCCATTCAACACCGCGCATCGGAGCACGATTTGGATTGACACGAAAAGCCCAAATGTAAAATCCAAATCAGAGCCTAACGAAACTTTTCCAGAGCAGACACAAGCCGATTGAATCATAAGCATGCCAATTTTACTGTTAAAAGCAAACTTTGTGCAAATCATTCGCCTCGGCGAATACGGCAAGAGAGCCAGGAGCATGCCTTAGCTTCCTTCGCACTGCGCTGACAAGCCCAGGAAATTAAGAGGCTACCATTCGCCGGTGGACGCACATTATTTGACCCAGATTTGACGACAAGATATGATACACTTTTTGACAGACAAATTTAAGAGTCTTAAATTTGTCTGCATTGAAAATTTCACTAGAACTAACAAAAATGGAAAACTTCATGCACATCTCTGACAAAAATTCTTAGAAATATATTAATGAAGAAAAGTAATGCCGACGGAGAGATGCCAAAATAACAAACATGCCGATTTATTAAACCAGTACTTATCGGAAGGGGCCCGGCTGCGCACGGTGGGGGGTGGTGAACTACGGGGGATCGTAAGCAAGGCAAGGAGCCCGGCTAGAGCCAGAGGAAGCCTGGGTAGCCCAGAGGGAGCCTGAAATTATAGCACGGGTTCCCGGATACAGCGAAGTGGAAGGAATGAGTCAGGTGGGGGCCGATGGTGGTGGGAGGGGGCAACGGGGCCCCAAATCGTGAAAAACATATGGTTTTTGTTTGAAGAAAATCCGTAAAAATCGGCAAAATCGGGGGATTTGGGGGATTGCCTCGTTTGCCCCCCCCGCTGGATCCGCTAGTGCTGTGGTTCCTTGCAGACAACAGGGACACGTCAAAACATAGGAGCCCGGGCAAATTGCAGGGGGCCGGGCAGACCACAGGGGGCCGGGTAGACCACAGGGGGCCCGGGCATACCACAGGGGGCCCGGGCAGACCACAGAGGGCCCGGACAGACTAAAAGGAGCCCAGACCGCCCACAAGGGGCCCGGGAGACCACAGGGGCCCGGGCGGACCACACAGGACCCAGGCACACTACAAAAAGCCCAGGCCACCTACAAAGGGCCCGAGCAGACCACAGGGGCCCGGGCAGACTAAAAGGGGCCAAGGCAGAATACAAGGAGCCCGGTTGCAGTCACAGAGGGCCCGGCTGAACCAAAAAGGTCCCGAGACTGCCAGAAATAGGAGCCCGGATGCAGTCAAAATGGGCCTGAGAATATCGTTAGGGGCCCGTTTGCGGACGCAACGATTATGGGTGGCCCTAAAGGGGACCGCACCCAAGCAAGCATGCCAGGGAGCCCGGCCGCAGCCACAGCAAGCCCAGATAGACCACAGGGCCCGCACTCATGGCAAGGGCCCGTCCGTGACATTAGAGGACCCGCGCCTCCTGGACCACAGGGAGCCCGGTTGCAGTCACAGGGGGCCCGGGTGGATCACAGGCGCCCGGTTGCGGTGACAGGGGCTCTGGTGGTTCACAGAGGGCCCGGTTGCAGTCACAGGGGGCCCGGGTGGATAACAGGGGGCCGGATGGATTCCAGGGGCCCAGTTGCAGTCACAGGTGGCCCGGTTGGACCACAGGGAATCCGTTTGCAGTCACAGGGGGCCCGGGTGGATCTCAAGGGGCCCGGTTTCAGTCAAAGAGGGCCCATGTGGATCACAGGGGGCCCAGGATGGATCACATGGGGCCCCAGGTGGATCACAGGGGGCCCCCAGGTGGATTACAGGGGGCCTGCTTGCAGTCACAGGGGGCCCGGGTGGATCATAGGGGGCCCGGTTGTAATTACAGGGGGCGGGTGGATCACATGGGGCCCGGTTGCAGTCACAGGGGGCCCGGGTGCATTACAGGGGGCCCGGTTGCAGTCATAGGGGGCCGGGTGACTCACAGAGGGCCCGGTTGCAGCCACAGGGGACCCGGATGGATCACAGATGGCCCGGGTGGATCATAACTGGCCTGGTTGTAATCACAGGTGGGCCCGGGTGGATCACAGGGGGTCCGGTTGCAGTCACAGGGGCCCGGGTGGATCACAGGGGGCCTGGTCGCAGTCGCATGGGGCCTGGGTGGATCATAGGGGGCCCGGTTGCAGTCACTGGGGCCCCGGGTGGATCACAGATGGCCCAGTTGCAGTCACAGGGGGCCCGGGTGGATGACAGGGGCCCCGGTTTCAGTCACAGGGGGCCCGGGTGGATCATAGATGGCCCGGTTGCAGTCACAGGGGGCCCGGGTGGATCATAGGGGGCCCGGTTGTCATTACAGGGGGCCGGGGGGATCACAGAGGGCCCAGTTGCAGTCACAGGGGGCCCGGGTGGATGACAGGGGGCCCGGTTTCAGTCACAGGGGGCCCGGGTGGATCACACATGGCCCGGTCCCAGCCACAGGGGGCCCGGGTGTATCACAGGGGCCCGGGTGGATGATAGGGGGCCCGGTTGTAATCACAGGGAGCCTGGGTGCAGTCACAGGGGGGCCGGGTGGATCACAGAGGGCCCGGTTGCAGTCACAGGGGGCCCGGGTGGATCAAAGAGGGCCCGGTTGGATGACAAGAGGCCCGAGACTGCCGGAATTAGGGGCCCGGCTGCAGTCAAAGTGGGCCTGCAAATATTGTTACGGGCCCGGTTGCGGACACCGAGGTTAAGGGTGGCCCACAGGGGACCCGCAAGCATGCCAGGGAGCCTGGCCTCAGTCAAAGCTAGCCCAAGTAGACCACTGGGGCCCGCAATCGTGGCAGGGGCCCGGCTGTGTCCGCAGGGGCCCGCAACTTGGGATTGGGGGGCTCGTCGTGTCATTGGGGGGGCTTCTCCGAGCATTGGGGGGCTCGAGCCCCCCCAAATATATGGAAACTTGCGCCCCTGATCAGATGTTCCATAAATCATATTTTCCCCACGATCACTTCTTCCCCTCGTTCAATTCTTCCCCACGATCAATCTTTCCCCACGATCAATTCTTCCCACGATCAAAAGTTCCACAGTAAAGTTTACTTCAGAACCAAGGTTTTTTTAGTATACTGTTAAAGTCCCGGCTCCTACGTCATAAGCCCAGGCCGAGGTATAAAACTTCATACCTTGAAACAAGCACCGGAAACAGCAGAAAACTTTAAAAATAGTGATGAAGCTTAACAAAGCGAACTCCTTACAGGATTTAACCGGTGTGTTGTGGTGACGCAATGGATGACGAAAGGTGCATACCCGGGTTGCGGCCATCTTCATTTCATCTCTTGTTTGGGAGCGGAGTTATATTATCATTTGTCATCCTTAGGAGGTGGATTATCAATGGAAAGGCAGTGAGTGAATGACATGTGGAAGTTGTTGTAAACTAAACCATATAATTCATTATGGAGATTTCGCTTGAAACGTAATTCTTGAACTGTTAAAATATTAGGTTAACTAGGGCTTAAACTCAAGTGTTTGAAATCTTTGCTGTAAAACTTGGTAAGTCCATGTGACGGGGTTAAGAAGATGTTATTAACACGCGTATTGACGGGGGGCGGGTACCCGCCCCCCTCGGGTTTTTCGGAGACAGTAGAAAAACGGCGGCGCGTAGCGCCGCCGTACTTGGTATACCTTTTCCCTCATCTTTTTTACAACTTCTGTGAAAGTTTTAAGGTTAGGTCATCTCAGGTCAGGTCACCAGTACAGGTCAAGTGACCCGACCTCAAAAAAAGTTTAAGATAGCATAAGTCGGAGCAGGGTAAACTTATCCGATTGAAACTCATATCACATAATGGCCCCACCGAGTTCTCTAACATATGTTCCGGTATTTTTGATATCGATGACCTAAGGTCAGGTACGAGGCATGACCTCTCCATTGGAAATACATGGGAAAAATGGTTTTTACGGAATAACTCAGTAACGGATGGTGATAGAGCATTTATTTTAGCTGCATTAGACTCGCCTGGGCTTTGCAGTTCTAATGATATGCATTTTATATAATTTGACCCTGACCTGACCTCAGGTCAGGTCAAATCTTTTATTTGACCTAGCAAGGTCAAATTATATATAATTCGATTCGGCTTGCTGAGAGGATTCATATAGTTCAAGTTGTTTTGCTCTATCTTTACTTGTTCAGATGTAATGCCCGAAAAACTGAATTTTACATGTTATCCCTACGACGGGCATGTTTTGACCTCTCGTGACCTTAAATGTGACCTGACAAAAAAATGGTTCAAATGTTCTCGATGGAGAAGTGGATGGGCAGCCCAACGCCGTTTACCGTTTTTCGCTACCTACCGTGGTTCTCGAGATCTTAGGGGGCGGGTACCCGCCCCCCGTCAATGCGAAGGTGGCTCAGACCCCCGTCAATGCGCGTGTTAATACACCGATATTTTTCAGGTTTGCTGATTTAGAAATCGCTGCATGTGCTGGTCAAACTTTTGTTTTGCCTTATGGCTGACTTTTATCCAGTATCAGTGGGCTGAGTGTGATACAGCATGACCAAGTTTGTCACCAGCCGTCAACCATTTCGGTATGTTATAAATTGTGACTGATATGACAACTTCTCATGTTCATATCTAGTATGATAATGATAGTTGATGTAAATTTGCTTTTACAATAGTGGTAAAATATTGAAACTTGACCAAGGCCATTGAGCATGTTAAAATGTATAAACTGACTCGTCATCACTGGTGGTTTGCTTATCTGCCTTGACTGTGCTCTCTATAGGCCAGACTGGAGAACATGGCAGATTTCGACGAGATCTCGTTGGGGCAGCCTCGGGGCAGACCTAACGATTTGGGGCAGCTTTTGGTCGAGCTTGAGGCAGAGGGGGGCTCTTGGGGTAGGTTGTAGTGCTTGGGGTAGCAGTCAGTCTGGGTAATCAGAGAAGGAAGAAGAAAAATAAAGAAAAGAAACGACAATCATTAGTTAAACTTGCGCTGGAAAAGCCAATTTGTCTCAAAAGCGTCATATTTGTCATCAAACGAAGTATGGTTAAAAGATACCAGATAAAGGAATTTCTTAATTGACATAAAGTTCCTGGAAGTGAAGAAGAAAATCAGGCAACGGGCGCATTTGAAAAGTTAAATTTAAAATTATTTTCTAAATTTGTAATCCAAACTTAATTTCATTTACATAGAATAATCTTAGAACGCAAAATAAGATTTCCCTGGATGTAGTTTTTTGTATTTCCTCCGCTATTTTTTATCACCAAAGGCTGGCTAATCATGCCAGCCCCCCTGCCAAGAACGAATCCCGGTCAGTGATTTGACGTCACATGGGCGTAAGAGGATCTTTCTTTGGTTGGTTCTTTTGAAAATATTCCAAATTCTGCGATGCTTTCATGTAATTGTGGGAAAACAGAAGGGAACAAAATGCTTTAGCTGTGGACAAAATTATAACATTTGAATATAATTTTCAATTGAAATATTTTTACTAGCATCGATTGATACGGCTTGAAAGCAGGGGTAAATGACGCCAATGAGGCAAAAATAATTCGCTCTTAAATATAGTTACCTTTGAATAAAGGTATCCTTTAAATCGTGCATCATGAATGCACGATAGCTGCTGTACGCACAGTACGTGAGTTTCTATTGCTTTGGTACGTGGAGCTTCGTGAGTACGTCGTCGTCGTCGGGTCGGATGTACGGTTGTATTTTATTTCTTGGTGTCTCGTTTAAAATGGAGTAAATAAACTTGTATCGGTACAAAATTCACCCCCCCTTTGGAGGAGTCTGCCCCAGCAACCAAATTTCTGTCCCAATTGGGGCAGGCCTTGGACTGCCCCAAGTGCCTCGTCGAGTCGCTTTCCACGTTCTGCAGACTGGTCTATAGGGTCGCTCTTAAAAACTTTATGTACTTTACAGGCTTGAACCGTCTTTATCCGCATGATATATTTGATTCTGATTTCAATGAGTGACATTTCAATTGGCTACAACACCGGGAAAGATTGGCTGAAAATGGTTAAAGATTTCATGTTTCAGGCTCCAGATCGGCCGCCCAGTGTTGCAGTCTTCCGTTGCTACATTGGGATGAAAGAGGTGCATAACCAACCAGTAAAGCCAGTGTGGCATGTACTTGCATATAGTAATGATAGATGAATTTCATAAAGCATCCATTTACTTTTTAGATCTATTTGCACCATAATATAAATACCTGCTATTCCATATTTTCATCAGCGTGAAAACTTTTTCGTGTTGTGACCTATTTCAATGTATTTATGTGCTGTGATGTATTTGAACCAGGTAAACCTATTTTTACTATTTAAACGACTAGATTTAAAGATATGTGCTATCGTGAATTTAGTACTCGCGGATACAGCTTCATATATGAAATGAAAACAATTCGGTTGAGGAAATTTTTAATGCCCCCTCTCCATTCCTTAGCTCTCCTGGGAAGCCCAGCACTAGCAGTATCTCTTTCGGCGGTGTCTTTGGACATCAGCAGCAAGCGGCGCTGGATGCCCCTGCTACAACCTCAGGACGGTGAGTCTGATGTGGCTAAAGACAAAAAATGGTTGCAATATTTTCAATTGAGAAGTGGATGGGCTATCCAACTCTGTTTCCCGTTTTCGGTTACATAGTGTGGTTCTCTAGATCTGAGGCGGCTACAAGCCCCCCACCTCCCCTGTCAAGGCGAAGGTGGCTCAGAACCTGTTATTGGGTGTGGTAATACTGCAGGGGCGCAACTTTATGTTTTCGATTGGTGGGGCACCCGGCTCAAAAGGGGGCCCGTACATGATGGGGGGCCCGTACATGATGGGGGCCCGTATTTTTTAATGAAAATGTGACCGAAAAAAACGTATTTTCGACCGTTTGTTGTCGAAAACTGACTGCAAAGGTTAAATAACAATTTTTAGCGCGCTATTCGTCACTGTTCCTGATTTGCACTATTTAGCCCAAAAAGTAGTCAGAAGACCCAATCTTTTGAACGAGCTGCCAAACTATGTAAGGATATTGGACAAGTAGGTGCCTACTTACCGTCTTCGTCGTCCACGCGGATGCTCTCCTCCGGAGGTACAACGGGATCAGCCCCGGACGACGCAGGAGGGATGGATGCTGGAGGGTCTTTTAGCAAACGGGATCCGGCTGGTGGGCTGGCCGAGGAAGATAATGATCAGGAAAAGAAGGATTGGAATTACAACCTTACTTTACCGTTTTGCTGGAAACTATACACATTGCACTTTTCCGAGTTAGTTTTAAATTGGGGTTTTAATTTTTTGCGGTCGATAAATGAACGTAGCTTGCAAAGTACCAAAAATAGTAGTGATATGAACTACTTTAAGTGGACGCGTACGTTGCTAGATATTAAATGCAAATATGATTGGGGTCATTTTATAACAGTTTGCAAAATTAGCAAGACGATTCTAGATTCATAGGTTACCTGAAAAATGAAAAGGTAGTTTTGCCAGAGCAGCCCCTCGGTATTGAATGTTCTTTGTTTTACGCTTTTGTGCACCCGACTTATGTTTATACTGTCCAACCATTTTAACATTCACACCTGGAACAAAATCGTATTATCGCAAATAATTTGATACAAATGGAAGGTAGAGATCGAAGTGCGAAATTCCTTTATCAGCGGGGATACTGATATTTATGTTACATGATCAAGACATCTTTTTCTGATCCATTCACCTTGCCAGTTCATGACATTTTACAACACTGGGTACCGGTCAAGGGGTACTATGAATAGGTGGTACTGCCTATTTCCCTTTACAATCCTCATATAGGATCAGTACAAAAGGAATGGGGGCCTAACATTTCTCACGCCCCATCCATTTTTCCCCAAATGTTCCAGGAGGCATGGGACCGGCCGCACGTTGCCCGGGAAAACCACAGGGGGCCCGCAAGCATGGCAGGGGGCCGGTTTCGGCAACATGGAGCACGGATACAGTACCTGGGCACGAAACTGCTCACAAATAAGGAACTCCTGCAAATACGCGACTAACGCAACAGCTTCAGTTTCTGCACGATATTCTTAGACCACAAGGGGCCCAGACAGACCACAGAGGGCCTGAGCACACCAAAGGGGCCGGGCAGACCACAGGAACCCAGAAACCATAGGACGCCGGTAAGCCCAAAAGGGGCCCGAGCAGACCTCACACAGCCAGCAATTTGGCTGGACTCTGCCCGATATATGCTGGGCTTTGACTGGGCGGAGCCCGCGTACATGGGCTCAGACCAGGTTCGGCTCCGCTGCGCCTGGGCAGAACCCATGGTCAAGCAAGACCGGGCTCTACCGCTCGGGCAAGTTGTCATCCACTGACCTAATGTCGGGCTCAGCCCGAGTCTATGTGGGTCAGCTATGAGTCTTAGGGCTCGGGAAGAGCCCGGCCCAGCCCGCTCTGGGCCCGGTCGGAATTGCTGGCTGGGCAGCGGGCCCGGGCAGACCACACGGGGCCTGGACAGATGAAAGGACCCGGGCAGACCACAGGGACCCGAGCAGAACACAGGGGCCGGGCTAGCCACAGAGGGGCCCCAGTCTGGAAAGTATGGCAGCAGACCCGACGAGTCCGCACCAGCCTTGTAGATTTTTCGCACCACCAGCAGCCTAAAATTCACACCAAGCATTGGTGAGAAATTTCACTGACCTGGAAATTTCGATGTTTTTACCAGTTTCTCCCTTCTCAGACCTCTGTGGCTGTTTGATTTGAGCTCCCTCGCACCATACAGCAAAAGTGGGCATTTGTTTGCTCCAAAGTTCGAACCGCCTGAAGGGTGTCCGCACCACGAGATCTCGCCAAAAGTGCCATACTTTGCAGACTGGGAGGGGTCCGGGCAAACCACAGAGGGCCCGCGCAGACAAAAGGGGCCCCGAACGGACAAAAGGGGGTCCGCAGAGGCCACACAGAGGCCCGGACAGACCAAAAGGGTTCCGGGAAAACTACAGGAGGCCCGGGCAGACCACAAAGGGCTCGATCAGAACAAAATGGGCACTAGCAGACAAGGGGTCCGTGCAGACCAAATGGGACCCAGCCAGTCTGCAAAGTATGGCAGCAGGCCAGACGAGTCGCACCAGCCATCCAAAATTATCGCACCACCAGCCTAAAAAAATCGCACCAATCTGCCATATACCAGGGAGAAAAACGCACACATTCCTACCCACACGATGCAATACTACCTCTCTTATTAGTTAGTTAAGGACTTTTTATAAGGCCCCTCCTGTGTCTTCCTAACTATTCAGTCATTTTTTTTTTAGTTTTCAGTGTCAACTTCCTCGCACCAGTCTTGCAAATTCGCACCAGGCTGATAAATTCGCACCACTCGCTCCTGTCTCCAAGGGCACTCACACCGACGAGATCTCGTCGAAAATGCCATACTTTGCACACTGGGGCCCGGGCAGACCACAGGGGCCCGGACAGGCCACAGGGGGCCCGGTCAGACCAATAGGGGCCCGGGATACCACAGGGGCCCGCATGGCAAGCATGGCAGAGGCTGGTTGCAGTTACACGAACTGCATCCATGGCAGGCCCGTCTGCATCCACAGGGTATTAACTACTGGGAGTAGGGACCCGACTGCAGCCACCAGGGGGCGGGGCGAATGGGGTGGCCACCAGGGGGGGCGAATGGGGCAGCCACCCCTTAAACCCAAGAGCCTCAGAGGACGAAATGCTTCCCCCAAACACTCCCCTCCCCCAGGATGCGACGATTGGTCGCCCTTTGGGTGAAAAGTGCGCCCTTCGGGTGGCTAAGTGCCACCCTGTCCCCTGAGGCTTTGCCCCTACCCTTACTCAAATTCTAGGTACGTCACTGGCGGCCATAGGGGGCAAAAGATTATCCAAGTCTTGGTATTTAGCCATCAGGGGAGCCGGACAGGGGATCATCACTCATTGAGGATTTAGCCCGACAGGAGCTAATAGCAAACAATCACTTCACTTGCCATTCAACACTGCGCATCGGAGCACGATTTGGATTGACACGAAAAGCCCAAACGTAAAATCCAAATCAGAGCCTAACGAAACTTTTCCAGAGTAGACACAAGCCGATTGAATCATACGCATGCCAATTTTACTGTTCAAGGCAAACTTTGTGCAAATCATTCGCCTCGGCGAATGCGACAAGAGAGCCAGGAGCATGCCTTAGATTCCTTCGCGCTGCGCTGACAATCCCGGGAAATTAAGATGCTACCATTCGCCGGTGGACGCACATTATTTGACCCGGATTTGACGACAAGATATGATACACTTTTTGACAGACAAATTTAAGAGACTTAAATTTGTCTGTATTTAAAATTCCACTTGAACAAACAAAAATGGAAAACTTCATGCACATTTCTGACAAAAATGCCTAGAAATATATCAATGAAGAAAAGTAGTGCCGGCGGAGAGATGCCAAAATAACAAACATGTCAATGTATTAAACCAGTACTTATCGGAAGGGGCCCGGCTGCGCACGGTGGGGGGGGTGAACTACGGGGGGTCGTAAGCAAGGCAAGGAGCCCTGCTAGAGCCAGAGGAGGCCTGGGTAGCCCAGAGGGAGCCTGAAATTATAGCACGGGTTCCCGGATACAGCGAAGTGGGAGGAGTGGAATCAGGGGCGGATTCAGGCCGAAGGTGGGGGGAGGGGGCAACGGGGCCCCAAATCGTGAAACACATATGGTTTTTGTTTGAAGAAAATCCGTAAAAATCGGTAAAATCGGGGGATTTGGGGAGGGCATCAAATCCCCCGATTTTACCTTTACCCCCTGGATCCGCTAGTGCTGTTGTTCCTTGCAGACCACAGGGACACGGACAAACCATAGGGACCCGGGCAAATTGCAAGGGGCTGGGCAGACTGCAGGGGCTGGGTAGACCACAGGGGGGCCCGAGCAGACCACAGAGGGCCCAGGCAGACTAAAAGGAGCCCAGACCGCCCACAAGGGGCGCGGGCAGACCACAGGAACCCGGGCGGACCACACAGGACCCAGGCACACTACAAAAAGCCCAGACCACCTACAAAGGCCCCGGGCAGACTAAAAGGGGCCAAGGCAGAATACAAGGAGCCCGGTTGCAGTCACAGAGGAACCGAAAAGTTCCCGAGACTGTCAGAAATAGGGCCCCGGATGCAGTCAAAATGGGCCTGAGAATATCGTTAGGGGCCCGTTTGCGGACACAGCGATTATGGGTGGCCCTAAAGGGGACTGCACCCAAGCGAGCATGCCAGGCAAGCATGCCAGGGAGCCCGACCGCAGCCACAGCAAGCCCAGATAGACCACGGGGCCCCGCACTCATGGCAAGGAGTGGCATTAGAGGACCCGCGCCTCCTGGACCACAGGGAGCCCGGTTGTAGTCACAGGTGCCGGTTGCAGTCACAGGGGGCCCGGGTGGATCACAGGCGCCCGGTTGCGATGACAGGGGCTCGGGCGGATCACAGAGGGCCCGGTTGCAGTCACAGGGGCCCGGGTGGATAACAGGGGGCCGGGTGAATTCCAGGGGCCCGGTTGCAGTCACAGGTGGCCCGGTTGGACCACAGGGAATCCGTTTGCAGTCACAGGGGGCTCGGGTGGATCTCAGGGGGCCCAGTTGCAGTCAAAGAGGGCCCGTGTGGATCACAGGGGGCCCAGGATGGATCACATGGGGCCCTGGTGGATCACAGGGGGCCCCAGGTGGATTGCAGGGGGCCCGATTGCAGTCACAGGGGGCCCGGGTGGATCAAAGGGGGCCCGGTTGCAGTCACAGGGGGCCCGGGTAGATCATAGTGGGCCCGGGTGGATGAAAAAGGGCCCGGTTGCAGTCACAGGGGGCCCGGTTGCAGTCACATAGTGCATGGTTGCAGTCACAGGGGCCCCGAGTGGATCACAGATGGCCCGGTTGCAGTCCCAGGGGCCCGGGTGTATCACAGAGGGCCCGGTTGCAGTCACAAGGGGCCGGGTGGATTACAGGGGGCCCGGTTGCAGTCACAGGGGGCCGGATGGCTCACAGAGGGCCCGGTTGCAGTCACAGGGGACCCGGGTGGATCACAGATGGCCCGGGTGGATCTTAACTGGCCTGGCTGTAATCACAGGGGGTCCAGTTGCAGTCACAGGGGGCCCGGGGGATCACAGGGGGCCCAGTCGCAGTCACAGGGGGCCTGAGTGAATCATAGGGGGCCCGGTTGCAGTCACAGGGGCCTCGGTGGATCACAGATGGCCCAGTTGCAGTCACAGGGGGCCCGGGTGGATCTCAGGGGGCCCGGTTGCAGTCAAAGAGGGCCCAAGTGGATTACAGGGGGCCCAGGATGGATCACATGGGGCCCCGGGTAGATCACAGGGGGCCCGGGTGGATCAAAGGGGGCCCGGTTGCAGTCACAGAGTGCCTGGTTGCAGTCACAAGGGCCCCAGGTGGATCACAGATGGCCCGGTTGCAGTCAAAGGGGCCCGGGTGTATCACAGGGGGCCCAGTTGCAGTCACAGGGGGCCCGGTTGGATCATAGGGGGCCCGGTTGTAATTACAGGGGGCCCGAGTGGACCACATGGGGCCCGGTTGCAGTCACAGGGGGCCTGGGTGGATCATAGGTGGCCCGGTTGCAGTCACAGGGGCCCCGGGTGGATCACAGATAACCCAGTTGCAGTCACAGGGGGCCCGGGTGGATGACAGGGGGCCCGGTTTCAGTCACAGGGGGCCCGGGTGGATCATAGATGGCCCGGGTGGATCATAGATGTTTTGTTCCTGAGAAGTCATGTTCCTGAGAATCGGCCACTTTTTGCGCAGTTGTTTCATATATGACACTTTTCTGGCTTTGCAAAGTTTTTCAAGCTGCTCTCAAGCCCGCGGAATTTGGCGTATCTGAAGTCCATCATAATTTGGATATTCTGTTATTGTGTTCTGTGTTTCTGTACATTTTTAGTGTGGTGGGAGGGAAGTGTAAAGTAAAGGTATCTTGGGAGGGAAGTGCTGTTATGTTCAAAGCTTATAAAAGAAGTTGTATTTCATAGAGGCCAGGGAAGTATCTCCACAAGGAAAATGCAACACATGATGTCAAGTATATTCATGTTTTGGTGCAACTTCAAAGGTTCCTTCTAAGGCTGACTGCTCTCCCCAGTATCTCCCCACAACTGACTAACTTATGTTTTAACACATTTATTTTTTATTTCTTATTTTTCATCTAAATATCAGATCGCTTTTGAACAAGCATAATGAGCTTTGTGATTTACTTAAAGAGATAGGTATTCCCTTTCATGTGATAGCAATTTCTGAAACTTGGATTAACAAAGAGCTTGAAAATTTATTTATAATTCCCTCATATAAAGCTTATTTTTCTCATCGTGTCGGCAAAAGGGGAGGGGGTGCGGGCATTTACGTAAAAGAGGATTTATTGCCTACCCAGTTACATTGCCCGTCATTCTCAACTGCTGAAGTAGTATGTGTCAGTGCGAAAACTCAAGACAAGTCGTTCGTCGTCTGCCAAATGTACAAAGCACCAAGCACAGATAAATCAAAATTTATGGAAGAGTTGAATATTTGTCTCGAATGGCTACAACAACTTAATAAGACTATATATATAACTGGTGACTTTAACTTCGATCTACTTTCCATCGAAACTGACTCTTGGGCTCGCAGTTTCTTTTTATCCATGTGTTCCTTTGGATTTCTCCCAACGATTTCTAAAACAACGCGACACCAGGCGAACTCGGACAGTCTACTCGACAATATATTTTCAAATAGCCTAGAAATCGTGGAAAAGTCTGGTGTTCTATTATCTGACATTGCAGATCATTTCCCTGTAATGCTGAACACCAACAATGAAGTTAAAGTAAAGAAATCAATTCCAAAATTAACTTGCTTTGATTACCGTAGAATAAATGAACTTAATTCTTTCTTAAGCGCTGAACTAGTTTGTATTGAAAATGAAACTGACCCAAACTTTCTCGCCACAACCATCATAAATAGCTACAATAAAGGTATTGAAAAGCTCTCACGTCAAACTTGCCGTAACAGGAAAACGGAACCAAGAAAACCGTGGATTTCACCTGGGATTTTATCCTCAATAAATGTTAAAAACCAACTCTACATTAAATCTTTAAAATCAAAATGTGAGGCAGATAAGCAACAATACAATAAATACAAAAATGTTCTGATTGGAATTATCCGTAAAGCTAAGAAACACTACTATGAGACAGAATTTGAGAAATGTAAGACTGACTCGAAACAAACTTGGAAAATCATAAATGAGTTAAGAAATAGCCGAAGTAATGGTAATGATATCCCGGAAACAATTCATACCACAAACGGAGTGAACATACAGGATAGTGAAGGTAAAGCAGACGCCTTTAATAATTTTTTCAGTACTATTGGAACAAAACTCCAAGAAAAAATCACACCTTCCCCCACCAATCCCCTAGATCTAGTAAATGATTGTGAAAATGAAATGGAACTTAGGCTTACAGATGAAGAAGAAGTAAGTAGATTAATTGAAAATATGAAAAATGTGGGAGCTGGTTGTGATGGCATTAATAGCAAAATTCTAAAGAATACATATAGAAGCATAGTACAGCATCTAGTGAAACTATTTAATGCATGTCTTACCACAGGAATATTTCCCGATGCCTTAAAAATAGCAGTTATCAAGCCTATCTTTAAGACTGGCGATCGGCATGTTGTTACCAACTATAGACCCATTAGTATTCTTCCCGCAATATCAAAAATTCTTGAAAAACTTCTTCACTGCCGAATTATGGAACATCTTGAAATAAATCAACTCATACACAATAACCAATTCGGATTCCAAAAAAATCGTTCAACATTTATGCCTATACTTCTGCTCCAAGACTTTGTTACTAAGGCCTTCGAGGAAGGGGAACTTGTACTGGGGGTATTTTTGGATTTAAGAAAAGCATTTGACACCGTGGATTATAACATTCTTCTGGGAAAAGCAAAAAAATATGGAATAAAAGGTAAATATTTAGAAATTCTCTCTTCATATCTATCCAATAGGAAACAATGTGTTCAAGTAGAAAACAAAACGTCAGAATATAGAAAAGTTAATATGGGAGTCCCGCAGGGGTCTATACTTGGGCCCCTGCTGTTCATTTTATATGTTAATGATCTTCCGCTTATCGGTGAAAATGCACTATATCTCTCCTATGCTGATGATACGGCCCTGCTCTTCAAACACAAAGATCCAGAAATACTTAAATCGAACGTCAATGAAACTCTCTTGCGGCTTTCAGACTGGTTCTGTGCAAACTATTTGTCTCTCAACCTTGAAAAAACCTTCACGCAGCATTACTCTCCTTATCCAAAAAAATTTCACTTAAACATAAAAATAGGCCAGAATGCAATTGAAGAAAAAGAGGAGATTAAGTATCTCGGGATGATTTTCGATAAGCAACTAAAGTTTTCTGGGCATATAAATCATATTTCTAAAATAATAAGTCGAAACATTGGCATTATTTGTAGGATTCGATACTTTATTTCAGATCGTATAGCACTTCTCCTTTACCATGCATTAATCCAACCTTACCTTAACTATTGCTGTCTCATCTGGGGTGTGAATTACTCATCTCAACTTTACAAAATTAACATCCTCCAAAAAAAAGCCGTTCGACTCATTGAAAGAATATACCTCCCTGGAAGCTCAGAACCAGTTTTCAAAAAGTACTCGATCCACAAAGTGTCTGAACTCGCGAAAACACAAATGTTAATTATAGTTCATAAATTCCTTATTGGTCAGCTTCCTGAAGCCATAAAAAAATTGTTTTCGCTCAGGGAACCGGGATATCGTGAGGTTAGAAGAACCCCCCTACTGGATCAACCATTCTCAAATAGGAATTACCGCCTTTTCACGACCCCTTGCTTGGCCCCGAAATTGTGGAATAGTATATTTTCCGATAAATTTCAATCTGTTGAGGAAATCCCAAGAAGTAAACTAATTATCAAGAAAATGTTGAAACAACATTTCATCGGTCAAAGTCAGTAGAATATTAAATTTAGTAAGCTTATAGTTCATTTGAATGAGTAGAACAATACTAAATACACAACGAGTGCAAAAATAAATTGTATGGCTTCCGTGCTCTCCAAAATATATACTGTTCTTGAACGACTAGAACATGTTTAGAAATATCAACCACGTATTTAGTCAGCGTATGCTTAAATTTAGTCAATGTTCCCACTTAATCTTGCAGGTATCATTTATGTTCTCGCGGAGGTGCCGGGGCCTCCTTGGCTGTGATCTGTTTGGCGGCGGCCTGGGGGGATGGGGGGAGCTTTGAATTACCTGTGCTATACCGATATCCATTAGAGACAGCAGATGTTCCAACACCTACAGATTTTGACTCCCTTTGGGTCTGTCAGGTTTCGGTCGGGCGGGTTGCGCCGGGGAGGTCCTGGCGCCTTGCATCTCTCTGGAATCGTAACGCGTTATAACCAACGTATATTAAACATGTCTGTGGTTCAGCACCCAATGTCGAGTCACTTTGTGGTGCTCCCACACCTGACACACATATCAATTCATGCCTCACTTCATGCTCTCATCTTCAGTCACTCGCACCTCATCATCTTCTTTTCAGAATAGAAACCGGGAGAGTCTAAAAGGGTGAGTATAGACTTGACTTTATCTTTTTTCTGACATCGACATCATTTGGATCGACAACCAGACGAGAAAATCCCCGTTCCCTTCGTTGCTCCCGGGGGCTGGTGAACAACAGGTTTTCACCTCGCTTGCTGGCCCGGGGGGCAACGGAGGGAGTTATATTCACTCATGTTCTCATCTTCAGTCGCTCTCACCTCATCATCACCCCAAATATACAAAACACGTCGTTCTAGTACGGGCAGTAAATATGTCTCAGGCTCAGCACCCAGTGTCAAGCTGCGCACTGGGTGTTTCCACAAGAGACAAACATTATAAAAAAAAACACGCGCATTGACGGGGGCGGGTACCCGCCCCCTCGGGTTTTTCGGAAATAGCAGAAAAACGGCGGCGCGTAGCGCCGCCGTACTTGGTATACCTTTTTCCTCATCATTTTTACAACTTCTGTGAAAATTTTAAGGTTAGGTCATCTCAGGTCAGGTCACCATTACAGGTCAAGTGACCCGACCTCAAAAAAAGTTTAAGATAGCATAAGTCGGAGCAGGGTGAACTTATCCGATTGAAACTCATATCACATAATGGCCCCACCGGGTTCTCTAAAATATGTTCCGGTATTTTTGATATCGATGACCTAAGGTCAGGTACGAGGCATGACCTCTCCATTGGAAATACATGGGAAAAATGGTTTTTACGGAATAACTCAGTAACGGATGGTGATAGAGCATTTATTTTAGCTGCATTAGACTCGCCTGGGCTTTGCGGTTCTAATGATATGCATTTTATATAATTTGACCCTGACCTGACCTCAGGTCAGATCAAATCCTTTATTTGACCTAGCAAGGTCAAATTATATATCATTCGATTCAGCTTGCTAAGAGGATTCATATAGTTCAAGTCGTTTTGCTCTATCTTTACTTGTTCAGATTTAATGGCCGAAAAACTGAATTTACATGTTATCCCTATGACGGGCATGTTTTGACCTCTCGTGACCTCAAATGTGACCTGACAAAAAAATGGTTCAAATGTTTCGATGGAGAAGTGAATGGGCAGCCCAACGCCGTTTACCGTTTTTCGCTACCTACCGTGGTTCTCGAGATCTTAGGGGGCGGGTACCCGCCCCCGTCAATGCAAAGGTGGCTCAAACCCCCGTCAATGCGCGTGTTAAATTACTTCGATCAAAAACATGTTTTCTTTGTGCCTATTCCCTTGCATATACTAGCCTTTTCTGAGTGGATTTTGCACCTTTTGGACAATGAAAGAGCAAGATGAAGCTGTGGAAAGGTGAAACTTATCAACATTTGTTCTTGCATCTAGAGTTAGCAGGCCAATTTGACAATTATGGGCTCCCAATAGATAGTTTGTACCTGACATTCACTTCGCCATTTTTCCCAGAGGACATGAGAATGGCTCCATAGATGACATTTTCTTTTTACCTGAAGCAGAAAGCTTCTGGAAAGAATGTTCTAGCTAGAGCTAGGTGTTAGTATCAATATGTCAGCAGCAAATTGGTTAGATGACTTCCTTTGAAATGGTATACTGACAATATGGAAGTAACAAATAGGCTATCACAATTTATATTTTGTTCACCCATATATGACTTAAAGATTTTGAAGTCATTGGGATATTCATAAGATGACAGTACAGCATGGATGTGTGGAACTGTAGGCATTTTCAATATTTGATTATTAATATTGATACAGGTTTAGGTAACTTGCTTTTGACCCTGGCATGAGTAACAGATAGAAAAACAGAGATTCATGCTTTTACATTCCTGATATATGTCTTAAAGTCAATGTCTCAAAATTAATTGTAAATGCATTTTCAAAAGCTGCAGGTGCATGAATAAGATAATGTTTTAGTGGAAAAAACTAGGTCTGTACTGAAAAGGCTTATTAATCTTACAGAAAATTGACTGAAGTCCCAGTTCAGTTGAGGCCCGGAATGAGCCTGGGTGAAGCCCGTCATCAGCCCGGCATTGGCCTAAATCAGGCCTTCAGACCCGGTCCAAGCCCACGGGCCTGTGCCGGGCTTTTGCCCCGGGCCCCCGGGCCTGGAAAGTCCCACCTCTAATTCGTAAGTCATAAGAGTCTGAATTTTAACAATGTTAAGGCAATTAAAAACATATCTACCTTAGTCCCTTAACGTGGGAAGCATACGTGAGTCTGCGGTAGAGCAGACTCTATCGAAGCTATTTCTCTATCGAAAATACTTGAACCATTCTTTGTCAGGTCACATTTGAGGCCACTAGAGGTAAATACATGCCGTCATAGGGATAACATGTAAATGAAGGTTTTCGGTCATCACATCTTAACAAGTACAGAAAGAGAAAAACAATGTAAACCCTTTGAATCCTCGCAGCAAGCCAAATCTAATTATATCTAACATGACCTTGTTAGGTCAAATATTAGACTTGACGTGACCTTAGGTCAGGTCAAGGTCAAATTAAGTAAAATGTATATCATTAGAACCGCAGGACACCGAAAATATAATGCAGTTACAGTCAAGGCTCTATCGCCATCCATTATTAAGTTATTCTGTTTAAACCATTTCCCATGTATTTCCAATGAAGAGGTCATTGCTCGTACCTGACCTTACGTCATGGATATCAAAAATACCGGAACAAATTAAAAAAAACTCGGTGCGGCCATTATGTGATATAAGGTATGATTAGATAAGTTCATCCTGCTCTGACTTATGCTATCTTAAACTTTAAGTCCGGTCACTTGACCTGTACTAGTGACCTGACCTGAGATGACCTAACCTTAAAATGTTAAAAAAGTGGTAGAAATTATCAGGAAAAAGGTATGCCAATTACGGCGGCGCTACGTGCCGCCGTTTTTATGCTGCCTCGAAAAAACCCGAGGGGGGCGGCTACCCGCCCCGCCCCGTCAATGCGCAAGTTAATCGTTATTTCCTGCAAAGTTATTGACCCAAGGCTGGAAACCTACTTAACTACCCCCAGATGACCTCCCAGAAGTCACAGCTGAACAACTGCAGCATGAACCTGGAAAGTGGCCCAGGATACTACGATTTGGAGAATATAAATATATCTAAGCTGTATCTACACAAGTGCAGCCCAGTTTCTGTTTACACATGGATTTCCAATGTAGGGGTCATGATCTGTATCTTACCCCAGGTCATCGATATTTCAAAGTACCGGAACATATTTTGTACTGCACGCTGGGCCCCTTATGTGATATGAGTTACAATTGAATATATTTACCATGTTCTTACTTGTGCTATCTTAAACTTTTTTGAAGGTGAGGTCATTTGACCCGCACTGGTAACCTGACCTGATATGACCTAAGCTCAAAATGTGGCGAACATGTGCAGAATTGATCAATGATAAGGTGTACAAGGTACTGTGGCACTTAACGCCGCCATTTTTTCGTGCCGCTTAACCCATTAACGCCCGCACCTACTTCCAGCTTTCGGATTGGCGAAACAAATGTTTTCCTAAGTTTAGAATATGCCAAATACGAAAGTTTTTAACCGATATCACTTTTAGATTCTGAGATATGACACCGGACAAAAATGACCCGCTGGGCGTTTGGGACATCGGCTGGCACGACGCAGCCGGCTCCCGGGCGGCGCAGTCACCGCACTCAGCGGCCCGTTGCGCATCGCTTTTACTGCAGTTTTATGAGGTGTTTTTATTTCCTCTTGTATATTGGCCATAGCAAAATTTTAAGACAGTTCTATTATCTCCAGGTTTAATCATAGACTACACCAATCGCATATTTGCAAATAGTATACAACGGTGGTTAACCTAGACTGATGATTTACAGGGGATAAACTGAAATTGTGAAAATCATAGTACTTTAAGAATGTTGTGGTATACTATAGCATAGAATATTAAGAATATAAGGTGAATATCAAAGGTTTTGGGAAACCGTTTCTTTTGTCTCTACCCCCTTCTTCCTCCGTGTCCCAGAATTGGTGACTGACGTTCGCTGAACTTCCAACGAATAATCGTAACATTCAGCAAACAGATGAAAAGTTTTGAAAACTCAATCCGTTATCTCCCCTTATGCGGTGTAAATTAGCCTGATTAATCTCCAAATTTCCAAACGGGTCCATTTCAATCTTTCCAACTTTTCTTTGGAACAAGCAGCGTGCTCCATAGTTGCATCAATGTGAACCTTCACATTTCTAGGCACGCCGCTGGTCATTGTAAGGCCGGTCAGCGCATCATCTTTCTCATCCTCATGACTAATATATTTTGTGATGGCATACTCATAATATGCACCTGATTCGCTCCACTATCTTGCGCATTTAAAATAATTTGTTTTGCTTCTTTTCTGCAAAACATTTGATATGTGCCATTGCTAACAACTATGCTTTCGATATATTTATGTCTCCAAGGTTGGATATTTCTTCTCGATCCAGGAGGGTTTCTGGATGGTTTAACACTGGCAATACAATCCAAGCCCTAGACAAAGTCTGTGGGAAACCAAAAATCCAGGCGGGTCTTGACCCCTCCTCTTAACCCCCGGGATGCTCACTCATGGCAGTTTCACTTGACTAGAACCAAGCTGCAATAGTGCTAATTACGTTTTAGACAGAAGTTCTAGAACTTCCCATGCTTTCGCCCCTTTTAAAGTGCACCAGACGTTTTACACTGCACCATCTTGTCACAACAAACCAGCGCGGCGGCCGCGATAATTCTAAGCTCATTTTGTTAGCTGGTCATTGACTTTCAATCCGTGGTGGAGCAAGGGGGCTAGGAAGGCTCAAGCCCCCCCTCCCACCGAAATGTCAGTGTGCCTATTGTAAATGCACAACTGAGTGCTGTTCCGAGGCAATAGCGGGGAGGCTAGAGACCCCTAACCCCCTACACCCAATGAAGTCCTCAATTCCCTCTCTATCCACTACACACAATCCATCGAGGGGAAAGAAAAAGCTCTGCTAGTTTAACAGTGAAGTCATGCTAATATTTCGTCAAGTTTTCAAAACCCTGAAAACTATCTTTGATAAGGCGTTCAGAAAACACTGCAACCATCTTGCATGTTTTCGTTAAAAATATTTGATAATCATTCCAAAAATAACACAGACCCTGAAAACGTTCGCAAGCATTTCGTAAACACCAAAGTTTCCAAACGTATCGACATTGCACTAAAAATCCTCAGATTTTATGAAAAGTCTATAAACTGGCAACCCTGAATTCGCAGGACCCACAATACCTCCATTTCCTATAGGTAACATTATGCACCTAACCCACGAGACGGGACGACTGGACACATCCTTTTCCTCCTTTTCAGCGGCCCGAAGATGTCTGCAACGCCCAGCGGGTCATTTTTGTCCGCTTCATATTTGACGATGTCTCATGGCAAAGCCGTTCAAGAAAATCTTACTGTTTCTTCACCATCTGACTCCTTGTGGTCTTAGCTTGATGTCAATCATGCAAACTCTTTTCGGCTTTCCATATGCTCTTGCGAGAAATAAAATTTGCAAAGCTATCTCACGTTGACCAAAACCTCGCCAAAATAAGTTCCACCAAAATCGTCCCATAAAGACCTAGGAGTTTCAGATGCATTTTTATAGCTTGTCTATGCTCTGAAACACACATCCATTTCATAAACCTGAAGATCACTTCACTGGTTCCGATTCTGCAGCCTGTCAAAGTCAGAGGACAAAAATGACCCGCTGGGCGTTAATGGCTTAATTTTGTAATCATAGGCTTTCAAAGTAAACCCTTTATTTTGAGATCGCTGCAATCGTGCGGTCGCACCAATTCGCGTACATCAAAGACCAACTGGCAACGTTATAGTGCCATATAAAACGAGATTATATGTCAATTTCACCCCTTATGAAGGTCAAGGTCACATTTCAAGGCCATATCAGCATTCTCAAAGTCATTGGTCCGGTGCTTCCGGTCGCATGGCGTTACCCAGTACGACATATATTATGCTACAACGTCATAGTTAAGCTAAATAAATGTAAATGTCAAAGTCACAGGTCAAATTTAAATGTCATGGGTAAAGTTCAAAGCTCAATACTCATTTCCCGTCCAAAGGTTGCTATGGTGCTAGCCATTGTGTAAATAAGGGGAATAAGTCATATTGTGACGTCATTGGTCAATGACCTTGAATGACCTTAACCCTAAAAATTAGGTTTACAATTCTTGGGACGTTCTCACTATGACCTTGCTCTGTTTTTAGTGCATTCTGGACTTCTTTGAGCTTAATCGCGGCATTTCCGGATGAATACCCAGCACGGCTAATACTTGACCTTTATTACCTCGTTTGAACTTGACGATACTGACCTAGGTCAAATAACATCAGTCATAATATAGATTTCAATAGTTCCCACCCAGTCCCCAACCGAAGTTTTTCTAAGCCTCCTAGTTTCCGAGCGCTCAGGGGGCCTACCAGTCCCCCCTTCAGTGCCCGTAAGTGTCGGACGCCTCTTCAGTGCGGGTGTTAAGGAATGGGACATTGATTACAATGCATTGTTTTAAATACATCCTTACCCTCATTGCCGACCAATTCCACCATTGAAACCTTTTTCGTGACCAGAGACGCTTGATAGTTGCAGCGACGACGGGCCGCGCTGGCGCACGAACCTCACAAAAGTGGGGATCGGGACGTTTGGGAGCTCTGATCTCGCTTTATGTTAAAGTCTCCATTCTTTTTATTACTGAATATTATAGGGAAATATATAAAGCATAATGTGAGCCTCAAAAAGTTTAAAATAAGTCATAGGGAAATATTTTTTATATATTTTGAAAACTTGAAGAATGTACAATATATTTAAAATTAAATTTTTTTAATCATATTTGTCATGAGCCAGAACTCGTAATTCGTCCTTAAGATACCTAGATGAAGTTTTTATCCCATTTGTAGAAGCATACAGGTAAAATTTCGTCTTGAAAAAAGACATGCAAGTGAGCATGGTCAAAATCCCTGAAGGTATAATTTTCAAACCGTAAGTCACGGAGGAGAATGAATACGAGAATCGTCATCAGCTCCATCAATAGCCCCCTGACAAAAATACACCGAAATCTGCGACATGAGGGTGGTATCGACTTCTCGATTTGTCATGGAATGCCCCATGACCCAGACTTAAACTTGTGGGGAACGTTGCGGCATTGAGCGAGAATAAGGTGCACTAAGTACTGCGGGTGCAAAGTCGTATACCACACACCCATATTACAGCTTTGATCTGATAAGAGATCTGTACAGAGTTATAAGTGTTGATAAGTTTTGAAGTGCTGCGGCGAGGAGCATGATGATGAGTTGTTAAGATGTTCCCTGGCCTCTCCCCTCGAATCCGGAAATGTAAAAAACACTGAAGATTATATATTCGGGCACAGCCCTTCATCAGAATCGTGGAGTAAATATCAATAATTCTCAGTCCTAGTATAGCCAGACCTCGAATTCGAGGTCTGGCTATACTAGGACTGGGAATTATTGATATTTACTCCACGATTCTGATGAAGGGCTGTGCCCGAATATATAATCTTCAGTGTTTTTTACATTTCCGGATTCGAGGGAGAGGCCAGGGAACATCTTAACGAGTTATAAGTGTTTTCCGGTTTGATTCGTAAGTCATACGAGTCTGAATTTTAACAATGTTAAGGCAATTAAAAACATATCTACCTTAGTCCCTTAACGTGGGTAGCATACGTGAGTCTGCGGTAGAGCAGACTCTACCGAATCTATTTCTCTATCGAAAATACTTGAACCATTTTTTGTCAGGTCACATTTGAGGCCTCTAGAGGTAAATACATGCCGTCATAGGGATAACATGTAAATGAAGGTTCTCGGTCATTACATCTGAACAAGTAAAGAAAGAGAAAAACAATTTAAACACTTTGAATCCTCGCAGCAAGCCAAATCTAATTATATATAGCATGACCTTGTTAGGTCAAATATTAGACTCGACATGACCTCAGGTCAGGTCAAGGTCAAATTAGGTAAAATGCATATCATTAGAACCGCAGGACATGGAAAATATAATGCAGTTACAGTCAAGGCTCTATCGCCATCCATTATGAAGTTATTCTGTTAAAACCATTACCCCATGTATTTCCAATGGAGAGGTCATTGCTCGTACCTGACCTTAGGTCATCAAGGTCAAAAATACTGGAACAAATTTTAAAGAACTCGGTGCGGCAATTATGTGATATAAGCTATGATTGGATAAGTTCATCCTCCTCTGACTTATGCTATCTTAAGCTTTAAGTCCGGTCACTTGACCTGTACTAGTGACCTGACCTGAGATGACCTAACCTTAAAATGTTGAAAGAAGTTAAAAAATGATAAGGTAAAAGGTATGACAAGTATGACGGCGCTGCGTGCCGCCCTTTTTATGATGCTACCTCGAAAAAAACCCGAGGGGGGCGGATACCCACCCCGCCCCCTATTGATGCGCGTGTTAATCGTTATTTCCTGCAAAGTTATTGACCCAAGGCTGGAAACCTACTTAACTACCCCAAGATGACCTCTCAGAGGTCAGAGGTGAACAACTGCAGCATGAACCTGGAAAGTGGCCCAGGATACTACGATTTGGAGAATATGAAGTTATCTCAGCAGTATCTACACAAGTGCAGCACAGTTTCTGTTTACCCATGCATTTCCAATGGATGTGACATTATCTGTATCTTACCCCAGGTCATCGATATTTCAAAATACCGGAACATATTTTGTACTGCATGGTGGGCCCATTATGTGATAGTTCCAATTGAATATATTTACCATGTTCTTACTTGTGCTATCTTAAACTTTTTTGAAGGTGAGGTCATTTGACCTGCACTGGTAACCTGACCTGAGATGACCTAAGCTTCAAATGTGGCGAAAAATTGCAGAATTGATCAATGATAAGGTGTACAAGGTACTGTGGCGCTTAACGCCGCCATTTTTTCCTGCCGTTGAAAAACCCGGGGAGTGTTCAAACACCCTCCATCGGGACGAGGGTTAATCATATTTTTTCTAGCAACTCGAAATGGGAGACGAATCCAAACCTTTGCCGTTGGTTTGGTCTTTGAATGGAAAGCGATTATAACGTAACGTTCGCGTTTTAACCTGGTCCTCAAAGAAAATGTTTAGCAGAAGGCAATACCAGTGCATGAAAGCAAATTACTTTTCAATGTTCAGCCTAGCGTATTCCCCTACTGAAACTCCTGATAACCCCAGCAGTTGGTGCATCATTGTAGCCCAAAAAGACGATTACACTAGAAATATTTTGATGATAAAAATAAACCACCACAAAATTTTGACACATGCTTCAGCATGGCGATAGCTGGATCCAGCGTGCTATTTCTGCAGAATTGACACATTGTATACGCTGTTCCTCCTCCCTCCCTCACTCACTCCTTCTCGCACTCGCACTCGCTCTCTCTCTCTCTCTCTCTCTCTCTCTCTCTCTCTCTCTCTCTCTCTCTCTCTCCGGGGAAAGCTCCGTGTTTCCGAGTAAATATTGAACTCTGTGGGAAAAATATTTTCCTGACCTCTGGTCAGTCTGTGATAGACACCTTCACGTATAAAATATTTAATAACCCAACATCCTTCGCGGACAGCATTAATACAGCCTGAATAAAGTACGATTCTCGGCAGCGTGTTTGCATTTTTCTGTAGCGCCACCAGTAAGATGGCTACATCTCGGCAAGCATGACGTCACACTGTCACTCTCTTATTTGGCAGACGGCTACCAGTTTTAAGTCACAAGCACCCCCCCTCCTCCCGCCTTCACTTACCTTTGGGCCGTGCCCCGTTCCATTCCACTCAGCAGAAACCCATCTCGAAACTCCTCACTTCAAGGAACTCGGCCGCCGGCTGGCCTGTGCCGACTCCGCCGCCGTCTCGCCTGTCTTGAACAGCAGCCTTGGATAGTGGCGCGGGTAACCAAGTCGATAGAGAAAAATGCATGGGTAGGAATATCTTAAAATGGCACTCCATAGCTATTTTCTGAAACACACTTTAAGACGCTATCACTTCCGTTGACAAATTCCCACTGAATTTCTCGCAACGCAGGTGAACGCGCCTCCACCAATCAGCGTCCAGCATGCGCCGGCAGCCGTATCATGCCCGCGGGGCAGAGAGATGAGAGGTCACGCTTGACACTGCTGGCGCCGCGGCAGCGGCGCGCCGGTGGGGAGGGGTCGGGAGGCGGATTATAAAGCAAACATGTGAGGTAGATATTACGTTGGTGGAAATTTGTTTCTGTTCTTGGACTGACGCAGGATAAGTAGTGTACGAGAAAATTTGTGCACATGGCTGGATATTTGAGTGAGGTACTTGGACCTTGTGTGGTGTTGACAGCATTGTTGGAGTATAAGTTAATTGAATGGTTGTAGGTGAACATGATTGATAGTAAAATTGCTGGCGTTGATTGGGAGAACGAAGTGTTGTTTTTCTAATTAGGATATTTATCAAATAGTTATATGGATTGCGATTTTGTCTCAAAAATGGTTTCTCGGCTGCGACAACGGGGTCCAAAATTTAACCAAAAAGAAAAAAACAAATCTGGAGGACTGGAGGGGACAAGTGATTGCTATACCACTCCCTGGATCTGTTCTTGCAGATTGTTTGTTTTGCAAGATATCCCGATCTAGGTACGTTTCCAATAGCGCGAGAAGTTATAAGGTTCCTGTTAATGATGGGGAAAACAAGTTTTTAGTACTTACATTTACAGTGCGGAATCAGGCAGACAATTCTAGTTTTTCCCGGCGACGTAGATTTTCAATCAGAGTGGGGAAGGGGCCCGGCAGTCCTCTGTTCCTACGCTTATGGGTAAAACAACATATATTGGTTTGGACATGATCACCAAAGTTTTGGAATTCAAAGAGAGTTCAGAGAATATGACTTTCAGAGGTGAAAAATAAGAAACGATTCCAATGAATCGGTGGCGTTTCTAGGCCGTGGAGTGGGCAGTGAAGGGTCAGCTCGAAGTTTCATCGAGAGGGTCAAACCCGTCATCGGCAAACGGGACACGTACGGGCATGCGTGTAGAAAACGGGGATGCGCCAGCCCACTAATCGCAAATCAGATGGGGGTGACCCAATTCTGGACCCCAACTAATTTTGTTTGCATTTTCTCCTTTACTTGCGTGAAACTACATGCATGTCTTGATTGAGTTGCATCGTCGCTAGTGTTTCATATGAAGCCAAAATTCTCAGAACTTGTCTCTCACCCGCTCCCCCGGTCTTAGTCCGGTCGAGGGAGAGGTAACTTGTACAGGGGGCACAATCCGGAGCAAATGGGCGCCAAGTTTGGGTTGTACAACCTATCTGGTGGGCGTCAGACTTAACCCGCGCCCCACCGGGGGTCCGGCGCCACCTTCGCCCCACCGGGGGCCATCGATGGCCCCCCTCTAACTCCAAAAATATGGGCGTTAGCGCAAATCTGCAAAGTGCAATAGAAAGCTCGCGTGAATTCAGTAAGAAATTACTTTGCATGTTTTAGTGCTCAGGTCAATGGTTTGACCTCCAGAGGTCAAATTAGGTCAAGATCGGCTATTTTCACTCAAATATGCAATGATTAAGCAAACTGGGCATAACTCTTATGTCATTAGAGCTATTGATGCCTGGTAAAGTACATTTGATAGCAAATTGCCAGTACTTTTTCCGCTATGTGGAACGTAAAGACCTCCCGCCAGTGGTTTGACCGCCAGAGGTCACCTCGTGACCTAATATGACCTGAGGTCACGAAAGGTCAAAAAGTGACCTTGCCGTATATCAAATGAAAGCCAGTGGTAAGACAAACACGATGGTGTTTGTTTCACCGCTCTAGCTCAATTAGGTCAAAAGTTATTGTCAAAATACTGTTTTGACCTCTGGTGACCTTGGATGACCTTGGAAAAGTCAAAGGGCAAATATGACCCCTGGGATCCGTGAAAGGGTATCCAAAAACGTTGTTCTGAGCAGTCTGAGTATTTGCAATTATTTTTGTGGCTTTTATATCATGAAATAGCTTTTCCCCATGCTTTTCCAATGGGAGAGGTCGCCTCGTGACCTGACCTCAGGGCACGAAATCGAAAAATCCCGGATATACACCTTGTAGACCCTGGAGGGGTCATGAAGTGTAGGAAGTTTCAAATCGATCGACTTTGAAATGTAGCTCTTACAGAGCTCTAAAGGTGAAGTGAGGTGACCTTGGTTGACCTCGTCTGGTGACCTGACCTTGGGTGACCCGGGGTAAAAAATTTCAGGGATGATGGGAAAATGATGCAGTGAGAGGTAGAGCCCTCAAACGCTGTGCTGCGCCTCGTCGTTTTTCTGTTATCCCGGAAAAACCTTAGGGGGGCATCGATGCCCCCCCGGTGGGGCGAGGGTTAAGCCAACTCCCCATGCATTTCCAAAGGAGAGGACATGGCCCGGACCTAACCTCTGGTAATCGGTATAGAACTATATCGTTATAGCAGTTTGTACTCAGTGACCTTACTGTGAGCTGAGTCTTAGATCGATGAATTGAAATGATCTTACTTCTGCGCCTATTAAAATTGTGGTTAGGTCACTCGTTTTGGACTGGCGACCTGCAGACGACTCCTCTCCATCTCAAAGACCCCGCCAAGACATGTTTCGCGGTGAGTCGGTCGTCACAACGACGACGCTCCGGTGGGGTACGGCCGGCTAAAAGGTACAGCCGGTTCCATACTGATTAGTAGGTATTAGGCCGCTGTCTGTTTGCGAACTAGCTCTCAAGTGGTGGTCCTTGCCGACACCATTGTTGCCTCACCTGCTGCGTTTTAACTGGATGCACGAACTGACGTGCAAAAAAATACTTCATCAGGTCCAAAGTTCTGAATTAATAGCGAAAAGACGCATAAAATCATCGGGATCGGCAAAAACAGTTTTGTGTCCATAATTTTTGAAATCGACATCTCGTCTTTTTTCAGGGCCCGAAATTTAAAAAGCTCGTCAAAATACATTACTAGAGAGGAAAATTTTTGTGAGAAGTGTAATCGTTTGTAAGATATTTCTTAAAACAACTGGCACCTATACCTACCAATCAGTGTGGAACCGGCTGTACAGGTGAGTAGGGTGGGTTCTGCGACTCGGTCACCGGGTACCGCGTGGGCGCAGTACTGTCTACTACCAACCTCCCTCAGCCATGTCCGAATTCCGACGCCGGGGTGTCGGGCTGAGGAGCGTGAACCAGTATCGATACGGCTTCAATGACGGTCGTCAAAAAACGTGTGTACACAGTGTGTTCCGGGGTCTGGTTTAGTTTCAGGCCGTAACGCATTGATACGTATAGGCGACGCAGGTAAAGCTGCCAGAGGTCGAAAAAATCTTCCAACTCGCCAACGATGGTGGGAGCATGATGGGCAAGATTGTGCACACCCCAGCGTGAGAAGTTGGCACTCAGCCTGCTAATACACTATTTAAGATTTAAAAAGGATCAGAGGGTCGGAAAAATTGGTTACAAAAGTTTGGTTTGAAATTCCATTGGTGATACTTGAACACATTGGCTTTCTCCGATCTCTGCAAGCGGCGTTTCGTGCATATCCAGGGGCGCCGCCACGGAAGTTTTACAGGGGAGGGGATGGACTCTGGCTGGTGCTGACCGTGGGAGGTAAATTTTGAGCATATTCAATACCTGGCAGCATTAAGGACGATGGACCAAAAATTTGGGGGAACGTCCCCCGTACTTGGCCAACAGAGGGTGACACGTCCCCTCCACCCCCCCGCTTTCGGCGCCCATGCGCATCTACGAGGAAGCCTTCGACAGGTGATGTGCGGAACGCACCGCTTATAATTTCCAATGCCAGGTTTTGATTGTGTCCAGTATTCGCTTAATACCCACCCCGGTAGGCCTCCGAGCTTTCTTCGTCATGGTGGGGGGAGGGGGTGTACAAACTACCTCTCCCCTAGAACTCGGCTCCTATGCGGGTTGGCAAACGCTGGTGGATAGGTCATAAAAATTCAGGAAGAAACGACATGGGCCACTTTTAGGTTCAGGTCAATATTGAGGTCATGACAGGCCAAAGAATGTGGCATGTTAGAGAAGGGTTTCGAGGATTTTGCGTCTGACAGTGTTGATTTATAATAGTGTTTTAGGCACCATTCACTTCCTCTCGTTACGGCCAATCGAATAATGTATGGTATGACTATACTAGGTCAAAACATGATAATGATCCAACCAAGGGTCAGGTAAAGGTCACCATCTGATCTATTATCGTTAATATACATATCAATCGACTCAAGTCAAGTTATTGACACATCAAATTAAGTTATTGAGCCAAGTCTGAAATCCTGCTTGAGTAGCCCAAGTTGATATCTCAGATGTCACAAGTCAAAACTTGAAACATGAACCTATAAAGGTGCCTAGGTTACTACGATTTGGGGAATACAAAGGTATTCCAAGCAGTATCTACAGAAATAGAGTGATTTTTCAGTAAATTTCTGTTTTCCCAACGCACTTCCAATGGAGAGGTCATGATCAGTACCTGACCGTAGGTCATCGATATGAAAAATCCCGGAATGTTTTTTAGTACACGGTGGGCTCATTACATGTTGTAAGTTTGAATTCGATATTCACCTTTTTCTTTTTTATGCCACCTTAAACATTTTTAGAGGTAAGACCACCTAACCTGCACTGGTGACGTGACCTGATATGAGGGGTATTCCACGACAAATCGACAAATCGATGGGTTGAAATAACACCCTCATATCTCAAATTTTCATGAAAATTTGGGTCTAGGGTTCTCAGTGGCGCTGAAAACGACGGTGGTATTTTTAGTTTCGTCCGGATAGTCGTTTCGGAGTTATAGCCCCGGGCAATCCAGCATCGGATGCGTGCATCGGACTCAGGAGCGCAGCCAGAGCTTTCGTATGGGGGGCACACCAACTTTGAGGGGCACCCCGGGGAAAAAAGGGCACTTTTTAACGTAACCTAAAAAACTTACTATATCTTTGTTTATATCATTTTTTGGGCATCTTTGGTTCAATAAAAATGCAAATAAATCATTGACGGAGAAGGAAAACACGATTAAAACCGAAAAAGAAAAATATCACCAAAATGTCATGGAAGTAGCCAAAACATGACTTTTTGGATATATTTAAGGAAAGCCAACTCATGCAAGTACTTAACATCAGAGAAATCAGCGGAGCATGTGATATCTGTTACAATGTGCAGGCTAAGGCATATTGGAGTCGAAAATTCTTTTATTATGCCCACTGGTTTTGTCGTGACGAGTGAGCCCTGGCTGAACGCAGATTAAGTTCCTTGCCTCCCGCAATAGCCGTGGGACGAGGAGTGGCATAGTGTCTTTGGAATAACACATTTTTGCTGCCGGAAAAATTTGGGAGATACCTTTTGAACGCGTTTATTAAGTTCCATATTCGCAAGGCTCGGTCCCAGTTAAGAGTAAATAAAAGGTGAAAAGGCCTGTGGCTTGGATGGGGATGGTGTGACAGGGCGGAAAATTGTGAAAACTATTTCTTCATTTAAATTAATTAGTAGAAATCCTGGTTTAGGGGACTGTGCTCTGAACTCAGGGCACATGCCTTTTTATCATCCCTTCCCAGAATCCACTAGTATAATAAGCATTTTATATAATCAGGGGTGCCTAGGCATCACAAGCCGTTTTAGAGATCCCTCATTCCTCGTTAGTTCCGTTTTACAAGGGGAGCTTCCATTGTGTTCTTACTTCCCATCTATTCAAGACCAGCTCTGGGGCCCCCAAGTGTGGGTCAGAGGCCTCCAGAGCACCTTCCCCCCATCCCCCAGTTGTGCCTCCAGGGACCAGACTAGCTCAGTGACCCCGCCCCGAGATGATCGGAGTTGGCCTTGTGTTCTTAATATCTGTCTATTCAAGACCACCTCAGGGACCCGTGATGTAGATCAGGGCCCCAGGCAGCTCATGCTTCACCCAGGGACTAGACTAGGTCATTGGCCCCAGAGATGAGGTTGTCAGAATAGCTCAATGGGCCACAGATAGGCTCATAGGGCCTTAACACGCGCATTGACGGGGGTCTGAGCCACCTTCGCATTGACGGGGGGCGGGTACCCGCCCCCCTAAGATCTCGAGAACCACGGTAGGTATCGAAAAATGGTAAACGGCGTTGGGCTGCCCATCCACTTCTCCATCGAAAACATTCCAACCATTTTTTTGTCAGGTCACATTTAAGGTCACGAGAGGTCAAAACATGCCCGTCATAGGGATAACATGTAAAATTCAGTTTTTCGGGCATTACATCTGAACAAGTAAAGATAGAGCAAAACGACTTGAACTATATGAATTCTCTTAGCAAGCCGAATCAAATGATATATAATTTTACCTTGCTAGGTCAAATCAAGGATTTGACCTGACCTGAGGTAAGGTCAGGGTCAAATTATATAAAATGCATATCATTAGAACCGCAAAGCCCAGGCGAGTCTAATGCAGCTAAAATAAATGTTCTATCGCCATCCGTTACTGAGTTATTCCGTAAAAACCATTTTTCCCATGTATTTCCAATGGAGAGGTCATGCGTCGTACCTGACCTTAGGTCATCGATATCAAAAATACCGGAACATATTTTAGAGAACTCGGCGGGACCATTATGTGATATGAGTTTCAATCGGATAAGTTCACCCTGCTCCGAGTTATGCTATCTTAAACTTTTTTGAGGTCGGGTCACTTGACCTGTACTGGTGACCTGACCTGAGATGACCTAACCTTAAAATTTTCACAGAAGTTGTAAAAATGATGAGGGAAAAGGCATACCAAGTACGGTGGCGCTACGCGCCGCCGTTTTTCTACTATCTCCGAAAAACCCGAGGGGGGCGGGTACCCGCCCCCGTCAATGCGCGTGTTAAACCAGTTCAAGAAGCCCTAGCACAGTTTAAAGCGCCAGATCACTTCAGGGGGCCTCAAGCCAACTTAAGGGGCTCTCACAAGCTCAGTGCCCAGACCAGCTCAGGGTACCCTCAGAACCTAGATCCGCTCTTGGGCCCCAGATCAACTCTTGGGGCCCCAGATCAGTTCAGGGGCCTCAAGTCAGGTCAGGGGGCAAGATCAAGTCAGGGGCACTAATTCAGCTCAGGAATCCCTCACCAGCTCGGGGCCCAAGCAGTTCAAAAGCCCCAGAGCTGCTCAGGGGACACCAGATCGGCTCATAGGGCACCAGATCAGCCTAGGGGACAAACAATCAGATCAGTGGTCCCCGGCCAGCTCGCGGCCCAGATCAGCTCGGGAATACCAGATCAAGTCAGGAGGCACTTCATCAGCTCAGGAGCCCCATACCATCTCAGGGGCCCTCACCAACCCCTGTGGGCCCAGCTCAACTCAGGGCCTGGGAGCTGCTCAGGAAATCACGTAATTAACCCAGGAGGCCCGGGTCAGCTTAAAGGGCACCATATTAGCCTAACCTAACCTAACATAACCTAAGCTAGCCTAACCAAACCTAACGCAGCCTAACCTAACGTAACCTAACGTAATCTAACCTAACCTAACCTAACCTAAACCTAACCTAACCTAACCGAACCTAACCTAACTTAGCCTAACCTAACCTAACCTAATCTTACCTAACTTAACCTTACCTAACCTAACATAACGTAACCTAACCTAACATGACGAAACCTGACCTAACCTAACCTAACCTAACTTAATGTAACCTAACCTTACCTAACCTGGTCTAACCTAGACTAACCTAACCTAACCTAACCTAACCTAACCTAACAAACCTAACGTAGGCTAACGTAACCTAACCTAACATAACCTAATCTATCCAAATTCCATTATAGATCCCAATAGATAATTTTTGACCCCAGTAGAGAAAAAATCTTTGATCCCAATCTGGAATCTTGGATCCCCATTCAGGATGTTGGATCCTAATTGGGAATCCTCAATCCCAATGGAGAGTCTTTGATCCGAATTGAGAATCTTGGTTCCCAATTCAGAATCTTGGATTGCAATAGAGAATCTACAATCCCCATAGAGTATTTTGGATCCAAATTTGGATTCCTGGATCCAACTCTTGGATCTTCGATTCCCTTTAAACGTGTTCAGATATTCAGCCTCCCATACTCGTGTTCAGAGACTCAGGCCGCCGTAAACGTGTCCAAAGATTCAGCCTGCCATAGACAAGTACAGAGATTTAGCCCACCGCAGCCGTTTTCAGCAATTCTACTCTCCGTTGACGTGTTCTTAACACGCGCATTGACGGGGAGCGGGTACCCGCCCCCCCTCGGGTTTTCCGGAGACAGTAGAAAAACGGCGGCGCGTAGCGCCGCCGTACTTGGTATACCTTTTCCCTCATCATTTTTACAACTTCTGTGAAAATTTTAAGGTTAGGTCATCTCAGGTCAGGTCACCAGTACAGGTCAAGTGACCCGACCTAAAAAAAGTTTAAGATAGCATAACTCGGAGCAGGGTGAACTTATCCGATTGAAACCCATATCACATAATGGCTCCACCGAGTTCTCTAAAATATGTTCCGGTATTTTTGATATCGATGACCTAAGGCCAGGTACGGGGCATGACCTCTCCATAGGAAATACATGGGAAAAATGGTTTTTACGGAATAACTCAGTAACGGATGGTGATAGAGCATTTATTTTAGCTGCATTAGACTCGCCTGGGCTTTGCGGTTCTAATTATATGCATTTTATATAATTTGACCCTGACCTGACCTCAGGTCAGGTCAAATCCTTGATTTGACCTAGAAAGGTCAAATTATATATCATTCGATTGGGCTTGCTAAGAGGATTCATATAGTTCAGGACGTTTTGCTCTATCTTTACTTGTTCAGATGTAATGGCCGAAAAACTGAATTTACATGTTATCCCTATGACGGGCATGTTTTGACCTCTCGTGACCTTAAATGTGACCTGACAAAAAAATGGTTCAAATGCTTTCGATGGAGAAGTGGATGGGCAGTCCAACGCCGTTTACCGTTTTTCGCTACCTACCGTGGTTCTCGAGATCTTAGGGGGGGGGGCGGGTACCCGCCCCCCGTCAATGCGAAGGTGGCTCAGACCCCCGTCAATGCGCGTGTTAATACTACGCACTTTGTAGTGAGTCAAAAGAGATGGATAGTCAAGCCTGGCTGACGGACGGTCCGAAAATGAGGCCAACCAGATGAGAAGTTTATGCTGCACCCTTTCTAGGTGCTTCAGGTGGGATGCAGCAGACCCTGCCCATACAACGCAACCATACTCCAGGATGGATCTTACATGGGCATAATAAGCACAAAGAATAGAAGTGTGCTTGAGTCTGACTCGGCAGCACTGGCGCGAGGTCTGAAAACTTCGTATGAGGAGGCCAAGCATTCTATTGGCCTTGGCCACGGTGTGGTCTATGTGTGGAGCGAAAGTCAGCTTACTGTCGAGTATAACACCGAGATCCCTAGTCTCTGTACGGCGCTCCAGCGGCGTACCATCCAGTACATAGGTGGTAAGGATCGGAGTTTTTCGGAGAGAAAATGATATAACGCTACATTTATCTGGATTCAATTTTAAACGCCAAATTTTAGACCATTCTACTAAATTGTTGATGTCAGCCTGAAGGGCATCAAAACTGTCTGTTTTTGTCGAAATTCGGTGGTACAACTTAAGATCGTCGGCGAAGCTTATACAGTTGGTTCGAATGATGAGGGGGATGTCTGCTGTGTAGCAGATAAACAAGAGCGGGCCACACACGCTGCCCTCAGGCACCCCGGACCTTACAGCGCACCATTCGGAAGATTGGCCCTCTTGTATAACTCGTTGGCGACGACCAGTCAGGTAGGATTCAATCCAGGAGTGCGCGCGAACCAGTAATTTTGAAAGATTTTAGTTTGTGAAGAAGAAGCGTGTGGTTTACACTCGTAAAAGCCGAAGAATAATCAGTGTAGACAGAGTCAGTCTGCACGCCCTCCTGGATCGAATCCCAGCTGTGTTTTAGAAAGTTGGCAAGATTTGAGACGCATGAACGATTTGGGAGAAATCCATGTTGACTGCTGGGAATAGATGGTAGACAATGGGCCAAAAGAGAGTCACAGACTACCTTTTCTAAAATTTTCGAACAAAGAGGAAGAAGCGAAATACCGCGGTAGTTGCCTGGGTTCTTTTTGTCTCCTTTTTGTGAATGGGAATGACATTTGCATCCTTCCAAATATGTGGGAAAACACCTTGAGCGACTGACAATTTGCAAATGATTTCGAGAGGCACTGCCAATTCGGCAGCACACTCATGCAAAATTCTGACGCTCAGATTGTCGGGCCCGCACGCTTTGTGCTTTCCAATGCTAGATAGCAGGGCCTGAACTTTGCCTGGGGGAACTGTAAACTCTTGAAGAATGGAACAGTGAAAGTCCGGGGCGTTTGGCAGCGTGTCAACGTTGGTATCCGAAAATTTGGAGGCGAAGGTTTCGTTGAAAATATTTGCGCATTTGGTGGGATCTGAAAATTGTTGACTGTTTGCGACAAGAACGCGTGGACGTTGATGAGACGATTTCAATGAGTTTATAAAGGACCAGAAACGTTTTGGGTTCTCACGGAAGTCAACAACGATGCCCAGTAAGTAATTACGATATTTCGCGTTAGATAAAGCTTTAAAATTGTTTCTTGCTCTACTAAATACAAGATCACTTTCTGGAGAAGGGTCGCGCTTTTTTACACGGTGTGCATGGTCTTTGTCCCTAAGAGCACGCTGCACGTCCCGGTCAAACCAGGGAGGAAAATTGTTTGGAACGTGAAACCGTTGGGACAAAATCGGCTATGGCAGCGTTCACAAGATCGTAAAAGATCGCAACAGCTTCGTTCACACCCAAGTCACGAAGCAGAAGCCAGGGCAAACAACGCAGAGAGGCACGCAGGCCATCGAAATCCGCTCTGCGGTAATCAAAACCCGTCGTTCTGGTGACTTTCGGCACTTTCACGGAGAACGCTCGGAACTGAGAAATGGTTTGATGATGATCAGAGTCAAAAGTGCCATCAGATACAACAGTTTCAGTATGACCACCATGGGACAAGACTAGATCTAGACAGGCGTCACCCCCAGTGGGGGCATGAACAGACTGTGTAAAACCAGCACTGTCAAGATAATCTAAAAATAAAAGAGCTCGGCGTGATCTAACGTCTAAAACAGGACCACCCTGGCGCGGCCATACAATTTCCGGTAAATTGAAATCACCAACTACAATAGGTCGGGCTACCTGTCGCACTGAGCTTACCAAAACACTCACACAACGCTTCAATGTCGCTGTCTCTGTCTGGTGCCCGATAACAAAACGCGACAAAGATAGTGCTGTGATCGCCGATCTGTACCACTAATACTTCAGTGTCCGCCGGCTCCAGATCTTGACGGCGTGCTGGCTGAAGGTGCGATGCGATGGCGCAGGCAACGCCGCCACCATGTGTTGGACGATCCCTTCTAAACCAGACGTGGGTGTCCCAGCCAACTTGGAGCTCGGTGTCTGCTACATCCTGATTCAGCCACGTTTCTGCCAGGGCAACAACATGGTGGCGACAGAGATCTGGAGAAAAGGCTCGCAGAACATGAAGTTTGTTCCGCAGACTGCGGACATTTTGGCAGACGACGGTGAGGGGCTGCCGTGCATGTCCAGAGACTATATTCATGCCAGTAACTATTTACTAACTCCAGATTTCCTTCAATAAGATGTCAATTGCAATGCATTAATTTATGACATAAATTATGTCTGCATGGGAATGAAAAAAGTGATGAAAATGACGTCAAAATTTTCCGGATATTCATATTCTAAACCTCTATTTATTGATTTCTTAGTGTGCCATATTATAGGGAGAACCTAGGCATAAAACCAAAGCAAGCTTTCTAAATCGTATAAAACCAGTGATGAGTTTTTACTACAATTAATGAGCATTGGGTGGTAGAACAAGCATTTCTTAATTGACATACGTGTCTTTTATAGGTGCGAACTGAGCAGACGTGTAGGTACACAATTAGGTTTTCCTGAAACTTTATATTTAGTGAGAACTGGGACACCTACTGTAGAGCTGGGACACGTGATGTTCATAAGTAGGACACACAAGGAAGATGAGGGGTAACCCTGAAAATCACACTGAAGTCGTATACAAGTTAGGGACACTTCTTGAAGAATGACTGTAGAAGTTATTATCATAGGCGAAAGAACTAATTTCAAGTGGGAAGGGGGCAGGCGGCAAGAATCTTAGGCGTTGGTGGGGCCAAAGACAATTCTGTTTACCGCTTAATTTGTTACAGAAAAGGTTCTGGTATCGGTTCGAAGCTCGTGGGGAGGCACTGACCCCACAGTTCGAATGATGAAGGAGAACAGCCACCCCCGTAGTTTCTGCACTTGTTGCATTGGTGGATCTAGCGGACCAAAAGGGTCACGGGCACACAAAGCCTACAAGTGTCTTTTGTTCCCGCCATCGCACTGCATGTAGGTATGTCAGAATGAGTAAAGCGTTTTTCCTCCTTTAGAAGACCGCTTCCAATGGGAAAGAGATTGTCTATTTACCAGTTGACACTGCCAGGTTCCACTGCCGACAGCGACGTGGAAGGCCATGTAAACTAGAGACTTCCGCGGCCAGACTGGAAGCCCCGGGGATGATACAGTCTGTCGAACGGGCCTTTGTTCTTCTCCGGTGAAACCCATCAGCTACTGGTCTGGGCCCCACAAGTTCACTGACAGGAACCTACCAGAATTATTGCTGAAGAGTTAATCAGATTAGCTGTTGAGGTCCCATTTGCTACCCCCGTGGCACCGCCAGATTCCTCACTGGGGGTAAGGGGGCATCAGTTTGTCACCTGGGGACCCCCGGCTTCCGGACTGGGGTCCCAACCTTCCAATTGGGGACCCAATATTTTCCCGCCGAGGCCCGCCGTCTTTGCAGTTGGGATCGAGTTCGATTAGAGCCTTCCCAATCCGTTCCCAGACCGAGGGGCCTACCAGCGTATTGACTGGGGGCACACTAACCAGTGGCGGATCCAACCGATCGGTTTGGGGAGGAGAGGGGTTCCCTGTACCCCCCCCCCTGGAGAAGCTGGATCTCTGGCGACGCCCCTGGAAGGTAAGACTGATTAAAATGATAAGACGACACCCAAATTATTGAACCACAACAGTAAAACATTCTGTCCATGGAAACCAGGGTAGATGATTTGTCCACCGATGCAGATTTTAAGGAAAAGGGTGTTCTTCAGGTAAGACATGATGTTATATATGTCAGCGGGAGGATGCTCCCCCAGGAGTGACTCCAGCGTCGGAGACGCCTGTAAACTCGTCCTCTTCATCTCGAGTGCCGGCACTCCACCTGGACATGTTTCATGGTAAGTCGGTCGTCACAACGAGGGCACTCGGGTAGGGGGGTACGGGTGTAGGGTGGGTGCCACGATTCGGTGGCTGGGTACCACGCAACACTGTCTACTTCGATACCAACCTCACTCAGCCATGTCTGAATTCTGACGCCGGGGTTTCGGGCTGAGGAGCGTGAACCAGTATCGATAGGGCTTCAATGAAGGTCGTTAAAAAAACGTGTGTACGCAGTGTGTTCCGGGGTCTGTTTTCAGGCCGCAACGCATTGATACGTATAGGCGACGCAGGTCAAGCGGCCAGAGGAAAAATTTCCAACTCGCCAACAATGTTGGGGACATGATGGGCAAGATTGTGCACACCCCAGCGTGAGAAGTTGACACTCAGCCTGTCAATACACTATTTAAGATTTAAAAAGGATCAGAGGGTCGGAAAAATTGGTTACAAAAGTTTGGTTTGAAATTCCATTGGTGACACTTGAACACATTGGCTTTCTCCGATCTCTGCAAGCGGCGTTTCGTGCATATCCAGGGGCGCCGCCACGGAAGTTTTACAGGGGAGGGGATGGACTCTGGCTGGTGCTGACCGGGGGAGGTAAATTTTGAGCATATTCGCTACCTGACAGCATTAAGGACGATGGACCAAAAATTTGGGGAACGTCCCCTCGTGCTTGGTCAACGGGGGGGGGAGGACACGTCCCCTCCGTCCCCCCGCTGTCGGTGCCCATGCGCATCTACGAGGACGCCTGCGGCGGGTGATGAGCGGAGCGCACCGCTTATAATTTCCAATGCCTGGTTTGGATTGTGTCCAGGATTCGCTTAATACCCGCCCCGGTAGGCCTCCGAGCCACCTTCGTCATGGTGAAGGGAGAGTGTACAAACTAACCCCCCCCATAGAACTCGGCTCCTATGCGGGTTGACAAACGCTGGTGGAGAGGTCATAAAAATTCAGGAAGAAACTACATCGGCCACTTTTTGGGTCAGGTCAATATTGAGGTCATGACAGGCCAAAGAAGGTGGCATGTTAGAGAAGGGTTTCGAGGTTCTTGCGTCTGACAGTGTTGATTTATAATAGTCTTTTAAGCACCATTCAATTCCTCTCGTTACGGCTAATCGAATAATGTATGGTATGACTATACTAGGTCAAAACATAATAATGATCCCACCAAAATTCAGGTCAAGGTCACTATCTGATCTATTAACGTTAATATACATATCAATCGACTCAAGTCAAGTTATTGACACATCAAATCAAGTTATTGAGCCAAGTCTGAAATCCTGCTTGACTAGCCCAAGATGACCTCTCAGACGTCAGGGGTCAAAGCTTGAAACATGAACCTATAAAGGTGCCTAGGTTACTACGATTTGGGGAATACAAAGGTATTCCAAGCAGTTTCTACAGAAATAGTGATTTTTCAGTCAGTTTCCGTTTTCCCAACGCACTTCCAATGGAGAGGTCATGATCAGTACCTGACCCTAGGTCATGGATATGAAAAATCCCGGAATGTTTTTTAGTACACGGTGGGCTCATTACATGTTGTAAGTTTGAATTCGATATTCACCTTTTTCTTTTTTATGCCACCTTATACATTTTTAGAGGTAAGACCACTTAACCTGCACTGATGACGTGACCTGATATGAGGGGCATTCCACGACAAATCGACAAATCGATGGGTTGAAATAACACCCTCATATCTCAGATTTTCATGAAAATCTGGGACTAGGGTTCTCAGTGGCGCTGAAAACGACTGTGGTATTTTTAGTTTCGTCCGGATAATTGTTTCGGAGTTATAGCCTCGGGCAATCCAGCATCGGACGCGTACATTTGACTTTTCGCTTAAGTTTTTAGCCATTTGAATTCAAGGTGTTCCTTCAAGAGGTTACATGAAAATAATAACAAAAAGTCTGAACAAAAAAAACATGTAAGTTTGGTTATATTAATTAGCACAAATATGTATAAAATCTAAAAACTTTTGCAAAGATAAGCCTACATATTTTTTATGTTTTTATTGACTTCAAAATAGCTTCGTGTGAAAGATCATTGCTTAAACTACATATGACGCCAATAAAAAGAATGGAGACTACAGAGCAAAATCAGTAACGAGCACCGCAAACCAAGCCCAACACCGTCGCCGGCCTCTCAGCCTGCGGTCGGCACGCCGCATAGACACGTCCGGTTGCAAGTGGGGTAACGGGGAGGGGAGAACTGAGCAAGACTGCGCTTCGGTGACATTGCGAATGAACTAGATGTGGTGTGCAGGCTACTATTTCTAACATAAAAATTTGGCCGTTCCGAAAAAACTAAGCGTATTACCGGCACATTCGGAACAATTCCGGCACTCTGGTGCATTTGGTGGAAAATGTAGTGGGAGGATTATGCGTCAGAAGCCGACTATTACTGTTGTCTTAGTAGTTTTAGATAGTTTTCTTTTTCTACCCATACCCTAAAAAGTTGTATGTATCCCAGTTCAATTTATATTAGAAAGCACACATCACAAACAAACAAAAAGTCACATAGCGTCGACGCCGACAACTGCTTTTCGCACATATAAGATTAAGACATGCTGCTTTATTTAAGATCTGACCCACGGATCGGAAGAACGACTCCATCACATGGTGCCATTGAACTTCACAGACTCAATTTGAAACTTGAAGCTTCTGTCCCTCATCATTCGAGAGCTCATGGATAATAACGGTCTTCGAATTAACCGGTACGAACTTGTGAATCTTCAATGTTCTTTTTCTCGCGACTGCCTTATTGAAGCGTTTTCTGAGCTCAGTAGCTAATTTGAGCACTTTTTGTTGAAGCATTTTGGGTAGAAATCGAGGCAAGCAATGGAACACTGCTTTCCGTGTCCCCTTCTAAGCATGTTTGCTGAGCTCGTAAGGGGATGGGTAACTCTCCTGCCAGTAAAGGTGGCCCGGGGCCTCATACCAGCGGGTGTTAAAAAGTACACTGGAGGGGAGCCTCGGAGGCCCCACCTACTTTTTTCTAGGTGGCCGGAGAACCCGTCGTGGCCAAAAATGCTATTTCGCTACTTTTAAGATTATTCAATGGCACATCGATTGGTCAAATAACCTTGAAAATCGGCCCTTAATTTTGTAATTATAGGCTTTCAAAGTTAAACCCTTTATTTTGAGACCGCTGCAATCGCGCGGTTGCACCAATTCGCGTACATCAAAGACCAACTGGCAACGTTATAGTGCCATATAAAACGAGATTATATGTCAATTTCACCTCCCATGAAGGTCAAGGTCACATTTCAAGGCCATACGAGCATTCTCAAAGTCATTGGTCCGGTGCTTCCGGTCGCATGGCGTTACCCAGTATGACGTATATTATGCTACAACGTCATAGTTAAGCTAAATAAATGGAAAGGTCAAAGTCACAGGTCAAATTAAAATGTCATGGGTAAAGGTCAATGCTCATTTGCCGTCCAACGGTTGCTATTGTGCTAGTCATTGTGTAAATAAGGGGAATAAGTCATATTGTGACGTCATTGGTCAATGACCTTGAATGACCTTAACCCCAAAAATTAGGTTTACAATTCTTGGGACGTTCTCACTATGACCTTGCTCTGTTTTTAGTGCATTCTGGACTTCTTTGAGCTTAATCGCGGCATTTCCGGATGAATACCCAGCACGGCTAATACTTGACCTTTATGACCTCGTTTGAACTTGACGATACTGACCTAGGTCAATTAAGATCAGTCATAAAATAAATTTTAATAGTTCCCACCCAGTCCCCAACCGGAGTTTTTCTAAGCCTCCTAGTTTCCGAGAGCTTAGGGGCCTACCAGTCCACCCTCCAGTGCCCGTAAGTGTCGGACGCCTCTCCAGTGCGGGTGTGAAGGAATGGGACATTGATTACAATTTATTGTTTTAAATACATCCTAACCCTCATTTCCGACAAATTCCACCATTGACACCTTTTTCGTGACCAGAGACGTTTGATACTTACAGCGACGACGGGCAACGCTGGTGCACGAACCTCACAAAAGTGGGGATCGCGACGTTTGGGAGCTCAGATCTCGCTTTCTGTTAAACTCTCCATTCTTTTTATTACTGAATATTATAGAGAAAAGTATAAAGAGTAATGTGAGCCTCAAAAAGTTTAAAATAAGCAAAGGAAAAATATTTTTTATATATTTTGCAAAATTGAAGAATGTATAAAATATTCAAAATTTGATTTTTTCAATTAGATTTCTAATGAGCCAGAATTCGTAATTCGTCCTTAATTCTTGTTTTTGTAAGGTATTTAGTCGAAAGCTAAATACCCAAAAATCTTGTACACATTGAAAAACAAACACTAAAATATGTTTTCAGTATTACAGTAACCCGCGCCCCACCGGGGTCCGGCGCCACCTTCGCCCCATCGGGAGGGCCATCGATGGCCCCCCTCTAACTCCGAAAATATGGGCGTTAGCGCAAATCTGCAAAGTGCAATAGAAAGTTCGCGTGAATTCAGTAAGAAATTACTTCTCATGTTTTAGTGCTCAGGTCAATGGTTTGACCTCCAGAGGTCAAATTAGGTCAAGATCGGCTATTTTCACTCAAATATGCAATGATTAAGCAAACTGGGCATAACTCTTATGTCATTAGAGCTATTGAGGCCTGGTAAAGTACATTTGATAGCAAATTGCCAGTACTTTTTCCGCTATGTGGAACGTAAAGACCTCCCGCCAGTGGTTTGACCACCAGAGGTCACCTCGTGACCTAATATGACCTGAGGTCACGAAAGGTAAAAAAGTGACCTTGCTGTATATCAAATGAAAGCCAGTGACAAGACAAACACGATGGTGTTTGTTTCATCGCTCTACCTTAATTACGTCAAAAGTTATTGTCAAAATACAGTTTTTGACCTCTGGTGACCTTGGATGACCTTGGAAAAGTCAAAGGGCAAATATGACCCCTGGGATCCGTGAAAGGGTGTCCAAAAACGTTGTTCTGAGCAGTCTGAGTATTCGCAATCATTTTTGTGGCTTTTATATCATGAAATGGCTTTTCCCCATGCTTTTCCAATAGGAGAGGTCGCCTCGTGACCTGACCTCAGGGCACGAAATCTAAAAATCCCGGATATCCACCTTGTAGACCCTAGAGGGGTCATAAAGTGTAGGAAGTTTCAAATCGATCGACTTTGAAATGTAGCTCTTACAGAGCTCTAAAGGTGAAGTGAGGTGACCTTGGTTGACCTCGTCTGGTGACCTGACCTTGGGTGACCCGGGGTAAAAAATTTCAGGGATGATGGTAAAATGATGCAGTGAGAGGTAGAGCCCTCAACCGCGGTGCTGCGCCTCGTCGTTTTTCTGCTATCCCGGAAAAACCTTAGGGGGGCCATCGATGGCCCCCCGGTGGGGCGAGGGTTAAGATACCTAGATGAAGTTGTTATACCATTTGAAGAAGCAAAAAAAATACAGGTAAAATTTCGTCTTTAAAAAAGACATGCAAGTGCGTATGGTCAAAATGCTTGAAGGTATCATTTTCAAACCGTAAGTCAGGGAGAAAATGAATACGAGAATCGTCATCAGCTCCATTAATAGCCCCCTGACAAAATATACACCGAAATCTACGACATGAGGGTGTATCGACTTGTCGATTTTTTGTGGAATGCCCCATGACCCAGACTTAAACTTGTGGGGAAAGTTGCGGAATTGAGCAAGAATAAGGTGCACTAAGTACTGCGGGTGCAAAGTCGTATACCACACACCCATATTACAGCTTTGATCTGATAAGAGATCTGTACAGAGTTATAAGTATTTTCCGGTTTGATTCATAAGTCATACGTGTCTGAATTTTAACAATGTTAAGGCAATTAAAAACATATCTACCTTAGGCCCTTAACGTGGGAAGCATACGTGAGTCTACGGTAGAGCAGACTCTATCAAATCTATTTCTCGAAAATACTTGAACCATTTTTTGTACCGTCACATTTGAGGCCACTAGAGGTAAATACATGCCGTCATAAGGATAACATGTAAATGAAGGTGTTCGGTCATTACATCTCAACAAGTAAAGAAAGAGAAAAACAATTTAAACGCTTTGAATCCTCGCAGCAAGCCAAATCTAATTATATATAACATGACCTTGTTAGGTCAAATATTAGACTTGACGTGACCTCAGGTCAGGTCAAGGTCAAATTAGGTAAAATGCATATCATCAGAACCGCAGGACACGGAAAATATAATGCAGTTACAGTAAAGGCTCTATCGCCATCCATTATTAAGTTATTCTGTTAAAACCATTTCCCCATGTATTTCCAATGGAGAGGTCATTGCTCGTACCTGCCCTTAGGTCATCAAGATCAAAAATACCGGAACACATTTTAAAGAACTCGGTGCGGCAATTATGTGATATAAGCTATGATTGGATAAGTTCATCCTCCTCTGACTTATGCTATCTTAGACTTTTTTAACTCCGTTCAGTTGACCTGCACTAGTGACCTGACCTGAGATGACCTAACCTTAAAATGTTGAAAAAAGTTAAAAAATGGTAAGGAAAAAGGTATGACAAGTACGACAGCGCTGCGTGCCGCCGTTTTTATGATGCTACCTCGAAAAAAACCGAGGGAGGGGGGGGCGGATACCCGCCCCGCCCCCTATCGATGCGCGTGTTAATCGTTATTTCCTGTAAAGTTATTGACCCAAGGCTGGAAACCTACTTAACTACCCCCAGATGACCTCCCAGAAGTCACAGGTGAACAACTGCAGCATAAACCTGGAAAGTGGCCCAGGATACTACGATTTGGAGAATATAAATATATCTAAGCTGTATCTACACAAGTGCAGCCCAGTTTCTGTTTACACATGGATTTCCAATGTAGGGGTCATGATCTGTATCTTACCCCAGGTCATCGATATTTCAAAGTACCGGAACATATTTTGTACTGCACGCTGGGCCCCTTATGTGATATGAGTTACAATTGAATATATTTACCATGTTCTTACTTGTGCTATCTTAAACTTTTTTGAAGGTGAGGTCATTTGACCCGCACTGGTAACCTGACCTGATATGACCTAAGCTCAAAATGTGGCGAACATGTGCAGAATTGATCAATGATAAGGTGTACAAGGTACTGTGGCGCTTAACGCCGCCATTTTTTCGTGCCGCTTAAAAACCCGGGGGAGTGGTCAAACACCCTCCACCGGGACGAGGGTTAATCATATTTTTTCTAGCAACTCGAAATGGGAGACGAATCCAAACCTTTGCCGTTGGTTTGGTCTTTGAATGGAAAGCGATTATAACGTACCGTTCGCTTTTTAATCTGGTCCTCAAAGAAAACGTGTTAGCAGAAGACAATACCAGTGCATGAAAGCAAATTCCTTTTCAATGTTCAAGCCTAGCGCATTCCCCTTCTGAAACTCCTGATAACCCCAGCAGTTGCATCATTGTAGCCCAAAAAGACGATTATAATAGAATATTTTGATGATAAAAATAAACCACCACAAACTTTTGGACATGCTTCAACATGGCCATAGCTGGGTCCAGCGTGCTATTTCTGCAGAATTGACACATTATATACGCTGTTCCTCCTCCCTCTCCTCACTCTCTCCCCCTCTCTCTTCTCTCTCTCTCTCTCTCTCTCTCTCTCTCTCGGGGAAAGCTCCGTGTTTCCGAGCAAATATTGAACTCTGTGGGAAAAATATTTTTCCTGATCTCTGTCCAGTCTGTGATAGACACCTTCACGCATAAAATATTTAATAACCCAACATCCCTCGCGGACAGCATTAATACAGCCTGAATAAAGTACGATTCTCAGCAGCGTACTTGTCTTTTTCTGTAGCGCTACCGGTAAGATGGCTACATCTCGCCAAGCATATCGTCACACTGTCACTCTCTTATTTGGTATGACGGTTTTATGTCACGAGCACCCCCCCCCTCCTCCCGCCTTCACTTACCTTTGGGCCGTGCCCCGTTCCTCTCCACTCAGCAGAAACCCATCTCGAAACTCCTCACTTCAAGGAACTCTGCCGCCGGCTGGCCTGTGCCGACTCCGCCGCCGTCTCGCCTGTTTCGAACAGCAGCCTTGGATAGTGGCGCGGGTAACCAAGTCTATAGAGAACAAAGCATGGGAAGGAATATCTGAAAATGACACTCCACAACTATTTTCTGATGCACACTTTAAGGCACTATTACTTTCGTTGAGAAATTCCCACTGATCTTATCGCAATGCAAGTGAACGCGCCTCCACCAATCAGCGTCCACCATGCGCCGGCAGCGTTATCATGCCCGCAGGGCACAGAGGTGAGAGGTCACGCTGGGCACCGCTGGCGCCGCGGCAGCGGCGCGCCGGTGGGGAGGGGTCGCGAGGCGGATTATAAAGCGAACATATGAGGTGGATATTACGTTGATTAAAATATGTTTCTGTTCTTGAACTGAAGCAGGATAAGTAGTGTACGAGACAATTTGTGCACATGGCTGGATACAGGAGTGAGGTGCTTGGACCCTGTGTAGTGTTGACAGCATTGGAAAGTATAAATTAATTGAATGGTTATAGGTCAACAGGATTGATAGCAAAATTGCTGGCGTTGATTTTGAGAGCGAAGTGTTGTTTTTCTAATTAGATTATTTATTAAATAGTTTTATCGATTGCGATTTTGTGTCTAAAAAATGGTTTCTCGGCTGCGACAACGGGTTCCAAAATTCAACCAAAAAGAAAAAAACCAAATCTGGAGGATTGGAAGGGACAAGTGATTGCTATACCACTCCCTGGATCTGTCCTTGCAAATCGTTTGTTTTGCAAGATATCCCGATCTAGGTACGTTTCCAATAGCGCAAGAAGTTATAAGGCTCCTGTACAATGGTGGGGAAAACAAGTTTTCAGTACTCACATTTACAGTGCGGAATCAGGCAGACAATTCTATTTCTCACCTGCGACGTTGATTTTCAGAGTGGGGAAGGGGCTCGGCAGTCCTCTGTTGCTACGCTTATGGGTAGGACAACGTGTGTTTGTTTGAACATGATCACCAAAGTTCTGGAATTCAGAGAGAGTTCAGAGGTGAAAAATAAGAAACGATTCCAATGGATCGGTGGCGTTTCTAGGTCGCGGAGTGGGCAGTGAAAGGTCAGCTCGAAGTTTCATCGAGAGGGTCAAACCCGTTATCGGCAAACGGGACACTTACGGGCGTGCGCGTAGAAAACGGGGGATGCGCCCGCCCACTAATCGCGAATCAGATGGGGGTGACCCAATTCTGGACCCCGACTAATTTTGTTTTGCATTTTCTCCTTTACTTGCGTGAAAGTACATGCGTGTGTTGATTGAGTTGCATCGTCGTTAGTGTTTCATATGCAGCCTAAATTCTCAGAACTTGCCTCTCACCCGCTCCCCCGGTCTTAGTCCGGTCGAGGTAACTTGTACAGAGGGCACAATCCGGAGCAAATGGGCGCCAATTTTGGGTGGTGCAACCTATCTGGTGGGCATCAGACTTAAGCCAACTCCCCATGTATTTCCAAAGGAGAGGACATTAGGGTGTCCCAAAATACCACTTTTTCGTCTGTGCAAGCTTGCCGGTTGACACCGCATTCTCCTTTGAGTTAATAATGAGCATGCAAAATTTGGATTCGATCCTTTGAGGTTTGGTCCCCCCCCGCCCCCCAAAACTGGTGAAAATCGAAAATCGTTGAATCGGCTCGAAAATGGGTTCATTCGAAAGCTTATGACAGAGGAAAACATATTTCCCTCATACAAATTGATGTAAAACCACTTCTTCAACGTTTTAGAGAGCTAAGAAGTTCCGAATTGTGGTATCACTGGCCAGAGGCGGATCTAATAAACTTTTTTTTGGGGGTAACACGAGCAAAATGGGAAAACAGTGTCTTGTTTTCAAGAAAATAGACCTCAATTGGCCAAAGCGAGTAGAGTTTATCACTTTTAAGGGGATGGCTGGATTGGTTTTCCTTGCATCCGCCACTGGTAAGGACATGACAAATTATATATTGTACTTCGCCTGATTTCGGGAAACAAAGCCATTTGCTGCATCACTACGGATATAAGTGCATGGTACCATTGCGACCGTTAGAATGAATATTCCATGTTTTCGTTCCTTTACAGAGTTGTCGTGTCATGACTAATTTGCATTTAATGTTAAAGCAGTCTACCTGAAGCAAATTGTACGATGCCTTCAGCATACTCGAAGAAAAGATCCAATGATGAAGAAGGGAGAAGTCAGCGACGGGAAAAAACATGCGGACTGACCTCTGAAGTAGTCCAGGCATCAATTGAAACGATGAGATGACTTTGTTGGTAAATCCCTTCAGCTGCCTGCCAATCAGCTACCGACCAAGCGTAAAATCCTCCAAAGGTACCGAGCCCTCCGCATACAAGAGCCTAGTGCAACGAAGCACCAACTAGCTGGATAGATCGCTTTAGAGGTCCAGGCGATATAAGTCACCGTTCGAGTGCCCTGCAATACTGTTTACAGCAGCTGTCAAAATGTGTCAAAAATGTGTAGGCGTGTGGTTAAAGTAATACTGAAATCTGAATCGAGAAACACTTTCATTTCAGCGCCAGCTCTATTCATTTCATCGCCAGCTCATGGCAGTCGGTTATTATTTTCGTGGTAACAGTGACAAGTTCTTAAGGAACCTGCAAATGATCATGAGGTCTAACAACAATCCTTCTTCGCAAGAGGACTTCAGTTTCTTAATGAATCAACACCAGGTGCCTAATCCTAGAATTAGATAAAATATTTTCTGCTCACGCTGTTCTTTGTTGTTTTTCTGGCGATACTCTTCGACAAGCTCTCCATGGCCCCCGCCGAGCACCTTCAAGTCAAGCAGATTGCAGAGCTAATCGCCCTCTTTCATGACCCATACTTCTTGCAGGCCCTACTGACTGCGGGAACTCCACGGCTTGACCTCAGGCTATTCCAGGACATGAAGACCTATTCAGGGCAGCTACCAAGTGCTGCGAAAGCCACACAGTGCTCTATCATGCGTCAACCCTGGCATCTCACGGGGGAAAACGCCGTCCTCTGGTTGTTTGGTGAGGGTGTGTCAACAGATGAAAATGCAGAGGTAGCAGCTGCACTCCCTGACAGTCACATAGCCAGGAACATTGGCACAGGGAAAGCCGATGTTGTCAGGAGCATATAAGCTGAGGCTCTGTGACTTCGTCCGACCGCACTCCTGGCTGGCATTCAGGTGGATGAACGTCAGCAACCAGTGCTTACCACCCAGGAATCGGCGAGTGATACAGACTTCATCTGTATGAACGCTTTCATGGAAAATTTAGCAGTCACAAACGACAGCGCGGAACGATCGGTGAAATACATCATGGACTACACCGACGTTGCCCGTGAAGGTGACATGAGGGCTCGGAACTGACAGTAGCCTGCGCACACCGTCTCCAAGCGCCGAATCTCGAAAAAGAGCTGGATGGCGTGCACGTGTAAAAATATTAATATAGAACTAGAAGGAGCAGTCTAACAACATTTTGTCCGAGAACAAGTTTCCTTTCCCATTCATGGGCTTCCGAATAAACACATTAAAGCCATTGGCTTGATGATATGGTGTGTCGTTCTGACTGCACCAATCGGTTGCGAAAAAAATGAAACAATCGTATTTGTGCAATGAACGCCCACTTTCCATGCCATTCACAGTCCCAGGGAAAAGAAATCTAGCTATGCCCTTGAAAGCGGTTAAATTGTACAGACTGTGATGATTCTGGTCCATTTTCTTGAAAAAACAATAATTTTCCTCACATTTCCCGCGATACCCCCAAAAAAGTTTATAAGATCCGCCTCTGGCCAGTGATCTCGCAATTCGAAACTTCTTAGCTCCATAAAAGCATCAAGAAGTGGTGCTTTACATCAATTTGAATGAGGGAAATAGGTTTTTCTGTCATAAGCTTTCATATAATCCAATTTTCAAGCCAATACAACGGTTTTCCATTTTCATCAGTTAAAGGGGGGGCGGGGAGACCAAACCTCAAAGCATCGATTCAAAATTTTGCATGCTCATTATTAACTCAAAGGAGAATGCGGTGTCAACTGGCAAGCTTGCACAGACGAAAAAGTGGTATTTTGGGACACCTTAATTACTCCTGACACGACAATTCTGCAAAGGAACAAAAACATGGTATATTTCTTCTAACGGTCACAACGGTGTAAAGGAGTACTTCAGAGGTCGCCCTGCATGTTTTTCCCGTTGCTGACATGTCTCTTCTTCATCATTGTATCTTTTCTTCGAGTATGCTGAAGGCATCGTACAATTTGCTTCAGGAAGACCGCTTCAACATTAAATGCAAATTACTCATGACACGACAACTCTGTAAAGGAACGAACACATGGAATATTCATTCCAACGGTCACAATGATACCATGCACTTATATCCGTAGTGATGCCGCAAATGGCTTTGTTTCCCGAAATCAGGCGAAGTACAATTTATAATTTGTCATGTCCATACCAGTAGCGGATGCAAGGAAAACCAATCCAGTCATCCCCTTAAAAGTGATAAAACTCTACTCGCTTTGGCCAATTGTGGTCTATTTTCTTGAAAAAGACACTGTTTTCCCATTTTGCTCATGTTACCCCCAAAAAAAGTTTATTAGATCCGCCTCTGGCCAGTGATACCACAATTCGGAACTTCTTAGCTCTCTAAAACGATGAAGAAGTGGTTTTACATCAATTTGTATGAAGGAAATATGTTTTCCTCTGTCATAAGCTTTCGAATGAACCCATTTTCGAGCCGATTCAACGATTTTCGATTTTCACCAGTTTTGGGGGGCGGGGGGACCAAACCTCAAAGGATCGAATCCAAATTTTGCATGCTCATTATTAACTCAAAGGAGAATGCGGTGTCAACCGGCAAGCTTGCACAGACGAAAAAGTGGTATTTTGGGACACCCTAGAGGACATGGTCCTGAGCTAACCTCTGGTCATCGATATAGAAGTATATCATTATTGCAGTTTGTACTCAGTGGGCTTACTGTGTGAGCCGATCGTCTCAGATCGATGAATTGAGTTGATTTTACTGCTACACCTATCAAAATTGTGATTAGGTCGCTCGTTTTGGACTGGCGACATGATATGACATTTCCTTGATCTGAGATCTTGTCGGAAGCTGTAAAAATACCTGCTAGCAACAGCCTTGTTTATGACTCAAATTTTCTTGAGTCGACTGAACTCTGACTCACGGCTTAAAGGCTGACTCTGATTCTGCCCCGACTCACTGACGGGAAGCGCTGCCCTGGAAAGTTCAGGCACATTCAGACAGCATGGGCGCCCCCTGGATAGCAGACACGCTTCCTGGATGGCAAACATATCCCCTGGAGAACAGAGGAACCCTCTGGGTAGCAACTAGGCGTTAGTTTACATCGCAAAATTATTTTCAGGGAGCAAATTTCTCCCCCATGGCGAAAGTTAACTTTTAAATGGTTTTACTCTTTCACATGCGTTGGACATCATTTAGCAAACTCGCTAAAAGCGCCCAAGCCCCTAGACTCCATCCCCCCGAATTAAAACATGCCGCCCCCTTCATCAGCTTGCTGCGATCTTCATCCACCGCCACCCCCTCTCCTGAACATCAATTATGGGTGTGCGCTTCCCTCTAAGAACCTACTAACATAGACAGACCTAGTTGAAAAGTAGGTGAGCAATGCTCAACTCGAACACATTTGAGAATAACTTGTTTTTAAGGAAACTAGGCTTAAAACGGCCAAAAATAGGTAAGAAGGTACTTCCAGAGACAGAAATTACCCCCTTTTCACCAGTTTAAGGCCACCAGTCACCGTTTTGACCGCGCAACGTTTTTTGCGTATCGACTGTTCCGGACGGACCGCCCCTCCCCCAAAACGTCTCCTGGATCCGTCAGAGAAGGAGCCGCCCGCAACTAGCCTGCCGTCCCCTCCATCAGTCTGCTGCCCCCTCTCTGTCAGCAGGCCAACCCAAAATGAAAATCCTGGTTGTGTACTTGTCAGAAAATCCACTCAAGAAATGTGAAAATATTACCTTTTCAGGGACCACTCAGTTCGAGTCTGGAATACAGACCTGAAAAGACAAATGGCAAACTAATGATGGGCAGTGACACTTTGAGTGCAGAAATCAGTAAAGTGGATTGCCCCTTATTCGTCTGATAATTGCCTCGTCCATATTTCTTGCGTTCCAGTTCTCCCCACTCCCCCTAATCATCAAGTAAATGTGTCCTCCATAACAATTTAGGATTGAAAGGAGAAGTCCACTCAAATGTCTCCACTCAAACTAATCTGAATTACCCAGTTATGTCCACCCAAACTGCATTTCAGATCAGGAAGACGAGTCCACTCCATTTTCTGAAGATAACTCAAAGGTGACCACTTGCACTACTATAAATTACCGAGTTAGGTCCACCTAACCCTATTTCCGTCAGGCTCCCGGCTACCCCTATTTCCGGCAAGGGGGGCAATATCGGCCCCCCTAAGATCTCGTAATCTAACCGGCCGATTTTGAAAATTCAAAGTGCCATAGATTCCTCTGCTGCTAAACTTTATTTTGAAAAAAGAAAATTTCAAAATTTTTATTTTTTAGGAGAAGGTCGTGCAAAATATACAATTTTTGTGTATTTTTTAGATTTTCCATAACCCTTGTCTCTGTTGTACGATTTTCACTAAACTAGTTCAGATTTACAAATAATTGACCCAAAATTTTCATATACTCGAGTTACGCAAAAATTCGAAATTCAATGGCAGTTCCAGGACCAGGACTATGAGGGGAAATATATACAACCTAAAAAGTTTTTGTTATGCGGATTAGAAGCCGTCATATACTGCTTGGCATCTTTGACACATAAATAAATGAGAAAAAAGTGAAAAACTCATCAGGGGCGGATGCAGTAAGGTAAAACAGTGGGGTAAAATACATACCAACAATATGCGAATGGTATGTATGAGTATATTAGTCCCTCGACTAGTTGAAATTTAATTTCTGATAATTTTTACCCTCCCATGGCAGCTCTGGGAAAGGGGGTGACATAGGCGGATCAAGGACTCGTCGTGGGGGGTGGGGGTGATTGGAAACACATTTTCAATATACAACGATATTGAGTCGCGGCGGTGATACTGGCTGGGAATATACATTTTGAAAATGTGTAGTGACTGGACACGCCTCTGGTAATCTAGAATTGGGTTATAACTATTTTGAATTTTCATATACCCAATTGTATTCGCCCTGACACGGCTGTAAGCAGTCTTCTCACTTACTAACGTTTAGTCCTTCTTGATAACATTCCCCCATTTTGAACTGCTGTAACTGCCCCTGATGAATACAAATAGTGACAATTGTGAATGCACTATCATCTCACATAAAAAATGATATAATAAAACCATATAACTGGTATCAGGATCAGCAGAGACGGCTTCCTTTTACAAAAAACCCATCGCATACGATACTACTTGGTTTGTGAATAGAACCTCCCCAAAAACCCAGCCATAGCTCCGCCCCTGGTAAATATATAATCTTGAAAATTTTAGAAAACCTGCCTGTACTAGTTTTAGGAAAAGTCAGGAAGTTTCAAAGTTCTATCGCAAGCCGTTTCGGAGATATTCTCGAAAAACCTGAAGGGGGGCAATATTAGCCCCCTGCAGGAAATAGGGTTAAACATCCAAAGATGCGTAAAATTTGTCCACACATGCTTATTAAAATACCTTGAAACTGGTCCATCTGAACGAAATGAGATGACTCAAAAGGTCCACCCAACACGATTTAGATACTGTTTTTCAAACCACGATAGTTCTTTTTTAAACCATACACGTATATTTGAAGCTGACAATGCACGAACAAACATCATCGAGAACACGGGGAAAAATGGAGTTAACTCTAAACCCTACAAACACTCCTCTCCTTACCTCTATGCCCCCCAATACGACGATGCATAGTCATAACATGGGAGCTCTGAATTGAATTGGGGCATTGTTTGGGAACAGAGGGCGCTTAACATGCGCCCTGCTGGAGGGGGGGCGAAATTCGCCCCCTCCTGGTTCTCTCCAGATAGTTAAAAAAAACGAAGAGACGCAGAGCAACGAAACTTACAGTACATTATCCCTAATCAAATTTACACATATTACCACATTTTTTAGTTAAGGTCATGTCAGGTCAAGTTACCAGACCTCAAAACCTAAAATCACGAGTTTGAAGCGGCGCCCAGGGAACATGAGATAACCGATCAGATTAAAACTTCAACAATATGATAAGGTCATTAGGGTCTACAAATCTACTGTCTCAGAATTTTGATATTGTTGACCTAACGTGGGGTCAGTTTTTTGGTCACCCCATTATAAGTCTATGGTGAAAAATAGAAAGGGCTCGTTTTTGGTAAATACTGGATAGATAAAGCTGGAAGTCCTCAAACCATCTATTCTTATCACGATATTGACCATTAATTTGAGTTTTTGAGCATTTGACCTCTCAAAGGTCATGTCAGGTCACGGGAGTATAGAGTGAATTTTTTGCCAATAACTTCTCACTGAATTGAGATAAAGCTCCCATTATACTTGCATCGTGATTATATTGTCACGGGGAGTCGACTGATATGCAGCATGACCATACCAGGTCACTCTGTGACCCTGACCTAGCTCGAGGTCAGGTCATTTTCACTATTTGACCTAGCAAGGTCATATTATACATCATTCAATTTGCCGCGATGGGAGGAATGAATCCAATGATGCATAAAGATTTGCTCTAGCTTCCTGAGGGCAGATCTAGAGAGAGAAATGTACACTGCTCTGTTTTAAGCCTATGCAACCTTCTTTGACCTATGCTGACCTCAATATTGACCTGACATAAAAATCCTTCGTATAAAATCTCTTTGTCTTGTTAAGAGCTTTCGATCGCAGCCCACAATTTTTCTTTAGATTTTGTAGGGAATGAGATACGCAGGGGAGAGGAAAACCGCCCCCCCCCAGCGGGGCGCGTTATGCCAGGGACCCCAGCGGGGGCGTGTTAATAATGGAAAAGGAGATAAAGGACAGGATGTGTCTCACATTAACTCAATAATTTCCCTACCCACTGGTGTCGCGAGTTTACGCGTGCCGCCGACGCGATTCTGAAACCAATGATCGGACCCCAGCCACCGGAAGATATGTTATAGTTCGCGCCGAAATCTTTCAAATGGTATTAGTTTCAAGGTCGTAGCACGTGCCGTTCTTAGGTCCATGTAAACCATGGAAGATAATTTGTTCACCGATGCAGATCTTCGGAAAAAGGGTGTTCTTCAGGTAAGACATGATGTTATATATGTCAACGGGCGGATGCTTCCCCAGGAGCGACTCCAGCATGGGAGACGCCTGTAAACTCGTCCTCTTCATCTCGAGTGCCGGCACTCCACCTGGACATGTTTCATGGTAAGTCGGTCTTCGCAACGAGGGCACTGCGGTGGGGTACGGCCGGCTAAAAGGTACAGCCGGTTCCATACTGATTAGTAGGTATTAGGCCGCTGTCTGTTTGCGAACTAGCTCTCAAGTGGTGGTCCTTGCCGTCACCATTGTTGCCTCACCTGCTGCGTTTTAACTGGACGCACGAACTGACGTGCAAAAAATACTTCATCAGGTCCAAAACTTTGAATTAATTATGAAAAGACGCATAAAATCATGGGGATCGGCAAAAACAGTTTTGTGTCCATAATTTTCAAAATTGACGTCTCATCTTTTTTCAGGGTCCGAAATTTAAAAAGCTCGTCAAAATTCATTACTGGCGACGAAAACTTTTGTGAGATGTTTAATATTTAGTAAGATATTTCTTAAAACAACTGGCACTTATACCTACCAATCAGTGTGGAACCGGCTGTAAAGGTGAGTAGGGTGGGTGCTGCACTGCACGGGCGTAACACTGTCTCCTTATATGCCAACCTCTCTCAGCCATGTCTGAATTCCGACGCCGGGGTGTCGGGCTGAGGTGCGTGAACCAGTATCGATACGGCTTCAATGACGGTCGTCAAAAAACGTGTGTACGCAGTGTGTTCCGGAGTGTGTTTTAGTTTCAGGCCGTAACGCTTTGAAACGTATCGGCGACGCAGGTCAGCGGCCAAAGGTAAACAAATTCCAACACGCCAACAATGTTGGGAACATGATGGGCAAGATTGTGCACACCCCAGCGTGAGAAGTTGACACTCAGCCTGCCAATACACTATTTAAGATTTAAAAAGGATCAGAGGGTCCCGAAAATTAGTTACAAAAGTTTGGTTTGAAATTCCATTGGTGACACTTGAACACATTGGCTTTCTCCGATCTCTGCGAGCGGCGTTTCGTGCATATCCAGGGGCGCCGCCACGGAAGTTTTACAGGGGAGGGGATGGACTCTGGCTGGTGCTGACCGGGGGATGTAAATTTTGAGCATATTCGGTACCTGACAGCATTAAGGACGATGTACCCAAAAATTTGGGGGAACGTTCCCCCGTGCTTGGCCAACAGGGGGACACGTCCCCTCCACCCCCTCCCCCGCTTTCGGCGCCCATGCGCATCTACGAGGAAGCCTGCGACGGGTGATGTGCGGAACGTACCGCTTATAATTTCCAATGCCAGGTTTTGATTGTGTCCAGTATTCGCTTAATACCCGCCCCGGTAGGCCTCCGAGCCACCTTCGTCATGGTGGGGGGAGGGGGTGTACAAACTACCCCCCCTAGAACTCAGCTCCTATGCGGGTTGGCAAACGCTGGTGGATAGGTCATAAACATTCAGGAAGAAACTACATCGGCCAATTTTTGGCTCAGGTCAATATTGAGGTCATGACAGGCCAAAGAAGATGGCATGTTAGAGAAGGGTTTCGAGGTTCTTGCGTCTGACAGTGTTGATTTATAATAGTCTTTTAGGCACCATTCACTTCCTCTCGTTATGGCCAATGGAATAATGTATGGTATGACTATACTAGGTCAAAATATAATAATGATCCGACCAAAGGTCAGGTCAAGTTCACCATCTGATCTATTATCGTTAATATACATATCAATCGACTCAAGTCAAGTTATTGACACATCAAATCAAGTTATTGAGCCAAGTCTGAAATGCTGCTTGACTAGCCCAAGATGACCTCTCAGACGTCACAGGTCAAAACTTGAAACATGAAACTATAAAGGTGCCTAGGTTACTACGATTTGGGGAATACAAAGGTATTCCAAACAGTATCTACAGAAATAGAGAGATTTTTCAGTCAATTTCCGTTTTCCCAACGCACTTCCAATGGAGAGGTCATGATCAGTACCTGACCCTAGGTCATGGATATGAAAAATCCCGGAATGTTTTTTAGTACACGGTGAGCTCATTACATGTTGTAAGTTTGAATTCGATATTCACCTTTTTCTTTTTTGTGCCACCTTAAACATTTTTAGAGGTAAGACCACTTGACCTGCACTGGTGACGTGACCTGATATGAGGGGCATTCCACGACAAATCGACAAATCGATGGGTTGAAATAAAACCCTCATATCTCAGATTTTCATGAAAATTTGGAACTAGGGTTCTCAGTGGCGCTGAAAACGACTGTGGTATTTTTTAGTTTCGTCCGGATAATCGTTTCGGAGTTATAGCCTCGGGCAATCCAGCATCGGACGCGTGCATCGGACTTTTCGCTTGAGTTTTTAGCCATTTAAATTAAAGGTGTTCCTTCAAGAGGTTACATGAAAATAATGAAAAAGTCTGAACAATACAAATATGTAAGTTTGATTATATTAATTGGCACGAATATGTATAAAATCTAATTCCAAACCTTTGCAAAGATAAGCATACATATTTTTATGTTTTTATTGACTTCAAAACAACTGCTTGTGAAAGAGCATTGCTTAAACTACATATGACGCCAATAAAAAGAATGGAAACTACAGAGCAAAATCAGTAACGAGCACCGCCGACCAAGCCCAACACCGTCGCCGGCCACTCAGCCTGCAGTCGGCACGCCGCATAGACGCGTCCGGTTTGAAGTGGGGTAACGGGGAGGGGAGAATTCGGTGACATTGCGAATGAACTGGATGTGGTGTGGAGGCTACTATTGCTTACATAAAAATTTGGCCGTTCTGAAAAAAACTAAACGTATTACCGGAACATTCGGAACAATTCCGACACTCTGGTGCATTTGCTGGAAAATGTAGTGGGAGGATTATGCGTAAGAAGCCGATTATTGCTGTTGTCTTAGTAGTTTTAGATAGTTTTCTTTTTCTACCCATACCCTAAAAAAGTGGCATGTATCCCAGTTCAATTTATATTAGAAAGCACAATTTCAATTTATTTATTCAATCGTCCACGGGTATTCCCAATTATGGACGAAGTCATTGTGATAAAATTATATACATACATGCACGAATGATAGCAACACTTACAGAATAATAAAATATCATGCTCACATCGCTAAAAAAATGCGCCCTAAAACATATTGTATACATTTATAAAAAACAGCACATACAGAATAATAAAATCTAATACAACGCTAAAATATACTGTGGTGGTTTAAAACAGACCCCTAAATCACAATGCTCTTAAATATTCAAAAACCTCACTCCGAAACGTGCAATAATCGTCATGAAAGAAGTCAGACATTGGGCATTTTTGTAGAAACCTGTTGACTTCACGGGGCATCCTTACAAAAAGGCTGTTCTTAACAGTGTTCACTCTGGCACACGGAACTCTAAACAGCGACAAATTACGATTGATTCTTAGTGGAGTGGACAGTGAAAATAAGCTGACTAAAAAACGTGAATCAATGCGTCCGCAATAAGAAGTTCCCCGCGCGGTATTCGAACCCGGGATCTTTCACTTACTATGCGACCGTTAAACACACTGCGCTATTACGGCGCTGTGCACACATCACAAACAAACAAAAAACCACATAGCGTCCACGCCGACAACTGTTTTTTGAACATATAAGATTAAGACATGCTGCTTTATCTAAGATCTGACCCACGGATCGGAAGGAGGACTCCATCACATGGTGCCATTAAAATCCACAGCTTCAATGTGAAACTCGAACCTTCTGTCCCTCATCATTCGAGAGCTTATGGACAATAGCGGTCTTGGAATTAACCGGTACGAACTCGTGAATCTTCAATGTTCCTCTTCTCGCGACTGCCTTATTGAAGCGTTTTCTGAGCTCAGTAGCTAATTTGAGTATTTTTTGTTGAAGCATTTTGGGTAGAGATCGAGGCAAGCAATGGAACACTGCTTTCCGTGTCCCCTTCTAAGCATGTTTGCTGAGATTGTAAGGGGATGGGTAACTCCCCTGCCAGTAAAGGTGGCCCGGGGCCTCATACCAGCGCGTGTTAAAAAACACACTGGAGCGGGGCCTCAGAGGCCCCACCTACTTTTTTCTAGGTGCCCGGAGAACCCGTCGTGGCAAAAAAAACGCTATTTCGATACTTTTAAGAATATTCAATGGCACATCGATTGGTCAAACAACCTTGAAAATCGGCCCTTAATTTTGTAATTATAGGCTTTCAAAGTTAAACCCTTTATTTTGAAATCGCTGCAATCGCGCGGTTGCACGAATTCACGTACATCAAAGACCAACTGGCAACATTATAGGGCCATATAAAACGAGATTATATGTCAATTTCACCCCTCATGAAGGTCAAGGTCACATTTCAAGGCCATACCAGCATTCTCAAAGTCATTGGTCCGGTGGTTCCGGTCGCATGGCGTTACCCAGTATGACGTATATTATGCTACAACGTCATAGTTAAGCTAAATCAATGTAAAGGTCAAAGTAACAGGTCAAATTAAAATGTCATGGGTAAAGGTCAATGCTCATTTCCCGTCCAACGGTTGCTCTTGTGCTAGTCATTGTGTAAATAAGGGTAATAAGTCATATTGTGACGTCATTGGCCAATGACCTTGAATGACCTTAACCCCAAAAATTAGGTTTACAGTTCTTGGGACGTTCTCACTATGACCTTGCTCTGTTTTTAGTGCATTCTGGACTTCTTTGAGCTTAATCGCGGCATTTCCGGATGGATACCCAGCACGGCTAATACTTGAACCTTATTGACCTCGTTTTAACTTGACGATACTGACCTAGGTCAAATAACATCAGTCATAATATAGATTTCAATAGTTCCCACCCAGTCCCCAACCGGAGTTTTTCTAAGCCTCCTAGTTTCCGACCGCTCAGGGGGCCTACCAGTCTCCCCTTCAGTGCCCGTAAGTGTCGGACGCCTCTTCAGTGCGGGTGTTAAGGAATGGGACATTGATTACAATTCATTGTTTTAAATACATCCTTACCCTCATTGCCGACCAATTCCACCATTGAAACCTTTTTCGTGACCAGAGACGCTTGATAGTTGCAGCGACGACGGGCCGCGCTGGCGCACGAACCTCACAAAAGTGGGGATCGGACGTTTGGGAGCTCAGATCTCGCTTTCTGTTAAAGTCTCCATTCTTTTTATTACTGAATATTATAGAGAAATATATAAAGAGTAATGTGAGCCTCAAAAAGTTTAAAATAAAACATTGGAATTTTTATATATTTTGAAAAATTGGAGAATGTATAATATATTTAAAATTTAATTTTTAGAAAATGAGCCAGAATTCCTAATTCGTCCTTAAGATACCTAGATGAAGTTTTTATGCCATTTGTAGAAGCATACAGGTAAAATTTCGTCTTTAAAAAAGACATACAAGTGAGTATGGTCAAAATGCCTGAAGGTATAATTTTAAACCGTAAGTCAGGGAGGAGAATGAATACGAGAATCGTCATCAGCTCCATCAATAGCCCCCCTGACAAAAAATACACCGAAATCTGCGACATGAGGGTGGTATCGACTTGGCGATTTTTCATGGAATGCCCCATGACCCAGACTTAAACTTTTGGGGAAAGATGTGGAATTGAGCGAGAATAAGGTGCACGAAGTACTGCGGGTGCAAAGTCGTATACCACACACCCATATTACAGCTTTGATCTGATAAGAGATCTGTACAGAGTTATAAGTGTTTTCCGGTTTGATTCGTAAGTCATACCAGTATGAATTTTAACAATGTTAAGGCAATTAAAAACATCTCTACCTTAGTCCCTTAACGTGGGAAGCATACACGAGTCTACGGTAGAGCAGACTCTATCAAATCTATTTCTCTATCGAAAATACTTGAAACATTTTTGTCCGGTCACATTTGAGGCCACTAGAGGTAAATACATGCCGTCATAGGGATAACATGTAAATGAAGGTTTTCGGTCATCACATCTTAACAAGTACAGAAAGAGAAAAACAATTTAAACCCTTTGAATCCTCGCAGCAAGCCAAATCTAATTATATCTAACATGACCTTGTTAGGTCAAATATTAGACTTGCCGTGACCTCAGCTCAGGTCAAGGTCAAATTAAGTAAAATGTATATCATTAGAACCGCAGGACACGGAAAATATAATGCAGTTACAGTCAAGGCTCTATCGCCATCCATTATTAAGTTATTCTGTTTAAACCATTTTCCCATGTATTTCCAATGAAGAGGTCATTGCTCGTACCTGACCTTACGTCATGGATATCAAAAATACCCGAACAAATTAAAAAAACTCGGTGCGGCCATTATGTGATATAAGGTATGATTAGATAAGTTCATCCTGCTCTGACTTATGCTATCTTAAACTTTAAGTCCGGTCACTTGACCTGTACTAGTGACCTGACCTGAGATGACCTAACCTTAAAATGTTGAAAAAGTGGTAGAAATTATCAGGAAAAAGGTATGCCAATTACGGCGGCGCTACGTGCCGCCGTTTTTATGCTGCCACGAAAAAGCCCGAGGGGGAGGCGGCTACCCACCCCGCCCCGTCAATGCGCAAGTTAATCGTTATTTCCTGCAAAGTTATTGACCCAAGGCTGGAGACCTACTTAACTACCCCCAGATGACCTCTCAGAAGTCACAGGTGAACAACTGCAGCATGAACCTGGAAAGTGGCCAAGGATACTACGATTTGGAGAATATAAATGTATATAAGCTGTATCTACACAAGTGCAGCCCAGTTTCTGTTTACACATGGATTTCCAATGTAGGGGTCATGATCTGTATCTTACGCTAAGTCATCGATATTTCAAAATACCGGAACATATTTTATACTGTACGCTGGGCCCCTTATGTGATATGAGTTACAATTGAATATATTTACCGTGTTCTTACTTGTGCTACCTTAAACTTATTTGAAGGTGATTTCATTTGACCTGCGCTGGTAACCTGACCTGATATGACCTAAGCTTAAAATGTGGCGAACATGTGCAGAATTGATCAATGATAAGGTGTACAAGGTACTGTGGCGCTTAACGCCGCCATTTTTTCGTGCCGCTTAAAAACCCACGGGGAGTGTTCAAACACCCCCCACCGGGACGAGGGTTAATCATATTTTTTCTAGCAACTCGAAATGAGAGATGAATCCAAACCTTTGCCGTTGGTTTGGTCTTTGAATGGAAAGCGATTATAACGTACCGTTCGCTTGTTAATCAGGTCCTCAAAGAGAATGTGTTCGCAGAAGACAATACCAGTGAATGAAAGCAAATTACTTTTCAATGTTCAAGCATAGCGTATTCCCCTTCTGAAGCTCCTGATAACCTCAGCAGTTGGTGCATCATTGTAGCCCATAAAGACGATTTTAATAGAAATATTTTGATGATAAAAATAAACCACCATAAACTTTTGAGACATGCTTCAACATGGCGATATCTGGGTCCAGCATGCTATTTCTCCAAAATTGACACATTGTATACGCTGTTTCTCCTCCCTCGCTCACTCTCTCCCTCTCTCTCTCTTTCTCGCACTCGCTCTCTCTCTCTCTCCCGCTCTCTCTCTCTCTCTCTCACTCTCGGGGAAACCTCCGTGTTTCCGAGTAAATATTGAACTCTGTGGGAAAAATATTTTTTCCTGATATCTGGTCAGTCTGTGATAGATACCTTCACGCATGAAATATTTAAACACCAACATCCTTCGCGGACAGCATTAATACAGCCTGAATAAAATACGATTCTTCGCAGCGTGTTTGCATTTTTCTGTAGCGCTACCAGTAAGATGGCTACATCTCGCCAAGCATGACGTCACACTGTCACTCTCTTATTTGGCAGACAGCTACCAGTTTTATGTCACAAGCGCCCCCCCCCTCCTTCCGCCTTCACTTACCTTAAGGCCGTGCCCCGTTCCTCTCCACTCAGCAGAAACCCATCTCGAAACTCCTGACTTCAGCGAACTCGGCCGCCGGCTGGCCTGTGCCGACTCCGCCGCCGTCTCGCCTGTGCCGAGCAGCAGCCTTGGATAGTAGCGCTGATAACCAAGTCGATAGAGAACAAAGCATGGGAAGGAATATCTGAAAATGGCACTCCACAGCTATTTTCTGAAGCACACTTTAAGACACTATCACTTCCGTTGACAAATTCCCACTGATCTTCTCGCAATGAAAGTGAACGCGCCTCCACCAATCAGCGTCCACCATGCGCCGGCAGCCGTATCATGCCCGCGGGGCACAGAGATGAGAGGTCACGCTAGCCACCGCTGGCGCCGCGGCAGCGGCGCGACGGTGGGGAGGGGTCGGGATGCGCATTATAAAGTGCACGTGTGTGGTGGATATTGCGTCGGTGGAAATTTGTTTCTGTTCTTGGACTGAAGCAGGGTAAGTAGTGTACGAGAAAATTTGTGCACATGGCTGGATATATGAGTGAGGTACTTGGACCTTGTGTGGTGTTGACAGCATTGTTAAAGTATAAGTTAATTGAATGGTTGTAGGTGAACATGATTGATAGTAAAATTGTTGGCGTTGATTGGGAGAACGAAGTGTTGTTTTTCTAATTAGGATATTTATTAAAAAGTTTTATGGATTGCGATTTTGTGTCTGAAGAATGGTTTCTCGGGTGCGACAACGGATTCCAAAATTTAACCAAAAAGAAAAGAAAAGAAAACAAATCTGGAGGATTGGAGGGGACAAGTGATTGCTATACCACTCCCTGGATCTGTCCTTGCAATTTTTTTGTTTTGCAAGATATCCCGATCTAGGTACGTTTCAAATAGCGCGAGAAGTTATACGGTTCCTGTTAATGGTAGGAAAAACAAGTTTTCAGTACTTACATTTACAGTGCGATTCTAGTTTTTCTCGGCGACGTAGATTTTCAATTAGAGTGGGGAAGGGGCCCGGCAGTCCTCTGTTCCTACGCTTATGGGTGAGACAACATGTGTTTGTTTGAACATGGTCACCAAAGTTTTGGAATTCAGAGATAGTTCAGAGAATATGACTTTCAGAGGTGAAAAATAAGAAACGATTCCAATGAATCGGTGGCGTTTCTAGGCCGCAGAGTGGGCAGTGAAGGGTCAGCTCGAAGTTTCATCGAGAGGTTCAAACCCGTCTTAAGCAAACAGGACACGTAGGGGCATGTGCGTAGAAAACGGGGGATGCGCCCGCCCACTAATCGCAAATCAGATGGGGGTGACCCAATTATGGACCCCCACTAATTTTGTTTGCATTTTCTCCTTTACTTGCGTGAAACTACATGCGTGTGTTTATTGAGTTGCATCGTCGTTAGTGTTTCATATGCAGCCTAAATTCTCAGAACTTGACTCTCACCCGCTCCCCCGGTCTTAGTCCGGTCGAGGGAGAGGTAACTTGTACAGGGGGCACAACTTGTACAGGGGCCCCTCCGTCCCCCGCTGTCGGCGCCCATGCGCATCTTCGAGGAAGCCTGCGGCGGGTGATGAGCGGAGCGCACCGCTTATAATTTCCAATGCCTGGTTTTGATTGTGTCCAGGATTCGCTTAAACCCTCGCTCTGCCGGCACCCCGGGAGTTACACGCCCTGCCGGCATGGCTAAAAAAACCTCCTCTGGTTTACTGATAGAGAACTTGAATTGTAGGCGGTTGTATGTGCCTTCACTGAAAATTTTTACTCCCTAAAGGAGTAAAGGGGTCGTAGGTCTATTTTGTCCCCCACCACAACACTTACCCTACCCACCGATTACTCTAACCTTACCCCTTAGTTTCACCTAAGTTACCTCTCAAGTATGCTTAAATGACACACTCATTACCCCTTATGGACACCAAAAATACACTGGACTAACCCTTATGATACCCCCTCACTGAAAAAGTTTTTACTCCCTCCAGGAGTAACCTCCTTCTTTACACCTAGTTTACCACCTGTTAACGCTCACCTTAGCTTAAAAAACACTAAAGTTACGCCAGCTCCACCGGTCAGTTATCCCCAAATGACACCATCAATACCCCACCGTTACACCTAATATACACAAGCTGCCGGATTTGGGGGGAATTGCCTCCTCCCCTCAAACCCCTGGTTTCCAAAAAAACTTCACGATTTTCGGCCCCTTATCCCCCTCCCCCAGACGTCGGCCTGGCTCCACCCTTGGATACGCATGACTTAGCCCCATGATGTCCTCCTACTTACTGCTTAAAATGCGGCACTTCCTCCTGAAATCCAAAAAAGAGAAATACGACATTTCTTTATTCCATCAACCAGGCAGCGCCGGAGCCTGCGCAGGAGCTCGTCCAATGATGAACAAAAACGAAATGAGGACAAAAACCTTCTAAGACAATACCCCAACCCTCTTCACGTCATCTCCCTTTATGCAAAAACATCCCCTTCATGACATCCGCTTTATGACAACCCCTTCATGACATCTCCCTGTATGACATCTCCCATTATGACATCCCCTTCATAAAAATAACATCCATCTAAATCATCCTCATCTCTGCGATTTTATTGCAACTGTGGTCATGGGGTTATCGACAGCCTAAGACACGGCTGAGTCATTTGAAGGTCTCTAGGTTCAGCCGTTCAGGGAGTTACAGCCTCCGGCAAAATATACTACGCCCGTACAATTTTTTTCGGCAACCATTTTTCTCCTGTCGAAATATACATAACCCGGTAAAATTGTATATAGATGTATAGACATGTTGAAAATGAACCAATGAACACATGGTCGTGGTTTTTTAATTTTTTCATTGATATGAGAAAGGGGTAGTTTTGAATAGATTTCAAACTGTGTTCTTCGGTGTTAATTTCAAATATGATACCACCACATGAAAGAGCATATCAGAAACCATGAAAATCAATAATAAAAATCTGGAATTTTCTTACAGAACTCTTTCAACGTCACATAATTTGCATTGCGTACAGTGTACATTCCCAGCGGATGGTTGCTCAGAAGTTGGCAGGGTTTAATGCACTCCATTTTGTCCTTTATTTCAACCCTGAATGCCTCTAATGTTTCGTCTTTTCCAAGAACGGTGCAGGAGAAGCAGATGAAGGCAAACTGAGGTCCATTTTTTCAGCCAAGATACAGTGGATTTTCATGAAGGTCAGGTTACCTGCAAAATCCGGTAAATCCACTGCAAGTACGTCGCCAATGCAATAAATCGTACCATTGAAGTGGACCTGGCGGAATGTTTCACATGGTGCCGATCCCAGCCACAGCTCTTTGCACTTCTCCTCATTGTGTACTTCACATGGGAGGAGTGATGTCTTGTCTAGCCCTTGGATATGGAAGTTACTATTGTTCATGGTAATGCACATCTTCAACTGATGCTTCGACGCCATTGATAAACACATTCCTTCGATGTTTAGAAGAGCTTAAAATCTCATCATTTCTTGGTGCTTCGATTCCCATCTTATGGTGGAGTATCTTCTTGGAGGACCATGCAAGCGTATTTACGATGGGTAGTGAACTAGATAATGAAACTTGGGTTTCATTGCAAATGAAGGGAATTGGGAATGAAACTCTGCAAGCCACGGCGAATTTTGACCACTCCCCCTCCATATCTAATTTCCTGGAAAAGCTCAATACAACTTACGGACGACATTACAAAGCTCTTGACGAGACGAAGACAATTTATTCGGATAATTTCTTAGGTCAGGTTAATAAAGAGGTCAACCGAGGTCAAAGAAGGTTCCATAGGATTACCCCTAAGAAGGTTCCATAGACAGTGCAGATTTACCCCTATGGATTCCTACCGGGCTGAGCTAGAACAAAATTGTATGCATTTTTATACATTGGATTTGTCTCATCATGACGCATCGAATGATATATGATCTGACAATGCTAGGTCAAATTTGGAAATTGACCTGACCTCGAGCGCCAGGTCAGGTTTACATATTGACCTGACAAGGTCATGTCGTACATCAATCGACTGGTTGGGACAAACCTAGCACAATAAAAGAAAATGGAAGCTCCAGCTATCAGTTTGGGAATTCCAGCATCTGACCTAGAGGTAATCTTAGGTCACATACCAAGCCTGTGATTTTTGGCCAAATACGTCATACTATTGTGCATGCCCTGTCACAACAGTCGATTGATGTGACCTGACCTGACCTGACCTGACCTAACCTAACCTAACCTAACGTAATGTAACGTAACGTAACGTAACGTAACCTAACCTAACCTAACCTAACCTAACCTAACCTAACCTAACCTAACCTAACCTAACCTAACCTAACCTAACCTAACCTAACCTAACCTAACCTAACCTAACCTAACCTAACCCTCATTGCCTCCTATTATCATGTGTCTTAGCACGCCTCTGCAGCATCATGCACCCCACTCTCATGCATCTGAGCACGCCTCTTTTGGATATTTTGAACATTGGACTTCTTGTTCAAAGGGTGTAACTTTCAAAGGGTAGAAGCTATGAACATTAGACCCTTTGAACTTTGGACATTCTGATGTGATCCTTTTGAACCGTGAGATGTGATCTGCCTACTACCATAATACCGGTAGGGGCTGCCATTTCCAATCACCAGTTCCTGAATTTTCTTTTCAATCAAGCCATTGCTTCTAATGCCTTCCAGTACTTATAAGCAAAAAATGTTTTTTTTTCAATTCAAAGGGATTTTTGCCCTGGTACCCACCATTTGTGGGTTGTGTTTTGGTTGTCACTGAGTTGCTTGATAGTCAAGTAAAGGAATAGCAATTGCATCTTCAAATGTGGTTTCCAAAGAATGAAATTTAGTGGGGGCTGATTTATATGCTCTGTGCATGTGCAACATTAGCTTTACTCTTTCATCCAGTTAAATTGATAGGTACTTTTTCTTGTCTGATAAATTTGGAAAATTTATCAAGGAGGCAATGAGGTGAATAATATGTGCTTGAAGTCACAGCTATGTTTTGTCTGATATCTTAGTGTTAAATAAAATGTGGATTTACATTATCATGAAATTTGCTTGATCCTGCTTGGCTCTGGTCCCAGCACAGTCCCGATTTCTAGCCTTTGGTCCCGGCTTTAGCTGGGACCAGACTTGGTCCTGGAGCCGGGACCGAATAGTCCCACCTCCAATCATGGTAGTTTTTTAATAATAATAATTTTTAGGGCTTATCGACGCACCAACTGCCAGGGTCATATGGCGTCGCCAACTATTTCCCTGTTGGAAGGGTTTCTCGGGAGCCAGCTTGCTCCTTGTTCAGGGAAGCCGCCGGGCCTTGAACCCGGGTCGGCTGAATGGAAGCCAGCTACGCATGGTAGTTTTTTTAGATGTGGCCCATACTTGGGTCATGAGGTGACTGACATCAGGTGAGTGTTTCCTTTGATGGGAAGCTCTTACTGGTAATGGGAAGCCGCTTCCTTCATTCACATTCTAAATTATCGCATCTTTCTTACTCAAGGGAAATGTTTCTTGGATGGTCCATCAGCATCTAGTTTAACATTACACTTCAAATAAATTAGCTTTAAAAGTCTGGATTGAGGATTGGCTTGCCCTCTCACACAGTATTAGCTATTTTTGTGTTAGGCATTTCTTTTAATTAATTTTCATGTTCTTAAGAGGTTTTGGATCTAAAAAGGGTTGGAGTAACAGAAAAATTTGATTAATGCTGTCACAGTTGATAATTTTTGGATTTGGGCACCCCCCAATGGTTTTCAAAAATCCACACTGCTGTGCTTGCCCAAGACAATGCACAATTTGGGCGGTCAATGACTGGTACAGGCCACCAGAGTTGGTTGTGTCAGCTCAATTGCTGATTGCATTGAAGACAAGGCTGGACAAACACTGGTCTGATAAGAAGTACAAGATAGAATAGGTAAGTAACCTTTTTGACATTTAAAATGAGTAGGTAGCTAATTTCCTGAAAAATCAACATACCTCTGTCCTCGGCCATCCAACATTCTAACCAATTTGTTCCCAGTAAATACAGAGGTTAGTTGTGGAAGTTAAAGGCCCCACAAAAGCCTCTTTTCTTTTTGCAGTGCTTCAACTTCAACTTCAAAAGTGGGATGTGAAAATTGAGACTTGGAGGCTAGTTTAAACCTACCTGGGGTACCTGCCTAGTTTTCTAGTTACCTAGAATTTTTTTGAAAATCGGGCATTTTGGCACGTTATTCTGCTTTTTCTGCTTGGTTTATCTCAGGTGATAATCAACCTATTGGCTCAGCTTCCACACAGGACACTCAAGGTGGATCCAGGTTCTGATCTGGCTTGAGCTGAGCCAGATTCCATGGCGCTTACACTTGGATTGGGATTGAGGCTCGTTCCGATTCTGGCCTCTATCCTGATCCAAGCTCAAGTGCCATGGAAATTGGCTTGAGTCAAGCTGGATTGGTGGTCCGGTCTGGCTTGAGTATTGTGTATGAAAGTCAGGCTAGTGAAAGCTGGGTACCTATGCATACAAACTGTGCACCTTTGGTTCTCAGCCTCTTCCAGTCAGCCTGCAGAATGTGGCAGGAAATTTGTCAAGATGTTCTCGGCAGCTCAAATCCTGTCCCACTTGGAACAGACATTCTTTCCAGGTGGAGCAGAAATTATCTCTTTCAGCCATTTTTACCTCTTGTTGTATTTTATGAAACCTTTCTTGGGCAGCCTCTGGACAGACCTAATTATTTTTGGAAGCTTTTACCTGTCTCATTCTTAGGGGCAGATCAAGATGGGTATGCAATGGGACATAGACTCACACTTGGGGTGGTTCCCATCAGGGCAGACACAATGTAGCAGGAAGGTTAGAAAACAAGTAAGAATGCATGGGTGAATAGGGGCCATGGTCCTCCCAATATACCAGATTCTTAACCATTATCCTTATGGCACTGGGTGGAAAGAAACAGCTTAGAAATGCATGTAGGCCCCCTTCCAATATTTGAGACGATCCTACACCTATGTAAGAATGGGTATGCAATCAGAAATGCAATGCCAAAAATATGTTCAGTTACTGGGAACGCCCCTCCCCCACCCCGCCAGTATTCAAATATGTTCTCCCTATAGTTTTTAGGGTACCTACCTATTGTCAATGTTGATGCCTAATTTTTGTAGAAATAATTTCAACTTGTACACTCATCTATTGTCTTAAGATTTCTGCTTCCTTTTGTCTTCTCCTATCATGCAAATATTGATATGAGAATGCCAAAGCAGAGCATTGATGCATAGGACATACCAACATTGCCACGTCTTCCTCTTAATTCACACTGACTTGCCCATTCAGGAGAGGTATTTGGCTTGTTTCAACATCCAAAAGAGAACATGATTGTTTGAAAATATTTTCAATAGAATCTAAATCATATCACCCAGTAATTACAATAAAAAATTACAAAGTTCACGCCACCGAGGATTACCCAGCACCCTACACATATAAACTGCACAAAGATGGCAGCCGAACGCGCAATTCAACAGGGTACCGTTGGTGTAAGAACGTGGTAGCGGTGGTGTCATATCGGAGTAATATGTGCAGCAACAATAGCGTATGGACTGGATTATCCAAGGGTCTTTCTAGCGTAAAATGGTAGTAACTATGCATTTTGATCTGTGTGAGTATCCAGAGAGTATCAGTGTGGACAAATACTCCCATTGAATGCCCTTCAGCTCCGCTTACACCGCAATTATTCCACCGAGGTATTGTTGATTATTAATAAGCCGGGAGTAGCAGTGTGATATGGATCGAGTTGAAGTGTATGTTGAGAGTGAAAACTTTTTTCAGTGTTACAGGGACTCAAAAGATACCTTAATCATTTTTCACCTTGTTCGTATATGATTCACACGTGAATTGCTATCAAATGTGCCTAAATTAGTCCTTATAACCAAACCTTGCAGTTTCATTCCGACCACAGCGGCCGCCACGCGCGGCGCGTGCCGCTTACCCCCGTGTCCCGGGTACAGCCTCAGACAAGCGGTGCCGGCACCTGGCGCCGGTGCAGTGCCTGTGCGCTGAGTGTGGCGGCCGGGCCGACGAGCATGTGCATTCGCTGTGTGATGACGCCCCAACGGCGAAACAATTATATGGGACCATTTCAAAAGCAGAAAAGACACTTTTTGACGTTTGATATGCCATCTGCATAAACCACTAGTGACCTGTCGGGTATATCCTAGCAAACAACTGTCGCAGTCCCCTCTACATTGTACTTATACACATTGTGAACATATGGATTTTCGGGGAATTAATTTGACATGTTTAGATTTTTCGTGCATAGTCTTGTCTTGGATACTGACGGAAAGATCGCACCTCGGTTCGCTAAACCTAGCCGTACTGACATGCGCTCTACCTGGCTATAGATGAAAGAAAATGGAATCCATAGGAAAGGGATGTTTTCGGGGAATTCGGACACAGAGCTTTCACAGAGTGACGTGGTGTCAGAAATAGCTAAATAAAAAGGAAATGTCATAATCTAGGCATGCATGGAGAGAGGGTATGTATGCTTTTTGTCATTCAATTTTTTTAATCACATGAGTGTTCAATTAGATGTACAGGAAAATTCAAGGAACTAAAAGGCTAGGGATAACTGCACCATTACTACCAACGGGTCTTTTTACATCCACATCCGTTAACTACCCTATTACACGGCAAATTGTTCCTTTGCCATCCAGCTGTGAACCTGGCACAATGTCAAGTTTGGCGTGGAAATCTCCCCTGGGTAACACCATGATACAAGGAGGGTGGCCTGAGACCACCCCTCTCACCCCATTAGCCCCTAATGATGTTGTCGAGCCCCCTGGCGCTGTCGCCATGCCGTCTGGGGACGTTTTCCAGGAAGCAAGCGTTAGAGATGCTGGCTGGGCCATTGCTCCGTATTTTCACGTGTGTCCTTATCGTCCCCTCAATCGCTATCAGCTGACCAAACCACGAAAATTGTCACCCTTCTACCTGCCGCCTGCGCTGACGAGCCCGGTCTGTGTCAGAGGCTGTCGCGGGCCCCAGCGGGCCGCGGCACGGGCCGCCACTGCCCGGCGTGAGTAAAAAAGCGCGAACATCATCTCAATAACTTTCGCTTTACGCAAAAAGTTGAAAAGATATCTACTTTCTGTTTGTCGGGAATTATGCAAAATTGACATAAGAACAGCTACCCCGAGCGTTATCATCGGGACGGTTAGTTGGATGTAGATATTCCCATTACAACGGCGAGAGGAGGAAAAAACAGCACCGCCGGCCGGGCGCGGGTTAATACCCGCCCCGGTAGGCCTCCGAGCCACCCTCGCCATGGTGAAGGGAGAGTGTACAAACTACCCCCCCCCCCCGCCCCCATAGAACTCGGCTCCTATGCGGGTTGACAAACGCTGGTGGATAGGTCATAAAATTCAGGAAGAAACTACATCGGCCACTTTTTGGCTCAGGTCAATATTGAAGTCATGACAGGCCAAAGAAGGTGGCATGTTAGAGAAGGGTTTCGAGGTTCTTGCGTCTGACAGTGTTGATTTATAATAGTCTTTTAAGCACCATTCAATTCCTCTCGTTACGGCCAATCGAATAATGTATGGTATCACTATACTAGGTCAAAACATAATAATGATCCAACCAAAGGTCAGGTCAAGGTCACTATCTGATCTATTATCGTTAATATACATATCAATCGACTCAAGGCAAAGTTATTGACACATCAAATCAAGTGATTGCGCAAAGTCTGAAATCCTGCTTGAGTAGCCCAAGATGACCTCTCAGACGTCAGAGGTCAAAGTTTGAAACATGAACTTATAAAGGTGCCTAGGTTACTACGATTTGGGGAATACAAAGGTATTCCAAGCAGTATCTACACAAATAGAGTGATTTTTCAGTCAGTTTCCGTTTTCCCAACGCACTTCCAATGGAGAGGTCATGATCAGTACCTGACCCTTGGTCATTGATATGAAAAATCCCGGAATGTTTTTTAGTACACGGTGGGCTCATTACATGTTGTAAGTTTGAATTCGATATTCACCTTTTTCTTTTTTATGCGACCTTAAACATTTTTAGAGGTAAGACCACTTAAGCTGCACTGATGACGTGACCTGATATGAGGGGCATTCCACGACAAATCGACAAATCGATGGGTTGAAATAACACCCTCATATCTCAGATTTTCATCAAAATTTGGGACTAGGGTTCCCAGTGGCGCTGAAAACGACTGTGGTATTTTTAGTTTCGTCCGGATAATTGTTTCGGAGTTATAGCCTCGGGCAATCCAGCATCGGATGCGTACATTGGACTTTTCGCTTGAGTTTTTAGCCATTTAAATTAAAGGTGATCCTTCAAGAGGTTACATGAAAATAATAAAAAGTCTGAACAATACAAATATGTAAAATTGATTATATTAATTGGCACGAATATGTATAAAATCTAATTCCAAACTTTTGCAAAGATAAGCATACATATTTTTATGTTTTTATTGACTTCAAAACAACTCCATGTGAAAGAGCATTGCTTTAACTACATATGACGCCAATAAAAAGAATGGAAACTACAGAGCAAAATCAGTAATGATGTAACAAAAATTAATAATGACACCTAATTATGCTAATTTCCACAACATATTTCACCTGTTACAGTTCTAACTCAGTTACTTCAATATTCATAGCATGTAGTCATGAATGCATGGTGTGGCGAGCCACCCCCAGGCCGGGACCGTCGGCCGCGAAGCTGGGCAGGCGCAGTCAGCTGATACCGATTGATGCAAATTGCTGTTAGCTCACTTCAAAACCCAACTAGAGATGAAAATTTATCCGGCAGTAAACCGAAGGCCGTAATGAGCTCGGTTTGAAGAATAAGGGGCAGTGAAGGTTCGGTTTTAGTATTTCGAGTGTGGAGACCATGGTGTTATTAACAGGAACTTGTAATGTCAGATCCAGGTTTTCTCTTTGTAGGGGAAGAAGGTGGCATTTAGACCAGAAACTATGAGGGTGCCGTAAGTGTCCAGGGTTTTGCTAGAGCTGCAGTGTATGGGAATTGGGAAGGAACAAAATGCGAATTTAGTTTTGAAGGGAATGTAGTTTTTCGAATCCGGGCAGCGCAGCCACCAAGATGCCAATGCTCGCACCCTTGGAATAGGGCTAGCAATAGACGTTGTCAGGATCACCTGGTCTTGATCGGGGAGGGGAGGTAACGTTCAGTAACGGTTTTGTATACTTTTGTTTCGGGGAGGGGGCTAGGGTACTCAGCCCTCTGCACACCTCCGAATAACCCCTTTCTATCGGCATCCAGAAATATTGCGGAGTTTCAGCCCCATAGAAATCCTGCATCCGCTGCTGGTAGAGTTCGGCCCGGAGATACCCTGGTTTTGACAATGGGCCAGATGTCACGCACGGATAGGCACCAACATTTTTCCATGAATATTTGGGGTAGGATGGGGGATGGGTGTCTTACAAGACACCAATTCTCGCATGCCAGGGGGGAGGTGAGGAGACATCTCTGTTGCCGTGGTGGCTTCAGGGATTTAAGCGTTCTATCGTTGGAACGCCTTGCCCCCTGAATTCCCTGGGAAATTCTTGCGAAGAAATTTGCCATAAGCCCAATCCACACTTGCTCCTGAAGATAACGTAGGCGGATCCTGGGGGGGCAAAGGGGGCACGTGCCCCCCCGATCGACCCTCGGCGCCCCCCTGAAATGTCGCTTCCCACCCCCCTCCCCCCGGATGCGAAAATCTGCGCCCACCGATAGGACTTGGCGCCCACCTGAAAGGTTTTGCCGGTCAAAAGTGGCGCCCCCTGGTCCGGATGGCACCCCCCGAGGTGCCCCCTCCGATCGACAATCCTAGATCCGCCTATGGAAGATAATGTGTGCCCCTCACCTTGGGGAATTACAAGAATGCGCTGGGCGAGCAAACAAATTAGAACTGCATTGGACCCCGCGACATTTCATGGAAATACGAGGGCAGTCGGTAAGGGAAATGTGCTTGATCAAAGGGATCCGAGGTGGCAGCTATTTTTTTTCTGGGAGCGGGAATCTGGCCTTCTGTTTTTAATTTTTCAGTTTTTTTTCTCTACAATCGCAAAAATTTAAATAGGAAAGAACGGGCATTTAGGAAATTCTTTCTTAGACATGTTTCAATCCAAAGTTATTGTCTCGAAATTTAGTATTCATCAGTCATATACTGAGAAGGAACTCTTCTAATGGTCTTATTTTCCGAGAAATTTATTACACTGAAGGCCACAGCACAACAGAGCTGGGAGGCACTTCCGTTAAAAAATGCTGACAAGGAATTTTCCAGAACGCGACTTAACTCTTTTTAACGCTTATGGAAATATCGTGGAACAAGATCTTGTTCCACTGGTGCACTGGTGCATAGATCGATCTATGCACCAGGGCAGTGTGTTTATGTTTATGGGGGTAACGACGAGGCTTCGATATCATATAGTGCGCTAATTTCTCAGGAAAAACACCATTTAAACTAGCACCACCTCAAAAAAAAACATTTTGAAATACGCAGTCCATGCCCATATATCTATTCATGATGGGTGTGAGTAAAGAATGGAGGGTTTACACAGACTGAAAGAAATCACAACGCCGTAAACACGAATTATGTAGTGCTGCGTTAATTTCCATACGTATTCTTACACGGTTTGCACACCTAACGCGAATGTGAGTCATCGTCACCGCGTACTTTCGCGCTATCTTTTCGTTAACACGCGCATTGACGGCGGGGGCGGGTACCCGCCCCCCCTCGGGTTTTTCGGAGATAGCAAAAAAACGGCGGCGCGTAGCGCCGCCGTACTTGGCAAACCTTTTCCCTCATCATTTGTACAACTTCTGTTAAAATTCTAAGGTTAGATCATCTCAGGTCAGGTCATCAGTACAGGTCAAGTGACCTGACCTCAAAAAAAGTTTAAGATAGCATAAGTCGGAGCAGGGTGAACTTATCCGATTGCAACTCATATCACATAATGGGCCCACAGAGTTCTCTAAAATATGTTCCGGCATTTTTGATATCGGTAACCTAAGGTCAGGTACGAGGCATGACCTCTCCATTGGAAATACATGGGAAAAATTGTTTTTACTGTATAACTCAGTAACGGATAGTGATAGAACGTTTATTTTAGCTTCATTAGACTCGCCTTGGTTTTGCGGTTCTACTGATATGCATTTTCTATAATTTGACCCTGACCTGACCTCAGGTCAGGTCAAATCCTTGATTTGACCTAGCAAGGTCAAATTATATATCATTCGATTAGGCTTGCTACGGGAATTCATACAATTCAAGTCATTTTGAATTGTATGAATATCTTTACTTGTTAAGATGTAATGGCCGAAAAACTTAATGTACATGTTATCCTATTACGGCATGTTTTGACCTCTCGTGACCTTAAATTTGATCTGACAAAAAATGGTTCAAATATTTTCGATGGAGAAGTGGATGGGCAACCCAAAGCCGTTAACCGTTTTTTTGCTACCTACCGTGGTTCTCGAGATCTTAGGGGGGCGGGTACCAGCCCCCCGTCAATGCGAAGGTGGCTCAGACCCCTGTCAATGCGCGTGTTAAGGTCCGGGAATTTAACTAGCATACCAAAAGCAAAACAGAGGATAATTCCTGTTTTTCTACCCATGTTGCTAGGTTCACGGATAACACAAAACAAAACATTTAGCTCTCTTAATTGTCTAAGCCACTTTTCTTTTGGTACTGTGAGAACACTCCGACTAGGACGTGGCAACCACTCCAGATCCTCACTATTATTTACTACAAGCACGACCGATGAGATGTTCGATAGAGCTGTACAGATTTACACTTTACAAAGCAATAAAGCCCGCCATGTAAGCCAGCACCTGCCTAAAATTTGTTCGGTATATGCCCCTTTCTGTCGGAGCAGCTGGTTGCGCAGCGGTGTCCTGGTCATCTTCATCCCGTCAGTCCTGTTCTTTGTACATGTGGAGCGGGGCAAGGCTGCAACCTCTCCACCTCATAACACAGCGGCGACGTCAAACTCTTCAGTACTGACTGTCAGAGGGTCCAGCTGCAGGGTAGCCGCACCCAGGTTAGTTGGTTCTTCTTCATCAAGCAGGACTGGGACTCCAGCGGGCCATGGTCTGGCATGAGAACCAGCGGCCACGGACGGTGAGGTCCCATCAACAAGAGTCTCATACGAGTCTTGGCTTCGACCGTCGTTGGGTGGGTGTTGGCTGCCCCCAACACCCTGACCTGTGAGAAGAAGTTCTCCACCACGTCCTGGTTCACCCGTGACGTCAGAAAGTACTTGACGCCGTATATGTTCTTAATAATGCTGTGGGGACCTCACAGAGCAGTTAAGGATATGATGAACCCGTTCTGGAAGGGCAGCCTGCTCTGGCTTTCATCGCGCCAGGAGTCCCGATTTAGTCGCGCTAACTAGATAGGAGCGGTGGCTGAGCAACGATAGTGTACTCGAAGCCGAACGCCGACCGAAAAGCCCTGCCGTCAAGCATGCACCGAGAGCTACAGATGTCAAACACCTTATCGCAGGTGATGATGAACTAAGCCTGCTTGGCGAAACGCTGACTGACTAGATGGAGCAGACGCTTTCCGACACGCTCGTCGAGCATTTAGGCTGCGGGGCGTACTCGCTGTCGCTCCAGGCCAGTCACCTGACGGGAGAGATTTGTTATTAACTTCACCATCAAAACTATCGACTGATGAGCAAATGTCATACGCGAACAGTTTTATCCCATATATCGCTATATTGAGCAAGTAGCAGACACTTCTGTTAAATATTCACAAGCCGGTGATTTACGGTTCTTCCAACTTAAAACCCGGAGACAAAATATATCCAGTTTTCACACTTTGGTCCTTACTTAAAACTGACAAAATCTATTTTGACCTACCCACTGCAAGGTTCATTATCTCATTTTATTCACTAGGGAACCACGGGCCTTTCTGATTTCCGATTTTTCCACACCAGTCATCCACAGTCCAGCGATCCCAGCAATTAATCCACGGTCCGTCAAGTACCAATGGTAGTCACGCCTACTATTTTTTCCGCACCTTTACCTGAGATAAAAAGCACTCGCTTATAAGCAACTACTACGTTCCTGATGCCCGAGAATAATAAAATATGTTTATCTGAATGAGTGACCTGAGCTTACACACGCACTTAACCATGCTTCAGTCAATTACTAAACTTCATAGGCAGATCCAGGGGGGGGCAAGTCAGCGCCCTCTGAAGGGTCGATGGCACCCCCTGAAATGTCGCTTCCCAAACTCCCCCCAGGATGCGAAAATCAGCGCCCACCTATAGCATTTTGCGCCCATCTCATAAGTTTGCCGGTAAGAAGTGGCGCCCCCCCCACGGGAAGATGTCCCCCCAATCGGCAATCCTAGATCAGCCTATGCTAATCTTTGAGTTAAGTTTGAACTTTCACTTGATAGTCATACGATCAATTGTCACTACAAGTTGAATGGGACATAACAATCATACAAATGTTTTAAACCAGATGGAAAAGTGTGCTCCCGCGTTCAAAATCAGTCCACATGCTACGGAAACACTAGCAGACACAAGGGGGAGAGTAAGCGGCCATGCTTCTCCAAAATGGCAAAAATTTGAGCTTATTTTCTGAAATAAAAACTTTACAATTTCTCCCGCGTCCTCCCCCAATGGTGCTCCTGAATCCGCTCCTGCAGAGAAATCAGTTAAACTTCACGCTTAACAGAGACAAAAACGAGAGTGAACGGGAATTTGATACACACACTTTCTACTGCGCACCTGTATGTGCTCCCACTAAAGAGAATGGCAAGGCTGTCACTTGGTGTTGTCCTTGGCCAAAATTGGCTGGTAGAAGTCCTTGTCCAGTACCGGTACTTCTGGACCTTGAAGCCAATGATCCTGGGCCGAGATGTGGTTCTTCAGCAGCTTCAGCAGGTGAGGGATGTCAATGAAAGTGTAGATCTTTCTGCAAAAGTCAAAATACACCAAAATGTAATATTGCAAAATGTTAAAAGGTAATGCCTGGACAAATAATTTTGTTCTCTGGATTATCAGCTGGTATTATGTTCCAATGCAGTAATTATGTTGTTTAAAACATTTTACCTTGCTAGGCAAGTGCAACTTCATCAATTAATACAAGATTCTACCATCAAGCAGTGTGATTTCTTCTTCTGTGAATTAGGCAAGAGTAGAGCTTCACTTCCTGCATGGAAAGTACTATGCCCATGGTTTCAGCTCAGTAATAAGCATAAATAATTAACAAAATTTATTTAATGATTTAAGAAAAATGATTTAAATTATTTTTTTACATGAAGTAAAATTAAAAAAAACTTTGACCAGACTTTGAGGCAGGTAATGTTTTTATCAATGAGCCCTAGAGAATACAGCAATATGGAAGTATCACAGCACAGAGGTGCTGCCACATACATTGCCAATTTTGGAGGGAGAATTTTCAATTACGGGTCACAGTGCCCAGAATAGAGAGCATGCTTATTACTGGAAATTTTGGCCACCATTTCCCCAACATGACACAAGTAAAGACAACACTTATATGTGATACATATTTTCATAATTGTACTACTCGTCGTATCATTATATCAATGCATTTTTCATAATATTTGGCTTTAAAAAATCCACAGCATAGCAAATAGGCTCCAAAGAAAACTGACTTTGTCAGCCCAATGGAACTAAATAAATGAACATCACCATGGAACCAAGGAAGACATTACATCCAAATAATTACGAACCCACTGTGTTATGACAGCTTCATAAACATATCAACCATGTCACACAGCAGAGCATGGCCAGTACCCGCCCCCCGATTACTGACAGACAAACAAAACTACCGCACACTGCTAACTAGCCACTGACACTAATTTACCACTTGACCTGATCAGAGATAAACTTCACAAATTCAATTTCAGTGTGGAGCACCTAGACATGGATTTTATGCCTATGTACTCAAGAGAGCATATCATTGAGCATGGAAAAGGAAACTTGACCATTTACCATGCATAGCTGGAAAGAAACAGATGCATCGTTGCTGGATGTTTAGTGCAACATTTGAACTCTGCATATTGCAGGTGTATTTTAAGTACTGCATAAGCAAGTACTGTTCCCTTGGCCTCCCCTTCATTCCAGAATATTTTTCTTCGGCAGCCCCATCGCTTCTTTCTTGGGACGAGAACCACACCTTTACCTGTGCGACAATTGCCATGAGCACAAACCTGGACAATCAAGTAACTTTGAAAATATTGACAATCACTCCCCAAACTTGCTATAGAAAAGACAACACACACACACTGCAATATACATCGCCCTTGCCAGGGCAGTTGAACATAGATTATAAACTGCGGCAATAAACAACAAAAATCAACAATGGTGGGCACATGTGGCGGCAAATAAATGGCGCGACTGACTTGCGCGCGGTTCCTTGGTCTTGAAAGATGCCAATTAATGAACTTGATTTGGCTTCACTTAATCTCTATATTTTACAAAAACATATTCATTAAATTTACCTTAGATATTCTAGAACTAATAAAAAATTATTTGAAAACATAAAAATTATAAACTATCTCCAAATTAGGGAGAATAATGAATTTTTTCGTGGTACAGTGTTGGGTTCAAGCACGAGCAAGACATTTTCTTTGCACCGTTTACCCCCTTACCAAGACTACCAAGTCAGCAAAGAAACTGCTTTGTCTTGGATTTTTTGATAAAATATTTGTTTATCAATTAAATTAGAAAAATCCAAAATGTAACGATTTTTCATATTCAATGCTTATATAAAAGAAAACTAGTCTCGGGGTGGTCTCGAGGCCCCGCCTCCAACATCTGTCAAGCTGTGCACCCATTGGTCCATTGTTTAAATCCGGCCAAAGTTTTACCTAGTGTCTATATTGCTTTGGCCACCCCGCTGCCACGGCCCAGAGCTGGCCCGACACGTCGGCCGCGCCGCGTTTTGATGACTTTGCATCCGGTGTCCAGTGCTCTGGCACAGCGAGCGACGGCCCAGGCAGGTGATGTCATGCGTATGACTTCTGTAACCCGGTGCTTCTACAGTTGCCTGATGAAAGCTTTCATCAGTTTCTGACGTTGCTGTGACGTCTATCTTTTTTCACAAATCCAGTCATTTCATTGGCGTGTGTGGTGGGCGTCCACTTCCCTGTTGTTTCGGTGAGATGGACATATGTAACTGGCTACCCGCTGTTGTCTCGGGGGAGTGCGCTTAGAACCGTCTTCACCAGCGGACCTCTGCAGTCAGGCGCCGGCAACGGTCGGCATCGCGTCAGACAGCATCAGACCACGCCAGGTCACGCTGGATTAGGCTAGGTCACCGTTAATCACGCTTGTAGAAGATAGTTTGACAGAGAGTGAGTGATCTGTAGCGACGCTTATTTTGTTCGACACCTCTACATATATTAATTGGCGCTGCCATTCCGAGTGAAGACCGACTGCTTTAATACCTGTTGGACTTATATTCATCGCTGCTATAACCTGCCTTTACACAACGCGAGGCAATACAGAAGAAAGAGGAACCAACATCTTTTCATCATATAATGGCGCGACGACGTCTTACCACTTCAACTTAATCACAGCCGAGTGAAACGTTTTCACGACAAACGAGCACCGCCGACCAAGCCCAACACCGTCGCCGGCCACTCAGCCTGCAGTCGGCACGCCGCATAGACGCGTCCGGTTTGAAGTGGGGTAACGGGGAGGGGAGAATTCGGTGACATTGCGAATGAACTAGATGTGGTGTGGAGGCTACTATTGCTTACATAAAAATTTGGCCGTTCTGAAAAAAACTAAACGTATTACCGGAACATTCGGAACAATTCCGACACTCTGGTGCATTTGCTGGAAAATGTAGTGGGAGGATTATGCGTAAGAAGCCGATTATTGCTGTTGTCTTAGTAGTTTTAGATAGTTTTCTTTTTCTACCCATACCCTAAAAAAGTGGCATGTATCCCAGCTCAATTTATATTAGAGAGCACAATTTCAATTTATTTATTCAATCGTCCACGGGTATTCCCAATTATGGACGAAGTCATTGTGATAAAATTATATACATACATGCACGAATGATAGCAACACTTACAGAATAATAAAATATCATGCTCACATCGCTAAAAAATGCGCCCTAAAACATATTATATACATTTATAAAAAAACAGCACGTACAGAATAACAAAATCTAATACAACGCTAAAATATACTGTGGTGGTTTAAAACAGACCCTAAATCACAATGCTCTTAAATATTCAAAAACCTCTCTCCGAAACGTGCAATAATCGTCATGAAAGAAGTCAAACGTTGGGCATTTTTGTAGAAACCTGTTGACTTCACGGGGCATCCTTACAAAAAGGCTGTTCACTCTGGCACACGGAACTCTAAACAGCGACAAATTACGATTGATTCTTAATGGAGTGGACAGTGAAAATAAGCTGATTAAAAAACGTGAGTCAATGCGTCCGCAATGAAAAGTTCCCCGTGCGGTATTCGAACCCGGGATCTTTTCACTTACTATGCGACCGTTAAACACACTGCACTTTTACGGCGCTGTGCACACATCACAAACAAACAAAAAACCACATAGCGTCCACGCCGACAACTGCTTTTCGAACATATAAGATTAAGACATGCTGCTTTATCTAAGATCTGACCCACGGATCGGAAGAAGGACTCCATCACATGGTGCCATTAAAATCCACAGCTTCAATGTGGAACTCGAACCTTTTGTCCCTCATCATTCGAGAGTTTATGGACAATAGCGGTCTTGGAATTAACCGGTAAGAACTCGTGAATCTTCAATGTTCCTCTTCTCGCGACTGCCTTATTGAAGCGTTTTCTGAGCTCAGTAGCTAATTTCAGTACTTTTTGTTGAAGCATTTTGGGTAGAAATCGAGGCAAGCAATGGAACACTCCTTTCCGTGTCCCCTTCTAAGCATGTTTGCTGAGATCGCAAGGGATGGGTAACTCTCCTGCCAGTAAAGGTGGCCCGGGGCCTCATACCAGCGCGTGTTAAAAAACACTGGAGCGGAGCCTCAGAGGCCCCACCTACTTTTTTCTAGGTGGCCGGAGAACCCGTCGTGGCAAAAAAAACGCTATTTTGATACTTTTAAGAATATTCAATGGCACATCGATTGGTCAAATAACCTTGAAAATCGGCCCTTAATTTTGTAATTATAGGCTTTCAAAGTTAAAACCCTTTATTTTGAAATCGCTGCAATCGCGCGGTTGCACCAATTCGCGTACATCAAAGACCAACTGGCAACGTTATAGTGCCATATAAAACGAGATTATATGTCAATTTCACCCCTCATGAAGGTTAAGGTCACATTTCAAGGCCATACCAGCATTCTCAAAGTCATTGGTCCGGTGCTTCCGGTCACATGGCGTTACCCAGTATGACGTATATTATGCTACAACGTCATAGTTAAGCTAAATCAATGTAAAGGTCAAAGTCACAGGTCAAATTAAAATGTCATGGGTAAAGGTCAATGCTCATTTCCCGTCCAACGGTTGCTATTATGCTAGTCATTGTGTAAATAAGGGTAATAAGTCATATTGTGACGTCATTGGTCAATGACCTTGAATGACCTTAACCCCAAAAATTAGGTTTACAGTTCTTGGGACGTTCTCACTATGACCTTGCTCTGTTTTTAGTGCATTCTGGACTTCTTTGAGCTTAATCGCGGCATTTCTGGATGAATACCCAGCACGGCTAATACTTGACTTTTATGACCTCGTTTGAACTTGACGATATTGACCTAGGCCAATTAAGATCAATCATAATATAGATTTCAATAGTTCCCACCCAGTCACCAACCGGAGTTTTTCTAAGCCTCCTAGTTTCCGAGAGCTCAGGGGCATACCAGTCCCCCCTCCATTGCCCGAAGTGTTGGACGCCTCTCCAGTGCGGGTGTTAAGGAATGGATATTGATTACAATTTATTGTTTTAAATACATCCTTACCCTCATTGCCGACAAATTCCACCATTGACACCGTTTCGTGACCAGAGACGTTTGATAGTTGCAGCGACGACGGGCCGCGCTGGCGAACGAACCTCACACATGTGGGGATTGGCACGTTTGGGAGCTCAGATCTCGCTTTCTGTTAAAGTCTCCATTATTTTTATTACTGAATATTATAGAGAAATATATAAAGAGTAATGTGAGCCTCAAAAAGTTTAAAATAAAACATAGGAATTTTTTATATATTTTGAAAAATTGGAGAATGTATAATATATTTAAAATTTAATTTTTTAGAAAATGAGCCAGAATTCCTAATTCGTCCTTAAGATACCTAGATGAAGTTTTTATGCCATTTGTAGAAGCATACAGGTAAAATTTCGTCTTTAAAAAGACATACAAGTGAGTATGGTCAAAATGCCTGAAGGTATAATTTTCAAACCGTAAGTCAGGGAGGAGAATGAATACGAGAATCCTCATCAGCTCCATCAATAGCCCCCCTGACAAAAAAATACACCGAAATCTGCGACATGAGGGTGGTATCGACTTCGCGATTTGTCATGGAATGCCCCATGACCCAGACTTAAACTTTTGGGGAAAGATGTGGAATTGAGCGAGAATAAGGTGCACGAAGTACTGCGGGTGCAAAGTCGTATACCACACACACCCATATTACAGCTTTGATCGGATAAGAGATCTGTACAGAGTTATAAGTGTTTTCCGGTTTGATTCGTAAGTCATACGAGTATGAATTTTAACAATGTTAAGGCAATTAAAAACATATCTACCTTAGTCCCTTAACGTGGGAAGCATACACGAATCTACGGTAGAGCAGACTCTATTGAATATATTTCTCTATCGAAAATACTTGAACCATTTTTTGTCAGTTCACATTTGAGGCCACTAGAGGTAAATACATGCCGTCATAGGGATAACATGTAAATGAAGGTTTTCGGTCATCACATCTTAACAAGTAAAGAAAGAGAAAAATAATTTAAACCCTTTGAATCCTCGCAGCCAGCCAAATCTAATCATATATCACATGACCTTGTTAGGTCAAATATTAGACTTGACGTGACCTCAGGTCAGGTCAAGGTCAAATTAGGTAAAATGTATATCATTAGAACCGCAGGACACGGAAAATATAATGCAGTTACAGTCAAGGCTCTATCGCCATCCATTACTAAGTTATTCTGTTAAAACCATTTTTCCATGTATTTCCAATGGGGAGGTCATTGTTCGTACCTGACCTTAGGTAATGGATATAAAAAATACCGGAACAAATTTTAAAGAACTCGGTGCAGCCATTATGTGATATAAGGTATGATTGGATACGTTCATCCTGCTCTGACTTAGGCTATCTTAAACTTTAAGTCCGGTCACTTGACCTGTACTAGTGACCTGACCTGAGATGACCTAACCTTAAAATGTTGAAAAAGTTGTAGAAATGATCAGGAAAAAGGTATGCCAAGTACGGCGTGCTACGTGTCGCCGTTTTTATGCTGCCTCAAAAAACCCGAGAGGGGCGGATACCCGCCCCGCCCCGTCAATGCGCGTGTTAATCGTTATTTCCTGCAAAATTATTGACCCAAGGCTGGAGACCTAGTTAACTACCCCCAGATGACCTCTCAGAAGTCACAGGTGAACGACTGCAGCATGAACCTGGAAAGTGGCCCAGGATACTACGATTTGGAGAATATAAATGTATATAAGCTGTATCTACACAAGTGCAGCCCAGTTTCTGTTTACACATGGATTTCCAATGTAGGGGTCATGATCTGTATCTTACGCTAAGTCATCGATATTTCAAAATACCGGAACATATTTTATACTGCACTCTGGGCCCCTTATGTGATATGAGTTACAATTGAATATATTTACCGTGTTCTTAATTGTGCTACCTTAAACTTATTTGAAGGTGAGGTCATTTGACCTGCACTGGTAACCTGACCTGATATGACCTAAGCTTAAAATGTGGCGAACATGTGCAGAATTGATCAATGATAAGGTGTACAAGGTACTGTGGCGCTTAACGCCGCCATTTTTTCGTGCCGCTTAAAAACCCAGGGGAGTGTTCAAACACCCCCCACCGGGACGAGGGTTAATCATATTTTTTCTAGCAACTCGAAATGAGAGATGAATCCAAACCTTTGCCGTTGGTTTGGTCTTTGAATGGAAAGCGATTATAACGTACCGTTCGCTTGTTAATCTGGTCCTCAAAGAGAATGTGTTAGCAGAAGACAATACCAGTGAATGAAAGCAAATTACTTTTCAATGTTCAAGCAGAGCGTATTCCCCTTCTGAAGCTCCTGATAACCTCAGCAGTTGGTGCATCATTGTAGCCCAAAAAGACGATTATAATAGAAATATTTTGATGATAAAAATAAACCACCACAAACTTTTGAGACATGCTTCAACATGGCGATAGCTGGGTCCAGCATGCTATTTCTCCAAAATTGACACATTGTATACGCTGTTTCTCCTCCCTCCCTCACTCTCTCCCTCTCTCCCTCTCTCTCTCTCTCTTTCTCGCACTCGCTCTCTCCCCCTCTCTCTCTCTCTCACTCTCGGGGAAACCTCCGTGTTTTCGAGTAAATATTGAACTCTGTGGGAAAAATATTTTTCCTGATCTCTGGTCAGTCTGTGATAGACACCTTCACGCATGAAATATTTAAACACCAACATCCTTCGCGGACAGCATTAACCCGCGCCCCACCGGGGGTCCGGCGCCACCTTCGCCCCACCGGGGGCCATCGATGGCCCCCCTCTAACTCCGAAAATATGGGCGTTAGCGCAAATCTGCAAAGTGCAATAGAAAGCTCGCGTGAATTCAGTAAGAAATTACTTTGCATGTTTTAGTGCTCAGGTCAATGGTTTGACCTCCAGAGGTCAAATTAGGTCAAGATCGGCTATTTTCACTCAAATATGCAATGATTAAGCAAACTGGGCATAACTCTTATGTCATTAGAGCTATTGATGCCTGGTAAAGTACATTTGATAGCAAATTGCCAGTACTTTTTCCGCTATGTGGAACGTAAAGACCTCCCGCCAGTGGTTTGACCGCCAGAGGTCACCTCGTGACCTAATATGACCTGAGGTCACGAAAGGTCAAAAAGTGACCTTGCCGTATATCAAATGAAAGCCAGTGACAAGACAAACACGATGGTGTTTGTTTCACCGCTCTAGCTCAATTAGGTCAAAAGTTATTGTCAAAATACTGTTTTTGACCTCTGGTGACCTTGGATGACCTTGGAAAAGTCAAAGGGCAAATATGACCCCTGGGATCCGTGAAAAGGTGTCCAAAAACGTTGTTCTGAGCAGTCTGAGTATTTGCAATCATTTTTGTGGCTTTTATATCATGAAATAGCTTTTCCCCATGCTTTTCCAATGGGAGAGGTCGCCTCGTGACCTGACCTCAGGGCACGAAATAAAAAATCCCGGATATACACCTTGTAGACCCTGGAGGGGTCATGAAGTGTAGGAAGTTTCAAATCGATCGACTTTGAAATGTAGCTCTTACAGAGCTCTAAAGGTGAAGTGAGGTGACCTTGGTTGACCTCGTCTGGTGACCTGACCTTGGGTGACCCGGGGTAAAAAATTTCAGGGATGATGGTAAAATGATGCAGTGAGAGGTAGAGCCCTCAACCGCGGTGCTGCGCCTCGTCGTTTTTCTGCTATCCCGGAAAAACCTTAGGGGGGCCATCGATGGCCCCCCGGTGGGGCGAGGGTTAATACAGCCTGAATAAAATACAATTCTTCGCAGCGTGTTTGCATTTTTCTGTAGCGCTACCAGTAAGATGGCTACATCCCGCCAAGCATGACGTCACACTGTCACTCTCTTATTTGGCAGACAGCTACCAGTTTTATGTCACAAGCACCCCCCCCCCCCTCCTTCCGCCTTCACTTACCTTTGGGCCGTGCCCCGTTCCTCTCCACTCAGCAGAAACCCGTCTCGAAACTCCTGACTTCAGCGAACTCGGCCGCCGGATGGCCTGTGCCGACTCCGCCGCCGTCTCGCCTGTACCGAGCAGCAGCCTTGGATAGTAGCGCTGATAACCAAGTCGATAGAGAACAAAGCATGGGAAGGAATATCTGAAAATGGCACTCCACAGCTATTTTCTGAAGCACACTTTAAGACACTATCACTTCCGTTGACAAATTCCCACTGTTCTTCTCGCAATGAAAGTGAACGCGCCTCCACCAATCAGCGTCCACCATGCGCCGGCAGCCGTATCATGCCCGCGGGGCACAGAGGTGAGAGGACACGCTAGCCACCGCTGGCGCCGCGGCAGAGCGGCGCGCCGGTGGGGAGGGGTCGGGACGCAAATTATAAAGTGCACGTGTGTGGTGGATATTGCGTCGGTGGAAATTTGTTTCTGTTCTTGGACTGAAGCAGGGTAAGTAGTGTACGAGAAAATTTGTGCACATGGCTGGATATATGAGTGAGGAACTTGGACCTTGTGTGGTGTTGACAGCATTGTTAAAGTATAAGTTAATTGAATGGTTTTAGGTGAACATGATTGATAGTAAAATTGTTGCCGTTGATTGGGAGAACGAAGTGTTGTTTTTCTAATTAGGATATTTATTAAATAGTTTTATGGATTGCGATTTTGTGTCTGAAGAATGGTTTCTCGGGTGCGACAACGGATTCCAAAATTTAACCAAAAAAGAAAAGAAAAAAACAAATCTGGAGGACTGGAGGGGACAAGTGATTGCTATACCACTCCCTGGATCTGTCCTTGCAAATTGTTTGTTTTGCAAGATATCCCGATCTAGGTACGTTTCAAATAGCGCGAGAAGTTATACGGTTCCTGTTAATGGTAGGAAAAACAAGTTTTCAGTACTTACATTTACAGTGCGATTCTAGTTTTTCCCGACGACGTAGATTTTCAATCAGAGTGGGGAAGGGGCCCGGCAGTACTCTGTTCCTACGCTTATGGGTGAGACAACATGTGTTTGTTTGAACATGGTCACCAAAGTTTTGGAATTCAGAGAGAGTTCAGAGAATATGACTTTCAGAGGTGAAAAATAAGAAACGATTCCAATGAATCGGTGGCGTTTCTAGGCCGCAGAGTGGGCAGTGGAGGGTGAGCTCGAAGTTTCTTCGAGAGGGTCAAACCCGTCTTAAGCAAACAGGACACGTACGGGCATGTGCGTAGAAAACGGGGGATGCGGCCGCCCACTAATCGCATATCAGATGGGGGTGACCAATTATGGACCCCCACTAATTTTGTTTGCATTTTCTCCTTTACTTGCGTGAAACTACATGCGTGTGTTGATTGAGTTGCATCGTCGTTAGTGTTTCATATGCAGCCTAAATTCTCAGAACTTGACTCTCACCCGCTCCCCCGGTCTTAGTCCGGTCGAGGGAGAGGTAACTTGTACAGGGGGCACAATCTGGAGCAAATGGGCGCCAAGTTTGGGTGGTGCAACCTATCTGGTGGGTGTCAGGCTTAAGCCAACTCCCCATGCATTTCCAAAGGACATGGCCCTGAGCTAACCTCTGGTCATCGATATAGAACTATATCGTTATTGCTGTTTGTACTCAGTGACCTTACTGTGAGCTAAGTCTCAGATCGATGAATTGAGTTGATCTTACTTCCGCGCCTATTAAAATTGTGGTTAGGTCACTCGTTTTGGACTGGCGACCTGCAGACGACTCCTCTCCATCTCAAAGACCCCGCCAAGATATGTTTCGCGGTGAGTCGGTCGTCACAACGAGGGCACTGCGGTGGGGTACGGCCGGCTAAAAGGTACAGCCGGTTCCATACTGATTAGTAGGTATTAGGCCGCTGTCTGTTTGCGAACTAGCTCTCAAGTGGTGGTCCTTGCCGACACCATTGTTGCCTCACCTGCTGCGTTTGAACTGGACGCACGAACTGACGTGTAAAAAATACTTCATCAGGTCAAAAATTCTGAATGAATTGCGAAAAGACGCGTAAAATCATCGGGATCGGCAAAAACAGTTTTGTGTCCATAATTTTCGAAATTGACGTCTCGTCTTTTTCAGGGTCCAAAATTTAAAAATCACGTCAAAATACATTACTAGCGACGAAAACTTTTGTGAGATGTGTAATCGTTAGTAAGATAATTCTTAAAACAACTGGCACTTATACCTACCAATTAGTGTGGAACCGGCTGTACAGGTGAGTAGGGTGGGTGCTGCACTGCACGGGCGTAACACTGTCTCCTTATATGCCAACCCCACTCAGCCATGTCCGAATTCCGACGCCGGGGTGTCGGGCTGAGGTGCGTGAACCAGTATCGATACGGCTTCAATGACGGTCGTCAAAAAACGTGTGTACACAGTGTGTTCCGGGGTCTGGTATAGTTTCAGGCCGTAACGCATTGATACGTATAGGCGACGCAGGTCAAGCGGCCAGAGGTCGAAAAAATCTTCCAACTCGCCAACGATGGTGGGAACATGATGGGCAAGATTGTGCACACCCCAGCGTGAGAAGTTGACACTCAGCCTGCCAATACACTATTTAAGATTTAAAAGGATCAGAGGGTCCCGAAAATTAGTTACAAAAGTTTGGTTTGAAGTTCCATTGGTGACAATTGAACACATTGGCTTTCTCCGATCTCTGCGAGCGGCGTTTCGTGCATATCCAGGGGCGCCGCCACGGAAGTTTTACAGGGGAGGGGATGGACTCTGGCTGGTGCTGACCGGGGGATGTAAATTTTGAGCATATTCGGTACCTGACAGCATTAAGGATGATGGACAAAAAAATTTGGGGAACGTCTCCTCGTGCTTGGCCAACAGGGGGGAAACGTCCCCTCCACCCCCCCGCTTTCGGCGCCCATGCGCATCTATGAGGAAGCTTGCGACAGGTGATGTGCGGAACGCACCGCTTATAATTTCCAATGCCAGGTTTTGATTGTGTCCAGTATTCGCTTAATACCCGCCCCGGTAGGCCTCCGAGCTTCCTTCGTCATGGTGGGGGGAGGGGGTGTACAAACTACCTCCCCACTAGAACTCGGCTGCTATGCGGGTTGGCAAACGCTGGTGGATACGTCATACAAATTCAGGAAGAAACGACATGGGCCACTTTTAGGTTCAGGTCAATATTGAGGTCATGACAGGCCAAAGAAGGTGGCATGTTAGAGAAGGGTTTCGAGGTTTTTGCGTCTGACAGTGTTGATTTATAATAGTCTTTTAGGCACCATTCACTTCCTCTCGTTACGGCCAATCGAATAATGTATGGTATGACTATACTAGGTCAAAACATAATAATGATCCAACCATAGGTTAAGTCAAGGTCACCATCTGATCTATTATCGTTAATATACATATCAATCGACTCAAGTCAAGTTATTGACACATCAAATCAAGTTATTGAGCCAAGTCTGAAATCCTGCTGGAGTAGCCCCAGATGATCTCTCAGACGTCACAGGTCAAAACTTGAAACATGAACCTATAAAGATGCCTAGGTTACTACGATTTGGGGAATACAAAGGTATTCCAGGCAGTATCTACAGAAATAGAGTGATTTTTCAGTCAATTTCCGTTTTCCCAACGCACTTCCAATGAAGAGGTCATGATCAGTACCTGACCCTAAGTCATCGATATGAAAAGTCCCGGAATGTTTTTTAGTACACGGTGGGCTCATTACATGTTGTACGTTTGAATTTGATATTCACTTTTTTCTTTTTATGCCACCTTATACATTTTTAGAGGTAAGACCACTTGGCCTGCACTGGTGACGTGACCTGATATGAGGGGCATTCCACGACATATTGACAAATCAATGGGTTGAAATAACACCGTCATATCTCAGATTTTCATGAAAATTTGGGGTAGGGTTCTCAGTGGCGCTGAAAACGACTGTGGTATTTTTTAGTTTCGTCCGGATAATTGTTTCGGAGTTATAGCCTCGGGCAATCCAGGATCCGATGCGTACAATGGACTTTTTGCTTGAGCTTTTAGCCATTTAAATTAAAGGTGTTCCTTCAAGAGGTTACATGAAAATAATAACAAAGATTCTGAACAATACAAATATGTAAGTTTAACTAAATTAATTGGCACGAATATGTATAAAATCTAATTCCAAACTTTTGCAAAGATAAGCATACATATTTTTATGTTTTTATTGACTTCAAAACAACTCCATGTGAAAGAGCATTGCTTTAACTACATATGACGCCAATAAAAAGAATGGAAACTACAGAGCAAAATCAGTAACGAGCACCGCCGACCAAGCCCAACACCGTCGCCGGCCACTCAGCCTGCAGTCGGCACGCCGCATAGACGCGTCCGGTTTGAAGTGGGGTAACGGGGAGGGGAGAATTCGGTGACATTGCGAATGAACTAGATGTGGTGTGGAGGCTACTATTGCTTACATAAAAATTTGGCCGTTCTGAAAAAAACTAAACGTATTACCGGAACATTCGGAACAATTCCGACACTGGTGCATTTGCTGGAAAATGTAGTGGGAGGATTATGCGTCAGAAGCCGATTATTACTGTTATCTTAGTAGCTTTAAATAGTTTTCTTTTTCTACCCATACCCTAAAAAAGTTGCATGTATCCCAGTTCAATTTATATTAGAAAGCACACATCACAAACAAACAAAAAGTCACATAGCGTCGACGCCGACAACTGCTTTTCGAACATATAAGATTAAGACATGCTGCTTTATCTAAGATCTGACCCACGGATCGGAAGAACGACTCCATCACATGGTGCCATTGAACTTCACAGACTCAATTTGAAACTTGAAGCTTCTGTCCCTCATCATTCGAGAGCTCATGGACAATAACGGTCTTCGAATTAACCAGTACGAACTTGTGAATCTTCAATGCTCCTTTTCTCGCGACTGCCTTATTGAAGCGTTTTCTGAGCTCAGTAGCTAATTTGAGTACTTTTGTTGAAGCATTTTGGGTAGAGACCGAGGCAAGCAATGGAACACTGTTTTCTGTGTCCCCTTCTAAGCATGTTTGCTGGGATCGTAAGGGGATGGGTAACTCTCCTACCAGTAAAGGTGGCCCGGGGCTTCATACCAGCGGGTGTTAAAAAAGCACACTGGAGCGGAGCCTTGGAGGCCCCACCTGCTTTTTTCTAGGTTGACGGAGAACCCGTCGTGGCCAAAAGACGCTATTTCGCTACTTTTAAGAATATTCAATGGCACATCGATTGGTCAAATAACCTTGAAAATCGGCCCTTAATTTTGGAATTATAGGCTTTCAAAGTTAAACCCTTTATTTTTAGATCGCTGCAATCACGCGGTTGCACAAATTCGCCTACATCAAAGACGAACTGACAACGTTATAGGGCCATATAAAACGAGATTATATGTCAATTTCACCCCTCATGAAGGTCAAGGTCACATTTCAAGGCCATACCAGCATTCTCAGTCATTGGTCCGGTGCTTCCGGTCGCATGGCGTTACCCAGTATGACGTATATTATGCTACAACGTCATAGTTAAGCTAAATAAATGTAAAGGTCAAAGTCACAGGCCAAACTAAAATGTCATGGGTAAGGGCCAATGCTCATTTCCCGTCCAACGGTTGCTATTGTGCTAGTCATTGTGTAAATAAGGGTAATAAGTCATATTGTGACGTCATTGGTCAATGACTTTGAATGACCTTAACCCCCAAAAATAAGTTTACAATTCTTGGGACGTTCTCACTATGACCTTGGTCTGTTTTTAGTGCATTCTGGACTTCTTTGAGCTCAATCGCGGCATTTCCGGATGAATACCCAGCACGGCTAATACTTGACCTTTATGACCTCGTCTGAACTTGACGTGCTGACCTAGGTCAATTAAGATGAGTCATAATATAGATTTCAATAGTTCTCACCCAGTCCCCAACCGGAGTTTTTCTAAGCCTCCTAGTTTTCGAGAGCTCAGGGGGCCTACCAGTCCCCCCTCCAGTGCCCGTAAGTGTCGGACGCCTCTCCAGTGCGTGTGTTAAGGAATGGGACATTGATTACAATTTATTGTTTTAAATACATCCTTACCCTCATTGGCGACAAATTCCACCATTGACACCTTTTTCGTGACCAGAGACGTTTGATAGTTGCAGCGACGACGGGCCGCGCTGGCACACAAACCCCACAAAAGTGGGGATCGGGACGTTTGGGAGCTCAGATCTCGCTTTCTGTTAAACTCTCCATTCTTTTTATTACTGAATATTATAGAGAAAAGTATAAAGAGTAATGTGAGCCCCAAAATGTTTAAAATAAGTCATAGAAAAACATTTATATATAATTAAAAAAATTGAAGAATGTATAATATTTTCAAAATTCCATTTTTTATTATATTTCTAATGAGCCAGAATTCGTAATTCGTCCTTAAGATACCTAGATGAAGTTTTTATGCCATTTGTAGAAGCAAAACAAATACAGGTAAAATTTCGTCTTTAAAAAAGACACGCAAGTGAGCATGGTCAAAATGCCTGAAGGTATAATTTTCAAACCGTAAGTCAGGGAGGAAAATGAATACGAGAATCGTCATCAGCTCCATCAATAGCCCCCCTGACAAAAAATACACCAAAATCTGCGACATGAAGGTGGTATCGACTTGTTGATTTTTCGTGGAATGCCCCATGACCCAGACTTAAACTTGTGGGGAAAGTTGCGGAATTGAGCGAGAATAAGGTGCGCTAAGTACTGCGGGTGCAAAGTCGTATACCACACACCCATATTACGGCTTTGATCTGATAAAAGATCTGTACAGAGTTATAAGTGTTTTCCGGTTTGATTCGTAATAGAGGTGGGAGTTTCGGGCAATTTTGCAGGCCCGGGCCCGGGCCCGGTCTGCTGCTGATTTTAGAAGCCCGTCACAAGCCCGGTTTGTGGAAGAAATGGCTTATTAAACCCGGGAAGGCCCGGTATCATGGAAACCCCATAAACGACTATATAAAGCATTTATTTACTTTAAAGCTATCTCAAATACATGTTTTAAGCCTATTTATCCTGGAAAAAGGTTTGGTTTTACCCAAAACCATATTAAAAAGTTGCATGCAGCATCAGTAGCCTCAACTATCTTAAGAATTCAGCAGAAAATGATACTGAAAAAACACACAGTATGAAACATGGCTTGCTTATGATGCAAACTTACTTCAGGTAATGACCAGCATCACTTTATAAAACAATGGGCATTCTAGATAGAGGCATGCACATGGCAGCTATAAGAATCTGGATGAAATAAGTCCACTCATATCAGACATTTCCTCCACGATTGCACTTTTATAAATCATTATATGCTGGCACGAGCCTCACAATTCAGTTCCAATAATGTTTATGAATAGAGGAGAAAGCAGTGACAAGTTTTCAGCTAAAACATTTAAGATATCATGGCAGAATGGCGGTGAATGAACCAAAAAGTCCCTCACATTGTCCCTGAATTGATACATGTAAGCGTTTTCTTTTAATTTAGTCACTAAACAGCCTGGAAGATAGTCAAAAGATTGTTCTGCTTGGGTCATCCCGATATGCAAAGTAGGTAAGCCAACAGGCCAACAATGTCCGTCAGCCTATCTTGATAAAAACCACCTGTTTTCCACAAGTTTGCACCAAACATGGTATAAAAAGATTGCACCAATCTCCACCAAAAAGTAAATCTGACACAAAAAACACAACTCGATCCCATCCACATTATTACCATCGCCATGCGGGCTTGAACACTATTTCTGTTTGTTTTCTTGTATTTTAGGGGCTTGCGCTTAGAAGGTATCTGAAGCGCCGTGCTTGTCTACATTAGAACAATCATTTATAAAAAAATATTTTCACTAAAATTTACCAGAATAGTAAGTTTATTTAAGTGTAACTATTTCAATACTCTTAAAAATATATTTTAAGAATTTCACAGACTTAAAAATAAGCAAAAGTGTGTGGTTCATTTGTTTTGTTCCTGAGAAGTCATGTTCCTGAGAATCGGCCACTTTTTGCGCAGTTGGTTCATATATGACACTTTTCTGGCTTTGCAAAGTTTTTCAAGCTGCTCTCAAGCCCGCGGAATCTGGCGTATCTGAAGTCCATCATAATTTGGATATTCTGTTATTGTGTTCTGTGTTTCTGTACATTTTTAGTGTGGTGGGAGGGAAGTGTAAAGTAAAGGTATCTTGGGAGGGAAGTGCTGTTATGTTCAAAGCTTATAAAAGAAGTTGTATTTCATAGAGGCCAGGGAGGTATCTCCACAAGGAAAATGCAACACATGATGTCAAGTATATTCATGTTTTGGTGCAATTTCAAAGGTTCCTTCTAAGGCTGACTGCTCTCCCCAGTATCTCCCCATAACTGACTAACTTATGTTTTAAATTACTTCGATCAAAAACATGTTTTCTTTGTGCCTGTTCCCTTGCATATACTAGCCTTTTCTGAGTGGATTTTGCACCTTTTGGACGATGAAAGAGCAAGATGAAGCTGTGGAAAGGTCAAACTTATCAACATTTGTTCTTGCATCTAGAGTTAGCAGGCCAATTTGACAATTATGGGCTCCCAATAGATAGTTTGTACCTGACATTCACTTCGCCATTTTTCGCAAAGGACATGGGAATGGCTCCATAGATAACATTTTCTTTTTACCTGAAGCAGAAAGCTTCTGGAAAGAATGTTCTAGCTAGAGCTAGGTGTTAGTATCAATATGTCAGCAGCAAATTGGTTAAATGACTTCCTTTGAAATGGTATACTGACAATATGGAAGTAACAAATAGGCTATCACAATTTGTATTTTGTTCACCCATATATGACTTAAAGATTTTGAAGTCATTGGGATATTCATAAGATGACAGTACAGCATGGATGTGTGCAACTGTAGGCATTTTCAATATTTGATTATTAATATTGATACAGGTTTAGGTAACTTGCTTTTGACCCTGGCATGAGTAACAGATAGAAAAATAGAGCTTCATGCTTTTACATTCCTGGTGTATGTCTTAAAGTCAATGTCTCAAAATTAATTGTAAATGCATTTTCAAAAGCTGCAGGTGCATGAATAAGATAATGCTTTAGTGGAAAAAACTAGGTCTGTACTGAAAAGGCTTATTAAACTTACAGAAAATTGACTGATGTCCCAGTTCAGTTGAGGCCCGGAATGAGCCTGGGTGAAGCCCGTCATCAGCCCGGCATTGGCCTAAATCAGGCCTTCAGGCCCGGTCCAAGCCCACGGGCCTGTGCCGGGCTTTTGCCCCGGGCCCCCGGGCCTGGAAAGTCCCACCTCTAATTCGTAAGTCATAAGAGTCTGAATTTTAACAATGTTAAGGCAATTAAAAACATATCTACCTTAGTCCCTTAACGTGGGAAGCATACGTGAGTCTGCGGTAGAGCAGACTCTATCGAAGCTATTTCTCTATCGAAAATACTTGAACCATTCTTTGTCAGGTCACATTTGAGGCCTCTAGAGGTAAATACATGCCGTCATAGGGATAACATGTAAATGAAGGTTCTCGGTCATTACATCTGAACAAGTAAAGAAAGAGAAAAACAATTTAAACACTTTGAATCCTCGCAGCAAGCCAAATCTAATTATATATAGCATGACCTTGTTAGGTCAAATATTAGACTCGACATGACCTCAGGTCAGGTCAAGGTCAAATTAGGTAAAATGCATATCATTAGAACCGCAGGACATGGAAAATATAATGCAGTTACAGTCAAGGCTCTATCGCCATCCATTATGAAGTTATTCTGTTTAAAACCATTTCCCCATGTATTTCCAATGGAGAGGTCATTGCTCGTACCTGACCTTAGGTCATCAAGGTAAAAAAAACTGGAACAAATTAAAAAGAAACTCGGTGCGGCAATTATGTGATATAAGGTATGATTAGATAAGTTCATCCTCCTCTGACTTATGCTATCTTAAGCTTTAAGTCCGGTCACTTGACCTGTACTAGTGACCTGACCTGAGATGACCTAACCTTAAAATGTTGAAAAAGTGGTAGAAATTATCAGGAAAAAGGTATGCCAATTACGGCGGCGCTACGTGCCGCCGTTTTTATGCTGCCACGAAAAAACCCGAGGGGGGCGGCTACCCGCCTCGCCCCGTCAATGCGCAAGTTAATCGTTATTTCCTGCAAAGTTATTGACCCAAGGCTGGAAACCTACTTAACTACCCCCAGATGACCTCCCAGAAGTCACAGGTGAACAACTGCAGCATGAACCTGGAAAGTGGCCCAGGATACTACGATTTGGAGAATATAAATATATCTAAGCTGTATCTACACAAGTGCAGCCCAGTTTCTGTTTACACATGGATTTCCAATGTAGGGGTCATGATCTGTATCTTACCCCAGGTCGTCGATATTTTAAAGTACCGGAACATATTTTGTACTGCACGCTGGGCCCCTTATGTGATATGAATTACAATTGAATATTTTTACCATGTTCTTACTTGTGCTATCTTAAACTTTTTTGAAGGTGAGGTCATTTGACCCGGACTGGTAACCTGACCTGATATGACCTAAGCTCAAAATGTGGCGAACATGTGCAGAATTGATCAATGATAAGGTGTACAAGGTACTGTGGCGCTTAACGCCGCCATTTTTTCGTGCCGCTTAACCCATTAACGCCTGCACCTACTTCCAGCTTTCGGATTGGCGAAACAAATGTTTTCCTAAGTTTAGAATATGCCAAATAAGATGTTCCGAAAGTTTTAAACCGATACCACTTTTAGATTCTGAGATATGACACCGGACAAAAATGACCCGCTGGGCGTTTGGGACATCGGCTGGCACGACGCGGCCGGCTCCCGGGCGGCGCAGTCACCGCACTCAGCGGCCCGTTGCGCATCGCTTTTACTGCAGTTTTATGAGGTGTTTTTATTTCCTCTTGTATATTGGCCATAGTAAAATTTTAAGACAGTTCTATTATCTCCAGGTTTCATTATAGACTACACCAATCGCATATTTGCAAATAGTATACAACGGTGGTTAACCTAGACTGATGATTTACAGGGGATAAACTAAAATTGTGAAAATCATAGTACTTTAAGAATGTTGTGGTATACTATAGCATAGAATATTAAGAATATAAGGTGAATATCAAAGGTTTTGGGAAACCGTTTGTTTTGCCTCTACCCCCTTCTTCCTCCGTCTCCCAGAATTGGTGACTGACGTTCGCTGAACTTTCAACGAATAATCGTAATATTCAGCAAACGGATGAAAAGTTTTGAAAACTCAATCCGTTATCTCCCCTTATGCGGTGTAAATTAGCCTGATTAATCTCCAAATTTCCAAACGGGTCCATTTCGATCTTTCCAACTTTTCTTTGGAACAAGCAGCGTGCTCCATAGTTGCATCAATGTGAACCTTCACATTTCTAGGCACGCCGCTAGTCATTGTAAGGCCGGTCAGCGCATCATCTTTCTCATCCTCATGACTAATATATTTTGTGATGGCATACTCATAATATGCACCTGATCCGCTCCGCTATCTTGCGCATTTAAAATAACTTATTTTGCTTCTTTTCTGCAAAACATTTGATATGTGCCATTGCTAACAACTATTATGTCTCCAAAGTTGGATATTTCTTCTCGATCCAGGAGGGGTTCTGGATGGTTTAACACTGGCAATACAATCCAAGCCCTAGACAAAGTCTGTGGGAAACCAAAAATCCAGGCGGGTCTTGACCCCTCCTCTTAACCCCCGGGATGCTCACTCATGGCAGTTTCACTTGACTAGAACCAAGCTGCAACAGTGCTAATTACGTTTTAGACAGAAGTTCTAGAATTTCCCATGCTTTCGCCCCTTTTAAAGTGCACCAGACGTTTTACACTGCACCATCTTGTCACAACAAACCAGCGCGGCGGCCGCGATAGTTCTAAACTCATTTTGTTAGCTGGTCATTGACTTTCAATCCGTGGTGGAGCAAGAATCAGAATCAGAATCAGAATGTATTTGGAAACGTCCACACATTGGTAAAACAAGTAGGTGGTTTTTCACGTTTCCACGTCATATGGTAAGACATGGTAGGTAAAACTAACGATAAAAGTTAAGGATAAAAGCATACCATAAAAATAAGATCAGATCACACACAGGCACACGAACCGCGCACAACATACATAAAACTAGCGCTGACGAAAGCCTCCCCACTGCCTCTCTATTAGCAGGGCCCTCAAAGTGGGTTTGAACGGCATGTCCCCTCCGATGTCCAGCTCGTTCAGCAGAGCTGCCCCCCGGTACGCAAGCCGACGTCGGCCTGCCTCCGTGCGGATTCGCGGCAGGGACAGCTCCGCTGACCGGCGCGTTGCGTGGCTGTGTATTGTGCTGCGTGGAGGACCTATTGTGTGTACTATTTGTGGTGGTGTGCGAGTGTATATGATTTTGTGTACGGAACATGCAGTGTGATACTGGATGAGGTGTTTGGCGTCCAGCCACTTGAGTCGTTCAACAACGTCGGAAATGTGGTCTCGCTTTCGGCGCCCGCTGACGACTCTGGCACAGAAATTGATTATTTTTTTAATTTTGTGCACCTGACTGTTGCTGCAAGAGCCGTAAACACAGAGGCAGTATCGAACGATGGAAAGCACTAGAGAGTGAATAATTTGGGGCATGAGCACAAAACCAAAATTGTCATGTACGCCGATGACGCACAATTCTTGCATCGAGGCCTTAGTCAAAACCCGCTTGAACTTCAGGGAAGAGTAGAAGCTACATTCAAGCAAGCCCACACATGGTTTACCCAGAATAGTTTAAAAATCAACCCAACAAAAACTGATCTTATGCTTGTTAGACCACGCCATAGGCGGTCATCACTGCAGTTCTCTGTGCAGTTTGGAGATGTTAATGTTAAACCGTCGTCAACTGCCAAGATTTTGGGTCTCACTGTCGATGATGGATTACATTTTGATGCTCATGTAACAACAGTGATCAAACGGTGCTACTCTACTCTAGGTGGCTTAGCAAAATTTTCGTACAGACTTCCAGAAGCGGTAAAGAAGATGATAGTAGAAACTCTTATATTCCCACATATTACCTATTGTTTGTCAATCTGGTCAGGATGCAACAAAAGTCAGCACAACCGCATTCAAAAAGTCATTAATCATTGCGCGCGAGTCGTGAAAGGAGCCAGAAAGCATGACCATGTGACTCCCATACTAAAAGACTTAAAATGGCCTAGATTCGATGAATTATTACAGGAGCATGACCTGACTACCATGTGTTATGTTCTGTACTCAAAAAATGCCCCATCCAGCCTGCGTGATCGGTTCACACACCGCGAGGAAGTCTCGAGTAGGCAGACCAGAGCCACGCACGCGGGTGACCTTCACCTACCGCGTGTGCGAACCGAGCACGCCCGGCGATTTTTCAGATATCGGGCCACATCACTGTGGAACCTCGCTCCTGCTGAAGTTAGGAACGAGCGCAAACCGGCAAAATGTCGTAGGCTAGCTAACCGCTGGATTAATGATAGACGTCAGGTAGAGAATAGGAGCTAACTAGTGTGGAGCTGAAGAGTGTATGGTTTGTAATTCATGACGGAAGAGCCATTTTGTATGGAGGACATGAAAATATATGATGATGATGATGATGATGAGCTGAGCTGGCACGACATGGCGGATGTGGGTGAGCGCGATAAGAAGGCCCGTGGTTTTGTTAGTGACTGAATTTACGTGCTGTTCGAAGTCAAGGTGGCGATCAAGCAGAACGCCGAGACTTTTCACGAATTTCGAGTCGATGATGGTTGAATTTCCGAATTTGAGGCTAACGGGAGGAAAATTTCGCAGCATTGCTTTAGTGCCCAGGACCATCATCTGTGTTTTAGACGTGTTTACTTTCATGCCATTTGCACAAAACCATTGATGAAGGGAATTTAGTATGGCTTCCATGCGTTGAATAAGATGTTTTAAGTCTTGTTTTTTGCCTGTTATGAGAACGGAAGTGTCGTCGGCGAACTGAGTGATCGTCACGTCGTCTTCCACGTGAAGAGAGAGGTCGTTAGTGAAGAGAATGCAGAGTATACAAGAGAGACTTCCACCTTGAAAAATTCCAATATTGTTATTTTTTGAGCCAGATCTGATGATTGTGCCGTCACGAGCGGATTTTATCTGAACTTGTTGAGTATGGCCTTGCAAATAATTTTGAAACCAGACTGTGTCTATGCCGTAGAGTGTCATTTTCTGCAGTAGGATGTGGTGGGGAACCACATCAAACATTTTCGACAGATCCAATAGAACAAGAATACTGATTTCACCTTGGTCCATGGCACGATAGACGCGGTCAGTGATCACGTTTAAAGCAGACTCTGTAGAATAATTTCGTCGGTAACCGTGCTGAGAATCGGACAGCAAATGAGTGTTTTCGAGGTAGTTTACAAGTTGAATTTGGACTACTTTTTCGACAAGTTTCATGGCTGGGGGCAAAATTGTAATGGGTCGCGTATCGGCCGGGCTCGCTGGTGATTTGCCTTTTGGAATTGGGGTTATCAGTGCGTGTTTCCACTCTCCTGGGACTTGGCCAGTGAGGAGACTAGAATTAATGATATCTAGAAGGAGAAATCCAATTGAAGAAAAGAATTTAGTGAACATAGCCATGCTGAGCCCATCACCTCCGGCGTTGTTGGACGGCTTCATGCTGAGTATAGTGGCGTGTAGGGTTTGTCTGTCGATGGGCTGGACGGTGAAACTGGATGTGGTGACGCGAGGCAGTCGCACTGGGACGGGGATCGTCGGGGCGGGTACGGAAGCAGCAGTGGTTGGTCCTACCGAAACGTAATAATCGTTGAGTACATCTGGTGTCACGTCGAGAAGTATAGAGGCCGTTTGTTTTTTGCCCAGAACCGGCTGTACCGTCTGGCCGGCCGTATCCCACCGCAGTGTCCTCGTTGTGACGACCGACTTACCGTGAGGTATTCCTTCAATGTGACAAGGTATCACAATCTGACACCTAATCTACATGTCCAGGTCGAGTGCCGGCACTCGAGATGGAGAGGACGAGTTTACAGGGGTCTCCCATGCTGGAGTCGCTCCTGGGCATGGTGTGCCATTTGCGGCAGTAGCGGGGACGACGCGCAGCGGCGCTGAGGACGCCCCGTCATAGGGAAAACGGTTGATTTTTGGGGAAAGATCATCATGATGAGAAAATGACAAAATTTCGGGTATATCCAGCTAGCATGTTATAAGAAACAGTTCATCGTTATTTAGAAAGATCCCGTTTTATTATGTTATGTTAGCCGAACTGCCCGCCGATTGGATTCCCGTGAGACAATGCAGACTCCTTTTAACATGGGCCTGAAGCGGTATTTGGTGTCCCCATTTGCTTCTCGGTGGGAATTCAGCAAAATCATTCGGATGGTGTAATATATAGCGGCACCTTTTTCTTACCAGATTGTGAGACTAAAACATTTTGAGTACATGTTCACCATTATTTATTTCTGGCAGCCGCCTTTTTAAGCTGAAATCAGGCTAGTTTTGCGGCCGTCTTGGTGGTCACTTGAAGTGGTTTAATTTTGGCGTGACATTTTACACACCGCATCATGCATGACTCGAAAAAATTATGCATATGGTGCGCTTAGCCTCCTGTCTTTAGCTCGTAAAATGCTTAAAACTACCTGATTGCGTGGAATCCTGCTGAACGCCAGCAAATGTTTTAGCTGCGCTGAGGGACTTTAAATCCCGCAGAGTGAGAAATCGTGTGCGGGACTAATCATCTCCCCAGCTTCAAAAACGCTCACTAGATGTCCAACAGTGTTGACTTATGACACTGGCAGACTCAGCTGCGTAATTCCGGGAGGGCACTGTGGATACCTATTGTCATGAAAGGGTGGGTAGCATTCCATCTCGCGCGGGTCGCTCAGGTGTTTGTTCACAGTTCCCCGAGCGGGACCGCCGGCTCGGCGACTAATTTTAACTGCGGACGGTTTCGTGGGGGCCGGGGCTGCTGGCAAACAGGTTTCAGAGCCACAATGCACTTCCTTATTCAGAAGGCATGAACAAAATTGAATATGTTTTATAATACTGCTTCCCGTCTAACTGAATTTTGGAGTCCGCACTGGGGTGAATAATTTATACGGATAATAATTATTCCCGTTATTTTTCAACCACTGAAGTTGAACAACAATATAGCATTCCTATAGCAGCCAATTCATTAGCAGGCGCCATGTACCGACCTGGAAATGTGTCATGATGCTGTATCCCCCAATTCAGCGGGCGTAGAAAACTTGACAGAATTCTGGAAAGTAGTCACTTATATATCATAGAAAGCATATTTCCAATGTCTAAAAGGGCTATTCATACTTGTGATATTGTCCAACCTTAAACAAGCCGGGGGACTATGAATATATTTTCACTTTGATCTTCCTGTGAATGATGTTTTTCTCTGTTCGGTCTTAGATGCTTTCCCCATGCATTGTACTTAGTATATCAAAATACGTTGGCATAACCGCGAAACTCCCTTAATCACAAAACCTGAGCACGTCTATAGCAACTTATCATATAAAAAAAGGTTAGGTAGTTACGGGCTTTTTATAGCGCCTTCTTTGCAAGGCATTGGGAGTATAGTATAGCTACTTTTGTTCTTACCAGCTTTCTTCGAGCAGTCTATTCACATTCGAATTACATTTGAGCCTCACCCCCCCTCCATTTTAGTATTGAAGCCATTTCTCTCTTCGTTCGTTACCGGCTTCCGGCAACAACAACAGACCACGATGAGACCGGAAAAACTGTTAGAATAGAAGCCGTTTCTGACTACGTTCGTCACCGGCTTCTGACAACAACGATAACGACGAGACAAGACCGGAAAAACTATTAGAATAGAAGCCGATTCTCACTTCGTTCGTCACCGGCTTCTGACCACGACTATACTCGCCGAGCGGCCAGTATGGAGCCGCTTGAGAAATCTCAATCCGCTTTGCTCCATGGATTTCATAATGCAGCTCTGATAATAAAGGGAATGTGGCACCTTTATAACCTGATTTTAACTGAGATAGCCACGTTGTAAAGCAAGTCGGAAAACCCGGTACTGTATATATCATTTGTCTTGGAACTCGATATTTCCATAGAAAAAGCTGAAACCTACCCGAAATGTACTTCTCATGTATTTCTCGCCAGGCGGCCATTGTTGTGAGCTTCTGGTGTGACAACATATGCTGACGTCACGATGAGCATCAGCCAATCGAAGCCCTTGAAGCGTTTCGAGTATGGTAGTGGTTACCAGATCATGACATCATCCACAGGCGGATATTTATTTCTTTTCCTAGAGGAACATTTTGAAAATCAAACTCTCGAGGTTATTGTATTTCTTTCAGAAAAATAATGAGTGATTTCATTATTTTCGGGCAAAAGTACGCCTAATTACACAAATTTCCAGGTTTCGACCAAGGTGCCACATTCCCTTTAAGGACAGTTTAATACTGTTTTGACGTTTCATTAAAGGGAATGTGACACCTTGGGCGAATCCCGGAATTTAGTGTAATTAGAGGTATTTTTAGTAAAAAAATCATGAAAATGTCCAAGATTTCTTTCAAAAATGTACAACAAACTCAATATTTTTATTTTCTTACCTGCTCCTGAAGGGGAAAAACAAACCTCTGCCTGTGGATGACGTTATGATCTAGCAACTTCTTCCATATTCAATAAGGCTTCAAGGGTTTCAATTGGCTGACTACTCACCGTGACGTCATAATGTCGTCATGCCAACAACTGGGAACTCTGTCCGGCCCACTTAACATCTAAAGGCCTTGGGCCGACCGCTTGGGTACATTTCAGGTAGGTTCTTAGCTTTTCTCTGCGGAAATTTTTAGTTACAATACATGTGATATATTGAGTACCGGGTTTTCCGACATGCTTTATAACTTGGCTATCTCATTCAAAATTACGTTATAAAGGAGCTACATTCCCTTTAGGGAGGGGGTGGCTGCCCGGTACACTAAAACATATAATTCTGCAAATCCATGCTCTCAGAATGCATGTATGCAAGCATTTTACAGACTGTTTGGCAGGTATTATACCCAGGCTGCCTTGGAGAAACATAGCCTAAGTCATGGCGCGTACTGAACCGGTTTACCCCCAATGGTGTATTTTAACCGAATGCATTGATATACAAATATTAGAAAACAATCAAAGAAATGATGCGGATGGTGCACTGGAATAGACGTCATGGCTTTGGTGCGTTAAAAAAAGTGTCATCGCATTTAATCATCAAAGGTATGCGCTTAATTGTTTTATATTAACGTCCATGTTATTGCATGCCAGCGTGCATGGTTTAAAAATTCCGTGAGAATATATCCAATAACAATATGGCACTTTTTCCATGAATACTATCACTTCACAATTATTCCACGATTATGAACAAATTTTTGTGGTGTAACAGAGCATGTAAATATGCTGATGCCTCTCTCGCTTCTATTGCTGGCACTTCCTTGAGCGAGGTGTCGTTAACGTGGTACCATCGATCTTCCGACTGGTTCTAGCAGAAGGCAGTGTAGTCGCCGGTCTTAGAATATTGTCAAAATAGTATGTTTAAATTACGAATCAGTGTAGTGAATGTCATCATCTTAAAGATGATTAGCAAAACAATTACGTTTTTTCATTCACAAGTCTTAAACAGAGTGCATATGTTAGGATAAAACATAGCTCTTCTTGAGACCCGAGCCCAAAGTATTTGATGTAAGTGCAAAACCTTTTTGATTTTTGGTGTTTTGGACACAAGGAACTCAATAATGAACAAAAATCAGAATTCCAAGATTTTTAAATATGATTTATTGGAATTATAAAATCTTATATATAGCATCCACGAAGGAGATTGTTCAGCAACCACAAATGCTAAAAACACCGGAAAAAATAAATTTCCAATAATTTAAGCTTCCTGTTCATACACTTATCAAAACTGGGTTCTTCAGTAACATTCTTTGAACTACCGACCTTCCTCGGAGCAGCCGCGAAACCGTCCGGCGCCCGCGTCTATCGTCAAACAAAGAAAATTTGGACTCACTTACCCTTGGGTTTAGTTTATGGCTTTGACACCAGACGAAGGCTAAAATTTCAAGCTTTGTATACATAATGGCTTTAAAAGGCTACGACATTGGTAAGAGGTGGTGGAGCCATTCAAACCTGCGTATAGATACCTATACGTGGGGACTCAGGAGGTTTAACTCTGACAAAGTGTAAAAACTATATCCATGATGAACTGCCGAGGATCCAACGTTCACTTGCCCAGTAACGGATCTAAAAAAGTTGAGGAGACTGGGTAGAATCGTGATTTTCTTTTTAGAAACGACCAAAATCAGACAGGGTGGATAAGATCTGGCTGTTGGCGAGAAAGGAGGGGAGGGGACTCGGCTAGGCTGATCTCGACTGGACATCACTTAAGACAAGACGCGAAATCCACAAACTGCAGTTCCTCCACAACCTCACCCGTAGACATTTGCGCAACTATATCCAAAGCGTCTTACATAATTGGAGGCAGAACAATACGGACAGATCACTCCGAAACGCGCACCAAAGAACTGAATTAATGCAAGGAACAGCAGACTCCAAAATATATTTTCTGCCAGTCACAACTAAAATTTTCAACATCAGAACAAATCAGGCTAAGCGCACCAAATCAACCCTTCGAAAAAACCAGTAGGGGAACATTTGCGAAGTAGGCAACCACCCAAGTATTCTGGATATGGCTCAAATTTCTAAGCTCCCTGTTGATGTCATTGATATTTAAGAGACGGCATGTCAAAACTGAACACCCAGGCAAATCAAGTTCAAATATTTGCATCGCCTTTCTGCATTTGTGGCTATAACAACGAAGAGACCAAATACTAATTGTTGTGCTGCCCAAGAAATGCAAATCATCGAAGTTTAGTAGAACAAAGCATTGGTCAAATTGTCGGCACAAGTTTTACAGCCCTGAAAAATAGACAACAGCCCCGTAAATATCCTACTTTACGAATTCACCAAGTGATGAGGATGGTCATGCACTATAGCACGCAAAACCATTGAATTCATAATCAATAGCAAGATATTTGAACTAAATAAATGTTCATTTATAATAAATTAAAACGAAGTTGTACATCTTTGCAGCGGCGGGACAGTGACCTCAGCCGTAGTGGGTGGCCATGGGTTTGAGGCGGCGGTATATTGACGGATATTAATCGTACAAAAATTCGCAAGGGGCTGGATAGTTAAGAGCGTTGATGCGCTTTTGCATCGATCGAGACGTTTGTTTGACGTTTGAAATACTCGGGTAACAAAATAAACGTTGTTGTTGTTGGCACATAGCCAGGCTCGACCCCTGGATCTGCACCTGAGTTTGCCAGTCTATCGTCACAATTTGTTTTGTACCACTTGGTCCTGAACAAATCAGCTTAGCCCATTTGATTGAACTATGTAAGGTGTTATGTGTACCACTCCTGATTCCGAGAAGTGTCAGGGTGACTAAAAAGTCGTGGCGGGAAGAAAACAAGCTCGTCCCCGTCGTCTCGCCGCTCCTGCCGCGATCCCCTGTGGGGTTGTCTGGGTGGGATCGAACCCACGCACAGGTGCAGGTGCGTGGCCATTGTAGTCAACTGAAAGCGAGTCGCCAAAATAGTGTCGTCAGTCAAGGATATGACAGTCTGAGGCCTCCCTCTTTTGTAAAAGGGTCGAATGATACCCAGCCGTGTTTTTCGTATCCCACAGCTTGTATAAATGCGTGTTTCACCATGCTCAGTACTTCAACACATGCTCCCACAGGCTAATGACATCGAAATGAAAACTCTGTCCCTATCCAATGATTTGTTATTAACTGTCGCATTCACTTAGATGGCCTAGGAAATCTCCTGCGGGTTTTATGTTAACTCGGGAATGGCTCAAAGGCCGGTAGATGTATGTACATACATACAATAACGGAATGTGAGTAGAAATACACTGAAAGCAAACTAAATTCATAGATAGAAAGTTCAAAACAATATCCTCTGCAGTTTGAGGTCAAAGGTCATTCGGGGTCACTGACCGATTACGTAACCATGTGATATATTCCCGATAATGTACAATATTACCAGCAGTATAGCAATCCTTGGCCGGAAAATGAGGGTTTGAACTTGAAAAAGAACATTTTGAACTTGACATGTGACCTTGACTTTGACATTGGGTATCCTTGACTATGAAGTCATTGCATAAAATGTGTCATTCTTAGTAATTCTATTTGACCGAAACACTCGCGGTCAATGAATTTGAGAATGATTGCATGAGAATATGCGCACAAATCTCCTTAGGTTATATAACAGTATGATTGTATGCTCGTCGGGCCCCCTTCGGCGCTGCAAGAGGATATAAGGAGGATTCGCCATCGTGAATCTAGAGAGGGAAGAGGGTGATATGTCTATCATCCCTTAAGACAATTCTTGACAGATTGAACTTTTTATGAATGGCTTTATCGGTGATTACTTGAATGACCTTACTGATGTATTTTTATTGGTGATTTAATGGAGCAATTGGTATTTTCATCAACGTGTCACTTCAACGTAAGCACTATATATGTGCTTAACCTTAAGAAAGTTTATGTTTTGAGAAGTTTTTTTATGGTATATTGGTACAAAATTCACCCAGGCAAGTGTTCCATTTTGAATGAAAATTTCTTGCTGGTTTTCAGAAGATTGGGCGGCACCAGCTTTAGGTACTGCTTATTGCTGAAAAATTAAACATCTAAAACGAACAGTCTGAGGTCGAGCGCTGTTTTGGAACACGGCCGGACAATATGTGATTAGAATGCCTTGTCTGTGTTCGCTAATATCTCACCCCAAGGAAATTTTAAATATGACTTAGAGAGTCAATGTGTGTTGGACATAGAGAATTACATGAAAGCTCGCAGTCTGATCCCCAAAACCCTGCCAAAAGGCGAGGGATGACCTGGGTACGTCGCTTGACCTCGGCTATTTTGGTACACCCTCATCAATTACCCAAACTGCTTAACCACTGGAAAGTTACCTATGAACTCCTCTATCGAAAAAAAATCCTTCATGAAAACTAAATTATGGTTGTCAATGACAAAAGCTGTGTGACTTCGTTCTTGGGGGGTTTTTACGCGTTCATTGCGATGACTATTTCGTGCCCATTCGATTATATGGTGAACGCATTGTTGGTGGATGAGCACTGTATCTGGTCGTCAATGAGTGGATGTGGGCATTGGGCACCCCCCAAATTTGGTGACTTATAATTTTGATTAGCTGTTTTCTATAAATCTACACGCACTATATATATATATACATATATATATATATATATATATATATATATATATATATATATATATATATATATATATATATATATATATATATATTTATTTATTTATTTATTTATTTATTTATATATATTCTTCGTGTGAGTCACGAAAATACGTTTCTAGCTTGTTTAAATTAGTGTTCGCCGAGCAAAATAGCTGAATCTATTCTTGACATGATGTCGAAAACACGATTGGCAGAATTATTCATATATCTGTGGGTGCTTGGACAACCCCATTGAAACGTTCAAGTGGTGAAATATAGGTACTTAATTTTGTCGTGTTCTTCATTTCAATAATTTTGAATGGGTTTTTGCTCATCAACAGGCATGTGAGAAGCCTAAGGCACACTTTGAATTATATTATCACATTTTATCATGGTAGTCATTGACATAGTTTCAAATTGGAGTACCCCCAATCATTATCAAGAATCCGCGCCCTGATTCGCGGATTACACCCAACCCAGGCTGGAATGGTAGGTAGGTAGCTGATACCATAGGCAGATCCAAGGGTCAAAGGGGACACTTTCTCCTGATCGATCCTCAGCGCCCCAGTGAAAGGTCGATGACGCCCCCTAAAATTGCACTTTCCCCCAGAATGCGAGTATCGGCGCCTCTGCGATAGGATTTGGCACCCATCTGATAAATTTTTCCACCCAGAAGTGCTCATCCCCCCTGGTTCGGATGGCACTTCTCGACAAAGTGCCCATCCTGATAAAAAATCCTGCATCCGCCTATGGGGACATCGTGAGCAGAGGAACAAAGGGGGGGTATGTTATTCGTTAACCAATTTTCTTGAGTCTTAGAGCACTGCAGTTGCAGAGGCTATATGTGGTTAGCCAATTTTTCAAATTTACCTGGGGCTCCATTTACGTGACAACAGTGTTCAGCATGTATGATAAAAGAAGGCTAGAGCGAGGGCGAATAAGAGTAGTTACGCAAGAGATGAGAGCAAGCAGATATTTTGGTTACTTAGCAAACACTGAGGTGGTGGAGGCCTAAGTATAAGATAGTGAAACCAGTGGCTCGGCTGCTAAAAAATATTTGGAGATGCCTTTGTTCTTTCCGCGAGGGCACAGAGCAAATTTGGTTCTTTGGTACCCTTGATATTATATCAAGAGACCAGGGAAACTTTTATACCCTGCTCCTAGTATCAAGAGTTTCTGCTTAGGGGAGAGCGGGGAGAGTTGTTTCATGGACAAGTTGTATCAGAGCGATTTTTCCAAAACTATCCGAGAGATGGAGCCCCCGACACAACCAGATGATGCGGCATGCGGTCCGGCAGCTTTCCTCATACTGCCGTCTGCTTGGCTTGGCGCGTCTCGCGGTGAGTGCAGAAAATGTGTTTTCGGGATGTCATTCTGTAAAATTTCGTCGTAAGAAAATGTGTAATTGTCATTCAGATGATCATGAATCGGAAAGATCGCTGTAGCAGTGGTAAGGGTAGATTCTAAGGTTTCGTGCATGAGAAGGATTTTCCCGGCTGGCCGCTGATTTTTCAGCATGAGGACGTTTTTTTCCAATATGGGAGGGTGGTATATGTTGTATCAGGCATACGCGTCGGAAAAAGGAAGGGGGGCCAGGGGGCCTGGCCCCCACTTTTTGGCCAAAAATTTCCTGATCTCAGTCAAAATGAGAGAAAGCCGGACATTCTGATATCCAGCCGCTGCGGAAGGCAACGAGGAGCCCAAATTCGAACTGTTTTTGGTCCTGATGTTGAAAGTTTTTTGTCAGCATCAGGTTGAAGTTTGGCTGCCCCCCCCCACTTTTTTGCCGGTGGCGACACTTATGGTATCAGGGCCAGGTGGGGTATGTTGTAACAGTGATACAACTCACCCCAAAGTACCAGCAGCTCATTAAGGGTGCCGCCACAGATTCTTTTTGCCAAAAACACTATATTCTTATGACATGTAGCCACAACGAAAAATTAGGTAAAAATATTTTTGCTGCAATAAGTGAGGGCCAGGATAAGTGCAAGACAGGCCGCGCTGATGGAATAAAAGCAAAAGAAAAAAATAAAGTCTAACAAGTCCAGTGACGAATCTAGGATTTTGTTAGGGGGCAGGCTTGGGAGAGGGGCGCCGAACCTGGGGGGCGCCGAATCTGAGGGGCACCAATTTACCACCCAATATGCGGCCAGTGTCGAAGAAAAAAACGTTTAAAAAGCGTATTTGTAAATGTTTATTTTCATGAAGCTACCTTTCAGTGAGACATGTTCACGTTTACCATCAAGCATATTTCGGGCCGGCAAGGTTTCGCCCAGAACGTAATGACTGGTACATTGGTAAAAAATGCTGGACGCCCCCACTGATGCTAACTGAAGCACGATGAGCAAAGAATACAGCTAACTTCGGTCTTGAAGAAAACTGAGGTGTCGCATCGACCACATCCACATATCATAGTTGTCTTGGCTAACGCTGAGTCCCTACAGAAACCCTGATTGGCACTGCACTAAGCGCAATTAACAATGAATACAGTGAACTTTGGTGAACTTAAGTCATGGCGAAAACGAAGGTGTCGTGTCGACCACCTCCACATATCGCAGTTGTCTTGACTAACGCTGGGTCCCTACTGAAATTCCCGATTGACGCTAACTTAAGCATCAGAGGCCGCAGAGTCTCTACGGGCCTGAGCCCCCTGAGTTTTTGGTGGCTACCCTGAACTGATATTGAGTCCCCTCAGCTGATCTGGGACCGCTTTAGATAACCAGGCCCTCATACTGAACTTGAATGTGTCGCCACTGGAGCCTTCTGAGCTTTTCGGCGCCCTGGGCTGTTCTGGGACCATGAAAGAGTATTGTACAGGAGCTTACTGGCTTGGCCTTAGATCCTTCGCTGTTTTGCCCCCCCTAAGCTAAAAATAACCCTATAGGTGAAATTATTGTGGCAGCCATGAGCTGGTCTAGGTCCCGTGAGAGGACTTACATAAGAGGCCTCTGGTTTGATCGTAAGGGGCCCTGGCTGTCCCTTGAGCTGACAAGGGGCCCCTGGGCTGGTATCGTGTTCGTTTAACTGATATAGGCCCCTTCAGCTTGTTTGGGACCGGTTGTGCGGATCTGGGCCCCATGAGTTCGTCGAGACGCCCAGCTAGTCTGGCCATCTTAGTTTGTATGGGCCTCCTGAGCTGCTTGGTGCCCCCCTCAGCGTGTCTAGTCTCCATGAGTTGAAGACTGGCCCCCTGGGATAGTTTTGGGCCCCTGAGCTTATTTAGGACCTTTTTAAATTGGTAGGCACCCCACACTGCCTACGCTGCCTATACAAATCATTAGGAGTGTCGCCAAACTATTTTTTTCCAAAAACACTATATTATTACATATAGCCACGACGAAAAATTAGGTAAAATAGTTTTGCTGTAAAAATTGCGGGCCAGGATAAGTGCAAGAGAGGCCGCGCTGATGAAATGAAAGCAAAAGCAAAAATTAAAGTCTAACAAGTCCCGAGAAGAGTGGCCATAACGGCCACATCCCCGCCTGAGCTTCACAGATTCGAGGGACACCCCTGCTCGCTCCCCACCTCCTACTTCCCACGTCCATGCAATTCATCCGTATCCCTGATACAACCCTTCCCGTATCTATTGTGAGATGATTACTTAATCCATAACTAAAACGTTAAGGCTTTTCAGTTAACAGACTTTAGCCCCGACTAAAGTCTGCTGGTACCTAGTCAAGAATTTACCCGTTTCGACACATTGTGTTGGCTTCTTTGTTCCAAACGGATCACTTCCCCCTCAGTATCTTATTCCCCGCGAAAGTCAAAGGAAAAGTACGGGCGGCGCTCGAAAACTCTTGACAAGACGAAGATATTTAATACGAATAATTTTTCATTTGAGGTCAATATTGAGGTCAGAATAGGTCAAAGAAGGTTCCATTGGCCTACAACAGAGCAGTGTATGTTTCTCTCTAGATCTTCTCTCAGGGGAGCTAGCGCAAATATTTATGCATCATTGGATTCCTCTCATTGCGGCGGGGCGAATGATGTATAGTATGACCTTTCTAGGTCAAATAGTGAAAACGACCTGACCTCGAGCTAGTTCAGGGTCACAGAGTGACCTGGTATGGTCATGTTGCATATCAATCGACTCCCCGTGACAATATAAGCACAATGCAAGCAAAATAGGAACTTTATCTCAATTCAGTGAGAAGTTATTGGCAAAACAATCACTCTATGCTCCCCTGACCTGACATGACCTTTGAGAGGTCAGATGCTCAAAACTCAACTTTGTGGTAAAGATCGTGGTAAGAATAGACGGTTTGAGGATTTTCAGCTTTATCTATCCAGTATTTACTGAAAACGAGTCCATTATACTTTTAAACATAGACTTCTAATGGGGTGCCCAAAAATTTGACCCCACCTTAGGTCAACAATATCAAAATTTCGAGATAGCAGATTTGTAGACCCTAATGACCTTATCATATTCTACAGGTTTCAAACTGATCGGTTTGCTAATGTTCCCTGGGCGCTGCTTCAAACTCGTGATTTTAGGTTTCGAGGTCGGGTCACTTGACCTTGAATAGATCCTGGACCTGCCATGACCTTAACTTAAAGATTTGGTCAGATGTGTAAAATTAATTAGGAATACGGTACTGTAAGTTTCGTTGTTCTGCGTCTCTTTTTAGCTATATGGGGAAAACCAGGAGCGGGGCGAATTTCGCCCTCCCCCAGCGGAGCGCGTGTTAACTCACCATGTGATACAACTCACCCAACCGGTGGGGTAAGTTGTATCAAGTGAAAAGGTCTATTCGCCGGGCAGTTGGAGGAAAACCAGTAAATATTAGGCAAACAATTAATTGGCAAAAGGAAGCCAAAGGCTAGAGCTACGAGATGGTATTAAAATCACGAGGCCATCCCAAGTAGTTACGATATTAATGGACCTGGAGTAAAAACTGATACAACCCACCCCACCCTCCCCTAAGGTCTGTAATCAGTAAGACAGCTGAATTAGAACTGTGTCCCAGGACTGGAGCCCACGATAAATGCATGCCAAAATTTGTATGAGGACTTGCTTCCAAAAGGTGCATGTTCGGTAATAGTACGCAGTAGACCATCGTGCAAGAGTAGGTACGCTTAGGAGATAAAGGCACTTATTTTTGATCGGGACAAAGTGCATAATTCATATTTGGGAAGCTAAAAATGGCAGCATTAATAGTTTTTGGAGCTCATGGACGCAACAACTTCCAGGGTCATATAGCGTCGCCAAATATTTCCCTGTTTGGAACGGTTCCCAGGGAGCCAGATATTTATGCGTACCTATTCTAATATCCTCTTTTGTGTACTCTTACCGAACCACTCTGGAAAGAGTGCCTATGTAACTTTTTATTCATTTTGGGATCGTGTTGACTTGCTGGTTGAATCAGCCAACTAAAACAACAACCATACATAAACATCACGTCGGGGTTTTTCCGGCGGCACCAAAAAAGGCGGTGCGAAGCGCCGCCGTACTTGGCACACGTTATCCTTGATCAATTCGGCAAATTTTCCCAAAAATTTAAGGTCGGGTCATCTCAGGTTAGTTCACCAGTGAAGATCAAGTGACCTAACATCCCAAAAAAGTTTGGGATATCATAAGCAAGAATAAGATTATTATATCCGATTGAAACTCATATCACATTATGGGCCATTCGAGCGCTACACAAACAAAATTCCGATATTTTTTATATCGCTGACCTAGGTCCAGATACAGACCATGACCTCTCCATTGAAAATGCATGGGAAAAAACGGGAATTTGGCGAAAAATGGCTCACTTTATGTAGACACAGCTCATAAAATACCTTCATATTATTCAAATCGTAATGTCTCAGACTCCTTCTCAGGTTCATGCTGCAATTTTGGGCCTGTGACCTCTGAGAGTTCATCTGGGGCTACCAAAGCAGGTTTTCAGACTTGGGTCAATACATTTGTAAGATGATGTGATAAATATTTTATCTTGATACGATTACGTTTGTATTGTAATTGCGAGTCGATTGATATATGCATATTGACTATGCTACGCCAAATGATGACATTGACCTGATTTTTGGTCAGGTCGTTTTTGCTTTGATCTCATATTCTTCTATCATACATTATTCGATTTGCTGTAACGAGAGAAAGCAAATGGTATCTAAAAATTGATTCTAGCTCAACTCTGTCAGACGTCAGAGCCCATAAATTCTTCAAGAACATGTCACCTTCTTTGGCCTGCTATGACCTAATTATTGAACTGAGGCAAAAATGGCTGATGTAGTTGCGTCTTGATTTTTTTGTGAGTTTTCCACCAGCTTTGGCATTTTTCGCTATCCCGCATAGGAGCCGAGTTCGGGGGAGGGGAGGTTTCACCCACCCTCCCCCCACACCAGGGCGAAGGTGGCTCGGAGTCCTGCCGGGGCGTGCATTAAGTGTAGACACTTGCTAGGACTTCTCTTAATCGTAAAAGATCGAGGAGGTCAACGCCAAATTCCTGGACAAGATCGTGCAGGAGCAGACTTACGCTGCCGTGTTATTCTACACATTTTACGAATAAACGTTTGAATAATACATTTTTGCCTCAGGAAAAGGCTAAATGACCTGCCCGCCGTTCAGAGAGGATGACTTGCCCCCGATACTCTTTTGAATTATTTCGGCTTGCACTCAGCGGCTCAAACCCTCCCAGCTCCTCCTCCCCTCTTCCCTTCACCCCTACGCCTCACGTCCTCCGGCCTGACCGAGACCCTAAGCCGCGACTCCTGTGGTATGTCAACAGAGGCATCGGTGTTTGTTCAAATCTGCTCGGACCGTCTGTAATGGGACGGACACGCCGAATGGTGAAATGCGGTGTTTTAATCTGTATGGCTATATAATCTCGATTGGTAACAGAATTACACAATCCTGTGACGGGTGTGCAGCCATTATTCTGTTGCAAGTATCAGTTTTGTGCCAAAGTTTTCGCCATAACCTGTACATCAAACGGCCCCCTAAATTGATGACTCTGAGCGCGACCCTGCGGCCCATCACCAGTTGGGGCAAAAACATCCCATCTTTGAATAGCAGTGTCATCTTGGGGATAAAGGTAAAACTCATACATGCGCCAGTCTTTAGCAGAGGGTAGCACTCCCGCTACTGCCGCAAATGGCACACCATGAAAACAATTTAAACCCTTTGAATCCTCGCAGCAAGACAAATCTAAATATATCTAACATGACCTTGTTAGGTCAAATATTAGACTTGACGTGACCTCAGGTCAGGTCAAGGTCAAATTAAGTAAAATGTATATCATTAGAACCGCAGGACACGGAAAATATAATGCAGTTATAGTGAAGGCTCTATCGCCATCCATTATTAAGTTATTCTGTTTAAACCATTTTCCCATGTATTTCCAATGGGGAGGTCATTGCTCGTACCTGACCTTACGTCATGGATATCAAAAATACCGGAGCAAATAAAAAAACTCGGTGCGGCCATTATGTAATATAAGGTATGATTAGATAAGTTCATCCTGCTCTGACTTATGCTATCTTAAACTTTAAGTCCGGTCACTTGACCTGTACTAGTGACCTGACCTGAGATGACCTAACCTTAAAATGTTGAAAAAGTGGTAGAAATTATCAGGAAAAAGGTATGCCAATTACGGCGGCGCTACGTGCCGCCGTTTTTATGCTGCCTAGAAAAAAACCCGAGGGGGGCGGCTACCCGCCCCGCCCCGTCAATGCGCAAGTTAATCGTTATTTCCTGCAAAGTTATTGAGCCAAGGCTGGAAACCTACTTAACTACCCCCAGATGACCTCTCAGAAGTCACAGGTGAAAAACTGCAGCATGAACCTGGAAAGTGGCCCAGGATACTACGATTTGGAGAATATAAATATATCTAAGCTGTATCTACACAAGTGCAGCCCAGTTTCTGTTTACACATGGATTTCCAATGTAGGGGTCATGATCTGTATCTTACCCCAGGTCATCGATATTTCAAAGTACCGGAACATATTTTGTACTGCACGCTGGGCCCCTTATGTGATATGAGTTACAATTGAATATATTTACCATGTTCTTACTTGTGCTATCTTAAACTTTTTTTGAGGGTGAGGTCTTTTGACCCGCACTGGTAACCTGACCTGATATGACCTAAGCTCAAAATGTGGCGAACATGTGCAGAATTGATCAATGATAAGGTGTACAAGGTACTGTGGCGCTTAACGCCGCCATTTTTTCGTGCCGCTTAAAAACCCGGGGGGAGCGGTCAAAGACCCTCCACCGGGACGAGGGTTAATCATATTTTTTCTAGCAACTCGAAATGAGAGATGAATCCAAACCTTTGCCGTTGGTTTGGTCTTTGAATGGAAAGCGGTTATAACGTACCGTTCGCTTTTTAATCTGGTCCTCAAAGAAAATGTGTTCGCAGAAGACAATACCAGTGCATGAAAGCAAGTTACTTTTCAATGTTCAAGCATAGCGTATTCCCCTTCTGAAGCTCCTGATAACCTCAGCAGTTGGTGCATCATTGTAGCCCAAAAATACGATTATGATAGAAATATTTTGATGATAAAAATAAACCACCACAAACTTTTGAGACATGCTTCAGCATGGCGATAGCTGGATCCTGCATGCTATTTCTGCAGAATTGACACATTATATACGCTGTTCCTCCTCCCCCTCTCTCTCTCCTTCTCGCACTCCTCTCTCTCTCTCTCTCTCTCTCTCTCTCTCGGGGAAACCTCCGTGTGTCCGAGTAAATATTGAACTCTGTGGAAAAAATATTTTTCCTGATCTGTGGTCAGTCTGTGATAGACACCTTCACGTATAAAATATTTAATAACCTAACATCCTTCGCGGACAGCATTAATACAGCCTGAATAAAGTACGATTCTCGGCAGCGTGTTTGCATTTTTCTGTAGCGCTACCGGTAAGATGGCTACATCTCGCCAAGCATGACGTCACACTGTCACTCTCTTATTTGGCAGACGGCTACCAGTTTTATTTCACAAGCACCCCTCCCCCCTCCTTCCGCCTTCACTTACCCTTGGGCTGTGCCCCGTTCCTCTTCACTCAGCAGAAACCCATCTCGACGCTCCCGACTTCATCGAACTTGGCTGCCGGCTGGCCTGTGCCGACTCTGCCACCGTCTCGCCTGTCTCGAACATCAGTCTTGGATAGTGGAGCGGGTAACCAAGTCGATAGAGAAAAATGCATGAGTAGGAATATCTGAAAATGGCACTCCTCCGCTATTTTCTGAAGCACACTTTAAGACACTATCACTTCCGTTGACAAATTCTCACTGAATTTCTCGCAATGCAGGTAAACGCGCCTCCACCAATCAGCGTCCAGCATGCGCCGGCAGCCGTATCATGCCCGCGGGGCACAGAGGTGAGAGGTCACGCTCGCCACCGCTGGCGCCGCGACAGCGGCGCGCCGGTGGGGAGGGGTTGGGATGCAAATTATAAAGTGGACGTGTGAGGTGGATATTACGTTGGTGGAAATTTCTTTCTGTTCTTGGACTGACGCAGGATAAGTAGTGCACGAGAAAATTTGTGCACATGGCTGGATATATGAGTGAGGTACTTGGACCTTGTGTGGTGTTGACAGCATTGTTAGAGAATAAGTTAATTGAATGGTTGTAGGTGAACATGATTGATAGTAAAACTGCTGGCGTTGATTGGAAGAACGAAGTGTTGTTTTTCTAATTAGGATATTTATCAAATAGTTATATGGATTGCAATTTTGTCTCAAAAATGTTTTTTGGCTGCGACAACGGGGTCCAAAATTTAACCAAAAAGAAAAAAACAAATCTGGAGGACTGGAGGGGACAAGTGATTGCTATACCACTCCCTGGATCTGTCCTTGCAAATTGTTTGTTTTGCAAGATATCCCGATCTAGGTACGTTTCCAATAGCGCGAGAAGTTATAAGGTTCCTGTTAATGATGGGGAAAACAACTTTTCAGTACTTACATTTACAGTGCGGAATCAGGCAGACAATTCTAGGTTTCACCGGCGACGTAGATTTTCAATCAGAGTGGGGAAGGGGCCCGGCAGTCCTCTGTTCCTACGCTTATGGGTAAGACAACGTGTGTTTGTTTGGACATGATAAACAAAGTTCTGGATTTCAGAGAGAGTTCAGAGAATATGACTTTCAGAGGTGAAAAATAAGAAACGATTCCAATGAATCGGTGGCGTTTCTAGGCCACGGAGTGGGCATTGAAGGGTCAGCTCGAAGTTTCATCGAGAGGGTCAAATCCGTCATCGGCAAACGGGACACGTACGGGCATGGGCGTAGAAAACGGGGGATGCGCCCGCCCACTAATCGCGAATCAGATGGGGGTGACCCAATTCTTGACCCCCACTAATTTTGTTTGCATTTTCTCCTTTACTTGCGTGAAACTACATGCGTGTGTTGATTGAGTTGCATCGTCGTTAGTGTTTCATATGAAGCCTAAATTCTCAGAACTTGCCTCTCACCCGCTCCCCCGGTCTTAGTCCGGTCGAGGGAGAAGTAACTTGTACAGGGGGCACAATCCGGAGCAAATGGGCGCCAATTTTGGGTGGTGCAACCTATCTGGTGGGCATCAGACTTAAGCCAACTCTCCATGCATTTCCAAAGAAGAGGACATGGTCCTGAGCTAACCTCTGGTCATCGATATAGAAGTATATAATTATTGCAGTTTGTATTCAGTGACCTTACTGTGTGAGCCAATCGTCTCGGATCGATGAATTGAGTTGATTTTACTGCTGCACCTATCAAAATTGTGGTTAGGGCGCTCATTTTGGACTGGCGACCTGATCTGACATTTCATTGGTCTAAGATCTTCTTGGAAGCTGTAAAATACCGGGTAGCAGCATTCGACTTACTGTGTTGAGAATGGTGAGCCGACTCGACTTAGCCCAAATTCAGAAGAAAGTCGACGCAACTCCGATTCAAATAAGTGTTGAGTCGGAGTCAACTCCGACTCAGAATTATGGCCAAGTATGCACGGAAAAATGTTCATTTCCTTTGATAATATTCCAGTACATTTATTCATGCCACTAACTATTTACTAACTCCAGATTTCCTTCAATAAGATGTCAATTGCAGTGCATTAATTCATGACATAAATTATGTCTGCATGGGAATGAACAAGTGATGAAAATGACGTCAAAATTTTCCGGATATTCATATTCTAAACCTCTATTTATTGATTTCTTAGTGTGCCATATTATAGGGAGAACCTAGGCATAAAACCAAAGCAAGCTTTCTAAATCGTATAAAACCAGTGATGAGTTTTTACTACATTTAATGAGCATTGGGTGGTAGAACAAGCATTTCTTAATTGACATGCGTGTCTTTTATAGGTGCGAACTGTGCAGACGTGTAGGTACACAATTAGGTTTTCCTGAAACTTTATATTTAGTGAGAACTGGGACACCTACTGTAGAGCTGGGACGCGTGATGTTCATAAGTAGGACACACAAGGAAGATGAGGGGTAACCCTGAAAATCACACTGAAGTCGTATACAAGTTATGGACACTTCTTGAAGAATGACTGTAGAAGTTATTATCATAGGCGAAAGAACTATTTTCAAGTGGGAAGGGGGCAGGCGGCAAGAATCTTAGGCGTAGGTGGGGCCAAAGATAATTCTGTTTACCGCTTAATTTGTTACAGAAAAGGTTCTGGTATCGTTTTGAAGCTCACTGACCCCACAGTTCGAATGATGAAGGAGAACAGCCACCCCCGTAGTTTCTGCACTTGTTGCATTGGTGGATCCAGTGGACCAAAAGGGTTAGGGGCACACAAAGCCTAAAAGTGTCTTTTGTTCCCGCCATCGCACTGCATGTAGGTATGTCAGAATGAGTAAAGCGTTTTTCCTCCTTTAGAAGACCGCTTCCAATGGGAAAGAGGTTGTCTATTTAACAGTTGACACTGTCAGGTTCCACTGCCGACAGCGACGTGGAAGGCCATGTAAACTAGAGACTTCCGCGGCCAGACTGGAAGCCCCGGGGATGATACAGTCTGTCGAACAGGCCTTTGTTCTTCTTCGGTGTAACCTATCAGCTCCTGGTCAGGGCCCCACAAGTTCACTGACAGGAACCTACCACCACTTGCTACCCCCGTGGCACCGCCAGATTCCTCACTGGGGGTAAGGGGGCATCAGTTTGTCACCTGGGGACCCCCGGCTTCCGGACTGGGGTCCCAACCTTCCAATTGGGGACTCGATATTTTCCTGCCGAGGCCCGCCGTCTTTGCAGTTGGGATCGAGTTCGATTAGAGCCTTCCCAATCCGCTCCCAGACCGAGGGGCCTACCAGCGTATTGACTGGGGGCACACTAACCAGTGGCGGATCCAACCGATCGGTTTGAGGAGGAGAGGGGTCCCCTGTACCCCCCTGGAGAAGCTGGATCTCTGGCGACGCCCCTGGAAGGTAGGACTGATTAAAATGATAAGACGACATAGGCGTAGGAACCGGGGGGGGCCAGGAGGGCCACTGGCCCCCCACTTTTCTGTGGGGGCCCCCACAGAAAAGTGGTATTGATATGAAAATACCAGCAACTGTAACATAAAACAAGAAACCCAAACGGACCCTATAGCTTGCTCGGAAAACCTCTTATAAAGCTGGCCTGGACCCCTGAGCTGATCTGAGGTCTTATGAGACGGCCTGGGGCCCCTAAGCTGTTCAGGGGCCCCTGAATTAACCTCTGATGTCCTATGAGCTAACCTGGGGCTCTTTGAGCTAATCTAAAGTCCCTCGAGCTGGTTTATGCCCCTCTGAACTGTTGCATGGTCCCTAAGCTGAACTGGGAACCATCAGCCTGAATGGGCCCCTTGAGCTAGTCAAAGACCCTATACAAGCCGATCTGGGGCCCCTGAGCTGAGCTGGGCCCCCAAAGCTAATTTGATGCCCCCTGTGTTAAACTGGGGCTCCTGAGCTTATCTGGGGCTCACGCAGAATTATTGGGCTCCTGAGCTGAGCTTGAAGTGGCCTCCTTGAGCTGTTCTGAGACGCTACATAAGCCGATCTGGGACCCCTGAGCTGAGCCGGGCTCCTAAGCTGATCTGGTCATCTGAGCTAATCTGTGACCCACTGTGCAGAACTGCCCACCCCCACCTCCCCCCCGAGATGGACTGGGATCAGTAGAGTAGCCAAGGAGAGTCCAAGGGGTTCGCGGACCCCTCCCCGCCCTTGGGCCGATCGTAAGCACTCTAAAGGATGACAGGGCCCCCAGAGTCAGTCTCAGGGGCCCCGAGATTTGTTCGTAGGGGCCCCGAGTCGGTCTCAGGGCCCTCTGCCCCGAGAGTTAGCATAAGGGGGCCCCAAGAGTTGATCTTGGGGGCCCCGAGAGGTGGTCTCAGGGCCCGCCCCCCGAAAGCTGGTTTCTAGGGCCCCTGAGAGTTGGTCGCAAGGGACCCCGAAAGTCGATCTCAGGGGGTCCGAGTGTCGGTCTCAGCCTCCTACCCCCCCCCGAGATTAAGTCTCAGACCCCCCAAAGTCGGTTTCAGGGGGCTCCTGGAAGTCAGTCTCAGGGGACCCCAAGAGTCGGTCTCAGGGGGCCTCAGAGTGTCCAGCTCAGGGGGGCCGCGAGATATAGTCTCAGGGGGGCCCGAGAGTTAGTCTCAGGGCCAAAACTCTATCTCAGGGCCCCCCAGAAGTCGGTTTCAGGGGCCCCTGAGTCAGTCTCAGAGGATCCCAAGAGTTGATCTCAGGGGGCCCCGAGAGTCAGTCTTAGGGCCCCCGAGAGTCAGCCTCAGAAGCCCCGCCCTCCTGAGAATCGGTCTAAGGGGTTCCTCGAGAGTCGTTCTTAGGGGGCCCCTGGGAGTCGGTCTCAGGGTTCCCTGGGAACTAATCTCGGCATAAGTTATTATCAGATACCCCATCAGTGTTGGTCTAAGGGGGCCTTCTCTCAAGGGCCCCGAAAGCTAATATGGCGCCCGAGAATTAGTGTCATGCGTGCCGCCAAGTGCTGGTCTCAGGGGCCCTCATAGTCTCAAGGGTGCCTCTCTCAGGAAACAACATTTACTTTCAGGGGGGCCCGAGTGATCATCTTGGGTCCCGAGAGTTAGTCTCATTTGTGCAGCAGAGTGATGGTCTTGGGGGCCGCAGAGAGGTGATCTTGGATGCCCTCGAGAATCGGCTTCAGGTTGTCCTCCCCCACTCCCCCCCGGAGTTTTTGTCTAAGGGGCCCCAAGAATCAGCCTCGGGGAGCGCTCATAAGCTATTCTCAGAGGCCCCTCCCCCGAAGTCAGTCTCAGGGGCATCCGAGAGCTAATTTTGGGGCTCCGAGAGTAATCCCAATAATTTCTCCCGAGTTTTGGTCTCACGGGCTCCAAGCTGGCCTTAGCCCCTGAGGGCTAATCTGGGGCCTCCTAGAGTAGGTCTCAGAAGCGCCAATTGCTCAGTCTCAGGGAGACCCCCTGAGTGTTAGTCTCAGGGGGCGCCCCAATGTTAGTCTCAGATTGCTATCGGGAGTCATTTCCAGGGGCCCCCGAAAGTCAGTCTCAGGGGACCCCAAGAGCTAACCTGGATGCCCCGAGACTCTATGCCTGGGGCCACCCGAGAGCAGATCTGGGGGGTCCGATAGGTAGTCTCAGAGGTGCTGCCGAGAATTTATCTTAGGAGCTCCGAGATATACTCAGGGTCCACTCGGTTTTGGTCTAAGAGGCCCCGGTAATAAGGCCCAGGGGCCCCTGACAGCTAATCGGGGAGGGGCCGAAAATTAGCCTCGCGAGTGCCGCTAAGTGTTGGTCTTAGGAGGGCCTCAGAGCTAAACTGGGAATCCTGAGCTTATCTGGGGCTCACTTATACGGCCCCTGAGCTGAGCTGGGGGCCATGAGCTTAAAGTGGCCTCCTTAAGCTGTTCTGAGATGCTACATAGGGCCCCATGATACCTGGGGCCCCTTAGCTGAGCCGGGCTCCTAAGCTGATCTGGTCATCTGAGCTAATCTGAGGCCCGCTGTGCTGAACTGGGGACCCCGAGATGGTCTGGAATCCCTGAATGCTTTAGAGCCACTGAGCTGGAACCGTTGAGCTGTTCTAAGACCCTACATCAGCCGACTTAGGACCCTGAGCCTAGCTAGACCCCTAAAAGCTAATTTGGTCCCTTAGCTTATCTCAGGCGCCCTGTGATGAACTGAACAGACCCTGAGTTGGTCTGGGACACCTGCACTGTTATTAAGTCCGCTGAGCTGAGCTAGGGGCGATGAGTTTGAATGGGCTTCTTGAGCTGCTCTGAGCTCTACACCAGCCGACCTGGGGTCCCTGAGCTGAACTAGGCCGCCAAAGCTAGTTTTGGGCTCTAAATTAATATGAGGCCCCTCTGCTGAACTGAGCAGCCCCTGAGCTAGTCTGGCGCCCCCTGCCCAGCTATAGGACCCGCTGAGCTAAGCTGGGGGCCATGAGCTTGAGTTGGTCCATTGAGCTGTTCTGAGACCTTATATCAGCCAACTTGGGGCCCCTGAGCTGTGCTGGGCCCACAGCTAATTCGAGCCCTAAGCTAAGCTGAGGTCTCCTGTGCTTATATGAGGCCTCTGAACTGGTCTGGAGCCCCTGCACAGTTCTAGCGTCCCTGAGCTAAGCTGGGGGCCGATACCTTGAATGGCCCATTGAGCTGGTTTGATACCCTATATCAGCCGACCTGGGCCCCTGAGCTGAGCTTGTCTCCCACAGCTAATATGTGGCCCCTGTGCTGAACTGGGGTCCCCAGCTGGTCTAGCCCCCTTGAACTCTGCGAGAGTCACTGAGCTGGGATCCGTAGGCTTAAGCAGGTCACTTGAGCTGTTCTGAGACCCTATATAAGCCAACCTGGAGGGCCCTGAGCTGAGCCGGGCCCCTAAGCTAGCCTGGCTTCCTGAGACAATCTGGGGCGCCCTGTTCGGAGCTTTTAGGGTCCTGTGCTTATGGGGGGTCCCTTAATAAGGTGGTCCCATGAGCCGGTCCCTTAGCCCATGAGAAGGTTTGGGGCCCCAGAGCTGACTGATCTGGTTCCTGAGTCATGGTTTGGGCACTGGGGGCCTCTATGATGACTTGGCGGCTTCTGAGCAGCATAGGCATAAGAAACGGGAGAGTGGCGGGCCAGGGGAGCCACTGGCCCTCCACTGTTCTGTGGTGGACCGCTGCAACACATATACAAATATCAGCAACTTCAATATAAAACAAGAAACCCGGGCGGGCACGACAGCTTGTCTGAGAAGGTTCCAGTTTTGGCGTATGCCCTCTGCAAACCCCTGGACGAAAGCGCTTCATGAAAAAGGCCAAGGCACCTACTACTCGAGTGCTCCCAGATGGACCCCGAAAACTGGACCAAATCAAACTCTAGCCCAGACCGCTCCCAACACAGAGCGCTAATTCAGACACGCAACCCGCACCACAAGCCGAGCAGCAGCCGTCCCTCGGTCATCAACGGGCGTGAAGAGCCGTCTACAGGCCGTCTTCTACTACGAAGTGAAAAAACATCACCACAGAGCTATTCGATGCGAGGGAACTGTTGGAAAAGACGTAACTAACAAGTAATGTACGGAAATGCCTAGTGTAGGCCAGTGTGTATGCGTGTATTATCGACACCAAATGAACAGTTTTAAAACTGCTCATAATTATGGGCTCCATGGGCTGGGGCCTCCCCTTGAGGTAGGCCCCCTCTGGGGCTGGCCCCCCACTTTTCAACCGGTTCCTACGCCCCTGTAAGACGACACCCAAATTATTGAACCACAACAGTAAAACATTCTGTCCATGGAAACCAAGGTATATAATTTGTCCACCGATGCAGATTTTAAGGAAAAGGGTGTTCTTCAGGTAAGACATGATGTTATATATGTCAGCGGGAGGATGCTCCCCCAGGAGTGACTCCAGCGTCGGAGACGCCTGTAAACTCGTCCTCTTCATCTCGAGTGCCGGCACTCCACCTGGACATGTTTCATTGGTAAGTCGGTCGTCGCAACGAGGACACTCGGGTAGGGGGTACGGGTGTAGGGTGGGTGCACGATTCGGTGGCTGGGTACCACGCAACACTGTCTATTTCGATACCAACCTCACTCAGCCATGTCCGAATTCTGACGCCGGGGTGTCGGGCTGAGGAGCGTGAACCAGTATCGATAGGGCTTCAATGACGGTCGTCAAAAAACGTGTGTACGCAGTGTGTTCCGGGGTCTGGTTTAGTTTCAGGCCGTAACGCATTGATACGTATCGGCAACATAGGTCAAGCGGCCAGAGGTCGAAAAAATCTTCCAACTCGCCAACGATGTTGGGGACATGATGGGCAAGATTGTGCACACCTCAGCGTGAGAAGTTGACACTAAGCCTGTTAATACACTATTTAAGATTTAAAAAGGATCAGAGGGTCGGAAAAATTGGTTACAAAAGTTTGGTTTGAAATTCCATTGGTGACACTTGAACACATTGGCTTTCTCCGATCTCTGCAAGCGGCGTTTCGTGCATATCCAGGGGCGCCGCCACGGAAGTTTTACAGGGGAGGGGAGGGTCTCTGGCTGGTGCTGACCGGGGGAGGTAAATTTTGAGCATATTCGGTACGTGACAGCATTAAGGACGATGGACCCAAAAATTTGGGGAACGTCCCCTCGTGCTTGGTCAACGGGGGGAGGACACGTCCCCTCCGTCTCCCCGCTGTCGGCGCCCATGCGCATCTTCGAGGACGCCTGCGGCGGGTGATGAGCGGAGCGCACCGCTTATAATTTCCAATGCCTGATTTTGATTGTGTCCAGGATTCGCTTAATACCCGCCCCGGTAGGCCTCCGAGCCACCTTCGTCATGGTGAAGGGGGGTGTACAAACTACCCCCCCCCCATAGAACTCGGCTCCTATGCGGGTTGGCAAACGCTGGTCGATAGGTCATAAAAATTCAGGAAGAAACTACATCGGCCACTTTTTGGCTCAGGTCAATATTGAGGTCATGACAGGCCAAAGAAGGTGGCATGTTAGAGAAGGGTTTCGAGGTCCTTGCGTCTGACAGTGTTGATTTATAATAGTCTTTTAAGCACCATTCACTTCCTCTCGTTACGGCCAATCGAATATTGTATGGTATGACTATACTAGGTCAAAACATAATAATGATCCAACCAAAGGTCAGGTCAAGGTCACCATCGGATATAGCATAGTCAATATGCATATCAATCGACTCAAGTCAAGTTATTGACACATCAAATCAAGTTATTGAGCCAAGTCTGAAATCCTGCTTGACTAGCCCAAGATGACCTCTCAGACGTCAGAGGTCAAAGCTTGAAACATGAACCTATAAAGGTGCCTAGGTTCCTACGATTTGGGAATACAAAGGTATTCCAAGCAGTAACTACTGAAATAGAGTGATTTTTCAGTCAATTTCCGTTTTCCCAACGCAGTTCCAATGGAGAGGTCATGATCAGTACCTGACCCTAGGTCATCGATATGAAAAATCCCGGAATGTTTTTTAGTACACGGTGGGCTCATTACATGTCGTAAGTATGAATTCGATACTCACCTTTTCCTTTTTTATGCCACCTTAAACATTTTTAGAGGTAAAACCATTTGACCTGAACTGGTGAAGTGACCTGATATGAGGGGTATTCCACGACAAATCGACAAATCGATGGGTTGAAATAACACCCTCATATCTCAGATTTTCATGAAAATTTGGGACTAGGGTTCTCAGTGCCACTGAAAACGACTGTGGTATTTTTAGTTTCGTCCGGATAATCGTTTCGGAGTTATAGCCTCGGGCAATCCAGCATCGGACGTGTGCACAGAGGTCAAGAATCTCGCCAACTCGCCCACGCTCGTGGGTAGCCAAATGAGGTTCAAGGAACAGAACTTAGGTAGCCAATCACGGAGATTTGACAGAGATCAAGAATTGCACTTACCAGCACAAAACAAGTATTTCCACGATCTTACCGCCACGTAAAAAGAACTATCCATAATATGCAATGCTACCTTGACTGATATTAGGTAACATTATAACTTTAGTGACAGACGATACAAATTAGTGACAAATAATATATCCTTACTCACTCGCGTTATTTCACAGCTAAGTTAGAGATGGGTAGGTAACCACATCGGCAACGAAATTGACCCATATAAAGCCATGAGAAAAAGGTACTCTAAATTGCGATGAAATGAAAACAGTAATATTCATTATTTTATATGAATTTGACCATTTATTTTGAATAAAAAGAGAAAAATTTAAAATCTATATCAGGATTTATAGTGAAATTACTCTGCATAGGATAGTAAATCCACTGCTTACGTTGTACTTGAGGACTCGTTTTGCGGAATTAGAGACGGTCTGGTAGCCAGGCCGCCAACGAAAATTACGATTAGGGACCACCAGGTAGCCACTTGGGTAACCACAAAGTTTTGCGTTTCTGGCGCGGGAGTAGCGAGAAGAAAGCAGTCAGATATACGTGTTGTTGAAGCTGCTGTTTGGGTATCTTACTATGAGGCTGTAGATTTTGACTTAAATCAAAATAGGAGGTTTTGTTGCTAGTGGTAAACCCACTACCAATTCTTATATATTATGCCGCAGCCAGAGAAACGCAGGGCAAAGTGAACTCTGTCAGATCTCAAAAGCCCAGGAGAGTAGTGTGATTTGAGGGTGTCAATAAGAGCACACATTTTAATCATGTGCATGCGAGATATCAAAACTGTAGACCTGTGGAGATGAGAGTTGCAAGTTTTGGCTTTGCACCTAGAAAATTAGATGCTGTTTGGTGCCCATGAAGTCAGGTGAACTGCAGGTAGGTTTCTTTGGTGCCTACCTGCAGTTTTGGTGTCAATTTTATCAAATCAAACTTAACAAAATTGTAATGATTCCACAAAAGTTTCCATTCAGCAGGTGAATGTGGTGCTGCTTATTGATCTGCTTCAATATTTCTAGAATTTGCTGGATGATGGTTGTGGTATTAGGAGGTACTTGTCCTCTGGCTGAGTACCTATATTTGGTTGCATGCATTGGAGATATTTAAATTATATGTATTCTTTTAACAGAGTGTTAATTGAATGTATCCTTCAAGTAGCGTAAGTCTCAGCATGGTGACTGCTACAGCCAAATGGTGGTTGTCTGCTATCTTAGCAATGATGATCTAAGCAATGATTGATCATAGCAAGCAGTTGCAGTAAGGGTACTAGACTCTGACGGCACATATTATTTTTCATGTAATTTTGAATTAGGTACTTGATAACATTTTTGACTGATTAATATGCTCAGCTAATGGACGCATGCTTGTATTACAGCACACACAACTTGTAATCACTGCATATATACTTAACCTTTTGCTGTTTGGTACTAAGAGTATGCTATGTGTAATTCATTAGTCTCCAAATCACTGTAAATTTAATTACTTTCATAATTCCACTTTTTGAGAATACTTTTTCACTCACTAAGACAGTTATTCTGGGAGCCATTTAAAGCCTCAGTTCATGCAAAAGTTAATTTCGCTTCAGGTAGCCATGTTGGTCGCATCAAGGGATGTGGGTAGCCAACCTGACATGTTCTTGACCTCTGCGTGTGCATCGAACTTTTCGCTTGAGTTTTTAGCCGTTTAAATCAAAGGTGTTCCTTCAAGAGGTTACAGGAAAATAATAACAAAGGTCTGAACAATACAAATATGTAAGTTTAATTATATTAATTGGCACGAATATGTATAAAATCTAATTCCAGACTTTTGCAAAGATAAGCATACATATTTTTTATGTTTTTATTGACTTCAAAACAACTTCATGTGAAAGAGCATTGCTTAAACTACATATGACGCCAATAAAAAGAATGAAGACTACAGAGCAAAATCAGAAACGAGCACCGCAGACCAAGCCCAACACCGTCGCCGGCCACTCGGCCTGCAGTCGGCACGCCGCATAGACGCGTCCGGTTGGAAGTGGGGTAACGGGGAGGGGAGAACTGAGCAAGACTGCGCTTCGGTGACCTTGCGAATGAACTAGATGTGGTGTGGAGGCTACTATTGCTAACATAAAAATTTGGCCGTTCCGAAAAAAACTGAACGTATTACCGGAACATTCGGAACAATTCCGACACTCTGGTGCATTTGCTGGAAAATTTAGTGGGAAGATTATGCGTCAGAAGCCGATTACTACTGTTGTCTTAGTAGTTTTAGATAGTTTTCTTTTTCTACCCATACCCTTAACCCGCGCGGGGCTGAGGTCTCCAGCCGAACGCGCGGGGCTGGGGGTGTAAATTTTACCCCCTGTTATCTCCCGAACTAATGGTCTGATTTGGAAAATTCAAACGCCAATCGAAAGATCTCATCACAAACAACTAAAAACATGTACTTAATTTAAAGTTTGAGGTCAAGGTCAAGGTCAAACTGAGGTCAGCTGTCAAAAGCGTGGTTTTTGATGTTGCAATGCTACGGAGATCAGGCAATGGAAGCTATGAGCTTCATACTTCATGGAAAGCCTTCACTTGAATGCAGCAAGGTGCTTTGAGACCGTTAGGCTGGTGGCATGACCGGGTCAGGTCAAGATGAGGTCACTAAAGGTCACCATATTTTTGTATCCAAATGTGGTCATGCGATACATGTTTTTGAGCCATTTTGCATGCAGAATTCAGCTATGATGTTCAAAGAATCATATCTGAAATACTCTGGTCTCAACTTGCACAGCCGGGGTCAAGGTAGGTCATCAGAGGTCAACTTTTTAAGTTCATACTTTTTGCCAAATGACACATGATTTTGGACCTGTTTTGTCTCAGCAACACTATAAAAGTAGTGTAAAGCGTGTACGAGGTCATCCTGGGTCATCCTGGGTCACTATGATTCACTAAATAAAGACAGTATTGATCAGCCCTAAAAATCAGAGCGTGAGTCGCTGAGCTTTCGCAGCTCTCCAGGCTAAAGTTATAAAGCTAGAGACTCAAAATTTGTCATGCATATGCACTGTATGGTGTTTTACCAAATAAATTCCGGGTTTTTGAAAAATCTTGAAAATTTTAGAAATTTTGTAACTTTTTCCAAAAAAATATTTTCTTAAAAAATATTTTTTTCCAAAACCAAAATTTTGAAAATCCGAGATAGCCATTTTGAAGACCACAATAATACCTATCGTTTGATGCAAGAAAATTGGAAATCAGTTCAGAACTGTAGCTTCAGCAGCTCTTTAAACATTGCGCGATTTTGGTACAAAAATCGCCTGTAGTGACGTCACATTTTTGCTTATTTCTCAAAAAGTTTCCAACCAATTTTATTTTTATTTGGCAGAAATGTGTAAAATTTATGTAAGAAAAGGTACTTAAAATTTGGCGGCGCTGCGGGCCGCTGTTTTTGAGATGTCGCAAAAATTCGCGAGGGGGGGTCAAATTTACCCCCCAGCCCCGCGCGGGTTAAAAAGTTATATATCCCAGTTCAATTTATATTAGAAAGCACACATCACAAATAAACAAAAAGCCACATAGCGTCCAGGCCGACAACTGCTTTTCGAACATATAAGATTAAGACATGCTGCTTTATTTAAGATATGACCCACGGATCGGAAGAACGACTCCATCACATGGTGCCATTGAACTTCACAGATTCAATTTGCAACTTGAACCTTCTGTCCCTCATCATTCGAGAGCTCATGGACAATAACGGTCTCCGAATTAACCGGTACGAACTTGTGAATCTTCAATGTTCCTTTTCTCGCGACTGCCTTATTGAAGCGTTTTCTGAGCTCAGTAGCTAATTTGAGTACTTTTTGTTGAAGCATTTTGGGTAGAGATCGAGGCAAGCAATGGAACACTGCTTTCCGTGTCCCCTTCTAAGCATGTTTGCTGAGATCATAAGGGGAAGGGTAACTCTCCTGCCAGTAAAGGTGGCCCGGGGCCTCATACCAGCGCGTGTTAAAAAGCACACTGGAGCGGAGCCCCGGAGGCCCCACCTACTTTTTTCTAGGTGGCCGGAGAACCCTTCGTGGCCAAAAAAACGCTATTTCGCTACTTTTAAGAATATTCAATGGCACATCGATTGGTCAAATAACCTTGAACATCGGCCCTTAATTTTGTAATTATAGGCTTTCAAAATAAAACCCTTTATTTTGAGATCGCTGCAATCGTGCGGTTGCACCAATTCGCGTACATCAAAGACCAACTGGCAACGTTATAGTGCCATATAAAACGAGATTATATGTCAATTTCACCCCTCATGAAGGTCAAGGTCACATTTCAAGGCCATACCAGCATTCTCAAAGTCATTGGTCCGGTGCTTCCGGTCGCATGGCGTTACCCAGTATGACGTATATTATGCTACAACGTCATAGTTAAGCTAAATAAATGTAAATGTCAAAGTCACAGGTCAAATTAAAATGTCATGGGTAAAGTTCAATGCCCAATACTCATTTCCCGTCCAACGGTTGCTATGGTGCTAGCCATTGTGTAAATAAGGGGAATAAGTCATATTGTGACGTCATTGGTCAATGACCTTGAATGACCTTAACCCCAAAAATTAGGTTTACAATTCTTGGGACGTTCTCACTATGACCTTGCTCTGTTTTTAGTGCATTCTGGACTTCTTTGAGCTTAATCGCGGCATTTCCGGATGGATACCCAGCACGGCTAATACTTGAACCTTATTGACCTCGTTTGAACTTGACGATACTGACCTAGGTCAATTAACATCAGTCATAATATAGATTTCAATAGTTCCCACCCAGTCCCCAACCGGAGTTTTTCTAAGCCTCCTAGTTTCCGAGCGCTCAGGGGGCCTACCAGTCCCCCCTTCAGTGCCCGTAAGTGTCGGACGCCTCTTCAGTGCGGGTGTTAAGGAATGGGACATTGATTACAATTCATTGTTTTAAATACATCCTTACCCTCATTGCCGACCAATTCCACCATTGAAACCTTTTTCGTGACCAGAGACGCTTGATAGTTGCAGCGACGACGGGCCGCGCTGGCGCACGAACCTCACAAAAGTGGGGATCGGGACGTTTGGGAGCTCAGATCTCGCTTTCTGTTAAAGTCTCCATTCTTTTTATTACTGAATATTATAGGGAAATATATAAAGAGTAATGTGAGCCTCAACAAATTTAAAATAAGTCATAGGGAAATATTTTTTATATATTTTGAAAAATTGAAGAATGTATAATATATTTAAAATTCAATTTTTTGAATCATATTTGTCATGAGCCAAAATTCGTAATTCGTCCTTAAGATACCTAGATGAAGTTTTTATCCCATTTGTAGAAGCATACAGGTAAAACTTCGTCTTGAAAAAAGACATGCAAGTGAGTATGGTCAAAATGCCTGAAGGTATAATTTTCAAACCGTAAGTCAGGGAGGAAAATGAATACGAGAATCGTCATCAGCTCCATCAATAGCCCCCCTGACAAAAATACACCGAAATCTGCGACATGAGGGTGGTATCGACTTGTCGATTTGTCGTGGAATGCCCCATGACCCAGACTTAAACTTGTGGGGAACGTTGCGGAATTGAGCGAGAATAAGGTGCACTAAGTACTGCGGGTGCAAAGTCGTATACCACACACCCATATTACAGCTTTGATCTGATAAGAGATCTGTACAGAGTTATAAGTGCTTTCCGGTTTGATTCGTAAGTCATACGAGTCTGAATTTTAACAATGTTAAGGCAATTAAAAACATATCTACCTTAGTCCCTTAACGTGGGAAGCATACGTGAGTCTGCGGTAGAGCAGACTCTATCGAATCTATTTCTCTATCGAAAATACTTAAACCATTTTTTGTCAGGTCACATTTGAGGCCACTAGAGGTAAATACATGCCGTCATAGGGATAACATGTAAATGAAGGTTTTCGGTCATTACATCTGAACAAGTAAAGAAAGGGAAAAACAATTTAAACACTTTGAATCCTCGCAGCAAGCCAAATCTAATTATATATAGCATAACCTTGTTAGGTCAAATATTAGACTTGACGTGACCTCAGGTCAGGTCAAGGTCAAATTAGGTAAAATGCATATCATTAGAACCGCAGGACACGGAAAATATAATGCAGTTACAGTAAAGGCTCTATCGCCATCCATTATGAAGTTATTCTGTTAAAACCATTTCCCCATGTATTTCCAATGGAGAGGTCATTGCTCGTACCTGACCTTAGGTCATCAAGATAAAAACCCGAAACAAATTTTAAAGAACTCGGTGCGGCAATTATGTGATATAAGCTATGATTGGATAAGTTCATCCTCCTCTGACTTATGCTATCTTAAGCTTTAAGTCCGGTCACTTGACCTGTAATAGTGACCTGACCTGAGATGACCTAACCTTAAAATGTTGAAAAAAATTAAAAAATGATAAGGAAAAAGGTATGACAAGTACGACGGCGCTGCGTGCCGCCCTTTTTATGATGCTACCTCGAAAAAAACCCGAGGGGGGATACCCACCCCGCCCTCTATCGATGCGCGTGTTAATCGCTATTTCCTGCAAAGTTATTGACCCAAGGCTGGAAACCTACTTAACTACCCCCAGATGACCTCTCAGAGGTCAGAGGTGAAAAACTGCAGCATGAACCTGGAAAGTGGCCCAGGATACTATTATTTGGAGAATATGAAGTTATCTCAGCAGTATCTACACAAGTGCAGCACAGTTTCTGTTTACCCATGCATTTCCAATGGAGGTGTCATTATCTGTATCTTACCCCAGGTCATCGATATTTCAAAATACCGGAACATATTTTGTACTGCACGGTGGGCCCATTATGTGATATGAGTTCCAATTGAATATATTTACCATGTTCTTACTTGTGCTATCTTAAACTTTTTTGAAGGTGAGGTCACTTGACCTGCACTGGTAACCTGACCTGATATGACCTAAGCTTAAAATGTGGCGAAAATTTGCAGAATTGATCAATGATAAGGTGTACAAGGTACTGTGGCGCTTAACGCCGCCATTTTTTCCTGCCGCTTAAAAACCCGGGGGGAGTGTTCAAACACCCTCCATCGGGACGAGGGTTAATCATATTTTTTCTAGCAACTCGAAATGGGAGACGAATCCAAACCTTTGCCGTTGGTTTGGTCTTTGAATGGAAAGCGATTAGAACGTACCGTTCGCTTTTTAATCTGGTCCTCAAAGAAAACGTGTTAGCAGAAGACAATACCAGTGCATGAAAGCAAATTACTTTTCAATGTTCAAGCCTAGCGTATTCCCCTTCTGAAACTCCTGATAACCCCAGCAGTTGGTGCATCATTGTAGCCCAAAAAGACGATTACACTAGAAATATTTTGATGATAAAAATAAACCACCACAAACTTTTGAGACATGCTTCGACATGGCGATAGCTGGGTCCAGCATGCTATTTCTGCAAAATTGACACATTGTATACGCTGTTCCTCCTCCCTCCCCTCACTCTATCCATCTCTCTCTCTCTCTCTCTCTCCCCTTTCTCGCATTCGCACTCGCTCTCTCTCTCTCTCTCTCTCTCTCTCTCTCTCTCTCTCTCTCTCTCGGGGAAACCTGCGTGTTTCCGAATAAATATTGAACTCTGTGGGAAAAATATTTTTCCTGATTTCTGGTCAGTCTGTGATAGGCACCTTCACGCATGAAATATTTAATAACCCAACATCCCTCGCGGACAGCATTAATACAGCCAGAATAAATTACGATTCTTGGCAGCGTACTTGTATTTTTCTGTAGCGCTACCAGTAAGATGGCTACATCTCGCCAAGCATGTCGTCATACTGTCACTCTCTTATTTGGCATGACGGTTTTATGTCACAAGCACCCCCCCCCCTCCTCCCGCCTTCACTTACCCTTTGGGCCGTGCCCCGTTCCTCTCCACTCAGCAGAAACCCATCTCGAAACTCCTCACTTCAAGGAACTCGGCCGCCGGCTGGCCTGTGCCGACTCCGCCGCCGTCTCGCCTGTACCGAACGGCAGCCTTAGATAGTGGAGCGGGTAACCAAGTCGATAGAGAAAAATGCATGGGTAGGAATATCTGAAAATGGCACTACACAGCTATTTTCTGAAGCACACTTTAAGACACTATCACTTCCGTTGAAAAATTCCCACTGAATTTCTCCCAATGCAAGTGAACGCGCCTCCGCCAATCAGCGTCCACCATGCGCCGGCAACCGTATCATGCCCGCGGGGCACAGAGGTGAGAGGTCACGCTGGCCACCGCTGGCGCCGCGGCAGCGGCGCTTCTGTATGGAGGGGTCGGGATGCGCATTATAAAGCGAACATATGAGGTGGATATTACGTTGGTGGAAATTTGTTTCTGTTCTTGAACTGAAGCAGGATAAGTAGTGTACGAAACAATTTGTGCACATGGCTGGATATATGAGTGGGGTGCTTGGACCCTGTGTAGAGTTGACAGCATTGGAAAGTATAAATTAATTGAATGGTTATAGGTCAACATGATTGATAGCAAAATTGCTGGCGTTGATTTTGAGAGCGAAGTGTTGTTTTTCTAATTAGATTATTTATTAAATAGTTTTATGGATTGCGATTTTGTGTCTGAAAAATGGTTTCTCGGCTGCGACAACGGGTTCCAAAATTCAACCAAAAAGAAAAAAACAAATCTGGAGGATTGGAGGGGACAAGTGATTGCTATACCACTCCCTGGATCTGTCCTTGCGAATTGTTTGTTTTGCAAGATATCCCGATATAGGTACGTTTCCAATAGCGCGAGAAGTTATAAAGTTCCTGTTAATGATGAGGAAAACAAGTTTTCAGTACTTACATTTACAGTGCGGAATCAGGCAGACAATTATAGTTCTCACCGGCAACGTAGATTTTCAATCAGAGTGGGGAAGGGGCCCGGCAGTCCTCTGTTCCTACGCTTATGGGTAGGACAACGTGTGTTTGTTTGAACATGATCACCAGAGTTCTGGAATTCAGAAAGAGTACAGAGAATACGAATTTCAGAGGTGAAAAATAAGAAACGATTCCAATGGATCGGTGGCGTTTCTAGGCCGCAGAGTGGGCAGTGAAGGGTCAGCTCGAAGTTTCATCGAGAGGGTCAAACCCGTCATCAGTAACGGGACACGTACGGGCATGCGCGTAGAAAACGGGGGATGCGCCCGCCCACTAATCGCAAATCAGATGGGAGGTGACCCAATTATGGACACCCACTAATTTTGTTTGCATTTTCTCCTTTACTTGCGTGAAACTACATGCGTGTGTTGATTGAGTTGCATCGTCGTTAGTGTTTCATTTGCAGCCTAAATTCTCAGAACTTGCCTCTCACCCGCTCCCCCGGTCTTAGTCCGTTCGAGGTAACTTGTGCAGGGGCACAATCTGGAGCAAATGGGCGCCAATTTTGGGTGGTGCAGCCTATCTGATGATCGCCAGACTTAAGCCAGCTCCCCATGCATTTCCAAAGGAGAGGACATGGCCCGGGCTTAACCTCGGTCATCGATATAGAAGTATATTATTATTGCAGTTTGTATTCAGTGACCTTACTGTGTGAGCTGACTCTTAGATCGATTAATTGAGTTGATCTTACTTCTGCGCCTATTAAAATTGTGGTTAGGGCACTCATTTTGGACTGGCGACCTGATCTGACATTTCCTTGGTCTAAGATCTTCTTCGAAGCTGTAAAATACCGGGTAGCAGCATTCGACTCACTGTGTTGAGAATGGTGAGCCGACTCGACATAGCCCAGATTCAGAAGAAAGTCGACGCAACTCCGATTCAAATAAGTGTTGAGTCGGAGTCAACTCCGACTCAGAATGATGGCCAAGTATGCACGGAAAAATGTTCATTTCCTTTAATAATATTCCAGTACATTTATTCTGTATTCTGTATTCTGTATTGGTAAAAAAACATCAACAGGCATTGCCCAATTACTGATGCAGTCATGTGATTTAAAACAGTAAAGTCAGATAATAAATACATTCAGCAATGGAAGCATTCCACGAACATCCATAACGCACAACATTTGCACAAATGCCTATCCTGAGAAAGTTCCTAAGGTTGCCGTGAATTTGATAGCATTAGTTTTAAATGTGTAGCCCGAGTCTGCGAAGAAATCAACATTACGAAATGCGTTGAAGAAACTGTTACATGTGACGGCCACGCGGATGAAGAGGCTGCGCTGCACAGTACCAACACGCGCAAACCGACCTGCCCACAAAGAGGGAGAACGCGACGTTCGACGCGGCACAGACAAACCGAACTCGGAAACCAGATCGGAACAATCCAACTTTCCGTGATGAAGATTAAACAAAAACAAGAGGTCATGCTGAGCAAAACGAGCCTTAACACGCGCATTGACGGGGGGGCGGGTACCCGCCCGCCCCTCGGGTTTTTCGGAGATAGTAGAAAAACGGCGGCGCGTAACGCCGCCGTACTTGGTATAACTTTTCCCTCGTCATTTTTACAACTTTTGAGAAAATTTTAAGGTTAGGTCATCTCAGGTCAGGTCACCAGTACAGGTCAAGTGACCCGACCTCAAAAAAAGTTTAAGATAGCATAAGTCGGAGCAGGGTGAACTTATCCGATTGAATTTCATAACACATAATGGCCCCACCGAGTTCTCTAACATATGTTCCGGTATTTTTGATATCGATGACCTAAGGTCAGGTACGAGGCATGACCTCTCCGTTGGAAATACATGGGAAAAATGGTTTTTACGGAATAACTCAGTAACGGATGGTGATAGAGCATTTATTTTAGCTGCATTAGACTCGCCTGGGCTTTGCAGTTCTAATGATATGCATTTTATATAATTTGACCCTGACCTGACCTCAGGTCAGGTCAAATCCTTGATTTGACCTAGCAAGGTCAAATTATATATCATTCGATTCGGCTTGCTAAGAGGATTCATATAGTTCAAGTCGTTTTGCTCTATCTTTACTTGTTCAGATGTAATGCCCGAAAAACTGAATTTTACATGTTATCCCTATGACGGGCATGTTTTGACCTCTCGTGACCTTAAATGTGACCTGACAAAAAAATGGTACAAATGTTTTCGATGGAGAAGTGGATGGGCAGGCCCAACGCCGTTTACCGTTTTTCGCTACCTACCGTGGTTCTCGAGATCTTAGGGGGGCGGGTACCCGCCCCCCCCGTCAATGCGAAGGTGGCTCAGACCCCCGTCAATGCGCGTGTTAAGAACATTTGATACCAATTAAGAATATTAGATGCATGCCAATAGAGAAACCTGGAGCCCAAAAGATAATCCAATTGAGCATCTTTGATCCCAATTGAGAATCATGTATCCAAATTCAGAACCCTGTATCCCGAAATAGAATGTTGGATACCAATTGAGAACCGTTTATTGCGGGTAGTAATCTTGGAGCTTAATATAAAATTTTAATTCCCCATTCAGAATCTGGGATCCCAATTGGGAATCTTGAATCCTAATTAAGAGTGTCTGATCCGAATTGAGAATTATGTATCCCAATAGAGAATCTTGAATTCCCATAGAGTATTTTGGATCCGAATTGGAAATCTTGGATCATCTTGAATCTCCTGTTGACGTGTTCAGAGATTCAGCCGGCTATAGACGTGTGCAGAGACTCAGTGAGCCCTAGACGTGTTCAGAGATACAGTTGCTGTGAAAGTGTTTAGAGTGTCTACCGCTGTAGACGTGTGCATATATTCAGCCTGCCGTGAAACTAGCCTGACCTAACCTAGCCTAACCCAACGTAACCTAACGTAACCTAACGTAATCTAACCTAACATAACCTAACTAGACCTAACCTAGCCTAACCTAACGTAACCTAACGTAATCTAACCTAGCCTAACCTAACCTAACCTAACTAGACCTAACCTGACCTAACTTACCTAACCTAACTTAACCTAACCAAACCTAACCTAATCTTATCTATCCAAATTCCAATTGAGATTGCAATAGAGAATCTTGGATCCCAGTCGGAAATCCTGGATCCTTAATGATATTCTTGGATCTCAATGTAAAATTTTTGATTCATAGGGAGAATCTTGGATTGCAATAGAGAATCTTGGATCCCATTGAGAGTCATGGATCCTAAATGGGAAAATTGAATCCCAATTGAAAATCTTTGTTTCAAATTGAGGATTTTGTATCCCAATTGAGAATCTAGGATCCAAATAAAGAATCTTGGATCCCAATTGAGAATCTTGGATCCCGACTTATAATCTTGCATACCAAATGAGAAACATTGATTGCAGTTAAGAATCTTCGATCCCAATAGAAAATCTTGGATCCCATTGAGAATCTATGATCCCAATTGGGAAACTTGAAAGCCAATTGAGAATTTTTGTTTCAAATTGAGAATCTTTTACCCCAATTGAAAATCTTGGATCCCAATCAAGAATCTTGGATTTCAATTGAGAATCTTGGATCCCATTTTTAGTCTTGGGTACCAATTGAGAACCACTATAACAGGTAAAAATCCTGAGTTCCAATCTAGAATCTTGAATCCCCATTCAGAATATTGGATCCCAACTGGGGATCTTGAATCCCAACTAAGAGTCTTTGATCCAAACTGAGAATCTTGAATCCCAATTGAGAATGTTGGATCCTGATAGAGCATCTTGAATTACCAAAAAAAACGGTATGAATCTATGAAAACCGTAAACGGTGTTTGGTTGCCCATCCACTTCTGCATCGCAAATATTTGAACCATTTTTTGTCAGGTAACATTTAAGGTCACGAGAGGTCAAAACATGCCGTCAAAGGGATAAAATGTAAATTAAGTTTTTCGGCCATTTCATCTGAACAAGTAAAGATAGCGCAAAACGACTTGAACTATATGAAACCTCTCAGCAAGCCGAATCGAATGATATCTAATTTGACCTTGCTAGGTCAAATCAAGGATTTGACCTGACCTGAGGTCAGGTTGGGGTCAAATTATATAAATGCATATCATTAGAACAGCAAAGCCCAGGCAAGTCTAATGCAGCTAAAATAAATGCTCTATCACCATTTGTTACTGAGTTTTTCCGTAAAAACCATTTTTCCCATGCATTTCCCATGGGAAGGTCATGCCTCGTAGATGACCTTAGGTCATCGATATAAAAAATACCGAAACATGTTTTAGAGAACTTGGTGGGCGCATTATGTGATATGAGTTTCAACCAAATAAGTTCACCCTGCTCCGACTAATGCTATCTTAAACTTTTTTTGAGGTTAGGTCACTTGATCTGTACTGGTGACCTGACCTGAGGTGACCTAACCCTAAAATTTTCACAATAGTTGTGAAAATGATTAGGGAAAAGGTATGCCAAGTACGGCGGCGCTAGGCGGCGTAATTTTTCTGCTATCTCCCTAAAAGGCACAAGGGGGCGGGTACCCGCCCCCCCGTCAATGGGCGTGTTAACCTTACCTAACCTAACCTAACCTAACCTAACCTTACCTCACCTAATATAACCTTACCTAACCTAACCTAACCACCCCGGGTCACCCAAGGTCAGGTCACAAGACGAGGTCACCCAAGGTCACCTCACTTCACCTTTAGAGCTCTGTAAGAGCTACATTTCAAAGTCGATCGATTTGAAACTTCCTACACATCATGACCCCTCCAAAGTGTATATCCGGGATTTTTCGACTTCGTGCCCTGAGGTCAGGTCACGAGGCGACCTCTCCTATTGACAAAGCATGGGGAAAAGCTATTTCATGATATAAAAGCCACAAAAATGATTGCAAATACTCAGACTGCTCAGAACAACGTTTTTGGACACCCTTTCACGGATCCCAGGGGTCATATTTGCCCTTTGACTTTTCCAAGGTCATCCAAGGTCACCAGAGGTCAAAAACAGTATTTTGACAATAACTTTTGCCCTAATTGAGCTAGAGCGGTGAAACAAACACCATCGTGTTTGTCTTGTCACTAGCTTTCATTTGATATACGGCAAGGTCACTTTTTGACCTTTCGTGACCTCAGGTCATATTAGGTCACGAGGTGACCTCTGGCGGTCAAACCACTGGCGGGAGGTCTTTACGTTCCACATAGCAGAAAACGTACTGGCAATTTGCTATCAAATGTACTTTACCAGGCTTCAATAGCTCTAATGACATAAGAGCTATGCCCAGTTTGCTTAATCATTGCATATTTGAGTGAAAATAGCCGATATTGACCTAATTTGACCTCTGGAGGTCAAACCATTGACCTGAGCACTAAAACATGCGAAGTAATTTCTTACTGAATTCACGCGAGCTTTCTATTGCACTTTGCAGATTTGCGCTAACGCCCATATTTTCGGAGTTAGAGGGGGCATCGATGGCCCCCGGTGGGGCGAAGGTGGCGCCGGACCCCCGGTGGGGCGCGGGTTAACCTAACCCAACCAAACCTAACGTAGCCTAGCCTAACCTGACCTAACCTAACATAACCATATCTATCCAAATTCTATTCCAGATCCCAATAGAGAATTTTTGACTCCAGTAGAGAATCTTGAGTCCCCCTGGAGTGTCTTGCACCCCAATGGAGAATCTTGGATCCCCGTAGAATACTTTGATATCAATTAAGAACGTTTGATCCCAACGGAGAATCTTTGATCCCAATTAAAAATTTTTTCCAATTGAAAATCATGTTAGGTTAGGTTAGGTTAGGTCAGGATAGGTTAGGTTAGGTTAGGTTAGGTTCAGAATTCAGAATCCTGTATCCCGAAAAAGACTCTTGGATCCCAATTGAGAACACAATTGTTTGTAGTTGAGAATCTTCGATCCCAATAAAGAATCTATGATCCAAATTGGGAAACTAGAATCCCAATTGGAGTCTTAAGTCCAAATGGGAATCCTGGATCCCAATTCAGAATCTTGGATCCCGATTTATAATCTTGGATACCAAGTGAGAACCGTTCATTGCAGGTAATAATCTTGGATCTTAATATGGAATCTTAAATCCCAATTAAAAATCTGGGATCCCAATTGGGAATCTTGAATCCCAATTTATAATCTTGGATACCAATTGAGGAACATTGATTGCAGTTACGAATCTTCGATCCCAATAGAGAATCTTGGATCCTATTAAGAATCTATGATCCCAATTGGTAAACTTGAGATCCAATTGAGAATCTTTGTTTCAAATTTAGACTCTTGTATCCCAATTGAAAGTCTTCGATCCCAATAAAAAATCTTGGATTCCAATTGAGAGTCATGGATCCTAATTGGGAAAATTGAATCCCAATTGAAAACCTTTGTTTCAACTTGAAGATATTGGATCCCAATAAAGAATCTTGGATTCCAATTGAAAATTTTGGATCCCAATTTACAGTCTTGGGTACATATTGAGAACCATTTATAACAGGTAAAAATTTTGGATCCCAAGATCGAATCTTAAATCCAATTTCAGAATTTGAAATCCCAATGGGGAATTTTGAATCCTAATTAAGAGTCTCTGATCCGAATTGGGAATCTTGGATCCCAATAGAGAATCTTAAATCCCCATAGAGTATTTTGGATCCGAATTTGCAATCCTGGATCGAAATCCTGGATCTTGGATCCCCTTTAGACGTGTTCAGAGATTCAGCCGGCTATAGACGTGTGCAGAGACTCAGCCCGCCGTAGTTGTGTTCAGAGATACAGTTGCTGTGGAAGTGTTTAGAGTTTCTTCCGCTGTAGACGTGTGCATATATTCAGCCTGCCCTGGAACTAACCTAACCTAACCTAACCTAACCTAACATGACCTAACCTGACCTAACCTAACCTAACGTAACCAAACCTAACATAACCTAACCTAACCTTATCTTACCTGACCTAACCTAAGCTAACCTAACTTATCCTAACCTAACTTAACCGAACTTAACCTAACCTAACGTCTCCAAATTCCATTATAGAACCCAATAGAGAATTTTTGACCCCAGTAGAGAATCTTGAGTCCCCTTTTAGTGTCTCGGATACCAAAGGAGAATCTTGGATCCCCGCAGAATACCTTTGATCTCATATGAGAACCTTGGATCCCAATAGAGAATCTTTAATCCAAATTAAAAATCTTGGATCCAATTAAGAACCTTTGATACCAATTAGGAATTTTGGATGCATGGCAATAGAGAAACTTGGAGCCCAAAAGATAATCCAATTGAGTATCTTTGATCCCAATCGAGAATTATATATCCAAATTCAGAATCCTGTATCCCGAAATAGAATCTTGGATCCCAACTGGGAACCCAATTGATTGCAGTTAAAAATCCTCGATCCCAAGAGAGAATTTTGGATCCTCATTGAGAATCCATGATCCCAATTGGGAAACTTGAATTCCAATTGAAAATCTTTGTTTCAAATTGAGAATCTTGTAGCCCAATTGAGAATCTTGGATCCCAATTTATAGTCTTGGATACCAATTGAGAACCATTTATAATAGGTAAAATTCTTGGATCCCAATATAGAACTTTGAATCCCCCGTCAGGATCTTGGATCCCAATTGGGAATCTTGAATCCCAGCTACGAGTCTTTGATCCAAACTGACCGTCTTGGAGCCCAATTGAGAATCTTGGATGCCAATAGAGAATCTTGAATCCCCATAGAGTATTTTCAATCCGAACTGGAAATATTGGATCCTAATCTTAGATCTTGGATCCCCCCGTTGACGTGTTCAGAGATAAAGCCAGCCGTAAACATGTTCAGAAACTCACACTCCTGTAGACAAGTTCAGAATTTCAGGCCACTGAAGACCTGTGTAGAGGTTCAACCTGCTGTAGACATGTTCAAAAATTCAGTTCCTGTAGACGCTTTCATAGATTCATCCTGCCATACCCGTGTTCAGAGATTGAGGCCGCCGTAGACGTGTCCAAAGACTTAGCCCGCCAAAGACGTGTAAAGAGATTCAGCCCACCGTAGAACTAAGCTAACTTCACGTAACGTAACGCAACCAAACCTAACCTAACTTAACCTAACGTAATCTAACCTAACCTAACCTAACATAACATAACGAATTGAGAACCGTTTATTGCAGGTAAAAATATTGGATCCCATTATCGAATCTTAAATCCAATTTCAGAATCTGGGATCCCAATTGGGACTTAAGAGTCTCTGAGTCTCTGGGGATTAAGAGTCTCTGATCCGAATTGGGAATCTTGGATCCCAATAGAGAATCTTGAATCCCCATAGAGTATTTTGGATCCGAACTGGAAATCCTAAATCCCAATCCTGGATCTTGGATCCCCTTTAGACGTGTTCAGAGATTCAACCGGCTATAGACGTGTGCAGCGACTCAGCGCGCCGTAGTCGTGTTCAGAGATACAGTTGCTGTTCATAGATCCCCTGTTCATAGCCTTTGGTACCAATTGAGAACCATTTATAAGAGGTAAAAATATTCGATCCCAGTCTAGAATCTTGAATCCCCATTCAGGATCTTGGATCCCATTTGGGAATCTTTAATCCCAAATAAGAGTCTTTGATCCAAACTGAGATTCTTGGATCCCAATTGAGAATCTTGGATCCCAATAGAGAATCTTGACTCCCGATAGAGTATTTTGGATCCAAACTGGAAATTTTGGATCCTAATCGTAGATCTTTTATCCCCCGTATACGTGTTTAGAGATACAGCCAGCGGTAAACATGTTCAGAAATTCAGACTCCTTTAGACGTGTTCAGAGATTCAGGCCGCCGTAGACGTGTCCAAAGATTTAGCCCGCCAAAGACGTGTGCAGAGATTCAGCCCACCGTAGAACTAAGCTAACTTCACGTAACGTAACGTAACCAAACCTAACCTAACTTAACCTAACGTAATCTAACCTAACCTAACCTAACATAACCTAACGAATTGAGAACCGTTTATTGCAGGTAAAAATGTTGGATCCCATTATCGAATCTTAAATCCAATTTCAGAATCTGGGATCCCAATTGGGACTTTTGGATCCTAATTAAGAGTTTCTGATCCGAATTGGGAATCTTGGATCCCAATAGAGTATCTTGAATCCCCATAGAGTATTTTGGATCCGAATTGGAAATCCTGGATCCCAATCCTGGATCTTGGATCCCCTTTAGACGTGTTCAGAGATTCAGCCGGCTATAGACGTGTGCAGAGACTCAGCAAGCCGTAGTCGTGTTCAGAGATACAGATGCTGTTCATAGATCCCCTGTTCATAGTCTTGGGTACTAATTGAGAACCATTTATAAGAGGTAAAAATATTCGATCCAAGTCTAGAATCTTGAATCCCCATTCAGGATCTTGGATCCCATTTGGGAATCTTCAATCCCAAATAAGAGTCTTTGATCCAAACTGAGATTCTTGGATCCCAATTGAGAATCTTGGATCCCAATAGAGAATCTTGACTCCCGATAGAGTATTTTGGATCCGAACTGAACATTTTGGATCCTAATCGTAGATCTTGTATCCCCCGTATACGTGTTCAGAGATACAGCCAGCGGTAAACATGTTCAGAAATTCAGACTCCTTTAGACGTGTTCAGAGATTCAGGCCACTGAGGGCCTGTGTAGAGGCTCAGCCCGCTGTAGAAATGTTGAAAAATTCAGTTGCTGTAGACGCTTTCATAGATACAGCTTGCCATACCCGTGTTCAGAGATTCAAGCCGCTGTAGACGTGACCAAAGATTTAGCCCGCCATAGACGTATGCAGAGATTCAGCCCACCGTAGAACTAACCTAACCTCACGTAACGTAATCTAACGTAACTAACCTAACTTAACGTAACCAATTGAGAACTGTTTATTGCAGGTAAAAATATTGGATCCCAATATAGAATCTTAAATCCCCATTCAAGATCTTGCATCCCAAATGCGAATCTTCAATCCCAATTGAGAGTCTTTGATCCGAGGTGAGAATCTTGGATCCCAATTCAGAATCTTGGATTGCAAAAGAGAATCTAGAATCTCCGTAGAGTATTTTGGATCCAAATTGGACATCCTGGATCCCAATCTTGGATTTTGGATCCCGTTTAGACGTGTTCAGATATTCAGCCTCCCATATTCGTGTTCAGAGACTCAGCCCGCCGTAAACGTGTCCAAAGATTCAGCCTGCTATAGACAAGTGCAGAGATTCAGCCCACCAGAGCCGTTTTCAGAAATTCTACTCTCCGTTGACGTGTTCATAGGTTCAGCAGCTTAAAAAGTGTTCAGAGTTTCTGCCGCTGTGGACGTGTGCATATATTTAGCCTGCCGCAGCACTAACTTAATGTAACCTAACGTAATCTAACCTAACCTAAACTAACCTAAACTAACTTAGCCTAACCTACCCTAACCTACCCAAACCTACCCAAACATAACCTAACCTAACCTGCCCTAGCCTAACTTAACACGCGCATTGACGGGGGTCTAAGCCACCTTCGCATTGACGGGGGGCGGGTATACGCCCCCCCCCTAAGATCTCGAGAACCACGGTAGGTAGCGAAAAACGGTAAACGGCGTTGGGCTGCCCATCCACTTCTCCATCGAAAACATTTGAACCATATTTTTGTCAGGTCACATTTAAGGTCACGAGAGGTCAAAACATGCCCGTCATAGGGATAACATGTAAAATTTAATGTTTCGGGCATTACATCTGAACAAGTAAAGATGGAGCAAAACGACTTAAACTATATGAATCCTCTTAGCAAGCCGAATCGAATGATATCTAATTTGACCTTGCTAGGTCAAATCGAGGATTTGACCTGACCTGAGGTCAGGTCAGGGTCAAATTATATAAAATGCATATCATTAGAACCGCGAAGCCCAGGCGAGTCTAATGCAGCTAAAATAAATGCTCTATCACCATCCGTTATTGAGTTATTCCGTAAAAAAACATTTTTCCCATGTATTTCCAATGGAGAGGTCATGCCTCGTACCTGACCTTAGGTCATCGATATCAAAAATACCGGAACATATGTTAGAGAACTTGGTGGGACCATTATGTGATATGAGTTTCAATCGGATAAGTTCACCCTGCTCCGACTTATGCTATCTTAAACATTTTTTTAGGTCGTGTCACTTGACCTGTACTGGTGACCTGACCTGAGATGACCTAACCTTAAAATTTTCACAGAAGTTGTAAAAATGATGAGGGAAAAGGTATACCAAGTACGGTGGCGCTACGCGCTGCCGTTTTTCTACTATCTCCCAAAAACCCGAGGGGGCGGGTACCCTCCCCCGTCAATGCGCGTGTTAACCTAACCTAACCTAGCCTAACCTCACCTAACCTAACCTAACCAGAACTAACCTAACCCAACCAATTGAGAGCCGTATATTTGAGGTAAAAATATTCGATCCCAATATAGAATCTTGATTCCCCACTCAGTATCTTGCATCCCAATTGGGAGTCTTCAATCCCAATGGAGAGTCTTTGATCCGAATTGAGAATCTTGGATACCAATTCAGAATCTTGGATTGCAATAGAGAATCTACAATCCCCATAGAGTATGTTGGATCCCAATTTGGATTCCTGGATCCAAATCTTGGATCTTCGATTCCCTTTAAACGTGTTAAGATATTTGGCCTCCCATACTCGTGTTCAGATACTCAGGCCGCTGTAAACGTGTCCAAAGATTCAGCCTGCCATAGACAAGTGCAGAGATTTAGCCCACCGGAGCCGTTATCAGCAATTCTACTCTCAGTTGACGTGTTCATAAATTCAGTTGCTGTGGATGTGTTTAGAGTTCCTACCGCTGTAGACGTGTGTATATATTTAGCCTGCCATAGAACTAACCTAAACTAACCTAGCCTAACCTAGCGTAGCCCAACGTAATCCAACCTAACCTAACCTAATCTAACCTAACCTAGTCTAACCTAACCTAACCAAACCTAACCTACCCTAAACTAACATGACCTAACCTTACCTAACCTAACCTAACCTAACGTGACATAACCTTACCTCACCTAACCTGGTAACCTAACATGACGAAACCTGACCTAACCTAACGTAACCTAACTTAATGTAACCTAACCTAACCTAACCTTACCTAACCTGGTCTAACCTAGCCTAACCTAACCTAACCTAACCTAACCTAACCAAACCTAACGTAGCCTAACCTAACCTAACCTAACATAACCTAATCTATCCAAATTCCATTATAGATCCCAATAAATAATTTTGGACCCCAGTAGAGAATCTTGAGTCCCCTTGGAGTGTCCGGATCCCAATGGAGAATCTTCAAACCCCGTAGAATATCTTTGATCTGAATGGAGAACGTTGGATCCCAAAAGAAGAATCTGATCCCAAATCTGAGAAATCTGATCTTGGATCCCACTTAAAAATCTTGCATCCCAATTAAGAACATTTGATACCAATTAAAAATATTAGATGCATGCCAATAGAGAAACCTGGAGCCCAAAAGATAATCCAATTGAGCATCTTTGATCCCAATTGAGAATCATGTATGCAAATCCAGGACCCTGTATCCCGAAATAGAATGTTGGATACCAATTGAGAACCGTTTATTGCAGGTAGTAATCTTGGAGCTTGATATAGAATTTTAATTCCCCATTCAGAATCTGGAATCCCAATTGGCAATCTTGAATCCTAATTAAGAGTGTCTGATCCAAATTGAGAATAATGGATCCCAATAGAGAATCTTGAATCCCCATAGAGTATTTTGGATCCGAATTGGAAATCTTGGATCATCTTGAATCTCCTGTTGACGTGTTCAGAGATTCAGCCGGCTATAGACGTGTGCAGAGACTCAGTGAGCCGTAGACGTGTTCAGAGATACAGTTGCTGTGGAAGTGTTTAGAGTTTCTACCGCTGTAGACGTGTGCATATATTCAGCCCGCCATAGAACTAGCCTGACATAACCTAGCCTAACCTAACCTAACCCAACTAGACCTAACATGACCTAAACTAACCTAACCTAACTTCAGAGTGTTGTGGGAATGACCTAGGACCCTAAAAAGATGATACAGATGACAGTAAAAGCGCTAAAAGACTGGCAGCCTAAAACGCCAAAGTCCAGAAACTAAAACGTCTAAACCCTAAAAAGCCTAAAAAGGCTACGTCAAGGTAAGGATAAGAAGAAAAAAGCGTGGGATGAGGTAAATACAACGTTTTGGTCTTGGACCCTCGTCAGGCGAGGGGTGGTAACTTTTGGTACCAAAAGTTTACCTTAGGCCTCCAGTCACTCAGTATTTGGAAAAAGGTTACCTCAGGCCTCTAGCCACCTCCATCTTTCACCCCTCGCCTGACGACGGTCAAAGACCGAAACGTTGTATTTACCTCATCCCACGCTTTTTTCTTCTTATCTTTACCTTGACGTAGCCTTTTTGGGCTTTTTAGGGTTTAGACGTTTTAGTTTCTGGACTTTAGCGTTTTAGGCTGCCAGTCTTTTAGCGCTTTTACTGTCATCTGTATCATCTTTTTAGGGTCCTAGGTCATTCCCACAACACTCTGCGGTTTATGGCACCCTATCTTCAGCAGGCCTTCCGAGAACTTACTAACCTAACTTAACCTAACCAAACCTAACCTAATCTTATCTATCCAAATTCCAATTGAGATTGCAATAAAGAATCTTGGATCCCAGTCGGAAATCCTGGATCCTTAATGAGATTCTTGGATCTCAATGTAAAATGTTTGATTTATAGGGAGAATCATGGATTGTAATAGAGAATCTTGGATCCCCATTGAGGGTCATGTATCCTAAATGGGAATATTGAATCCCAATTGAAAATTTTTGTTTTAAATTGAGGATTTTGTATCCCAATTGACAATCTAGGATCCAAATAAAGAATCTTGGATCCCAATTGAGAATCTTGGATCCCAATTTATAATATTGGATACCAAATGATAATCATTGATTGAAGTTAAGAATCTTCGATCCCAATCGAAAATCTTGGATCCCATTGAGAATCTATAATCCCAATTGGGAAACTTGAAAGCCAATTGAGAATTTTTGTTTCAAATTGAGAATTTTTGTTTGAAATTGAGAATCTTGTATCCCAATTGAAAATCTTGGATCCCAATAAAGAATATTGGATTCCAATTGAGAATCTTGGATCCCATTTTTAGTCTTGGGTACCAATTGAGAACCACTATAACAGGTAAAAATCCTAGGTTCCAATCTAGAATCTTGAATCCCCATTCAGGATATTGGATCCCAACTGGGGTTCTTGAATCCCAACTAAGAGTCTTTGATTCAAACTGAGAATATTGAATCCCAATTGAGAATGTTGGATCCCAATAGAGCATCTTGAATTACTAAAAAAAACGGTATGAATCTATGGAAACCGTAAACGGTGTTTGGTTGCCCATCCACTTCTCCATCGAAAACATTTGAACCGTTTTTTGTCAGGTCACATTTAAGGTCACGAGAGGTCAAAACATGCCGTCAAAGGGATAAAATGTAAGTTAAGTTTTTCGGCCATTTCATCTGAACAAGAAAAGATAGCGCAAAACGACTTAAACTATATGAAACCTCTCAGCAAGCCAAATCGAATGATATAAAATTTCGCAATTTTTCTGCTATCTCCCTAAAAGACCCAAGGGGTGCGGGTACCCGCCCCCCCGTCAATGCGCGTGTTAACCTTACCTAACCTAACCTAACTTAACCTAACCTTACCTTACCTGATCTAGCCTAACCTAACCTAACCTAACCTAACCTGACCTAACCTAACCTGACCTAACCTAACCTAACCTAACCTAACCTATCCTAACCAAACCTAACCTGACCTAACCTAACCTAACTAACTACAACTCAACCAAACCTAACGTAGCCTAGCCTAACCTGACCTAACCTAACATAACCATATCTATCCAAATTCTATTACAGATCCCAATAGAGAATTTTTGACCCCAGTAGAGAATCTTGAGTCCCCTTTTAGTGTCTCGGATCCCAATGGAGAATCTTGGATCCCCGCAGAATACCTTTGATCTCAATTGAGAACCTTGGATCCCGTTAGAGAATCTTTAATCCAAATTAAAAATCTTGGATCCAATTAAGAACCTTTGATACCAATTAGGAATTTTGGATGCATGCCAATAGAGAAACTTGGAGCCCAAAAGATAATCCAATTGAGTATCTTTGATCCCAATCGAGAATTATATATCCAAATTCAGAATCCTGTATCCCGAAATAGAATCTTGGATCCCAACTGAAAACCCAATTGATTGCAGTTAAGAATCTTCGATCCCAGGAGAGAATTTTGGAACCTTATTGAGAATCCATGATCCCAATTGGGAAACTTGAATTCCAATTGAAAATCTTTGTTTCAAATTGAGAATCTTGTAGCCCAATTGAGAATCTTGAATCCCCATGGAGTATTTTCAATCCGAACTGGAAATATTGGATCCTAATCTTAGATCTTGGATCCCCCGTTGACGTGTTCAGAGATAAAGCCAGCCGTAAACATGTTCAGGAACTCACACTCAAAATAGGAACAGCCAACTCGGCACAGAAAAAACGCAAATGACAGGCATACTGACTTAGCACAACAAGACCAGGCTCGGGGCCCTGAGACACAGCTCGAGGCCCCTTGAGACCGAGCTTGGGGGGCTCCTAGAGATCAAGCTCGAATGCCCCCGAGCCCAAGCTCAGGGGCCCTGAGACCAAGCTCGGGGCCCCTGAGACCAAGCTTGGCGGCTTCTGAAACCAAGCTTAGAGGCCCCTGAAACCAAGCTAAAAAGGTCCCTTAAGACCAATCTCGGGGGCCCTTAGACCAATCTGGGAAGCCCCTTATACCAATCTTGGGGGGCCCTGAGACCAATCTTGGAACCCCATGAGGTCATGTTCGGGAGCCCCCTGAGACTAAGCTTGGAGGGCTCCTGAGACCAAGCTCGGGGCCCCTAGACAAACTCCGGAACCCCTTAGACAATCTCGGGGCCCCTGAGACCGAGCTCGGGAGGCTCCCTTAAGGCTAAGCTTGAGTGCCCTGAGACCAGCCTTGGGGGCCCCTTAGACCAAGCTTGGGGGTCCTTGAGACGAAACTGGGGGGGGGTGCGAGGAACAGCTCGGGTGTCCCTGAAACAGAGTGGGGGCCCTGATACCAGGCTCGGGGGTCCTTTAGACCAAGTTCTGGGCCCGCTGAGACCAGGCTCGGGGGCCCCTTTAGGCTAAGCTTGGGGGCCCCTAAAGGCCAAGCTAGAGGGTCCCCGAGCCCAAGCTAGAAGGGCCCCCAAGCCCGAGCTCAGGGCCCCTGAGATAAAGCTCGGACACTGTCCAAACCGAGAAACTGTTGAGGGCTCAGTCAGGTCGTTCATAAACTTTCAGAAAAGAACCAAGCTAAAATTGCGTATTTTTCCAGGGGCCCCCTCTGATAATTTGGGGGGGGCAACTGCCCCCCTTGCCCCCCTTTATCTGCCGCCACTGCGTCGGAGGGGCACTTGGCAGAAAAGGGCACCTAGACAAGTGCCGGATCCAGGCCAACGGTTTGGGGGCAGGGGCAAGTGGAGTCCAAATCCTGAATAGCACAATATTCTTTTTGTAGGAAATCGGTGCAAATCGGTAGCTTATTAGGGCAAATTCCGTTGTTGCCCCTGGATCCACCCAAGGCCCTAAAGAGAGATCCACCAGTGTTCTAATCCACGGGGCGCACATGTCGACGCGTAACCAATCGATGGGTGCTGCATATGCGGGTCCAGGATTACCGATTTGAGAGGGCAATTTTACAAGGGGGAAGGGGCATACGCGTCGGAAAAGGGGGGCCAGGGGGGCCTGGCCCCCCACTTTTTGGCAAAAAATTTCCTGATCTCAGTCAAAATGAGATAAAACCCGACATTCTAATACCGAGCCGCTGCGGAAGGCAACGAGGAGCTCAAATTGGAACAGTTTTTGGTCCTGACGTTGAAAGTTTTTGTCAGCATCAGGTTGAAGTTTGGCTGGCCCCCCCACTTTTTTGCCGGTGGCGACACTTATGGGAAGGGGCACCATTTGGTCCAGGCCGGGGCACTAATTGATGTAACCTACCAAAGTGGCGCACCTCGGGGATCATATGGTTTGGAGGACGGGAGAAAGGGACCGGACTCACTGGCGGATCCAGGAAGTCATTTGGGGGAGGGCTAGGGGATTCGAGCCTCATCCGCCAGTTTCTCGCCTATGTATTAACTATACTGACTCGGACACTCTCTATTAACTATTAACTGACACCTCTATTAGTATTAACTATACGACTCGAGGTGGGGGCTTGAGGCCCCTATCCCACTTGGATCCGCCACTGGCTGGGCCTAATATTCGTGTAATTTCGTTAAGACCCTGGGCGAAAATCAAGGGGTTTCCGTGAGAGGGGAAAATGCGCTCTCCTGGGCTCGCCCTTGATGGTGACACTAATATTTGCACCATGTTGAGGAGAATAAGCAATGTTTCAAGGGGGTGCTGGAACACGGTGAGGGGGCTGGCCAAGTCGATTGGGGGCAAGTACCCCTGCCCCCTGAATCCGCTTATCCGCTACGACTGACATCTGGAGTATAGACGGCGTTACCGGGGATCAGGGGTCAAACTGTCTCTGCTTCCCCTCCCCTCCCCAAAGCGAAATTCTAACGGCAATCATAGGACACTCCCTCCCCATGCGGGAGGGAGGGGGTGGTAAAGGCCCGAAGTCCGGGAGGACGGTGCTGAGAACGTTTCAGGGGTGTATAAGGGGCCAGTGCGAGGGTGCCGAAAGCTGGATTGGTGGAGATGGCACATACTTTACCCCGAGCTATGTCAGGGCATTTTTTAAGGAAATGTCAGTGAGGGGGCATTTCTTGTGCTGGCCATTATGTGTCTTAAGGGCATCAACACCCCATTTGGGGGGGTTAATAAGGCATAGAAGCGCTAGTGTTAACAAAATTTTTCCAATTTCTGTGTCTTTCAATATTCTAAAGATTGTAGATGCTGCCCAGGGCTGACAAGTTTTTTGCAGCAGAAAAGGACCAAACCGAGTTAGAAGCAGGGCAAAAAGGGTCCAAATTTTATTTTTATTAAAACAGCCAAATAAATATCACCGAAAACAGACTTGAAACTAAAACGGCCCCTCAAAGTAATCATAAACTCACAGAAAAACAACTTTTATCGCTGTTTAAAACTAATGTTTGACAGTTTGATCTTGATTTGAGGCAACATTTTTTTAACGCACTACCTATCTAACCTTCGTCCTACCGGGGGAACAACGATGGCCCCCTGAGTTTTTTCAGAATTACAGAAATACCACGAGGTGCATACCGTGGTTGATGTAGGTCAGGTCACCAGGCAAGGTCAACCAAGGTAACCTCACTTCAATTTCTGAGCGCTACATTAGCTACATTTCTAATCCGATCAATTTTTTTGTATTTTGTATCATTTTTTACTAGGGCCACTGATTTGAAAATTTATGCACTTCCGGGGTTTGCAAAATGTATATCCGGAATGATTTTATTTGGTGACTTGAGGTCAGGTCACAAGGTGACCTCTCCCATAGATAACACATGGAAAAAGCGCTCTTATGATCTTAAAGTCACAAAAATAATTGCAAATGCTCCAATTTCTCAGAAAACCTTGGCCACCCTTTCCCGGATTCCAGGGGCGATTTTTCCCTTTGATCAGTCTGGTGTCATCGTAGGTTACCAGGGATCAAAAACAGTATTTTGACGCACTTCTGCACCTCATAACCTCATGCACCTCATCAAGCTAGAGCGCTAAATTAAATGTCATCGTGTATGTCCCATCATTGGCTTCCATTTGATATACGGCAATGTCACTTTCTGACCTTTCGTGACCTCAGGTCATGTTAGGTCAGGAGGTGCTCTCTGGAGGTCAAACCATTGGCGGGAGGTCATTATGTTCCACATAGCAGAGAAAGCCCTGGCATTTTCCTATGAACCGTGCTATATTAAATTTCAATAGCACCAATGGCATGAGAGCCATGCCCAGGTATTTAAGCATTTTAGTAGAAATAGCCTGCCGTGGCCAAACTTGACGTCTGGAGGTCAAACCATTCACCTGAGCGACTAAACATGTCAGAAAAATCATAATGAAGTCACACGACCTTTCTAATGCACTTTGCAGACTTGCGCTAACACCCATATTTTCGGAGTTAGAAAGGGGCTCATCGATGCCCTCGGTGGGGCGAAGGCAGCGCCAGAACCTTAGTGGGGCGCGGGTTAAAAGGAAGCTAGGAGTGCCCCTCCAATCCCGCGTAGCTACCAAATGATTTTATCCACATAAGCAGAAAATTTGTTAGCATCATCAATTATCTTGGCCGTACCAATCCCCGCTAATATTTGATATATTTCCTGTTTTCCAAATTCACAGTTCTGTGAATTTTTGCTCTTCAACACTGGTGGATCTAGGGTATTGGTTAGCGGGAGGGGGAGGGTGGAGCCTCAGAGAGCGCACTTTGCCATCGTATTTCCACCCAAAGGGCGCCTATAGTAATGCATCCTATATTTTTTAGTATTTGGGGCTTATCGACGCATCAACTGTCAGGGCCATATGGCGTCTCCAACTATTTCCCTGTTAGAAGGGTTTCTCGGGAGCCAGCTTAATGATTCTGACGAAGGGCTGGCCGAATGTATAACATTTCCCAATTTACAACATCACGGAATCGATGAGAAAGGCCAATTATCATCTTATCACCCTACCGAAAAAAACATACAGCGATCTCACTCTAACTTTTACCTATGCTACCACCACCAATAATAAATGAATAGGCTAAGCACTTCGCAATACCACGCCAGCAACCAGTCTGACGCGCTGTGACTACATCGGCTTCGGCCTAATCCACGAACGAACTCTGAGCGCTGACAACTGACGGCGTGCGAAATGAGAGCATCGTGCAATCCCCCGGTACTAGCTGGGCTTCCGGTCGGTTAGAACACGATGTTTAAATGGTTTTCGGCTATCTCCAGCGTTGTAATTAGTTGGTGCTGAGGCTGCTTTGCCGGGATTTCCCGTAACTACGCGCTTTGTTTCGTTTTTGCACGATGGAGTAGACAGTCACTGGTGGAAAGTTTTAACAAAATATTTGTGCATTGTCAATTTGGGATGAGCAATGAACGAAATTGTTACTGTCAGGTGGTGTTCTGTCTCATTTTCGTCAGGTTGAGTTTGTTCAATTTTAGGTCACCTGTCTATTTCACTGGGGGGGGGCAATTTCCGGGCACGAGGGGGGGCATTTCGGCCGACTGGGGGAGCAAATGATCCCCCAGTTAACATGTTAAAAAATGGCCTGAGCTATGTACAAAAACTGAGTTTATACGTTATAATTTAAATTTATCCGTGAAGCCCGCTCTGTTAGGGTCTGTGACACTCGGGTCTTATAATAGCTATACGTTGACAGATTTCATCACAGTTTTTATCATTAAGGAACATAAAGTGCTCAGCATTTCAACTTTTGAAGCTCTATTTTTGCCGATATTAGGAAGCCACGGGAAATGCCCCAGAATCACTCATCTCATTCCTTTCGCTTTATCGACCATCGTACATAACCACCCCCGGCAAAGGTACATTATCCGTAACAAAATTCATTTGTTTCACAATAAAACCATACAGCATACACATGACAGGTAATAGTTCATTTCCCCCATTGCCAGATGCACGCTCGTGGGTGGAAGACCAACAATCGTTAGGCACAGTTACAATGGCTGGCAGCACAGTGGCATGCTTCGAACCCCATCACATTCCCCACATACATAACTGGCAGCGAAGGCCTCAAATCTCCCGCTTCCATTTACTAAGCACCGTCGAAGCCTAGTCACTTTCTACCTTACATTTTAAATCCCGGGCCTTCTAAGTCTCTGCCAGATCTAGCTCTTCATCTAGATAGCTGACTTGGCGGCCGAAATAAGAGATGACACCGTTCACTCCGCCCCCTTTCACAACTACAAACGCTACCCATGGGCACAGGTGTCGGCACGAGGTCATGAACGCAACAGGCGAGTATATAGCCGAACAATTTGGCACGCTGACACGTACGCATTCACCACGCGCTGCATTCCAGGTAGAACTGGAACAACGCGCATATCAGGAAACGCGCCTTTGCCACTGCCAGGACATCTATCATACAACACAGACGGAGATCTCCAATAAAGGTAGCGCTGCAGTCGCATCCAGCCGACTAAAGTCGTTCCAATATCAACAGTGTCGCAAACATTGCGGCAACAGACACGTCACACCGCGGCACGCTCGAGAATACAGGGACCGAATACCCGGGGAAGAGTGGAAGACGCAGCCTGCCAGACGCACTCGGCGGCCGCCATCACATATGCAGGTACCGGTTCTCTCGCGCCAGCGCCGTCATGGCCGAGTTCATGTCGTTGATGACCATGTTGCGCGGCGCCACGTTGCTGGCGCTGTCCATCACGCTCACATCACTCGCCGCCGCGCTGAAGCCGGCAGGCGGCGGCTGAGCGACACCAGCGCCGCCAGCGGCCGCCCGCTCGGCGCCAGTCCACTTTTTACAGCGCTGCACATACTCCAGCGTCCTGTGATAGCTATCGGCGTTCATATAGGGCGTGGGTCCGTTGGCTCCCACCGCGGCGGCCGCCGCCGCCGCTCCCGGCTCCTGTTTGGGCTGCCGCATCCCTGCCTGCTGCTGCTGCTGCTGTTGTTGGCAGTTGTTCATCTGTCCGTAGCCGGCGTTGCCGTGGTAGCCGACCCACTGCTGCTGCTGCTGTTGCCGCGCCCTCTGCTGGCAGCCGGCGCAGGGCTGTTGGTACAGCGGCGGCGCCAGGCCGGCCGGCGCCGGGTGGCCGCAGGCGTGCACGGGCCCGCAGGCGACGGCGGCCGGCACCGACGCCGGCACTGCCTGCTGCGCCGGGTACGCCGTCTGAGCCTGCTGCTGCTGCTGCTGCTGCTGAGGGAAGCCCGACTGGCAGTGGTAACCGGGCGCCCGCTGCTGCTGCTGCTGCCACTGCATCATGGCCTGCGGGCACATCCCGCCGGCCTGCTGCATCTGCATCTGCTGCTGCTGCTGCTGCATTTGATGCTGTTGCTGCTGCATCTGCTGCTGTTGTCGCTGTTGCTGCACCTGTTGTACCTGCTGTTGTTGCTGTTGTACCTGTTGCTGCTGCACCTGCTGTTGTTGCTGCTGCTGCAGGGTCTGGCAGCTGTGCATGGCGGCCATCTGGCAGCCCATCTGGGCCTGCTGCTGCACTTGCTGGCAGACGGGCGCCGTGGCGGCTGCCGCCGGACTGGCCACCGGCTGTTGGCCGTACCCCGGTACAGACTGGTACGCCGGCGACGCCACTTGGCCGCTGAAGGGACTGCTCTGCGCCTGCTGACTGTACGCCGGGCTGCCCACCGCCTGGTTGCTGTAGGCCGGGCTGTTGATGGGCTGGTTACTGTAAGCCGGGCTGTTCACCGGCTGGTTACTGTAAGCCGGGCTGTTGACGGGTTGGTTGCTGTAGGCGGGGCTCGGTTGTGCGTTGTTGTGTGGACTCATTGGGTTGCTGGACTGCACGGAGCCGGGTTGGCCGTTCTGAAAGACAGAGAGAAAACCTAGTTATTCGCTGCCATCAATAATCACAGCCTGACAAATACTTTGTGAGATTACCGGCCACTGAAGGGGATTCTCTAGTCTTTTCCAAAATACTTGCAGAAATCAGACATCAACGTCAAAATTTTGCAGCTTCATGAACGACCTTTAGCGCAGTCAATATGTGGATCAATGCGTACTACTTCATAATCCACCTGCGAAAGACATTCGACAAACAAAAATGGAGTTCCTCTTATCTTAGCTTCTAGTTTCTGCAAAATACACGGCGAGAAGAGTCTGCTGTCCTGCCCAAGACCACCAGCACACAAGCTGTCAACCTGTCCAGCACACGAACCTGCTGCAGGTAGTTGACCATCTCGTCCGGAATCACCAGACGATCCTCCACGTACTGGTCTTCCGAGAGTTCGTCCAGCACCACCTCCTGGTTGGGGTGTCGGCGGGCGCTGGCGCGGCGCCGCGGGGCACCACCCGGGGGCACCAGCGGCCGCGGCGGGCGCCCCATGGGCCGCACGGGGTCAGAGGCGCGCCGCACCTCGCCTCCGGCAGCCGAGGAGGGAGGCCGACCCGGCAGACCGCGCATCTCGGCCGGCCGCGACTGCGACTGCGACTGCGGCTAACCGGGGACAACACGGTTAGACCTTGATTCAAGAGGCTACTAATGCCAGCGTATCATAATGCATCAGTTCAGATCAAAGTGGCGAGTGGCAAAGTCTCGGAAATGGAACAAACGAAAAGTCCCACATTGTCTACTGTATCTAGGCTAAGCTAATCCCTGTAGGCTAGGCTAGGCTAGGCTATCCCTTAATCTAGGCGAAATTTGCCTGATCCGACTGTAGGCTACTACATCACCAACATTCGCCGTGCACAAGACATTCCAGCTGCCTACCTGCACCACCAAGTTGCCCATGCTGCCCAGCTGCTGGCTGTGGAAGCTGCGCCGCTGCAGCCGCTGCAGCTGGGCAGCTGCCCCGGCCGACATGTGACTGGGCGCCGCCGACGCCGCCGACATGTCCGAACACCGGCGGGACACGTCGGTGGAGATGGGGTCGTAGAAGCTGCCGGCGGGCAGCACGCCGCCGCCGCCGGCAGCTGAGATCTGCGAGAGCTGCGACTCGCGCCGCGACGCCTGCTGACTGCACCAGCTGCCGTAGTAGGTGGACACGGTGGCGCCACTGTCGCGCCGCGGATCCAGCAGCGTGCCGGTGGCGTCGCCCGCCGCCGGCTGGACCAAGCCCAGGTCCGGCCGCGGCGCCGAGTCGTAGCTGTGGCGACGGGGTACGGCCACGCCGCCGCCGCCGCACATGCCGCCCGAGACGCGCATGTGCTGCAGTCGATAGTTGATGTTGTCGACCATGCCGGGACCGCGACCCACTGAGGCGCAGAGACCGGATCACTCAGTAGCGAGACAAGGGCAGATCAGCGCCAGCCATGAAAACCCAACATCAAACCCATATATGTTCCCACTTGACCATAACCACATGTTTTCCATTCTAAAAAGACTACTGTCACGAGCGAGATCGGCCGGACAGCTACAGTGAAGAGCACAAGCACTTTGAGATTTCCGGAATTTCACCGAAAATAGCGGCGCCTTGTTTATTTACGGACACCGGCTAGGAGTTCAATATTTGAGCGGCTCTACTGGAGCACATATAATCAGCTGGGCTGCACGCTTGCTCTGCAGAGTGTGGGTAGCACTCACACAAACTGTTCACGCTCAGAGCGGACTCATTTCTCCGACCTGTCCGATGTGGGGTGCAAATTCTGTCATCTGTCTTGACGGGGAGCACTCCATGTCGGACAGACCTTGAACACGACGGCGCCTGAAGATTTATCTTTTACATAACCACGTGATGGGCTTGTTAGGTCTTTGGCCTTTCGGGCGCACAAACTTCATTGGCTTATACAGCATCCAGTTCACGTGCTGGGGTGAGGGTTTCTATCTGTTTAAGGTATTCGGGCATCCCCAGTCAAATGAAGAACCCCATTAAAATGCGGCGCTGCATATGCATTATTGCTATCTTAGAGACTGAAAATTGGCTTTATATTACTAAAGGGTGTTGAGATAATGCTAAAGCAACATTTATAATAGAAATTTTCTCTTAATACGTTCGTAGTTGACAGTTTTCTAAACTTGGGCACCCCCAATAGCTTCCAAAAATCCACCTAAGGATGACATGAGTGATACATTGTTAGGGGAAAGTGGCGGTCGTAATTCCCATCATAGCTTGAAAATTCAGCAGGCAACGGTTTTTCAGACAATGCTGATTTTTTTTGCAATAGCTACACTAACATAAGTACCTAATTAGCCCAATCATTTGTTTACACCCCGTCAACAAGTTGGGCTTCTCCCAACGGGATAATTGCTTCGATATGGAATCAGCGATTATGTCCTTAATCGCGTCCAGACACCCCCCGCGCCTTACACTCACCGTTCTGCATCATGGGATGTTGCATGACGTTCTTGGCCTGCAGGCGGGGCCGGTACATCCTGCCTGGCGGCATGTGCATCCGCCCGCCGCCCGCGGGCATGCCGTGCCCTCCCACGCCCGCCTGCATCATCAGCTGCGGCACCTGGGCACGCGGCGACGTCAGGTTCCGGGCACAAAAACCAGACCATCTCTGATCAGAAGAGGTCACGCTCGCAGCATAACGCTTCCTGATTATGATGCTGTTACCTCAACACGACGAATAGTGTACGCCAGGAAATCAGTCCAGCCGCACCATCTACAGACACCATACGCTCACAACGAAAACTCGTCATTCAACAGAGAAGAACAATCTGCAACCACCAGTATCTGTGAGGAAACAGTACCAAAGGGGTCTCCCATCCACTCCTCCCAACTCTCCGCGCCAGCTCACCTCCACTTCCTCGTCCTCGGGGATCTCCCAGGGCGCCTCCGCCACGGAGACGCCATTGGTGGTGCTGACGTTGTTGTCGCTGATGGGCTGTTCGTTGGCGGCCTGTCCGCCGGTGGCGCCCGCCCCCGCCCCCGCCCCGGCGTCGGGCGAGTGCGCCGGCTGGGCGGCTGGCGAGCCGGCGTCCTCCGACTTCACGCTGGGACTGCTGAGGCTGGTCAGCTTGTTGTCGTCGCCGGGGCTGCCGTAGCTGGTGGCGCCGCCGTCGTCCGGCAGACCCTTGTGCCGTTTGTTCTTGTAGAACTCGGGTCCGTGCACGGTCTTGACGTGCTTGCGCAGCGAGCTGGGGTCGGTGTAGCGCTTGGTGCAGCCGGGAATCTTGCACACGTACGGTTTCTGCGGTTGGAAGCAGGAGGTGAGCGTTCCCAGAGTGGTTTAAGCTTGGTGTCTAAACAGCGATAGAGAAAATCCAGACCCAACGCCAGTCGGGCTCGACACCGAAATCACGAGCAGGATACAACTGTACAGGACAGAGACCACATCGAGAACTGGCCGGGGAATACTCCCGGACACAAGCATGCAAGCTGCTTACCACCTCAGGCCACATCTGTCCTTGCGCCGGCATGAAATGAACAATCGGTTGAAAAGTTCGGCCCACAAACAATAAGTGCAACGCCAGACACCAACAGGCATGTGACAACCTCCAAACATATCGTTTGTGTGACATGGCACAGCCCTCTTGCCCACAATGATGCAACTGATTGATTATTCAGGAGCCCGCCATTAGTTCTCAGAACAAGATGTTGAGGTTTCCGCTCTTGAAAATGCCAGCTCATAGAGCGAGCGAGCTAACTCGTGACTTTATACACGAGATTTTCGCACTTTTCAAAGGCCAGTCTCAGACCAGTAGTGCAAATACGCCGATGAGATGTCTCTATTCCGGGACTCACCTCGTTGGAGTGGGTGCGGTTCTGGTGTTTGGCCCGATCGGAGGCGTTGCTGAAGGCCTTGTTGCAGCCGGGAAACTCGCAGGCGTACGGCTTCTCGCCCGTGTGCGAGCGCAGGTGGGTCTTCAGGTTCTCCAGCCGGCTGTACCGCTTGTTGCAGCCCTCGAACTGTCGGGGTCAGGGCACGGTCAGCTGGAATGGCGCGGCGAACAGGCCAACGGGCCGTATCTCCGCCCCATCAGCATGACGGAGAACAGTGCTGCTATCTGCCTGTTTACGTGTTCAGGGAAGACTGGCTGGAGACGGAGTACCGTGCTAAAGCTCGATAAAAGAGTGACCTTAGGCCAAGGCCACTTCTTTCACCCAGTTTCGGTACAGCCCCAGGCCAGTGCACGAATAGGGGCGGAATGACGATCACAAGGCAGAAGCGAGAACAACAGCTTTCCAGGGGCAAAACCATAGAAAAACAGTTCTGACGGAACGAATATTGCGGAATCACGCGATGGGAAGGAAGGCATGATTTCCGGGAAAAAGGCTTGATTTCCGTCAAATACTTAGCCGAATAAACCAAACCGAGCTGCATCCTTCGCACTTTTAGCAGCCAGTGACCATTTCAACTCGGCCCGGAGCCTTCAGCTGCCCCCGGCCGGCCGACGTGCACGGTAACGTGGCCCGTGACAGCGACGCGCTGCGGCGGCGCCGGAAACGACTGGGGCGCCATTGGTTGGCTGCCGCGGCGGCGCCAGCTTTCATCTGCGGCGCTAATGACCCGATAGGCGATTGGCACCCACCGACTGGCTCTCCTGCCTGGAGAGGTTCCAGTCTCGGCCGGCCACCGGTCCAGAACTTCCGAGGCCGCTCTTGATAAGTCCAGCCAACATATCCAATCATTTTTTGAGGTTGAGAACAGTTATATGCCGTATATGGGACATCATTTTTTGGGGTTGAGAACACTTATATGCCGTATATGGGACAAGTCTCCGTTATAGAAGCTCGACATACTTTAGCCGGTAGGGTGGCGTCTCCGAAAGATTGTATTAATACGTCACACTTTTATTTTGTAGGATACTGGACGCTTGCATTAAGCTTACAGCAATAAAAAACGGAGCTAACAGTAGAACACTCCCACAGTTGCAAACTATCCAGCAGCGGAAAATTCAGGACGGCTCACCGTTCCCGTGAATTACGAAGCAGGGCACATCACCCCTAACTTCAGCCTCGGCTGTTGGCGCCTGGCAGTATTGTGATTGTTGAACGGTTAATGGTGGCAATATAGCAGATTACGGGGTCGGCCGCCCAGAACACGGTGGGCTGGCGCATGAACCCTCATTCCAGCCGTGCCCGGGCCGCGTCAGCCTGCCAATGTCAGCCGTGCCCAGGCAGCGTCAGCCTGCCAATGTCAGCCGTGCCCAGGCAGCGTCAGCCTGCCAATGTCAGCCGGTGCAGGGCCGCCGGCGCTGCCAAATGCGCTGCCATATCGGCGCGCGTCAGAGTCGGCTGTGTCCGGGCTGCGGCCATCCGCAGCCTCCGGTAACCCGGCCCTACCAGCGCGCGTGCACGGCCGCGTCTCAATCGCAGAGGGCCGATCGCGGCGGCCGATAATCTGCTGCCCGCCAGGGCCTCATCCACATGCAAATCACCATCCGCGCCACACGGTCGATACAGCGGTTGCTATTAATTCACGCGGATTGCAGAGCCTACGTAATTCAGACATCCCGTCTCTGCCGAGCCTGGAGCTGCACTAAGCACGCACCTTACTCCTGGAGCTGCACTAAGCACGCTCCTTACTCCTGTCGCTGCACTAAGCACGCGCCACCTTACTCCTGGAGCTGCACTAAGCACGCAATAGCCGTGTTACTCCTGTCGCTGCACTAAGCACACGCCAGCCGTGTTACTCCTGACGCTGCACTAAGCACACGCCAGCCGTGTTACTCCTGTCGCTCCACTAAGCATGTATTAGCAGCGTCACTCACTCCGATTGGAAATGCGAGCCCGCGCCTTCAGCAGGTAGCCGAGACAGTTCTATTTCAGCAGGGCCGGGCAGGCCTCACATTGTCCCCCGTATCCAAACATGTCATTCACTGGTCTCCAGCTCGTTAACCGTCCAGACCGACCACAATCCGACGGATTTATGATTCAATTAAATATTAACGAGCCGGCGGGAAGTTAGGAGCGGGCGGCGCCGGCGCGCCTGTGCCGGCTCCAGCGCGCTGAAACACTCTGCATTACCGGCGGTGCGCTACAGCCGCCTCATGGACCCGCCGGCCGCGTGCAGGGGCCGCCGGTTTCGCCACTGCCGCGTGCGATTTCTTCCGACGGGAGGTGCGCTCTGACAGCTTATTTACAGGCCGGCACGCCGCACCAGTGGGGCGGAACAGAACGAATGGCGATCGGATGCGGCTCTACACGCCTGATTGGGAGCTAAACGCGCTGCTCACGCCCCGTGGAAGTCGCCTTCACACTCAATGGCAAGGTGCTTGGTACTAAGGGAAGGGCTGGCGTGGTGAACAGGGCTTCTGAATGTGTCGAAAATACTGCCGCGTGTTTGTGATCGATTGCTTTGCTTCGATATCGATTAGAACAACCAGAGGATTATGATAACAACTGCCAGAGGAGTAGCGTGAAGCTCATTTATTTCTTTCTGTGTAGCCCCAGAATGTTAATTATGTAGGCTAAAAGAGTCGGGTTGTCCGAAGTCCAGACCAAAGCACCTCGATATGTGCTTACTTAGGCTTTAAATGGGAATGAAATCTTCATTGTTCCAGAACATCCTTCACTGCTTGCACGCTGATTTCCTGAAACTATTTTTAGACTGTATTAGCAGCATGTTGCCTTACGTGACCGATTAATTTCTATCAATAGTACTTAAAACGTTCAAGCACGAGCTAAGCCTGAATGCATCAAGAACAACTCTCGACTTGCAAGGTTCCGCCGAAGCAATTCGGCACACACACGATAGATGACAAACGGGACTCTCCTGAATGCAATGGAGCAGTTTGCTCCCTGGGGATTATCATAAAGGCAGATATGATCATGTTGCATGAAACGAGGTGACTTCATAACACAGCGAACAGGCCCGCACCCCTCCCCATAAAACTGAGCCAGGCCGCTTTCACCTTGGCCAGGTCACGGGGTCGCACTCCGCAGCCCCAGTGGAAGTGAGCACTCCCCGGACCCTCCTGCTGTGTCGCGCCCGACGTCGCTATCGTCGGCGACGACTGCGCCGGATTGCGCGCATACCGCGGCGGCGACGGCGCGCCGTTTTTGCAGCGGATCTGGCGCGGCGGCGTTTCCGGCGCTGGACGGCAGATGGCGCTGTTTGGCGTCACAACAGCAGCCCTCTGGCAGCGGTGCCGACATCAGCCCAGCCGGGCCAGAGCAGCGGCCGCGGAAACCCACCCTCCCCTTCTTACCCGATGACGAATCATCACGCATTCAAAAACTTGTAATGCGAGCACCTCAGAAATGTAAATGAATGCCTTCTCCCAGAAGCAACCTCCCGCAATGTAAATGAATGCCTTCTCCCAGAAGCGAGTCCAACGAGCCAAAACGTCGTGTCCGACCGGTCTGGTACTCCTCAAAGCCGCGCCAACAGCCAGCCGGCGGACGTGCCCTGATGGCGGCCGCCGCGCCGCTACCAGCTCTATCTCTGCAGTGGCGGCAGCATATCAAGCAGAGCCATGAACCAGCGGCTGCAGCGGCCACCTCCATTTGTTGCGGTGACCCGGACCCCCTGGACAGGTGCAGGCAGCTCAATCCGCGACGCCCACAGGGTGCCGCGCAGGAGAGAGGTGCCAAAACCGCGTGTTACCGACCCAGACCAGACAGCGCCAGCACGCCACCGTGTTGACACGCCAGACGACGAGCTTCCACCCACGGACACACCACCTCAAACCATACCCTCCATCGGACTGCTATTTTGACGTCACCGAGGCGGCCTGCTGCCGGCGCGGCTTCGATAGAGGCTTCCTCCTCAGCACCGGCGGCGGGGCTCTGGCCCCGACAGAAGCAGCGGCCAGACGGCGTTTCTCGCGACAGAGCCGCGGCGCAGACGCGCTAACGATGCCCGCCGCGATTAATGCACCGGCAGGTCTGAGAAGCCGGCGCCGCCCTTCCACCACGGCAGCAAAAACACGTGTTCAACAGCCACCGACTGCAACCCAGACTCCGCCGCCGCCGCCGAGACGGGCCTGCTTTCAAACTAACGCCCAACTTATGATGTCGACACTACACTTAAGCCCGTCGTTTGCCGTGCTTGTGAGCGTAAACACCGCGGCTCGGCGTATCAGCGTGACGGCGCCTGCCAGCCAAGCGAAAGCTTCGCTGCATCTGCGGCGTCCGCCGGTCACAGCCAAATTGCCACTGGGCCGCCAGCGGGTCGCACTTCAGACCAAACTGGGTCGTCGGCCGCGCCATCGTTGGGACCCCGCTGCATTGTATATCGACGACAAGTTTGAATCTTCTATCAATGGACATTAGTTGAACATGCCAGTTTTTATACCGGGACTACAGCCACCCCTGTGGGTCATTAGGCTATACGGCCTCGGCTGGCACCGACAGTGTCCGGTCGGGACGGCGCGGTTTGCACGTCGTGCCGCCTGCTGCCGCTGCGTTTCCACCGCCGTGTGAGCCGTGTTTTTGGTGCGGCGTCGGCGGGCCTTACACCGGCTCCCCTGCAGGAAGGAGCCGGCTGGCTCCCGCACGTGCCTTTGCAGCTGACGAGTCCATCAGTGGCGCTCTGATCCGGCGTCCGATCGGCAGCCGTGTAACGCTCGTGTTTCGCGGCGCGGGCAGCAGCCGCGTTTTTGCACGGCAGGGTGGAATCCGCCGCAACATGGTTCGACGAGCCGACGGGGAACAGGCGGCCACAGCCGCTGTCAATGGAGATGAGGGCACGGCTGGCGTTCCCGCTTCAGGGAGAACACAATGCATAGCAGACAGTGGGCATCGCGGATACAGAGCGATTGTCTGGCGCGAGGACATTACCCGCGGAACCCCGTGTAAAAAACGGTGGCCTGCCCATGGCCAGCTCTCACTTACAGCGTCAGCGGGACGCCCCGGGTCTGTCGATAGGGCACGGCGCGCCCGACTGTAGCCGCCACAGCCAGGCACGACCGAGACGGAGGCCGGAGGTGCGGGCACGGCGGTAGCTTCCACAGCTGCGGCTGCTGGAGCCGCGGCCGCGGTGACCCCCGACTCCCCGCTGACCTCACACGCTGCTGCCGGTGTGTGTCATGCCTGAGGTCGCGGCGCAGCCGGTATGATACACAGCGGACCATTTCCGGGTACCCCGCTATCGGGTTGCATCAGGGACAGCCCAGTGGCGGTGGACGGGACGCCAGCCACCACGTGGGACGCTTAGTGTGCCCGGGCCGCGCCCGAGGAGGCAGCGGCGGCTTCTCTATTTACCCAGCCTCCTGGACAGCAACCGCCGCCTTACAGACTTACAGCGGGTTACAGTCGCCCTGCGCCACAATTGATCCACCCGCTCGAAAACACGGCATCAGCGGCCTGACTCAGACCTGTTGCCGATCCTGCAGTTCCGCGCGTGCCAGCCTGTCCCTCAGCGCGTCTCTGAGACTGTCCCAGGGTCAGCCGGCCGTCTCGACTGTCCCAGCGCGTTCCTGGTCGTCCCGGGACCGGCCGGCGGCATGGACGTGTGAGCCGGCAGTCTGGAGCCGGCGGCGGCGGCAGCGGCGCCCCTCTCGCCGGCCCGAGTGACAAGTGTCGCCGCTGGAGGACAATCGGACGGCAGCAGCCCGGCCCGGCCCGCGCCTACCAAAATAAACAGAAGCCAGACACGGCGCCCTGGCCTGGACCGCTCAGCCCGCCAGCAGCGGCGGTGGTGCACCGACCAGGCAGCTCATTGTCCCTCAAAGTCGCAGCTGGCCCCGATGCAACCCAGTCTTCTGACCTGCATTTACCCTATGGTTTTAACCCTTTCGGTGCCGGCACAATGGACCATTGGAGCGTGGAAATACCGCCAGACCAGAGCGACGTCGGCAGAATTGTTCCACGAGGTCGGTGGAGCATTAACACCTCTAATTTACATCTGGTCGCCTGATGCACCCTTAGAAGAAGTGCCCCGTGTTTTTGTTTCTGGGTCGTTCAAAGTCGAGAACTCATTCCTGGCCATGCAACAGCGTACCCATCACCACTCAGTGGACACAGCTGACCGACTTCCCAGAACATTCTGATGCAATTCATTCCTCTAACGTGAAACAATGGTAGTCAATGCGATTCGTTTGCTTCCTGCATGACATAATGTTGTAATTTTCCTCGTGAGTATGCTGCCATGCTTATCAGTCCTACTTCATCCGGGTCCAGCAGTGCTCCGTTGATACTTAACGGCTGAGGGATTTACAATTCCGAATTTGATAGGGTGGCACCGCTAATCATGCCAAAGTACTGTATAAATAATGGCTTCGGAGTCGACCAAAGCCACCGAATCGACTTCGAACGAAAATATGTAGAAAATACAATTTTTACAACTGAGTTAACCCATTAACGCCCGCACCTACTTCCAGCTTTCAGATTGATGCAACAAATGTTTTCCTATATTCAGAAGATGCCAAATAAGATGTTCCAAAAGTTTTAAACCGATAACTCTTTTGGATTCTGAGATATGGTACCGGACAAAAATGACCCGCTGGACGTTTGGGACATCAGCTGGCATTGCTTGGCCGGCTCCCAAGCGGCGCTGTCACCGCACTTAGCGGCCCGATGCGCATCTCTTTTACTGCAGTTTCGTGAAGTGTTTGCATTTCCTCTGGTATATTGGCCATAGTAAAATGTTTAGACAGTTTTATGCTCTCCAGGTTTAATTATAGACAACACTAGCTGCACATTCACTAATAGTATACCACAGTGGTTAACCTAGACTGATGGTTTGCGGGGGATGGACTAAATTTGTGAAAATCATACTATTTTAAGAATATTGGTGAATATTAAAAGTTTTGAGAAACCGTTCCCTTTGTCTCTACCCGCTTCATCCTCTGTCTCCCTGACTTTGTGACTGATGCTCACTGAAATTTCCACGAGTCATCGTAATATCCAGTATACAGAGCAAATTTTTTGGAAAATCAATCTGTTATCTCCCCCTACGTGGTGTACATTAGTTCGATTAATCTCCAAATCTCCAAACGGTTCCATTTCCATCTTTCCAACTTTTCTTTCGGGCAAGTAGCGCGCTCCATAGTTGCATCAATGTGAACCTCCACATTTCCAGGCACGCCACTGGTCATTGTAACGCTGGTCAGCACATCATCTTTCTCATCATCACTAATATATTTTTGTGATGGAATAATCATGATGTCCACCTGATCCGCTCCGCTATCTTGCGCATTTAAAACAACTTATTTTGCTTCTTTTCCTCAAAAAAAAACATTTGATCTGTTGCATTGCTAACAACTATGCTTTCGATATATTCATGTCTCCAAGGCTGGAGATTTGTTCTCCATCCAGGAGGGGTTCTGGATTGTTTAACACTGGCACTGCAATACAAGCCCTAGACAAATTCTGTGGGAGACCAAAAATCCAGGCGGGTCTAGAACGATGTTCACTCATTGTTGTTGCTCTTGACTAGAAACAAGCCGCGACAGTGCTGTGTTATAGACAGAAGTTCTAGAACTTCCCATGCTTTCGCCCCTTTTATACTGCACTGGACGTCTTACACTGTACCATCTTGTCACAACAAACCAGCGCGGCGGCCGCGATAATTCCCAACTCATTTTGTCAGTTCGTCATTGGCTTTCAATCAGTGGTGGACACAAGGAGGAGTAGGAAGGCACAAGCAACCCCTCCCCCCCACCAAAATGTCATTGTGTCTATAGTAAATGCATAGCTAAGGGCCGTTCCGAGGCAATGGCGGGGGAGGCTCGAAACCCCTAACCCCCGCCCACCCAATGAAGTCCTCAATCCGCCGCTGTTCCCTCTCCTCTCTGTCCACTACACACAATCCATCAAGGGGAAAAGACAAAGCTCTGCTAGTTTAACAGCGAAGTCAGTGCTAATATTTCAATAAGTTTTCGAAACCCCTGAAAATTGTCTATAATAACGCTTTCAGAAAACACCGGAACCATCTTGCATGTTTTCGTTAAGAATATTTCATAATCATTCCAAAAATAAGACAGACACTGAAAACGTTGGGAAGCATTTCATGAGCTTCAAAGTTTCTAAAGATATCGGCATTGCACTAAAAATCTTCAGATTTAATGAAAAACCTCTAAACTGGCAACCCTGAATTCGCAGGCCCCACAATGCCTACCTTCCCTCTAGGTAACACCATGCACCTAACCCACCAGACGGGAGAACAGGACACATCCTTTTCCTCCTTTTCAGCGTCCCGCAGATGTCCGCAACGCCCAGCGGGTCATTTTTGTCCGCTTCATATTTGACGATGTCTCATGGCAAAGCCTTCCAAGAAAATTTTACTGTTTCTTCACCACCTGACTCCTAGTGGTCTTGGCTTAATGTAAAGCATGCAAACTCTTTTCGGCTTTCCATATGTTATTGCGAGTAACACAATTTGTAAAGCTATCTCACGTTGGCCAAAACCTCGCCAAAATAAGTTCCACCAAAATCGTCCCATGAAAATCTAGGATTTTAAAAATTTATTTTCCAGTTTTTCCACGCACTGAAAAAGACATCCATATCATAAACATGAAGATCACTCCACTGGTACCGATTCTGCAGCCTGTCAAAGTCAGAGGACAAAAATGACCCGCTGGGCGGAAATGGGTTAAGTGCTAACAAGTACCACCTGGCCTCCAAAAAACAGGAAAATCAGGAATGATTTGATCTGGGGAGTTTTCCTGCATGCGTTTTTTCCTGGATTGGAAGTCGTCTCAGTCACTGAGGCGACTGCTACTGCGGGGCTAGTTTTGATCGTTTAATTGCTAACCCCAAAAATTAACATCCCAATCTGGGGTTGCACTATTTTCGAACACACGTAGGCCTATCAAGTAAAAACAGAACACCGGGAGTATCTAACGGCATTGTCGGGAGCCAACTCCGCAGCCCAGGTCTGAATGATGACTCTGTATCGCATTTCTACATGTCACTGAGAATTTGGTTCTTTTTCTTCGTTTGAATATCACTTAGCATGTAGCGGCAATGAAATCTACAGCATCTACCAATAACAGAAGGAGCAAAATACGGCAGGAAAATGTACATCTCATTTTGAACACTCCCCCACTGTGCTATCTGACTGCAATTTCCCCGCATCATCTCTCCGTTTAATAATCACCAGCCTTGATATTCACTGTTCCATCAGTCACGCTACCCATCCTTTCCGACACAGCCATCAGTACAGATCAAGCAATATCCTTGATCGGTTAAACAGCGCGATCTGGCCATCTGGTCCGAGAGACTGCGCCGGGAGCTGACGTGACCCCGGAGAGTTAGGTCTGGGATCGATGGGGCCCGACGCGGCACCTGGCCCAGCGGGTCAGAGCACAGCCGCAGTCCACCAGGTGCCAACAGTCCGACAGATGGACTCACTAATCAGCCGTGACATCACTCCACGTTCCGCAACACTTCCCCGAAAAATGGACCAGCTCACGCTGCCGGCCCCAAAGCTGGCCCATTCATTCTCTGAGCGGATGGGCTCTGCCGCGGAGCAGGTATTCGAGACCGACGGCTTGAACTAGAACACAAAGTTGTGGCGAGCCAGCGAACCTCCGATACGTCACTGAGTAGAAACTTAGCTAGTGGGTTTGAAATTGATCAGTGTATACCACTGTAGTTCATCGACCGACAGTTAAATAAGTTCCCGGCTTAAGCGTGAACTATTAGAAAATGCAGCTTTTCTCACGCAAAATAAAAGACTGACGCCACCGCCTCACATCAGGGATTCTGTTTTGTTTTTGCCTCTCATGATGAGGAGGAGTAAGCAAAAAAGTATCAACTAAATTCACAGCCAATACTGAAAAAGGGAGATTCCCCACGTTTTGATCATTTAAGACCATCCATTCTAGCTGGAATGCGGCGTGTCCTCCCACGCACACACACACACCCACGCAGGCGTCGTTACTGACCGAGCACTTGTTGGGCTTGTCGCCGGTGTGGGTGCGCACATGTACCACCAGCATGTACTGCGCCTTGAACGGCTTCTGCTCTCGCGGACAGTCCTTCCAGCGGCAGGCGAACGACTTCTTGTTGGAGGAGATGTGGTCGTTGTTGACATGCTGCCGGGGAAGTCAGCACGGTCAGAGAATGTCCCGGGGAAGTCAGCACGGTCAGAGAATGTCCCGGGGAAGTCAGCACGGTCAGCGAATGTCTCGGGGAAGTCAGCACGGTCAGAGAATGTCCCGGGGAAGTCAGCACGGTCAGAGAATGTCCCGGGGAAGTCAGCACGGTCAGAGAATGCCACTCAAATGTGTGAGCCAGACCCCAGAACTCAACAAAATCAGATCCATCAACGATAATAGGAAACGGCAGCAAATGTTCCAACTCATGGAGTACGAACATAACGTCGCTGACGGACAGCCACAACAAGCATGCCGCTGCTGGCGGACGAACACACTGCACACAAAGAAGCGGTGTCATTGTGTGGCAGAGTCTGCAGGAATATGGTAACACTTGCCAGCCACGGTACTGGCCCTGCTCGGAGTAGAGCGGAGGTCCCGCCATGCAACACGAGTTTGCTCTTGGCGCGTGCATGCGGCGGCAGACACCTCTATGCTATCTGATTGCGCCCGGCTAGTGTTTCTGCACCCCCGCTCAAGGAAATGACACGACTCGGCCACCACGGCACTTGATCAACACACGCACAGAAATGGGCCGCAGAGCCTTTGGTGTTTGCCGAATGCTGAACAGCGGACATCACTATGAGGGGTGCACAGTTGTATCGTGTATCTATGTTTCAACACGTCCAACGTTTCAGGGCTGTTTCAAGCAGACTAATGCCACCGATGTCAAATCGTCTGCATCATTTTTACGCCGTTCTGGGGAGGTCCGGAAAAAGGCTTCCAAATCATGGAACATGCTACATCCCAAAATAGTTCGGTGGCAATATACCTATGTACTAGTCTTCAAATCACCGGTAAATGAACTAATCATTTTGCAGTTTTAACACTAAGGATTTTTTTCTTTTTAAAACGTCCACAAGCCATTCAAGTTATTTTTGCGATTTAGTTTCTATTTTGCGAGCGTCGACAACCTATGAGCGAAAGGCATGAGTTGTGCTCCTAGATGAGCACATAGACAAACATGTGCTTAATAAGTAAAAAATAAAAAGCGAATATATGTAAATGGGAGATCATGCGCAATATGTCTGAAAAGAACGTATCCACTACCCAGGCGGTGAACAAGACAACTCCGAACGACACAACGATTGAAGCTTCCAATGTGAGGGAAATGTGAAAGGGTTTGGGCCGTTTTCCCTCACCTTCTTTACAAAGAACAAAACAAATATAAGGTCCACTTTATGGCTTGATCCGTGATAGTTTTATTCCTCATGTACCAGATAATGAGCATCTAAATAACGAGCCAGTCATTGAATTTTTATTGACCAAATGGCCTGCAATGTACATCAATGCATTAGGGTGCCGTTAAGCTGGTTACGTGTCAAAGGCCCAGTTTTCCTGTTGTAATTGGTGACGGTTACACGCCGAAAGCAGCTGCAGCCGATGCGCAAATGATAACCACCGTGCTCCACACATCAATACGCCATGCACAAGCAAAAGTTTTACAATTGGCCACAAAGGACAGGCCTTGCCACTTTTGCGGCTGAGCCTACAAGTCCGGTGCCTATTTTCCCGAATCCGACTACCTATAAAACCATTCGAAACGGCCTCGAATCACGAAGCGCGTCCGGACCACTGCGTGGACCCCCTCTCCCCACGGAGCGGCGCGACACACCTCTTCTCGGCCCGTCAACACTCCTGGCAACCCACCGCCCCAACAGGCACACAATGCCCGCGAGCTGGACAGCAGATTAATACTTCGGTGACTGTGCCCACCGCCGGACTCAGCACGCAGCAGGCCGCCCCCGCCTCCACCATTCCCGCCCCGGCCAGGCTAACCACCTGTAGAAATTCTGATTAGCTTCGCCGCCAACACGACGCTCGTCAATAATTGAGCTGTAGCTGAGGGCGGCGGCGGCGGCGGAGGCGGAGGAGGAGATGAGCCGGCCCCCAGCCGATGCGGCGGCGCGCCCCGCCGCGACCCCATTTACCCAGCGCCAATCGTTATTCGCTGGACGCGGCTGTTTTTGCCAGTGTTTTTGGCGGCTGGTCAGTGCCGACGGAGGCCGGTTTTTGAGGGACGACACCGACTCGGGACGACGCCGTACGGCCGCGCCGCGAGCTCAGTTCCCGGATGCACCAGTTTTTACCCAGCGGCGGCTGCACTGTTGTGACCGAATCCTTCAAAACGACAGAACGGCTCCCTCGGATGGCGCCTAATTTGCGATGAAGTCACGAGGCCGCTGAGTTGACACTAGGTTAATTTCATGCTTTTGTAAATACACCATGTTTAAACTGACATCATCGCCTTCTCTGGAAGCCGCCAGAGAGACCGTTTTCCACTAATGCGGTCATAGCCGGAGAAATATGGCATTTACGGAAGTCTGAGTCCCAGATAAAGTAGCACCGCACGACACCTATGTTCTGTCAAATTGGCACTAGATTATGAGAATGGCTTGGCGAAATTTGTGAAGCACCATCGTATGTCTTGACAAAGTGAGGATGGCGGAAAATTCTAGACATCAGAGCCATACGTGTCGCCACCGGCAAAAAATGGGGAGGGGCCAGCCAAACTTCAACCTGATGCTGACAGAAAACTTTCAACGTCAGGACCAAAAACTGTTCGAATTTGGGCTCTTCGTTGCCTCCCGCAGCGGCTGGATATAAGAATGTCCGGTTTTCTCTCATTTTGACTGAGATCAGGAAATTTTTGGCCAAAAAGTGGGGGGCAGGCCCCCTGGCGCGTATGATCAGAGCTGTATGTGTGCGCTGGACGGTTTGGCCGTTGTTTGGACTTCGGTGCTGTAGTCTGGTGCCCGCATGGCTGGCCTGTTGCCTGGACAATTTAGCTGTCGCTGAAGCCCCGGAGGGTTAAAGTGTTAGCTAGATAAGGAACTGCTTTTGGTAGTTGGATGGCTGAATCGTTGTCTGGAAGGCATGGCTGTTGTCTGGACAGCAGAGATGTCTGACAGCCGAGCTGTTGCCAGACGGCCGTGCGGTTAAGTCGTCGTCTGGACAGTACAGCTGCAGGTCTGACTGCTATAGAGTCGGGCTGCCACAGAGCCGCGCCCAAGCCGTTGCAGGCCGACAGGCGGGACAGTGACAAATGACCGGTACGGGCCCGGCTGTCCATTTGGAGCTGCCGTGGCATGGCACGTCCTATCGGGCCGAGATCGCGCGGCCGCAGCTGCGGCGCCGGGCCGGCGCGGCAACCACACACTGCCACCGTCCACCGCACACTGCCACCGTCCACCGCACACTGCCACCGCCCACCGCACACTGCCACCGTCCACCGCACACTGCCACCGTCCACCGCACACTGCCATCTACCACACACTGCCACCGTCCACCACACACTGCCACCGTCCACCGCACACTGCCACCGTCCACCGCACACTGCCACCGTCCACCGCACACTGCCATCCACCACACACTGCCACCGTCCACCGCACACTGCCATCCACCACACACTGCCACCGTCCACCGCACACTGCCATCTACCACACACTGCCACCGTCCACCACACACTGCCACCGCACACTGCCACCGTCCACCACACACTGTCATCCACCACACACTGCCACCGTCCACCACACACTGTCATCCACCACACACTGCCACCGTCCACCGCACACTGCCACCGTCCACCGCACACTGCCACCGTCCACCGCACACTGCCATCCACCACACACTGCCACCGTCCACCACACACTGCCATCCACCACACACTGCCACCGTCCACCACACACTGCCACCGTCCACCACACACTGCCAGCGTCCACCGCACACTGCCACCGTCCACCGCACACTGCCATCCACCACACACTGCCACCGTCCACCGCACACTGCCATCCACCACACACTGCCACCGTCCACCGCACACTGCCATCTACCACACACTGCCAGCGTCCACCACACACTGCCACCGTCCACCGCACACTGCCACCGTCCACCACACACTGTCATCCACCACACACTGCCACCGTCCACCACACACTGTCATCCACCACACACTGCCATCCACCACACACTGCCACCGTCCACCACACACTGCCACCGTCCACCACACACTGCCAGCGTCCACCGCACACTGCCACCGTCCACCGCACACTGCCATCCACCACACACTGCCACCGTCCACCACACACTGCCACCGTCCACCACACACTGCCACCGTCCACCACACACTGCCACCGTCCACCACACACTGCCACCGTCCACCACACAAAGCGCCCAAAAACACCAATACACACACATACACTACCACCGTCCACCACACACTGCCACCACAGCACCACCATCCACCACACACAGCAGCGTCATTCACTACACAGCACCACCATCCACCACACACAGCAGCGTCATTCACTACACAGCACCACTATCCACCACACACAGCAGCGTCATTCACTACACAGCATCACCATCCACCACACACAGCAGCGTCATTCACTACACAGCACCGCCATCCACCACATACAGCAGCGTCATTCACTACACAGCGTCGCCATCCACCACATACAGCAGCGTCATTCACTACACAGCACCACCATCCACCACACACAGCAGCGTCATTCACTACACAGCACCACCATCCACCACATACAGCAGCGTCATTCACTACACAGCACCACCATCCACCACACACAGCAGCGTCATTCACTACACAGCACCACCATCCACCACACACAGCAGCGTCATTCACTACACAGCACCGCCATCCACCACATACAGCAGCGTCATTCACTACACAGCACCACCATCCACCACACACAGCAGCGTCATTCACTACACAGCACCGCCATCCACCACACACAGCAGCGTCATTCACTACACAGCACCACCATCCACCACATACAGCAGCGTCATTCACTACACAGCACCACCATCCACCACACACAGCAGCGTCATTCACTACACAGCACCACCATCCACCACACACAGCAGCGGCATTCACTACACAGCACCGCCATCCACCACACACAGCAGCGTCATTCACTACACAGCACCACCATCCACCACATACAGCAGCGTCATTCACTACACAGCACCGCCATCCACCACACACAGCAGCGTCATTCACTACACAGCACCACCATCCACCACATACAGCAGCGTCATTCACTACACAGCACCGCCATCCACCACACACAGCAGCGTCATTCACTACACAGCACCGCCATCCACCACACACAGCAGCGTCATTCACTACACAGCACCACCATCCACCACACACAGCAGCGTCATTCACTACACAGCACCACCATCCACCACACACAGCAGCGTCATTCACTACACAGCACCACCATCCACCACACACAGCAGCGCCATTCACTACACAGCACCACCATCCACCACACACAGCAGCGGCATTCACTACACAGCACCGCCATCCACCACACACAGCAGCGTCATTCACTACACAGCACCACCATCCACCACATACAGCAGCGTCATTCACTACACAGCACCGTCATCCACCACACACAGCAGCGTCATTCACTACACAGCACCACCATCCACCACACACAGCAGCGTCATTCACTACACAGCACCACCATCCACCACACACAGCAGCGGCATTCACTACACAGCACCGCCATCCACCACACACAGCAGCGTCATTCACTACACAGCACCACCATCCACCACATACAGCAGCGTCATTCACTACACAGCACCGCCATCCACCACACACAGCAGCGTCATTCACTACACAGCACCGCCATCCACCACACACAGCAGCGTCATTCACTACACAGCACCGCCATCCACCACACACAGCAGCGTCATTCACTACACAGCACCACAATCCACCACACACAGCAGCGTCATTCACTACACAGCACCACCATCCACCACACACAGCAGCGTCATTCACTACACAGCACCACCATCCACCACATACAGCAGCGTCATTCACTACACAGCACCACCATCCACCACACACAGCAGCGTCATTCACTACACAGCACCACCATCCACCACATACAGCAGCGTCATTCACTACACAGCACCACCATCCACCACACACAGCAGCGTCATTCACTACACAGCACCACCATCCACCACACACAGCAGCGTCATTCACTACACAGCACCACCATCCACCACACACAGCAGCGTCATTCACTACACAGCACCACCATCCACCACACACAGCAGCGTCATTCACTAAACAGCACGACAAACAGCAGCGTCATTACAAACCATCCACCACACAAGCAGCGTCATTCACTACACAGCACCACAATCCACCACACAAGCAGCGTCATTCACTACACAGCACCACCATCCACCACACACAGCAGCGTCATTCACTACACAGCACCACCATCCACCACATACAGCAGCGTCATTCACTACACAGCGTCGCCGTCCACCACACACAGCAGCGTCATTCACTACACAGCACCGCCATCCACCACACACAGCAGCGTCATTCACTACACAGCACCACAATCCACCACACAAGCAGCGTCATTCACTACACAGCACCACCATCCACCACACACAGCAGCGTCATTCACTACACAGCACCACCATCCACCACATACAGCAGCGTCATTCACTACACAGCACCACCATCCACCATACACAGCAGCGTCATTCACTAAACAGCACCGCCATCCACCACACACAGCAGCGTCATTCACTACACAGCACCGCCATCCACCACACACAGCAGCGTCATTCACTAAACAGCACCGCCATCCACCACACACAGCAGCGTCATTCACTACACAGCACCGCCATCCACCACACACAGCAGCGTCATTCACTACACAGCACCACAATCCACCACACAAGCAGCGTCATTCACTACACAGCACCACCATCCACCACACACAGCAGCGTCATTAACTACACAGCACCACCATCCACCACACACAGCAGCGTCATTAACTACACAGCACCACCATCCACCACACACAGCAGCGTCATTCACTACACAGCACCACCATCCACCACATACAGCAGCGTCATTCACTACACAGCACCACCATCCACCACACACAGCAGCGTCATTCACTACACAGCACCACCATCCACCACACACAGCAGCGTCATTCACTACACAGCACCACCATCCACCACACACAGCAGCGTCATTCACTACACAGCACCACCATCCACCACACACAGCAGCGTCATTCAATACACAGCACCGCCATCCACCACATATAGCAGCGTCATTCACTACACAGCACCACCATCCACCACACACAGCAACGTCATTCACTACACAGCACCACCATCCACCATACACAGCAGCGTCATTCACTACACAGCACCACCATCCACCACATACAGCAGCGTCATTCACTACACAGCACCACCATCCACCACATATAGCAGCGTCATTCACTACACAGCACCACCATCCACCATACACAGCAGCGTCATTCACTACACAGCACCACCATCCACCACACACAGCAGCGTCATTCACTACACAGCACCGCCATCCACCACATACAGCAGCGTCATTCACTACACAGCACCACCATCCACCACACACAGCAGCGTCATTCAATACACAGCACCGCCATCCACCACATATAGCAGCGTCATTCACTACACAGCACCACCATCCACCACACACAGCAGCGTCATTCACTACACAGCACCACCATCCACCACACACAGCAGCGTCATTCACTACACAGCACCACCATCCACCACATACAGCAGCGTCATTCACTACACAGCACCACCATCCACCACACACAGCAGCGTCATTCACTACACAGCACCACCATCCACCACACACAGCAGCGTCATTCACTAAACAGCACCACCATCCACCATACACAGCAGCGTCATTCACTACACAGCACCACCATCCACCACACACAGCAGCGTCATTCACTACACAGCGTCGCCGTCCACCACACACAGCAGCGTCATTCACTACACAGCACCGCCATCCACCACACACAGCAGCGTCATTCACTACACAGCACCACCATCCACCACACACAGCAGCGTCATTCACTACACAGCACCACCATCCACCACACACAGCAGCGTCATTCACTACACAGCACCACCATCCACCACACACAGCAGCGTCATTCACTACACAGCGTCGCCGTCCACCACACACAGCAGCGTCATTCACTACACAGCACCGCCATCCACCACACACAGCAGCGTCATTCACTACACAGCACCACCATCCACCATACACAGCAGCGTCATTCACTACACAGCACCACCATCCACCACACACAGCAGCGTCATTCACTACACAGCACCACCATCCACCACACACAGCAGCGTCATTCACTACACAGCACCACCATCCACCACATACAGCAGCGTCATTCACTACACAGCACCACCATCCACCACACACAGCAGCGTCATTCACTACACAGCACCACCATCCACCACACACAGCAGCGTCATTCACTACACAGCACCGCCATCCACCACACACAGCAGCGTCATTCACTACACAGCACCACCATCCACCACACACAGCAGCGTCATTCACTACACAGCACCGCCATCCACCACACAGCAGCGTCATTCACTACACAGCACCACCATCCACCATACACAGCAGCGTCATTCACTACACAGCACCACCATCCACCACACACAGCAGCGTCATTCACTACACAGCACCACCATCCACCACACACAGCAGCGTCATTCACTACACAGCACCACCATCCACCACATACAGCAGCGTCATTCACTACACAGCACCACCATCCACCACACACAGCAGCGTCATTCACTACACAGCACCACCATCCACCACACACAGCAGCGTCATTCACTACACAGCACCGCCATCCACCACACACAGCAGCGTCATTCACTACACAGCACCGCCATCCACCACACACAGCAGCGTCATTCACTACACAGCGTCGCCAGCCACCCCTCAGCAGCCGCACGCGGCGGAAGAGGAGGGCAATACCACGCAGAGCAAAAATTAATTATATTTACTAGTATTCTCCAGTAACAGCTGGTGCTAACGTGAGAGTAGTGAGCAGGTCTGGCGTGCGACTACTGGGGATCAGACGGTGTAAGAGGATCCCACCCAGACTCAGAAATCCGGGACCTCACCACAAGCTTCTGCACTGCATGGATTCTGGTCGCGAATATGACAGAGCACGCGTGGGAAGATGTGTTTACAGGCAATCAGTGTCTTATCAAGTTAACATCGAGTCCCGGGCCTCTGAGAGAGTCCGGGATCCGGGGCCCGGGGTCATTTCAGCCGACTGGGATGCGTTACTTAAGCAGCTCCGCACGGCAGGAAAATGAGTGAACATTCAAGTTGATGCCCTTATCCTTAACACGGCAATTCGATTGATGAACTATGAACGCGCTAAGTTGGGGCGTGGAAGCTCAAGAGTCATATCAAGGAGCGAATTCAGCAAGTAGCCACAACAATCTGTTTCTTTAAAACACTTACACAACGCAATCAAGGCCAAGTTCAAGAGCTGGCAAAGCTTTTGTGCCTGATGTGCCGGGAAAAAACAACACCATTGGGACAGGACTTTGCGCCGAAATGTTCGAAAGGTAATCCGGTTAAATCCGTCTACAGACACGCTGGCAAGAAAGCTTATTGTCTGCCAAATCCGATTTCTTACATTCACTTTTGAATGACGTCATTTAAAAGAAGTTAGTTAAGCAATAATCCGCCCAAAACATTCGAACCATGTGCGTCACAAGACCTCGAGTACCGGAATGCTATATTGAAACCGCTTTAAATTTGTCCGGGTTTGAAGTAGGGAGCAGGTGTCTTTCCGAGGGTTGCTCTAATCTGAAAAAATTGGCTCTAAACGAGTTATATAAACAGACGTTAGCACGTACGCGTGGTAGGTACATGACTAATTTTGGATCGAGGTTCAGAGGCCCTCTCAGCTGTACAAATCTTGGTAGTAATGTCACCTGTCGTTTTGTAAGCGCTCTTCACAAAGTGCCCCGTTGAGAGGAAACTCCAAAACGCTTCCTTTTCAGGCAGCACAAAATCAATCATCAATCAATCAATCAATTTTTATTTCATTTTCCATATAGACAGGTGAAGAGGCGAAGGACATGAACAGCAGATAAGAAACATGAGAGAGGCAAGTAATAGTCATACAGTACAGCACAAGGTGAGTATGTTGTGATATTAGTATGTTATGAGATTAGGACAAATAATAATGCTGGTCAGTAGAAATAACACAAAAACAAAGCAGAAAAACAAAAGAGAAGCAATACAAAATAAAATGAGCAGACAGATCATCCAAAACGTGCCTAACAAAACAAATAAAATGACGGAAAGAACTAACCAATTATAATTATATGTTTGATTGAAGTTGTGGGCCCACAAATGTTCTTCACGTTAGTCACAAACGAAGGAAAAGAAAAACACCCAGGTTCACACACATTGTGCCGGATAAGAACAGATAATTTTGGCAATTAATGAAGCAAAAACAAATTAATGAAGCAAAGACAAAGCAACGAGCAGGAAGCCAGCAGCGCAAAAGCAGGACGCAGAACATAACCAGGCGAAATGAGAGCAGAGATGACACTAAGTGCGCAAAAGCAAACGAAAACGGATAAACAAAAGTTGAGTTAAATGGAACAGCACAAGAGCAGCGAGAAAAAGCAAAATAGCAATACAAGAACGAAATGAACATAGCAAAACGAAATGAGCTCACGTAATATGGCGCGACACCTGATATATATATTTTTTTAAATTCTTTCTCGCAGTCGTTCTCGGTGAATTTGGAGATGATCCGCTGCCGCAGCTGGCCACGACAGTGACGCAGAAGACCACACAGGATCGACACCACGTGTTCTTCGCGCTCTTCAACGCTGAGACCTTTCCGCTTGTGCTTGCGCGGAGTGTGCATAAACAGGGGAAGAGAGTGCACAGGCCGAGGATCTCCACCAGCTTGTTGCAGTTATCGGCACCCGAGGGGCCGGAGGTGGCGTAGTTCAACACCTTTAACGCCCCGTTCCGCGATAGCTTCTTTTCTCTGAGCATGAGGTTCATCAGCTGGAGCCCCTCGCTCCTCAGGAAGCGTTCCTTGTTCTACGCCACCAGCAGCATCGAGCAGAGCGCGTCGAACACGTTCTCCATGCACCCTGCTCCTCTGAGGAGCTCGGGTCGTGGCGTTTGTAGTAGGCCAGCTGCTGCAGCAGGACGTCGATCCCCTCCAACTCCCCCAGCATCGTCCTGTTCTCCTCATGACTCTGCACCAGTACGGACAGCATCTCGCTGGCGTAAAGCTTGTTGGCGTCGAAGGGCGCCTTCCTCTGCAGCCCGGTCAGCAGCCACTGCAGCAGGCCTGCTGGGCGGCCGGCAGGCAGGCCGCCGGCCGCAGCTCCGTCACGTTCTCTACCATGGCCAGCGCGCTGTCGACGCCCGCCGACTCCTCGGCCACGGCCTCGTCCAGCCGCTCCATGGTGTGAACCAGCACGGCGACCGCCTGCTGCTCCAGCAGCTCCGCCACCAGACGCTCAGCGCCCCGCTCAGCCTCGTCCGAGTTTGTGTCGACGTCAGTCAGCTCCTGCAGCAGGTCGATGACAGCTATGGTGACGTCAGTGTTGTCGTGGGCCAGTAGCGCCAGCAGCGAGCTCACCGTGCCCAGCTCCACCAGCCGCGGGAACAGCTCCGGGCCCGTGGCCACCGCGTGCAGCGCCTGTATGGCCTCGTGGAGGGCCAGTTCAGAGTCGAGGAACCCCTCCGGGGCGTCGGCGTGCTTGGTCCGCATCTCCTGGTTCTTGAGGATACACTTCTCCAGCTGTAGTACCAGCCGCTTCAGCAGGTTTTCGTCCATCGGCTCCACCTCCGGATCCTCCTCCACCATGCGCAGTAAGTCATCAGTAGAGGGCTCCTCGCCCTCTCCGACCCCGGAGGCGCTCGCTTCCGAGCCGGCTCCTCTTCGTCATCGTCGCCCTCCTGCTATCGCTTCGTGTTCTGGTCCGGCTTGTAGGAGGACACTGCTAGTAGAATTGATGTGACTCGAGTCATTTGGTAATCAGCGTATATGTAAGCAATGTGAAACACAAATTGTTGCAATGTGAAATTGTTGCACATTGAAAGCAATGTGAAACACAAATCTGCACACAATGCAACGCTACTTTTGCTTTCACTCGACGGGATCACCTTCCTCGCGCCAGCTTAAAGCTGGACAAATTGTTCTCCGCCCAGACAGGATCTCGTTGCCATCTATTGAGATACGTCAGCTCGATCCTGCAGCACCACTTCCAACCACATCCCAACGACACGGGTAAAGCGCATCGTCCACCCACTGGCGTCGTCCAACAACACCCGCGCCGTTTCTTGCCGCAGGGCGGCGATCTGGACGCGGCGACGCACGCGGCGCGCTGTGACGTCCGTGGCGCGGTGAGACAGACGCGACGCGTCACCGGAGACAGCTGATACGCATCTGCGCTGAACTCGCCGCAAAAACATGGCGGACGCCGCGCGCCGCCAATACTTAATCAAATCGGTCCCGCCTTCTGCTGCGCCGGCACGGTAAGCGGAGGTCAACGCAGCCAAATTACCGATGCTGCGCCGGCGCCGGCGGCGGAGCCCGGTCCGCCTCGGCAGGGGGCGACTCCCGCGGCGTCTGCGGCGAATCTGGCCAGCTCACGTCCGAGTGTGTTTGGTGTTCGGCTCAGCGGCGCGAATTAGCCGCACATGTATCAATCGGAGCCCGGGGCCCGCCGCGGCGCTGCGGTGGCGCGGCCGGGCTGCTGACGAGACGGCGTGGATAACGGCCAGCGGGCGGTTGCCTGGTGCTTCTCCCAGGCCTGTCGTTGTGGTGTATCCGTATATATGGTTGACACCTCAAGAAGATTTATTTTTGACTCATGCTCATAGTCCGACATCAGATATACAGAGATCCGAGGAGATTACGTAGTTCAGTCATAATAGAAGCCATGAATGAACACCTTGTTTACTCATACATGCCGTCAGCCATCTGAAAGTCAGTAGTATAAATGAACACACAAACCCTGAAAATTGACGAGTTTTCTCTTTGCTGTTTTTAAACTAATTTAGCACGCCCAGTTTAGACGGAGAAGCAAAACCAGCCAGTCATTCTCAGCGCTTTCCTGAATTTTTAACAATAAATAACATGGGCCTTCGCCAAAGAAGCGTCATTTTGGCGGGCCCACTGCTGCGGCGAGGGCCGTCAGTGCGGCCGGGCCGCTCATCTCGGCTGGGCGCCGGTTTGGGCCCACACAAAAACACGTCATATCGCTGGCGACGGGGCAGCCGCTGCCGGGCCGGACACAGACCGGCGGCGGGCGCACTGGGCCGTGCACCAGTGGGCCGACCTGTTGTCTTAATTAGTGTCCAAACACATCACAGGCCAGCCAAGCTGAAGTCTGGTAAATGGTCATCTCTGATAACCCATCTGCAGAAATGCCTGAGAACATTAAGGACTGAAGAACACCCTACACATCTACCCGTGTGCAGTTGCACAATATAAGTACAGAACTGCACTTAGCTGCCCACTAATCTGACAGGCATTAAAGGGAAGCTGTCAAGTGGTTGCATAAGACATTCTTCTGAGGCAGTCAGTTTCTCCATTTTGACCAGCTTTCGGCTGCTACAAGAAGCTGATGCCTCTGGGTGCGCGCTGTCCGGCTGACTAGACAGTGAACAGGATTATTCGGTGGGTCCGAACCACTCTGAGCTGGCTCCACGCAGGGCGTCCCCGCCCGAGCTCTCACCTTGACCAGGTCAGCCTGGTGTTCGTAGTCGCGGCCGCACTCCTCCCAGTCGCAGTGGGTGACGATGAAGTCCTCGGGCGGCTCGTCGTCAGCCCTCTCCGGGGTGGCGCCGCAGGTGGAGGAGCTGACCTCTCGCTTCACTGTGCCGCCGCGCGCGCCGCTCTCCTGACTGGACGTGTCCGGCGAGACCTTTGGCTGCTCCTGCCGCATCAGCATCAAGGCCTAGAGTCAGTGAAATCCGGGACACGCTGCAACAGGCAAAGCTTACTGATGGAAACCATCAGCGGAGATAGAAGGAATGACCAAAACGGAGGAAACGCCTGTCGGTCACTTGTGACGATCGGGGAGGAATAGTGCAAGAAGCAGAAGAAGTGGTTTGGCGGTGTTTGATGGGTGTTTTGAGTGCCGGTGACTGGTGATCGGCGGTGACAGTGGCCGGAGCTGGCGGCTGGGTGCGGCCGCCGCGGTCTGCCGGGCGCGCGACACCCGGCCCGCCCCTGAGGGAGGCAGCTGGTCATTAGTGTCCCTCAGCGGACGGTAGCGCCTCCCCGGACCGCCCCCGGCTGCCAACGGCAACTGGAGGCCACGTCACAAAACTACCGCCCCACCACCGCCGGTCACACCGCAGCCGGCAGGCCGTGTCTCTGGCAGACTCGGCAACCAGGCTGGTGGAGCTCCTCAACACAAGAGAGATTGTCAGAAACGGATCCCGCGGTGTAGGTCTGTTGATCCCGCAAGACGACTAGGAGGAAGAGCACATGTCTAATAATTCGAGGCTTTGACCCCAACGCTGCCGAAATATCACGCACTGAAATCTGGAAACGCTTACGTAAGTGACTAATCAATCGAAACACCACTACCAACCCGTTCTTAAAAGGGACTTGAAACATCTTGGAGTATACATAAAATGCTCCACTAAGGGGTTTCGTGGGGCAGGTAAGAGCGCGTTCGCATCAGATATGTATATCTAGCATATTGTCGCTACAGGCTGGGACTGGAGGACTGGGGACCTCCCGTTGTCGGACAGTGAAGGGGCCCCGCACTTTTGGCTACTCACGCCATTTCTTGAAATATGTTGTAATGGAAAAGAAAAGATCACCAGACTTAAGGAAGACAAATCTGGTTTTGAAATGTTCATCTCTGGACGAGAAAATATGGACAAGAGGGAATATATTTCCATCGTTTGGTCCATTCTCCCACTGAATAGATAAGTGGTAATAACCATGGATTTTGGTGACAAACTATCATAAAAAACAAACCCATGACACTGAAAGTAAAACAGATCAATGCCGATGTATTTCCCTCGGGACTCGAGATATCTGAAGAATGATACCAACCCACTCAGTCGGCATTCTCCTATCTGGAGATCGCCGGCAGGAATTTTCACGTTGCGCCGATAGACTGACGGTGAGACACGTCCTGGTGAAGTGCCGTGACTTCGAGCTGGAGAGGATGTGGTATTTTCCCGGCTCGCAATCACTAGACTGGCTCCTCGGAAAATCCCCCACTTTAAGTTGTTCAGAAATAGGACTAAAATATAAGTGAATTTAGTTCAATGTGATATATTCTCCTGCATAGCTCTTGCCCGTGTTTCTTTTTTCTTAATAAAGTGACCTTCTCATAGATCTAGTTGCTGAATACCCGTGATAAAGTGGATTTGATTATCTTTTTCTTTACTGTGCGGGCAGACGCGTATGCACGTGCTACATGGCTAGTACTGTTGAAGGAATCATCATGTTTTTTTAACCCTATAGAAATGTTCTTTTTAGTGTTATGGGTGTCCTATGACCTTAGCTGTCGGTGCACCCTTAAACCTCAAAGATGAGGATGATGATGAGTCGGCATTCTGACCAGAGAAGCGGAGCAGCTTTTCAGTGAGAGGCGATTGCATCATGCAAATCAACATCTCCTGAACATGCATATTGGTATAATTGGTAAGATTTTCTGTTTGAAGTCAATATCCGTGTCGATTTTCGGGAATAGTGGTCGGAAAAGATTTGGACGTGTTTTCCTTGTGAGACTGGACACAAGAAAAACTTTTAATCGAGTACTGTGCTGAGTTCGCAGAAAGCAAAAGCTGTCATACCTGCTACCAAGCCCTGACGCCATCCTAGCCTCGATAAATTACATCCTGAATGAAACTTGTGAGCCAAAGGGTGTCAAATGACAGCTTTGTCGACGAGTGGTCGAAAAAATTAGCACAAGAGCCGTATCTTTCCGGGAACACCTTAATAACGCATTTTTGGGCAGAATTTCTTGACCATCAGTTTATATTTTCTTTCAATATAACACAACAGAAAAAAACTTTCATTTATGAAGGTATTAAACGACACCACATACGATAAAAACAGAACTTAACCAGCAGGGGGTGTTGCAACGATGTTTAAGCTGGTGGGCGCCTGCAAGGCCAGTGGGAGGCACCTTTCTTTTAAGATTTGCAACATACATAACCTGTGTAAAAGACTGTCTTGCCATTTAAGCAAGCTGATTCAGAACTTGGAATACGCGCAAGAGTGATGTGAGGCGAAGCCACTTGCGTGGGTTTGTACGTGTGTCTGTATGTCGGGGAGGAAAGAGCAAACCGGTAAAATTTACGAAAAATATAGCTCGCTTCCTTTTACAGAAAATTCTACCCACAGTTGAAAGGGGGTTCCGCCTATGAAGTTGAAGGAAGACTTCCGGCAATCCCTCCCTCGTACTTCATGAACAGATCTCAGACATGGTGTAAGTGAATGTTGTATTTTTCAATACTTATTTTTTACGTTCTACAATTTTTGTCGTTTTGCCAATGAAAGGGAATTCCCTGGTCTTCCATGCCAAGCCGTATAGAAAAGTCAAGAGCACCAGTGAGGGAAAGCTGAATTTCTTAGGTCTATTTTTAGTTCATTTTTAGGTTCAATTTCTGGGTTCATGAATCTGCATAGCCAAAAGCTGGAAACATTACGAAGCATGCTCTCCTCCCCTTAAGCGACAAGCAACACGTTCCTATTGATCAGACATACCACATTCACAACTCCTGCACGGAGACTTCAGCACATACACGGCAGATGAAAACATGTCGTCGTTCCTCACGCTGTTTGTACTAAATCTTCGTCTGTCGAGTAGCACACATTTCGAGCGGCCATTAACTAATCACTCAACGACCATGCGGCGGCTGGACCGCTGGCCATCCGTGCAGACTGGGACGCCCCTCGGCGCTGCGGGGGTCACGGCCTCTGACCTCTGTTTACCCTGGGGCGGCGTTCAGGCGGCGACGGCCGCCGCCGCGGCGCCCGCACAGGCAATGGGCACGACGGATACTGCGAGCGGAGACGACGCAGCAGAGGCGGCGGCTCACAGGAGACATGTAAGGCCATGTAGGCGTACACGCCTACACAACACTGATGCGATACTGACCTGTATTTCCACTGACGCGGAGGCGGCAGCTCAAAGGAGATATACGCCTACATGATATTGACATTATACTGACCTGTAACTGTCTCCAATGGAGAAGGCGAACGGTCCAACAAATGGCTGGACAATTAGTCCGGCCCGATAAAAACTAATGAGAGCTAACCATTCCAATAGCGTTGCTTGCTCCCAAATTCATGTCTGCTTTTCGGAATTCTAAAAATGTCAACCACTTAAATTGGGGGAAAGTATCTGCTACACAGGGGCTATTGAGCTTATTTTGATTTTTACACCGGACCGGCCACTTGCTTACACGCTGTGTTGATTTACCCCGAGTCCTATTTGGGCCGAAATGTTTGCCTATTATAATTTGCAGCCCACACTGCGAAAATTTGTACGCCAAGGCGAGAAAGTTTCTGTAGCAACAGGGCAGTGGATGGATCCCAGCATCACCAGACGCAACTAGAACTCTTCCTCGAGTCGCTCGGCGTTCAGACAACAAGACTAGTCTCCACCGTGCCTCTGCCCGGCTGGCCTACCGTCGGCGGGATGGGCGAGGTGCGCCGTTTTTGTGCGACCACCAGCGGACAGGGCAGCGGGGCCGCGCACACAGCCGCTCCGGTATACGGCGGTGACGGATCCCACGTCCTCGGGGTGGCGACGGGTACAGAGCGACGCTGACCGCGCCGCCCGGCAGCACGCGCTGTACGGAGCGGGAGCTGAGCCCCAGATATGGCGACACCGCGGCCCGTGGTTAAAGCCACCGGCCGGGCGGTAACTGTACTAAAGGGTTGAGGGGCAGGCTGTCCCGATGGATTTTAAATTCCTCACTAATGAGCATCTACCTACTCTTTGAAGACGAGTGTGCATCCGGGTTTGATCACATATTTTCTAAGCGATGCTGAATCCCGGCGGAGTTTCGTGATGTTCGGCCATATTTGATTGGTATTGTACGGATTTTTCTGGCAATTCCAAATGGAGAGGTCATCAAAGCCCCCGTCCAGCTCAGTCCACCCCTCCTCCCACTGGTTCAACCCCGTCCGACAGAATGAGGTAAACTGGAAGAGTACCACCGACGTTCGAAATTATATTCAATTTCGGCAATCCTGACCCTTAAATCCCAGCTTAAAACCATCACATCTATCGTATGCTCTAAAATTACCACGACATCTCGCCATCAGCTAAAACTGGTCCAACATGCCGAGCCAGATCCAGAAGTGTGCTTTCCAAACAGGGCTGTCGGCGCTGGGAGCGGACGCCGTCAGCGTTCCCCGCTGGAAGCGGCCCCGACGTCGGCCTTCACTGCCAATCGCCGCCGCCGACGCCAACAGCCGGCTGACGAGCCGTCGCCCCGAGGACAGTCACATCCGATACACAAACATACCCGGGCGTGGACAGGCCTACCCCGCGCGGCCGTCCTCGCCCCCGCCAGTCCATACCAGCGACAGTAAGGCACGTCCGGTGGACCGGCGCCGGAACCCCCTCCCCCGCTCCCAGCGTCGCCAGCGCCGCCAACGCGCCAATTGGGCCGCGTCAGGCGGCGACGACGTCTGCAATTGGCGTGTCGGCGGCGACGACGTCCGACACCTCCTCCCCTCCCCAGTCGCTGGCGACGCTGACCAGGCCGACAGGCCGGTCGTCGCGCCCGGAGCCCCAGCAGGCGCCGCACCGCGCGTCCAACGTTACAGATTAATTAGGCAGAAATATTTACGAAATCCGGGAGTGATGATGACGGAGCGGGCTGGCCGGCGCCGGAGTAAACAGCCAGTATGAATAGGCAATGAGCGGCGCCGGCGGCGGCCGACGCGGCGAGGGCGGCCGGCCGACCGGAGACGACGGCCGAGCAGGGCCAGAGTGACCGGAGACGACGGCCGAGCAGGGCCAGAGTGACCGGAGACGACGGCCGAGCAGGGCCAGAGTGACCGGAGACGACGGCCGAGCAGGGCCAGAGTGACCGGGGACGACGGCCGAGCAGGGCCAGAGTGACCGGGGACGACGGCCCAGCAGGGCCAGAGTGACCGGAGACGACGGCCGAGCAGGGCCGACGCGGAGCGGCGACACCGTCACGAACAGCACCGCCTGCTCAGCTCCGCCGCCGCGAGACGTGCCAACGCCGGATCCGCCCCCCCTCCCCGTCACTCTAACGAGACGCGGCAGTCGGCACGTGTGCCAGCTCGTTTCACGGTGGTGATCGCGCATCGGCACCGCGCGAGGGACGAGCCGGCGTGTCTCACCGAGTCATCACAGCCGAGGGCCCAGCGTACCTGTCCCCCAGACTGACCAGAACTGCTCCCTTCCCGGAACAACGAATCGAGGAAACGGCCAATCTCCCGCCAAGAGTCTTTAAATACATATATCAAAAGTTTGTGACACAGTAATGGGCTGGTTGTGGCCAAGAAGCGGCCGATTCACATACCTAATTGGGGAGGATGATCTCCACGATGACGGAGATGACAATAACCAATAGTCACAGAAATGTAATCAAATAGCATTGTCACAGTTGCAGCTACATTTAATAACATTTAGTATTTGCGTCCCGTCTTTGGATAACTGGTACCGACGCGGCTAAACCTGTTTTTAATCCCAGTCTCTTCCATCAGTCATCCAGAATTGACATTTAACGAATTGCAAGCGCTGTAATGACACTTTTTGATTTAATGAATGGTAGCCAGATTGGTGGTCTGAAGAAAAGTCAATAAAACACGCGATGCCGGCGAACATGACTTTTGTTGCATGTCGCATCAAATTTTCCGGTAAGATCTTTATGTGATGGAATGCAAGCTGATGAAAGGGTAATGGTTTAGAATTCATGTCGGACACGGGGCTGTCCGCTTTGAAGAAGCTATCGCATGTTTTACGAGTTCATGTATGAAAAATATGTATTTCCTTGTCATCGACATGGCTCGACCTCAAAATAGGGCAGAGTTCCGGGTCAATTTTGCTGAAGTTATTGCTCTAAATAATGCAAAAAAAGAAAGAAAAGAAAAAAACATGACACAAGTGTGCTGTTATTTGGCCACGAACATTCATCTACCAGCATTTCTCTCTGTCCCTCCACCACCCCACCGACTCACCAAACCCTCTCAATCCCGCGAAACACCGGCGCAGGACACCACGTTCTCTTACCTCCTTCCTGTCGAAAGAGCCCGGTGTATGGCGGTACGTTCTCTCACCTTCTTCCTGTCGAGCGAGAGCCCGGTGTAGGGCGGCACGTTCTCTCACCTCCTTCCTGTCGAGCCAGAGCCCGGTGTACGACACCACGTTCTCTCGCCTCCTTCCTGTCGAGCGAGAGCCCGGCGTACGACACCACGTTCTCTCACCTCCTTCCTGTCGAGCGAGAGCCCGGCGTACGACGCCACGTTCTCTCACCTCCTTCCTGTCGAGCGAGAGGCCCGGTGTACGACACCACGTTCTCTCACCTCCTTCCTGTCGAGCGAGAGCCCAGCGTACGACATCACGTTCTCTCGCCTCCTTCCTGTCGAGCGAGAGCCCGGCGTACGACACCACGTTCTCTCACCTCCTTCCTGTCGAGCGAGAGGACGGTGTAGGGCGGCACGTTCTCTCACCTCCTTCCTGTCGAGCGAGAGCCCGGCGTACGACACCACGTTCTCTCACCTCCTTCCTGTCGGGCGAGAGCCCGGTGTACGACACCACGTTCTCTCACCTCCTTCTTGTCGAGCGAGAGCCCGGTGTAGGGCGGCACGTTCTCTCACCTCCTTCCTGTCGAGCGAGAGGCCGGTGTAGGGCGGCACGTTCTCTCACCTCCTTCCTGTCGAGCGAGAGGCCGGTGTAGGGCGGCACGCCGAAGAGCGGGTGCTGTCCGTGGGCGGCAGCGGCGGCAGCAGCGGCTGCGGCGGCGGCGGCCGGCAGCAGAGCGGCTGAGTGGGCCTGCGCCGCCAGGTAGGGCGGACCTCGTGACATCAGGTGAGCCTGCAGCTGCTGCAGGTGGGAAGCCGGCAGGCCGGGGTGCATGCCCAGCGCCGGACTGATGGCACCGGCCGTCCCTGCCGAACAGGCGTGACGTCACTGGTCCACACGACGCCAGCGGAGCATATAGGAGGCGGCGTAAAAGGTAGCGACCACAAAAACTCCCTGGTCTTCTTTAACACCTTTACCGACCTGGAAGCCAAGGCGCCATCAAACAACCACACATTCTTGAAAACGTCCCCTTATCACGAATTTTACCTTCCCCGCATCCAAACTGTCAAAAACAGCTGAGCTGAATTCACCATGGCGTGAAATTAAACGAAAAACAAGGAGTGGCAAAGGAAAACAAAGGTAACAAGGAAATCAAGCACATGGACACAAAGGCCAATCAAAACAACTGCAGGCACCAACTGAACGGTTCGCGGTACAGCTCCACTGTGGCTGACTTTCCATCCGTCCACAGGTTCAGCAGATGCAGCATCATTATTTGCCACAATCATGGGCGCAAACATGAGGTGGAGTTTATACGTGCACCTCTGTGTTTACTGTGCACGCGTGCTAAATCAAACGGAGGCACATTCTGCTGCATTACAAAAACTTTATTCAAGATTGAATTCCATTACAGGTACTACAAAGCTCTGCCAAACAGCAGATGAAAGGAACTCCGATTTCCAAAATTATTATTGTCTGGTACAGTCACTGCTCCCCTATCCACATCTATAGGAAGGCCAGCATGTTTACACTTGATAAATATGCACCGCTTAGAAACTGAATACACAGCGACAGAGGATAAATATTCAGAAGAATACACCCCTGGATCATAGTGTCGGGATGGACGTTGTATATAACATGTAAGTTAACATAAGGGATACTGTTATCCCACTACTCGAGACGATTCGATTTGGTTCTAAGGAGTATGTGCGGCTTAAAACCTGCGTGGGATTAACAGTAAACAGCTCATAAATATCCCCGCGAAATTCGGAGAAATAATCCATGTGGACTCATGACTTCCCTTCCGACAACACAGTTGCCAAACAGTGCAAGCCCACTGCAGAGAAAATGCAAACAACTAAGTCATTGCAATGAAGATGGAACAAAACAGTTCCATTGAGACATTAACTTGATGGAGCGCGCCACTTACGTTGAGTGATAAAAAGTGATTCGCATAATTGAAGATGCCTTGCTTGAATGGACTTCCACACGGACCATTAAGTGACTCAAATAACAGATTAAATGCACATTAATTATCTGAAGCACCACCTTTCAGAAGTTTTCTTGTCGTCATCCACTCTTTTATCATTATCGTGCGGCAGAAAGGCTTCTCTTGTAATTAATGGCGAATTACGGAGGGCAATGACTTCTCACTGTTAGCCAGGGGCTGCCGCAGACGGGAGACCTTCAAGTCTCCATTTGCGGTAGGCACGTCGCCGGTCGTCAGCTTCGACTACCCGATAAACTGCGGGATCCGCGGCGTCCTCCTGCCTCCGCTTGGCAGTGTAGGATTTCTCAGACAGCGCCGCTGATGAATTGTGTCCAAATACAGTAGCGGAAGCCGGCACAGCACGTCAACCAGAATCCATGGGAGGCTGCTCCATGGCCCGTGACAGTCCGCAGCGCTCAATGCCTCGCGCTGATGGGTGTGGTGAGGACAGTCCGATGCACAAGTCTCCTCACGCACAGTCTCTACCAGCAGAGACCGGCAGTCTCGCAGAGTTCTCGCCAGCTCCTGTCTGTGTCGATGCTTCTTCATCGAGACCCCAGTGTGGTGGCAGCGCGGGACCGGCGCGTTCCACCGCGGTGGGGAGCAGAGGCCTCCCGACGCGACACATGTCAGGCCGGAATGGCGGCGCGGCCGAGAGGCGGCGATGGCAGCGCGCCGCGGTAACAGGCTCTGTCACAACAGCCGACGCCGCGCGCGCCAATTACCTCCGCCAGCACCGAACGCCGCTAATAAGGCGCTACAGACGCGGCGCGTGACACATCTGTTTGCACACACCACCACCACCGCCGAGAAACACATCAGATGTAGCCATCACCTCGCACCCCAGTACACGAGTGAGGAGCTGGCATCAGAGCTAGTCATCCGTCCGGGAATCGAATACTGCACACGGCACCGAGGACGTGATCAAGTCGACGGAGGTCCAGGAAGTCATTCCGGCGCTCTCGGTGACTGCGTTCGGCTGACGCAGATTCCAGATGACCTTAAGCCGTGCAGGCGGTGAAGTCCTGTTCCGAATGCTAAACTGGGACCGGCTCGGCACACGGCAAGATGAAGCGATTGCGGCAGGCGCGGGGCGGCCTGTCGGCGCCGATCACACTGTCGCGTGCCGTCCACCACATCCGATTTGCAGCGCGACTCAAGGACTGTCAGCGATCTCCTCCCAATGCATATTTCATAGGCGGTGGCGTCGCTGTCTGTCGCCGCGACGCCACCCGAAAACACCCGATCGTTTCACCCCGCTCTCTCCCCCACGCACTAGGCCGCGGCGACGGCGTAGTTCACTTACCGGCCGATAGATGTCCGTAGCTGCCGCTAGCCGAGGAGCAGCGCGAGCCGTTCATCACGGGCAGCGGCACCAGCGAATTGGGAGAGAACCGTATCATAGATCCCAGGTCGAAAGAGTCGGAGAATGCTGACGATAGGGGTCGCTTCCGGCCGTGACGGGAGCCCATCGAGAGCCGGGAGCCTCCTGCAGAAGGGGGCACCGTGTGAGTAGGTAGGTACCTATCAATGGGAGCCTTCTGCGACTGCGGCGATGGGGTCAGTCCAGACCGGATTGTAGTGGGGAAGTGGGCAGTTGGAAGGGGAGAGGGGGCGGCGGCACACCTGAGAGGGAGAAGACAAGAGCGGAACAGGGAGAGAAGGTTCTGCCGCAGGGAAACAAAGCCCACATAACCAGAGCAGTGGCGTGAACTCTGTAACATGTCTGGGGGTGGCAGAATTTTTAACAATATCAATAACAATAACCATTAAATTGATGAAAAATTCTAAGAAAAATATGCTTTCTAGCCTTCAAAAGACCTTTGGAATCAGCCCCCTCCAACAGCCAGCGCAGATACCGGATGTGACGTCACACCTCGTAGCATATAACATGGGAAAATCAAACGAATGTATATCCAAATTTGTGCAAAAAGAGACCTAGAATCGAAGACAAAATGCTTATCTATTGCATTTTGGATAACTTTGATCATCGTGTATTCTCACAAATTCGTAAGCGAGCAGTGCCATTAGCAGCAGTTTGACACACGGCTCATTGGTGAAGGAATTCCTTCACGCCCATGTGACGTCACTCGGGCGTGGAGGAATCCCTCTTGAACGTACCTTTAAGTAAAGGTATCTTGCTTTGGAATGACATTAAACCATTTTCAATTCATTACAATAGAAACAAAAGCAAAATTTTCAAGATAGGGGAAAGTAGGGGGTCACGGACACCATAACGATGATGTGAATTTTCGATGACTTAATGAGCTTGTTTCGTTCCTATTTTGGCTGTAGAGATACTTCAGAGATTTATCTACCTCTGTGCAAGCAGTTATGTGTCTGTAATTATTATATCAAAATTCGCGTAAAGTTTAGAAAAAAGTAGCAAAAGTTCATTTCGCCCCACCTAATGGGGTAACTGGTCACCCCATGGGGAAAGATGGACAAGGTAAACAAAGTGATCGAACCAGGCCTTGAAGATTTTCACCTGCATCCGCCCACTAGGCGACTGTCGTCCTCCGCGGGGAAGGGGGGATTTTCTTACTATTTCCGTCAAAGGGTCAAAGGGGGCCATGCCTTTTCTGAATTGTTAATGACGGAGGATTAAAGTATTAAGGGCTGTCGTGGAACTGTGCATAGGTTGATCCAGGATCGCCGATCAGGGGCGGGGCACCTTGCCGGGAGACACCATCCGGGTCAGGGGGCGAGTGCACACCCAAGGGGAGGGCAGCGGGCCCCCAAACACTTTGGCTCCAAAGTGCCGCCCCCATCCATGTGGAGCGCCGAAGGCGCCCATCGAGGGGAAGGATGAGCCTTCACCTGACTTGTAGAGGCAGTGCTACACTGACTGCCGCCCTACACCCAACATGCCGCCCCCCTACACTGACTTTGCTGCCCCTGCACCCAACACACCGCCCCCTAAAAAAATTTAACTAGGTTGGTGGAGCAAACAATTTACCGCTCTCACCCCCTCCCCTCCCAAGATGCGAGAATTGACTGCCCTTTGGGTGAACAAGTGCGCACCCGGAGGCAAAATGCCGCCCCCTCTACCAGCCTGCTGCCCCCTCTCGTCAGCCCCTCCCCCCAATAAAACTCCTGGGTGCTCGCCTACCAGAGGGTGCCACTTTTGGAACGCAAAACTTATCAGTTGGGCGCCAAATCCTCTACTTAGGCCTAAGAGTGCCCCTCCCCGCTCCTGAGGGGAGAGGTTGGAAGCGACACTTTAGGGGGCCCATCAATCTCTCAGGGGGGCACCGTGACCATTTCAGGGGGCGCTGAGGGTCGAGGGGTACAGCTGCCCCTGGATTACCCTCAAATTTAATTATGTTTTCCAGCATTTCGGGCCCTGTGTCCCCCCAAACCATCAGCCTTTATCTATTTAAGCTTATATTATACAAAAGTAAATATACTCTTGTGCAGGGTAATATGAACACCATGTCCATCTTGCCCCACGCGTGGTGTCTGTCTTACCCCATTTTGCTCTTCCTAAACAAACTTGGATATGAATCGGAAGACATTGCGATTACACAGTCAGCGACTGCGGTGAACAAAATGTAACACCTTGAAGAGTCATATTACGTAATACCAATAAAATATCTATAGAAACATGCATGCAATGACCTTACGAATTCTATTGTGAAAAAAACACATGAGTTGCAGTTTTTACTTTTATCAAAATTGTATAAAACCTAGAGAGATTACCGGACCCAACGCTGCTCTGCGACCGACGCGCGCTAAAAGGAAGCGTATTACACGCTTTTCCCGGTCGTGGCACTGTCAGTTCGTCCCAAACAGGGGGTGTCCGTCTTACCCACGGTGTCCATGGCCCCCACTTTCCCCTACTGCATTAAATTAGGAATTTCTATCACAACTTCGAAGTTTAAATGGGGGCGCTGGGGCACATATTACAAATTGCAAGTATTAGAATATTCTTTTTTTAAATATTAATACAACTTTTTATTCATTTCTATACAAGACACCTAATATAAATCCACACCCTGGATCAGAAGGAGACATTAACCCTATTTCCGTCAGGCTCCCGGCTACCCCTATTTCCGGCAGGGGGGCAATATTGGCCCCCCTAAGATCTCGTAATCTAACCGGCCGATTTTGAAAATTCAAAGTGCCATAGATTCCTCTGCTGCTAAACTCTATTTTGAAAAAAGAAAATTTCAATTTTTTTATTTTTTAGGAGAAGGTCGTGCAAAATATACAATTTTTGTGTATTTTTTAGATTTTCCATAACCCTTGTCTCTGTTGTACGATTTTCACAAAACTAGTTCAGACTTACAAATAATTGACCCAAAATTTTCATATACTCGAGTTACGCAAAAATTCGAAATTCAATGGCAGTTCCAGGACCAGAACTATGAGGGGAAATATATACAACCTAAAAAGTTTTTGTTACGCGGATTAGAAGCCGTCATATACTGCTTGGCATCTTTGACACATAAATAAATGAGAAAAAAAGTGAAAAACTCATCAGGGGCGGATGCAGTAAGGTAAAACAGTGGGGTAAAATACATACCAACAATATGCGAATGGTATGCATGAGTATATTAGTCCCTCGACTAGTTGAAATTTAATTTCTGATAATTTTTACCCTCCCATGGCAGCTCTGGGAAAGGGGGTGACATAGGCGGATCAAGGACTCGTCGTGGGGGGTGGGGGTGATTGGAAACACATTTTCAATATACAACGATATTGAGTCGCGGCGGTGATACTGGCTGGGAATATACATTTTGAAAATGTGTAGTGACTGGAAACGCCTCTGGTAATCTAGAATTGGGTTATAACTATTTTGAATTTTCATATACCCAATTGTATTCGCCCTGCACGGCTGTAAGCAGTCTTCTCACTTACTAATGTTTAGTCCTTCTTGATAACATTCCCCCATTTTGAACTGCTGTAACCGCCCCTGATGAATACAAATAGTGACAATTGTGAATGCACTATCATCTCACATAAAAAATGATATAATAAAACCATATAACTGGTATCAGGATCAGCAGAGACGGCTTCCTTTTACAAAAAACCCATCGCATACGATAATACTTGGTTTGTGGATAGAACCTCCCCAAAAACCCAGCCATAGCTCCGCCCCTGGTAAATATATAATCTTGAAAATTTCAGAAAACCTGCCTGTACTAGTTTTAGGAAAAGTCAGGAAGTTTCAAAGTTCTATCGCAAGCCGTTTCGGAGATATTCTCGAAAAACCTGAAGGGGGGCAATATTAGCCCCCCTGCCGGAAATAGGGTTAAAGCCTACAATACAGATAAGTAAAAACGATTGGACTGGGGAGACCGCTGAAATATCCTACCTCGCATTAGTGTAACGAGAGGTCGACGCGCCCTAAAGCCCCTAATGATAAAGATCAGATCATTACGATGATCTGACCGCCGATGCCCGGACCCAAAACTGATCGTGGTGACGTCCGATCTTACACGTTCCAGGACATCTCCACATCACAAGCTCCAATCTCGCTCAATTGGCAATCATCCGCCCAAGCCGTCCCTCCCCGCGCCGTGGAGGTGGTGTCAATTGGCTGCCATTCCGCCGAGTCGGCGGTACGGCGCCGTGTTGGGCCGACCCACCGCGGTTGGACGCAGACCCGCGCCGCTGCCGGCACCTGTGTGCGGTACCAGCGGCAGCGGTACCAGTGACGTCACCGGCGTGACGGGTGCACTTGTCGTACGGCGCCGGGCGCCGGCAGCCCACCCCTTTCCTGCCGTAATCCCGGCTAATCGGGTTTGGTGGTGGTGGATCAGGGGTCCCCAGGGCCATGACGGGCGCGCGCTGCCGGCCGCCGCGGCTAAATCATATCAGGGCGGCCACTCAGGCGCGCGTCTGTGCTAATCCCGCGCACCTCCCGCCGCCGCAGTGCCATTGTGATGAGCCGACAAAAACATCATACGTCTTCTTCAATCATACAGCACGGCGGCGGTGCGGCGGCGTGCTGGCTTTTGCGCCGCAGCGCTGCCACGTGCAGGCAGCGGCAGCGGAGACGGTGCGGTCACCAGACAGCAGAGCGTCGTGTCCGGGAGCCCGGCGGCCGTGCAGCGCCTGCCGAGGCTTCCACAGCATCGGCTCCACCGCAGCACACCACTGCCCCCCAGCTAGGACCCGTGACAGCTGCGAACCGATCTCGGAAATGGCTTCATCTGGGATAAATATCGAACATCATTATACTTCCTGGACTGACGAGGCCAGTTTTCACAACTGAGCGCGCCTTACCTCAACCTTCGTCAGTTCAAAATGTCTCAAGATATTTCGAAAGCAATAGCACATCGCTATTGCTGAGTGCCTACAAAGTTCCGGACGTCAATTTCGTTAAACAACTTACGTGGACGATATCTGGAGAATATTTCACTGCTTTACCAAAACTCGCCCATGCATTTCAACTAATCAACTAGGCGCAGAACACTGCATTTGCAGGTACATCCTGTGCAGTAGTTCACCTATCGCTCTGTTTCTATCGGGCCATTAGGCACGGTTTTATACACCCGCGTTGTGAAAAACATTTATCTCCCCAACTGTGGAATATAAATATGGGAACATTGAGGATAAGGACAATTATAGACCAACTGCACTTGCTATTGTGGCCTTAAAGTTTTGGAAACGTTGGTGGTAAATAGGAAAACAATTGAGTATCGATACAGGTGGTTATCAGTTTGGATTAAAGTCTACAAACGCTCTACAGATATAGCAATTTATAAGGTAAAGGAAATTCTGATTATTATATCCGCAACAGTATCTAAGGCTGTAATCATCTACGGTTTCATCCAACGAATGAGACTGTCCGATCTGATGACAGCGGAGAACTAAAGACATATTGGCTGCTATGCTGTCGTGCTATTTCACTTACTCGAAAATTATGTGTTCATATGTTGTCAAAAGTTTCCTGTACATTGCGTAAGTAGACTTACGCGCAAGTTATAGTTTAACAGTACTGTTAAACTATAACTTGCGCGTATCTATGCCACTAATCTCGCTCCTCGGCGCGGAAATGCTCAATGTATCTTTTTTAATAATGCTGCTAGAATTTTTTTGTTAAAACAGGTTTTGCACCGTGTCTGGTAGGTTTGTACGTGAACAAATCGATGTTAATACTTGTTGCATGAAAACGGTTGCTTTGTTGACAGGATAAGTGATTCCGATAATCGCATCCTTAATAGATTGATTCAAGGTGATTTGGCAATCGCATCGACAATCAGAAATGCCTGATATAGCATCCTCTTTAGAAGCAGGGTGAGGTGTATGTGCACATGGAGGAAGTTGTTTGGCAGTCAGTAGTACCTGAACGAGTCTGTAATAAATAAACATCTCTGGCTTTGGCTCTAGCTCTCTGGCTCTCTCTCGCTCTCTCTCTGGCTGACTCCCGCTACCTGGCGCCTTGGTTTCCGACGCATCACCAGGACACCAAGAGATAAGTCGAACAAACTGCACAGCGCCGAGGCCACTCCAGCCTCCTCGACGTGCCGGCATTTCCATCTTCTCCAGCAGATGCGAACGCTGCGGTGCTGGCAAACAGATGAATAATACATCTGGGAGCGGGCAGATCGCGCAGCGACGCACGCCGGCGCCGATGCGCCGCGATAGCGCGCTCCGTTAAAAAACAAACCGGCCAGATGACCCCTTATATGGCGCGGCCCGCATACTCGGGCGTCGTAAACGGCGCTGACACCGCCGCCGCTTTCGGAGGCGACGAAAGTGCGCCGCGCCGACCGCCAGACCAAGTCTCGCGCGCAAACGTGACCGAAGAGAGTTCCCCGCACGCTACCAGCAAGGCGTCGCTGGAGATGCTATAGACGGCTGCGTGAAAGGCCGGTCTTGAAAATGGGGCGAAACATGGCCACTTGATTACCAGTGACAGACGATAATGTTTTTGGTATTCGTGTGTGTATTCGCACCGAGTGAGCGTGATCTAGCGGTAGGATTATTCACAGTTACGCTAAATCCAAACAATTACATCACTGCCTTAAACGGTCCATGCACGAGTTAGTTTACGGGCACCGTAATTGTAATAGATGGGCGGAAATTCCGCCGGCTAACGGCCCCGCCACAAGAGTAAAACAAAAACAACGCTAAGCCATCATAAATAAATCTTAATACGGACACCATTCACGTAGCACTGACACTCATCCTCATTAGAAGATGCAAAATTTGCAAGATAGTTTTGAATGCGATATGCAAATGTTCTGAAACAACCATTACTGCATTAAATAAAAAAAGAATTATCACTATCATTTTTCCACGAGTAATCAGCGAGGGCGACAGTGCATTTTCACTACCCCGTTGCCAAGAACCTACGCCGCCGACCCCGCCCCAGTTGGGAGAGGTCGGGTCAGAACACCCACCGTCCAGGTTGAGCGAAAAGTCAGAGCCGACCACACTGCCGGCGCCGGGGTACTCTGCCAGGGAGCGCTGTCCCAGGGCAGACATGCTGGCCAGGTACTCGTGCGAACTCAGACCAGACGGCACTGCCGAGAGTGGGACAAACGTCACTCACACGGCACTGCCCAGAGTGAGATACAGCTCACTCAAACGGCACTGTCAAGAGTGGGACAGACGTCACTCACACGGCACCGCCCAGAGTGAGACACACCTCACTCACACGGCACTGTCAAGAGTGAGACACACCTCACTCACACGGCACTGCCCAGAGTGAGACACACCTCACTCACACGGCACTGTCAAGAGTGAGACACACCTCACTGCCCAGAGTGAGACACACCTCACTCACACGGCACTGTCAAGAGTGAGACACACCTCACTCACACGGCACTGTCCAGAGTGAGACACACCTCACTCACACGGCACTGCTCTGAGTTAGACACACCTCACTCACACGGCACTGTCAAGAGTGAGACAGACGTCACTCACACGGCACCGCCCAGAGTGAGACACACCTCACTCACACGGCAATGTTAAGAGTGGGACAGACGTCACTCACACGGCACTGTCAAGAGTGGGACAGACGTCACTCACACGGCACCGCCCAGAGTGAGACACACCTCACTCACACGGCAATGTCAAGAGTGAGACACACCTCACTCACACGGCACTGTCCAGAGTGAGACACACCTCACTCACACGGCACTGCTCTGAGTTAGACACACCTCACTCACACGGCACTGTCAAGAGTGAGACAGACGTCACTCACACGGCACCGCCCAGAGTGAGACACACCTCACTCACACGGCAATGTTAAGAGTGAGACACACCTCACTCACACGGCAATGTCAAGAGTGAGACACACCTCACTCACACGGCACTGTCAAGAGTGGGACAGACGTCACTCACACGGCACCGCCCAGAGTGAGACACACCTCACTCACACGGCAATGTTAAGAGTGAGACACACCTCACTCACAGGCACTGCCCAGAGTGAGACACACCTCACTCACACGGCACTGTCAAGAGTGAGACACACCTCACTGCCCAGAGTGAGACACACCTCACTCACACGGCACTGCTCTGAGTGAGACACACCTCACTCACACGGCAATGTCAAGAGTGGGACAGACGTCACTCACACGGCACCGCCCAGAGTGAGACACACCTCACTCACACGGCAATGTCAAGAGTGAGACACACCTCACTCAAACGGCACTGTCAAGAGTGAGACACACCTCACTCACACGGCACTGCCCAGAGTGAGACACACCTCACTCACACGGCACTGTCAAGAGTGAGACACACCTCACTCACACGGCACTGCCCAGAGTGAGACACACCTCACTCACACGGCACTGTCAAGAGTGGGACAGACGTCACTCACACGGCACCGCCCAGAGTGAGACACACCTCACTCACACGGCAATGTCAAGAGTGAGACACACCTCACTCACACGGCACTGTCAAGAGTGGGACAGACGTCACTCACAGGCACCGCCCAGAGTGAGACACACCTCACTCACACGGCAATGTTAAGAGTGAGACACACCTCACTCACACGGCACTGCCCAGAGTGAGACACACCTCATTCACACGGCACTGTCAAGAGTGAGACACACCTCACTGCCCAGAGTGAGACACACCTCACTCACACGGCACTGCTCTGAGTGAGACACACCTCACTCACACGGCAATGTCAAGAGTGGGACAGACGTCACTCACACGGCACCGCCCAGAGTGAGACACACCTCACTCACACGGCAATGTCAAGAGTGAGACACACCTCACTCAAACGGCACTGTCAAGAGTGGGACAGACGTCACTCACACGGCACCGCCCAGAGTGAGACACACCTCACTCACACGGCACTGTCAAGAGTGAGACACACCTCACTCACAGGCACTGCCCAGAGTGAGACACACCTCACTCACACGGCACTGTCAAGAGTGAAACACACCTCACTGCCCAGAGTGAGACACACCTCACTCACACGGCACTGCCCAGAGTGAGACACACCTCACTCACACGGCACTGCTCTGAGTGAGACACACCTCACTCACACGGCACTGTCAAGAGTGGGACACACCTCACTCACACGGCACTGTCAAGAGTGGGACACACCTCACTCACACGGCACTGTCAAGAGTGGGACAGACGTCACTCATACGGCACTGCCGAGAGATACCACCCGAAACCGAGCACTTTTAGGCTCCAGAGGAGACAGATTTCTACCTGTGACTGAGTTAAAGGGAATGTGGCACCTTGGTTGAATCCTGGAATTTAGTGAAATTAGGCGTACTTCTAGCCAAAAATAATGAAACCACTCATGATTTTTCCGAAAAATGTTCACTAAGCTCAATATTTTGTTTTTAAAAATACTTCTCTAGGAAAATAAATACATATCTGCCTGTGGATGATGTCATGATCTGGTAACCACTACCATACTTGAAATGCTTCAAGGGCTTCGATTGGCTGATGCTCATCGTGACGTCAGCATATGTCGTCACACCAGCGGCTCACAACAATGGCCGCCCGGCGAGGGGTTGATGAGGGGTTGGTGTCAGGTAGGTTTTAGCTTTTTCTACAGAAATATTGAGTTCTAAGACAAATGCTATATGGAGTACCAGGATTTCCGACTTGCTTTACAACTTGGCTATCTCAGTTATAATCACGTTATGAAGGTGGCACATTCCCTTTAAAGTTTCCCTGACCACCCCCAACCCCGAACCTGTTCTTGGCCGGTGACGACGCTCCTGCTCGAAAGTACCACATCAGACTTATTTAGCGCTGACGACAGCTATCGTCCTCCACCAGTCCCAGCTACTTTGGTTACAATCCCTCAGCCATCGTGTCGTATTTTTCATCATGGTCAACTCGTGTCATGTTGTGTTGCAGTGTACAAGACGTATCTGACTGAAAACAAGGTGGCTGAGTCTAAGTTATGCCGGAACCAGCCGGTCGATTTGCTATGCAGTGTCAGGTAATGCGGACCCATTGTCATACTCCTGAACACCCACCTACATGACAGACAGATTTCACGCTCTCATTCAGGGGGCGGCGGCGACCACAAAGGGAGGGCGTACCCTGCCGACCCCGGCCACGATCTCCAGCCAGGTCATCCGTGTAGGGGCGCACGACCGGAGCCGCCGGCGCACCCAAACACGTGAGCAAGGAGAGCATGTATGGCTCCCATGGTACAGCGCGTGCAAATGTGACGACACCATCCATCCAGCCACGTACAGCAGGCAAGGGACGGGGCCAGTTACAGAGACCGTCAGACCAACAGCGGGCCATCTATCCGCCTCAATCTATCACGTGATCATGTCATCACGTGATCCGGTTCATTTGTCAGCGGTGCGATCACGTGGTGCGTGCGCGACGCACAAGAATGTGGCCGGTGTCATTCCCACGGTTGGGCGGCCCGGCGCGGGCAGGCCGGCCTCGGGAGATGGTGTTTTGGGCCGGGTTCGACGCCGCGTCGGCACACTTCGGTCAGAGAAACCGGCTCCGGTTTTAGTGCTGGGTCGCCAACAACGCCAGCCGATGTAATGTGTTGTCTCCAGTCGAGTCCATTGCCCTCCTGGTAGCCACAAAGAGCTCATTCCATCACCCACAGCTAAACACTGCCGCCGAGCACACACCATCCCAGGTAGCTAGCAAACTAGGTGTTTGTGATGTGGTGCCAAAGCACAAATATATGCGACTGAAGCTTAAGTGATAGCAAGATAAGTACTGCAGTCAGTGGTGTGAATCTATGTCTCTATGGGAATCGAATACCTGGTCCAAACTAGGGAAGATGTTCTTCCAGCATTTTAAAAAGCAGCAGGTAAAATAAAACAGGCTAATCTTGGCACCACGGGGCACTTTCCTCCACCCCCTCCCATCGACCCTCGGCGTCCCTAAAATGGTCACGGCGCCTCTCCTCCGAAAGCTCGATGGGGTCCCCCTGAAATGTCGCCTCGCACCCACCCGCAGATTACATATGAGCGCTCCCACGAAGGATTTGGCGCCCACCTAATAAGTTATGCTGTCTAAAAGCGACGCTCCTAGTTCGGATGTCACCAACCCTTCCCCCGATCGACAATCCTGGATCCGTCTATGAAATAGAAGAATATAGTATCTAAAAAGGGCGATACAATTTGAAGCACTGGCAATGCAACAGCAAAACAGATCCAGATCATAATAAGTAAAAAGGAAACTCGGCATCCATTGGTTTCCAGCCTCCAGTCGGTCCCCATGCGATCTGCGCCTCCCATACCGAATTCTTAGGCTTTCTTTATCATGATAATTATCCACGAACATAGTGAAAGGGAAAGTCCCACTTTTATACTGGCTTTTGAACTGATATAACAGTTTTGTAGTTTCTCAAGAGATCACTATTTGGCATATTTAATTTCACCCAAAGCTCTCTGTATAAAATTTCCGCAAGCTTTACAGTTGAAAGTAAAGGGCCTTACTTCCTTATTTCAAACCGTGCAATAATCCATTTCCATCTAGCAGCATATGGCCACGTGCCAAAGGTTAGCAAGTTAGCATGGCCAGGTAACCTGACATGTTGTAAGCCCCCGCGAGCCGCCAGATTCGTGATTACACACGATGTTTGGTTCAACTCAGAGTAGTAAGATAAGGGGCGATAGCTTTGTTTTGGGCGATTGGAGGTGGAAACAAAATGTGGTTTCCTGATTTTCAAGCCTATTTTATCAAGAAACTGTCCTTTTCTAGAAGTTCGACAAAGTGGTATATTCCCTTGTGTTATCGCGGTAACCCGAATCTTAAAACAAGCAGACACTGGTAGTGTTGAGAGGTGGCGGTTGTGCTCCTTTCCCGACAGCGGATAGCCGCCCTGGCCCACTGGTCTGCAGGCCACAGACGCGCAGCAGGAGGGAGCCCAGCCCGGCCCTGCCCGGTCCGGCCAGGCCAGGCCAGGCCTGCTGCGGCTGGACACCCGCAAAAACGAAATAATCACCACGCGTGCAGCGGCGGTGACATCAGCGACTGGCTGATATCAACCAAAGACCGGGAGTGGAACATCCCACCCAGGCTGCTACACGAGCACAATAATCTAACGATAACACTGCCTCTTCAACGTGTTACCACCCTTTCCAGACGAAAGGCTGTGATGACACTATCACAATTAGTCATACACTACTGGCTTACTGGTGCTCTTTAGCACGCCCTGTTTTTGCTTTCGGCTCATGATTACGTTTCCCCGCATCGGAGGCGCGCCAGCAACAGAAGACTCGAGCACCTGTTGGGAGTGCACAAAAAATCGACACCTCGCTGGCAGACTAGATAAATGGCACGTCACGGGATGTTTGGAAGTTTGTCGGCTCCACTGAGCCCAGCACCACTCCAGTCCGTGTTTTGCGACGTTTCCATCTCGCGCGCTCATTTGTGTAAGTCATTACAAACGCATTCATCAGTGGAGACAGCAGTTCAACACCGCGAGGTATCCGAGTCTCCGGCCGCCGGCGCCAAATGACTTCATTCCCAGAGTGGAGCATGGGTGTTGTAATCAAGCCCTCTACAACAGTGATAGTCGCAGTCAGATAGAGTGGTGTGCGGGCTCTTTCAGGACATGCGGGCCCTTGAGAGACCTACCGGCTGCAACAAGATCGGAAAGGATGGAGAGGGGATGAGGGAGCTGACAAGGCGAGGACGGGTCTAACGACAGCGCGCGGGTGGTGAAGGGCAAAGCCGCGGGCACAAGCCGGCTCTTCACCAGCGGCGTGTCCTCCACGTACAGCAGCAGCCAGTCTGGATGAGATACCCTGTCAGACCTGCCGCCAACCTCCAGGCCATAGACAAAAGGCGCCAATTAACCCTTCGAAACCGGACCCGTGCCGAATCGCTCCGAAAAAAATCGGCCGCTATCGATCAGCGCGGCGATAACGCGCGCCACGGGCGGCAACGACGACCGATCCAGTGACGTCACAAAAACTGCACCAGCGGCCGTGACGCCGGCGACGCCGACTCGAGATGACCGCACGAAATCAGCGCCTGCCTTTGTCGAGCCCGCGCCCACGCAAAAAGCCTCTGCAAACAAGCACCAGCGGGCAATTACGATTGTGGGCGGCGGGCGCGGCCGCGGCGGCCCGGCGGGGGTGCCAGCCGGGCACGGCTGGAGCCCTCATCCGGTCATCAGCCCACCATATTGGAGCAGCTCATCTCTGGCAGGTGAGAACTGCCGAGTCACGCGGCCAGGCGCCGGGCCGGAACCGCCGCCCGGCCGGCCAGGGATAGCCAATGGTCAGAGAACCCGCGCCTGAGGACACTGACCACGAGCAGTCCCAGCTGCAACTAACGCGCAGATCGACACATTGTATCGTACTGTATTGTCCTTCGCGGGCTCATCCATTACAAAGTGGCTATTATAGAGTCCATATCAAAAACGTTTTGAAGAAACATAAACACACAGTACAGCTGACACAATCGTATACTCATTCATAATCCACGCATATTTATACGGGTTGTGTGGTACTGCGCGGTCGATTTCAGCGGCTGCAAACATTAAACCGTATACGCTGTGCCGTTTCGAGCTGTGACTGGTCAAATATTACTGGCTACTCGTGCACGATATGTGAATGATCTTCTACCCCTGACTATGACCGAATCCGTGGTAGAAAACAGCCGACGTCTCGCTGCTGAGTCTGTCACGAAGCGTGGGTGTCGGGTCGCTATCCAGTCACCCAGCGCAGCAGCAGTGGTCAGTCATCATCCACTTCAACAAGCAAGCAGGCATTCAAACCCGGTCGTACAGCATCACTGCTTCGGTCACGCCTCCGACGGCCGGTACTGATTCGTGCAGAAAAAGTTGATCACCTTCTGGGCCTTCTGCATACACTGGGCACTGCAGCTTCCGTATACGCTGATACAGTCGCGGGCAAGAAATGAGACTGTTTACAAGAGGCTTGAAGATTTCGCGACGAAGACGGTGACGGGCATAGAAAAGACCAAAAGTGGACCAGTGTACTTGCAGACTATTTTGCCAAAATGTGGTTCAAATAACTTTTTCCATACAGAGGCCTCTTGTCTTGACTCATTTGCTTTCAGTTACTGGCGCCATTCAAGAGCAGAGGTACCAGCCAGGTGAACATCACGGATAATTGGTCTGGTATCTCGGACGAGAAGCTCAGCTTTACTGGAATTCAATTTCATTGAATTTTAAGCAAACCAGAGATGAAGTTTGGAGAGGGCATTTTCTTTTGCAGGATAAAATCTCAGATTTTTTAGCGTTTACTTTTTCAGAGCGTTATATTTTTGACTGTTTATCATCAGCTGGGTGCCTTCGGCGTATTGAAAAATTGTATCTGCAAAAGATGCAGCAGAGCTCGCCGATGTGCCAGTTACGAAAAAGGGCCCAATCGAAAGCTCATTTTCCAATCGTATCGAAATAGAAATGCAAGCTGGACTTGCTGACCACTTACTATAGCCCGTGACAAGTCCCATTTGGCGTGAGCCGGATTCACGGTTCGGTTGTCACTTAGTGAGTCACTCCCGCACAGCCGGGGCGACACCTCAGCGGTGCCCGAGTCACGAGTCACGAGCCTGCGGTCACTGTCGGCCGTCGGCGCTTCTCCCTGGACAGACTCCGACGGCCGCGCCGTAATTGCGGTAGAAAAGCGCGCCAGAGCCGCGTCGCCTGCGGCTGTGTCCGGCTGTAACTGCTCATTGCCGCAGCCGTGATGACATTGGCTGGTGTAAATAATGTCGGTGACTGGCGGCAGAAGGTGAGACAACTGGGGGAGGGGGACGGGGGAGGGGGGGGCAGCCGCGGAGCAGCCGGCGCGATGACGGCGAAGAATGCCGCGCCGCCGCCGCAGCCCCCCGGCGGCTCTGGCCCCGCTCCAGGCGGCGCGGCCCAGCCAGTCATGGACAGAGCATTACCGGAGTAGCGGCGGCGCTGAGGCCTCAGCGAGCGGAGCGTCGTCACCCCCCCGACTAGTGCCACAGCTGCTCAGTGTTATTCAAACGTCATTACAGGTGCAACGTTACTCATACATTAATGGTCACTACACAACGTCCAACACAATGGCGCATGCCCACATCCTCGCATGGGGGCAGACATTGCGGTGCGGCGCGATGTCTGTACAGCACTGCTGCCAATTAATAATAATTGTTGGGATTTAACGACACACCAACCGCCAGGGTCACCAACTTTCACCCTGTTGGAACGGATTTTTGGGGATCAGATCGACTTATTCAGAGGCTCCGCCGGGACTTGAACCCGGGACCAGTGGCTCAGAATAAAAGGGTGCTATCCACTAAGCCACCTTATCCCCATTGCTGCCAGTTAGTCCAGCAGGGTGGCTGCTGGGGCATCCCCACAGACGGCCGACAACCGTCATCAGGCGATGACGGGGCTCCACATCCTTTACCCAATGAGGATCTTGCTGTGAACAGCCTAACACCGCGAAACTGAGGAAGCACACTGATAACTCACCACAGACAGACAAATGACGGTCCTTCGGGACTAGCCCGTCCCGACGACCCGCCACACAGTCTGCGGCTATTGCACTGACCTCGCGCGGAGCCGACGGGCGAGAGGCCACGCAGCGACGCGGTGGGCGAGGGGTAGAGCTGCTCGTAGTGGGCCTGCGCCTGCTGGGCGCGGTAGGCGGCCGCGTGCAGGTCCACGGAGCGCTGCAGCAGCGAGAGCTCGGCCGCCGTGCCCGCTGTCAGTCTGCCGGCGGAACGGGGGCACGTCAGAACAGGGCTGAACGTCAGTAAAGGACTGCTCGTTAAATCCATACAGGACTGCCCGTCAGATCAGGGATGGTCACCAGAACAGGGCTGGTCGTCAGTACAGGGCAGGTCATTAGATCAGAAGAGGGCTGCGCGTCAGATCAGGACTGGTCATCAGAACAGGGCTACTCGTTAAATCCGTAAAGGACAGCTCCGAACAGGCCTGCTCGTCTAATCAGTACAGGGCTGCTCATCCGTACAGGGCTGGTCATCAGAACAGCCCGACTAGCCAGCCGGACCGCAGGACGATCAGAACGGGACTGCTCGTCAGATCAGTACAGGACTGGCCATCAGAACAGCCCGACTAGCCAGCCCGGACCGCAGGACCAGCAGAACGGGTCTGCTCGTCAGATCAGTACAGGACTGGCCATCAGAACAGCCCGACTAGCCAGCCCGGCCGCAGGACCAGCAGAACGGGACTGCTCGTCAGATCAGTACAGGACTGGCCATCAGAACAGCCCGACTAGCCAGCCGGACCGCAGGACCAGCAGAACGGGACTGCTCGTCAGATCAGTACAGGACTGGCCATCAGAACAGCCCGACTAGCCAGCCCGGCCGCAGGACGATCAGAACGGGACTGCTCGTCAGATCAGTACAGGACTGGCCATCAGAACAGCCCGACTAGCCAGCCGGACCGCAGGACGATCAGAACGGGACTGCTCGTCAGATCAGTACAGGACTGGCCATCAGAACAGCCCGACTAGCCAGCCGGACCGCAGGACCAGCAGAACGGGACTGCTCGTCAGATCAGTACAGGACTGGCCATCAGAACAGCCCGACTAGCCAGCCGGACCGCAGGACCAGCAGAACGGGACTGCTCGTCAGATCAGTACAGGACTGGCCATCAGAACAGCCCGACTAGCCAGCCGGACCGCAGGACGATCAGCAGAACGGGACTGCTCGTCAGATCAGTACAGGACTGGCCATCAGAACAGCCCGACTAGCCAGCCGGGCCGCAGGACGATCAGAACGGGACTGCTCGTCAGATCAGTACAGGACTGGCCATCAGAACAGCCCGACTAGCCAGCCGGACCGCAGGACCAGCAGAACGGGACTGCTCGTCAGATCAGTACAGGACTGGCCATCAGAACAGCCCGACTAGCCAGCCGGACCGCAGGACCAGCAGAACGGGACTGCTCGTCAGATCAGTACAGGACTGGCCATCAGAACAGCCCGACTAGCCAGCCGGACCGCAGGACGATCAGAACGGGACTGCTCGTCAGATCAGTACAGGACTGGCCATCAGAACAGCCCGACTAGCCAGCCGGACCGCAGGACCAGCAGAACGGGACTGCTCGTCAGATCAGTACAGGACTGGCCATCAGAACAGCCCGACTAGCCAGCCGGACCGCAGGACCAGCAGAACGGGACTGCTCGTCAGATCAGTACAGGACTGGCCATCAGAACAGCCCGACTAGCCAGTCGGACCGCAGGACCAGCAGAACGGGTCTGCTCGTCAGATCAGTACAGGACTGGCCATCAGAACAGCCCGACTAGCCAGCCCGGCCGCAGGACGATCAGAACGGGACTGCTCGTCAGATCAGTACAGGACTGGCCATCAGAACAGCCCGACTAGCCAGCCGGACCAGCAGAACGGGACTGATGGTCAGCATGTGGGAGCCAGAGATAGCGGTGTACACATAAAAAGTTGGAGAAGTCATCAGTTTTCCTTCAGATCAGCTGCGCTGCTGCTCGCGGTAGGACACTGGAAATGGCTGAGTCTCATGCTAAGTGGGAGGATATCTTATCAAAGATGTTTTCCTCAAACTACTCAATATTAAGCACTGCTATAATGTAAACTAGGTAACTCTGATGTGTACGAATGTTCCAGCCTGATCCGACTTCTGCAACACAAAGGCAGAGCTCAGAGGTATTCGGCACCAGCCTAGCCGCCAGCCTCGGCACCGTGCCTGCAGTTTCAGTTCAATTAGATCTCACCACCCTCAGACTGAGATAACAGAACCTGCCCAGATAACGTCGACGGCTTCCGCGCAGCAGGCTCATTTACTGATGCACATGAACAGAAGGCCCGGCAAAAAGGCCCTGGGAAAACACGCCGCCAGCAGCTTTCACTTCGGATAAAATGTTTCTAATGAGACACGTCATCAATTTGGCGGGAGCTACTGATTACACAGTTGGAGAAAATGTGGAAACCACCCAGCCGGAGGGACATCATCTGTTCTGCTGGAGCCGGAGCCAATTCATCAGGACGCGATAACAATCACCGCCATCGACGGATTAATACACACAGAGAAAAAATGACTCCCATTCCTGGAGTGTCCCATTTGTCGCATGCTGTGAGTAGCTTCCGTGGAGTTAACTTAACCCTGGCGCAGGAAAAACTCCGTCCGCACTCTACAAAAAAGCCCCGCGTATCGTATCATGACGCTGGCCCGATCTACCCAGAGCGCGCTAAAAATCCACTGACGCGGGAAATGTCAGGGTGAAGCACCATGCGACTCTACGCTCACGCTCTTTAAAAACCGTCGTAATTCTTCACGACTCTAGCGTGGCACTGCAGTGAAGCTTTGATAACGCTGCAATGGCACCTTTCTTAGCACCTTGCAACCCCTTTGCAGCTCCGTTCAAGAATGGCTCTGATTCCCTTCTAACGCCCAGCTGACTCGTCTAATAAGCGTTTTGTACACCCTTCTTCTTCAGGCACACTTCGCTTATTACCAACTTTCTACACCTGCATAATGTGGCTTGCTTTAAGACACACCATGCATCACATCACGGTAAAACACGATATATCGCAAATAACACATTTATTTGCTTTGTAGAAAAAACATTTGTGAGCAGCTTCCGTCAAAAACGATCCCAACTTATGTCATCAGAGACCAGAAGTATGACTTCCTGCCATCGCAAATAGTCTTCATACCACTTGATGCTTATAGACGCCAACCCCTCCCCTAAAAAACAACGTTTGCGGCAGAGTTCTGCCACATTTATTCTGCCACATTTGACTATCACATTATCTTCCTTTTCCAGACAGAATATTTCAAGTGACCAAACATGGTCAAACACTGTGTTCATATTCTTGCCCCTGTTCAAAATATCCTTTCATCATCCTGAAAAAAATGTTCTGAACAACGCTACATAGTTTGTCATCCCATAGGACTCACCTAACGCGCAGCTTCCTCGATAGCCCGATCTTGCTTTTGGGCCTCAGGCTCCCACAGGGGTTTCGATGCCAAGGGCATACCGGGCTAGGAATAGCCACGTTTCCCGGCAGAGGCCGTATCTTTGAAAGTAAGCGAAGAACGCGACAACCCAGAACAGAAGGGCTTCGTCTGCTGTTTCACAGTTCACAATGGTGTTTCCCTCGACCACGACACGTGGGCCGTGCTCTTCGTATTCACGTATGCTGGCATCTCATCCTTGACATATGCCTGGCCCCCTTCGTTCAGCAGCCACGGTGACATCCTCAGTGCGGCTTCTGAAATGGTAGCACAATTGAATTATACCTACTACGTCAGTTATAAAAGGTACCCTACACAGGTAATGGATTTTCACACTAGTACCTATATTTTTCAAAACGATGTTGACCAGAGGTGAGCGCCACTGCCAAATTTGTGAAAAAAAACTACCCCTATTTCCGCTACCTTGGCTTGTTGAAATCACTCCCGCTACTCCATCGATTTTCTGGAACTGCGAAATCGATACTCGCTTCACCGAATTTGTTATTTCTTTTCTAATAAGGCGATTCCAAACTGCTGTCCAAAATTTGCTTTGTTGTTCATTTGAATTAAATAGTAGAAAAAAACTGCGCTTAAATTTTATATTGCAACATAATTTGAAGGTTCTATTGAAAGCTATTTATACAGGATCGTTCAATATGTGCATCATTAAATCTGTTTGTTTTTTTCCGGGGGATAGAATATATTTATCTTTTGGACGGACTAGGGGGAGCTGAAAAGATTCAATAGTCTATTCCAACACGTTTAGAAAATGATGAGGGGTATAGGATAATTCAGTCCCATCCCTCCCTGACAGGATCGAGTTAAAGAAAACCACAAATGCCGAAGCATCCCCTGGTCTAAAATACAGTGGAAAAATCAGTGGATGGTGGATGACGCTTACGTTTCAGCAGCGTATCAAATTTAGAAGCAAAAATCTCCACCGTTAGCAAGGACAGACAGGTAGGTAAAAGAAAGGGCCGACCAGTAGCGCAAAATTTTGTATTTGATTATCACCAAAGGCAGTCAAAGAGAATCCACTCCGATTTTAAGAAAATTGTAAGTTGAAAACAATCAACACATGTCTCACCTCTTTATTCCTTTCGTCCACCATGAGCAGTAGAAAACCACAATTTTCCTGCCACGCTCTTCGCTGTTTGCAATGACAACTGACGACTAAAAAAATGGCGTCGTTTTGGCGCGCGCGTCCTGCGCAGTGCACCACGATGACACCGACAAAACACCGGAGGAGAGCGCGCACGAGCTGTGTTGACGCTTCTGTGATGCTGATAGAGACAATAAGGCGTATTGGGAGTGTCATTGCAACTGGATGACGCCATCTTTACTCCATCAACACTCCTTGGGCGCTGACATGATCTTTCAATATTAGAGGAGGCGTCAAGTCGGTGTGAGTTGAGCCTGAAGTAACGCTTTCATGATATGAAAAAACTCGCCGAAAAATAATCGACGTGTTTTCACAGGAGAGTTTCTGCGTTTCACTGGTGTTCCATGGGAGTAGTCTTGAGTAACCATGGTGCGAATAAAGCGTTAAGGGGAATTACACCGAATAGCAGCGTCAAAATTTTTCTCTGTGCTGGTACACAGAGAAAAATTTTGACGCTGCTATTCGGTGTAATTCCCCTTAACGCTTTATTCGCACCATGGTTACTCAAGACTACTCCCATGGAACACCAGTGAAACGCAGAAACTCTCCTGTGAAAACACGTCGATTATTTTTCGGCGAGTTTTTTCATATCATGAAAGCGTTACTTCAGGCTCAACTCACACCGACTTGACGCCTCCTCTAATATTGAAAGATCATGTCAGCGCCCAAGGAGTGTTGATGGAGTAAAGATGGCGTCATCCAGTTGCAATGACACTCCCAATACGCCTTATTGTCTCTATCAGCATCACAGAAGCGTCAACACAGCTCGTGCGCGCTCTCCTCCGGTGTTTTGTCGGTGTCATCGTGGTGCACTGCGCAGGACGCGCGCGCCAAAACGACGCCATTTTTTTAGTCGTCAGTTGTCATTGCAAACAGCGAAGAGCGTGGCAGGAAAATTGTGGTTTTCTACTGCTCATGGTGGACGAAAGGAATAAAGAGGTGAGACATGTGTTGATTGTTTTCAACTTACAATTTTCTTAAAATCGGAGTGGATTCTCTTTTGACTGCCTTTGGTGATAATCAAATACAAAATTTTGCGCTACTGGTCGGCCCTTTCTTTTACCTACCTGTCTGTCCTTGCTAACGGTGGAGATTTTTGCTTCTAAATTTGATACGCTGCTGAAACGTAAGCGTCATCCACCATCCACTGATTTTTCCACTGTATTTTAGACCAGGGGATGCTTCGGCATTTGTGGTTTTCTTAACTCGATCCTGTCAGGGAGGGATGGGACTGAATTATCCTATACCCCTCATCATTTTCTAAACGTGTTGGAATAGACTATTGAATCTTTTCAGCTCCCCCTAGTCCGTCCAAAAGATAAATATATTCTATCCCCCGGAAAAAACAAACAGATTTAATGATGCACATATTGAACGATCCTGTATAAATAGCTTTCAATAGAACCTTCAAATTATGTTGCAATATAAAATTTAAGCGCAGTTTTTTTCTACTATTTAATTCAAATGAACAACAAAGCAAATTTTGGACAGCAGTTTGGAATCGCCTTATTAGAAAAGAAATAACAAATTCGGTGAAGCGAGTATCGATTTCGCAGTTCCAGAAAATCGATGGAGTAGCGGGAGTGATTTCAACAAGCCAAGGTAGCGGAAATAGGGGTAGTTTTTTTCACAAATTTGGCAGTGGCGCTCACCTCTGGTCAACATCGTTTTGAAAAATATAGGTACTAGTGTGAAAATCCATTACCTGTGTAGGGTACCTTTTATAACTGACGTAGTAGGTATAATTCAATTGTGCTACCATTTCAGAAGCCGCACTGAGGATGTCACCGTGGCTGCTGAACGAAGGGGGCCAGGCATATGTCAAGGATGAGATGCCAGCATACGTGAATACGAAGAGCACGGCCCACGTGTCGTGGTCGAGGGAAACACCATTGTGAACTGTGAAACAGCAGACGAAGCCCTTCTGTTCTGGGTTGTCGCGTTCTTCGCTTACTTTCAAAGATACGGCCTCTGCCGGGAAACGTGGCTATTCCTAGCCCGGTATGCCCTTGGCATCGAAACCCCTGTGGGAGCCCGAGGCCCAAAAGCAAGATCGGGCTATCGAGGAAGCTGCGCGTTAGGTGAGTCCTATGGGATGACAAACTATGTAGCGTTGTTCAGAACATTTTTTTCAGGATGATGAAAGGATATTTTGAACAGGGGCAAGAATATGAACACAGTGTTTGACCATGTTTGGTCACTCGAAATATTCTGTCTGGAAAAGGAAGATAATGTGATAGTCAAATGTGGCAGAATAAATGTGGCAGAACTCTGCCGCAAACGTTGTTTTTAGGGGAGGGGTTGGCGTCTATAAGCATCAAGTGGTATGAAGACCATTTGCGATGGCAGGAAGTCATACTTCTGGTCTCTGATGACATAAGTTGGGATCGTTTTTGACGGAAGCTGCTCACAAATGTTTTTTCTACAAAGCAAATAAATGTGTTATTTGCGATATATCGTGTTTTACCGTGATGTGATGCATGGTGTGTCTTAAAGCAAGCCAGATTATGCAGGTGTAGAAAGTTGGTAATAAGCGAAGTGTGCCTGAAGAAGAAGGGTGTACAAAACGCTTATTAGACGAGTCAGCTGGGCGTTAGAAGGGAATCAGAGCCATTCTTGAACGGAGCTGCAAAGGGGTTGCAAGGTGCTAAGAAAGGTGCCATTGCAGCGTTATCAAAGCGTCACTGCAGTGCCACGCTAGAGTCGTGAAGAATTACGACGGTTTTTAAAGAGCGTGAGCGTAGAGTCGCATGGTGCTTCACCCTGACATTTCCCGCGTCAGTGGATTTTTAGCGCGCTCTGGGTAGATCGGGCCAGCGTCATGATACGATACGCGGGGCTTCTTTGTAGAGTGCGGACGGAGTTTTTCCTGCGCCAGGGTTAAGTTAACTCCACGGAAGCTACTCACAGCATGCGACAAATGGGACACTCCAGGAATGGGAGTCATTTTTTCTCTGTGTGAGCGTGGCCGGCCCCGCACCCCTCCCTCCTTTCATTGCCTTGACACATTTCAATATATAACTGAAGATGCTGATAAAATCATTAACCCGCTTACTGAAACCACAAAAATCTGAGATTCCATCTAAAGCCGGAGGACGGAAGATTCTTGTGCACGAAGCTTGCATATGAATTACCTGAAATGCCATAGATACTTAACTTCCACATATTGCCACAGGCGCAGGAAGTGTCATCACCGTTAAGAGGCATTTCTGAACGGTTATCCTGGGCGGGAGCGTAAGGGGTGAACAATAGCAGCACCGTGAGGATGAAGGCCGCTTTTTTCGACTGAGCCCACGGCTCTAGCCTTCAGATACAAGTGAGCGACCATTGCGTAACTTGACCAGACGATCCCCTATCAATGGCTATAGTCATTTCGGCTGAAGAGAGGGTAACATGTTTGGGGTTATTGAACCGGGAGCATAACCCGACACTCTATGTATGATTCTGTTCTTAACTCGCTCTTAAGGTAGATTTGTACTGATCAGAATACTTTCTCGTTTTCTGCTCTGAAGACTGTTTAGTGTTGCATGGAATCAGAATCAGCTTGGAGATGATAATCAGATCGCATATTTAACGTGTCGGGTGCAACTCAACATTTAGCATTCCCAAACTTACTGAACAATTCCCAGCACTTTGAGACCATGGCGCTATCAAATGCCATCACAGCTATTACTTACAGAAGAAGCCAATTATATGCAATTTCAATTCTAGAGAATTTCTTGAACGCACACCTGGGTTTCCTATTCCCCAAACTCGACTGTCACGGTCAAGTGACCTCAGTACCAGATGACAGGGGACTGTACCAGATTTATTCGCATTAAAAGAGAGCGGTAATTTCCGTATGTTACGCCACTTTTCAACAACGTCTATGAAATTGGGTCATTGCCACTAAACTTCAGACGGTTTTTGCCCAAAAATTGAGACAAATTTGGTCGTCAAGCCGTGATTGACAGCCCAAGTGCCACAGCCGGGAACTCCAGGGATAAGAAGGCTTGCTGCACACAGGTAACTATGATAAGGACATATTGCTATATATCCCAGATTCCCGATAAAACGTTTAATCTCAGCCTTGCAAAAGTGACAGGTGCAGGCGACAACATCAGCATCATAATCGGGAGCGATAAATCAAATCAGGTACCACTGTGACAGCCGTGGGACGTAACACCACTGGAAGTATCGGCTTGTTTATATAAACACTAATGCCTTGCCTCTCTAAGTAGGCAGTTTTCTCGCCGAGGCATGGCCGACAAGTACAGTGTATGTGCCGACCAGTGCCAGTGTGCCTATGTGCTGTAAGCTCAGGACCCATTCACCCCTCTCAGAATCTGCGACAGAACCTGTCAATTGTTATGCGGTTAGACGACTTCTGCGCGTACTTGTGTGATCTCGGTCCGAAAGAAATCTTGACACATTCTGATGGGCCTTCAATCCAACAGTAAACACAGAAAATTACATTAATAAAATACGTTCATAGTGACAGAACGCGTGAACGAATACAAATTCCCTCGCGAACAGCTAAACCCGAACAAACCAGTCCCTCGCGCTCGCCGACAAATGTCCCGTTTTCCGGTGCACTACTGCGTCAGCATCAGCCCGACACCGCACGGGCGCCGCCTCTGTTCGATGTCACCGACGCATCGGGACAGACGCCGTCGACGCCGACGACCATCGCCGCCAGCAACAACATGGCGCGGCGGCGGCCATCGCCGGCGCGGCAGTGCAAGCGACCACCCCGCGCCGACGACGACGGGGACGACGGAGGGATGGTAGAGCGACGGCAGCATGATGGATGAAGAGAAAACTGCAGCGTTTGGCGTGGCGAAGACAATAAGCGTACTGATAAGTACACACAGCGACGGCTGTTTCTCGACTCGTACAGAACTGTGTGCAGTAGCTAAACAAAGATAACGCCGCTCGGGTGTGTAGCGGGTGGTTCTAAGGTAGAACAGCGGCCTCCGGGGCGGACGCCGCCGCCACCGGCGCTGGCAGCCAGAGGTCACGGTTCGGACGGCAGCGGGCGCTAACGCAGCCGGTTCCACTCCGGGCTGACGCTGCCGGCCTTTACAGCCGGCCCAGGCGGCGGCACAAAGCGGCGTCAGAGGCCGGGTCACCGCCGACTGACCTTCAGCTGTCAGCGGGCCACCGCCGCCGGAGACACGCGCAGTCACGCAGCCGCGTCAGGTCCCCACCTCCGGCGGCCGCCGCGTCGTCCGCGGCGGCTGGAGGCGGCGGTCGCGCCGCGACGCGCTGTTTATACCGACGCGGCCAGAACACGTAAACAGCGGCGCTGAGGCGTCTGCGGCGTGTGTGCACCAGCGCGGCGCGGCGCGGCACTGGCTGCCGCCGGACGCGCCGGATCAGGTCTCCGACCTGGCGTTTGAAGACCTAAGGGTAACCGGTGCCCAACACACGCTGGACACCGGGGTCACAGCCGCTGCCGTATCGGCACGCTAACACGACCAGTCACAAACCCAGACAACGGGCATTATTCAACCGATAGCAGCTCGAATTTCCACTTAACAAGCCCAAACGAGCTGGCGTCCAGTGTACGATAACTGCGGTGTCGGCCATTATCGGACGAGGGCGGCCAACACGCGCGGCCGCCGCCACTGCCGACGTCGGGAGCCGTCACGCGGCTAATGCGACGCGCTATCTGGCCATCCGGCCAGGTGTGGTCGCTCCGATCGCCGGTGGGACTCGGGGTGGCCTCTGATGCTGCCACGATACAGGCCACTCCCTGCCGCCGCCGCCGCCGACAGCAGGCTGAAACACAGCCGGCACTACTACTGCAGCCTGGAGCCGTACTGTAGCGGCGACGTAGCGGCGACGTAGCAGCGCCGTAGCAGCGCCGTGGCGGAGCTGTACCGACGGAGAGAGCCGGGCGAGCGGTACAGAACGGCCCAGGACCCGACCACCCTTAGAACCACAGTCGGTGAGTGTCACGTGTGACAATCAGAAACAAGACGCAGTGCTGCCTAAAACGCACCCCCTCCCGCCCAGTCCTGCCGGTCATCGTACCCGATCACAGTATAAGCGCCATTAGCTCTCCCACCACTATGATTGAGAATGCTTCGCGCTGCAGCAGCGGACGCACGACGAAAATGCCCTCCTGTCGACATAATCTTAAGAATTGCAACAAACATCTGGTGTGTCATTCTAAAGACAGTCAATGAGCTTTGACTCACGCATCTCGCTCAATTATTCACACTTCGCAGCTACTATCCAAAATCGATTGCTGCATGCCCTTCTGCTGGGTTTCTAGCTGCTGGGCTCAGCGCCGGGCAGCGGGCTCCATCACTCCAGCGGCCACCGCCTGGAACGCCTCCAGCAAAAACTCGGCGCTGCCCATCGGAGCGCTTTGGAACAATGGGCTGGACTGCCGATAAATAAGGAGTAGAGCGGCCATAAAAGTGTGATAGCTCAATCAGAATATCGACGTCGCGTCGGAGATGAAGTGCAAAGAGAAACAATGCGCGTGAAGAAAGCGAAGCAGGCGAGTGATTGAGAAGAGAGGCACAAAAAGCCTCCGAAACCGATACCAGAGTAAAAAGGGTAGAATGGAGAAAAAAGAAGACAAAGTGAAACAAGCATAGCCCAGCAACGCAAGGAAACTCAAAATTTACTGACATCCGAGTTGAAGACATGCATCGGTCACCTACCAGACTGATGCATACAACATTACGAGAGGTAGATTCTATGAGGGCGAGGTAATTCATATGAAAAAGTAGACATTTAAAGGCACATATCCTATCTGTTAACACCTTTAATGGAATCAAAACAGCCAGAATGTTCGTTCATAAAAAGTAAAAGCGACAAAGAAAAAAACTGTCATCCCTTTTATTCCACCGTATCTGCAACCTTTTCGCCTTTCACGGCAGTCCTAGGTCAAAAACAAAGCTAAATTTAAATGACATTCTTCATAATAATACCAGAACAGAAGATTCGAGAGTCCAAATAAACTTAGTCTATCTTTGTTAGTTGCAGAAAGGGGAGGGGGTCAAGGAAAGGATCACCTTGCTTTGTTTACGACGCTACCAACTGCTCCCAAGAGAGAAACACATATGTTTTTAAAACGCAAGGAAGAGAATACACTTCGCATTATCATCCCACGAAATGTATCCGAGAAATACTACTAGCCCTTCAAAAGTAGAGATGCACCGGACTCGGATTTTTAAAATTCAGCCGGAGCCCGATTTTCCGGAACTGAAATTAGAATACGGACGGCTAACCTGGCCAGATCTGACCGGACTTTTCTACAGACTTCAGCGTTATCTACCCGCAGTGAAGAGGGAATGGGATTTACAATAAAAACAAGTGGTGCAAATCAATTCATTGTTTTCTCATTTGAGAGCCGTTTTGGGTACATAAGAACTTACGTACGTACTCCTCAGTCAGGAGCACTGAAACACTAAACAAACCTAAGAATTAATATCCGGAGCACATTGAACAGACGGTTGCAGTGGAGAGATGCTTACAAACAAAAATCACATTTTGAGCAGCTGTAGGTATAAAAAGAGGAAAACGCATAAAGCAATGACAACCATGTCAGAGGCAATCAAAACGAGCATGGTACTTTTCCTCAGCAGAGGAGGGGCGGGAAGCGCGCGTGGCGTGTACTCGCAGCGTGGGAACCGCGCGTCTTCAATGGCTACCATTGACTGCCGCCGGCGGAGGGTGGCGTATTTACCGGCTATTTACAGCCGCTCGAGTGGCTCGGTGAGCGGCCGATCGGACCGCCTCTCTGTTTACTCCGCTGGGACGCCGTCCTGCTCTCCCAGCCGATCCGCTCTCTCCGGCAGTGAGCAGGTGAGCGGGCGGCCCGGACCGGGCCCGGATTACGCCCGGCCCGGCCGCGCGGCGTCGACAGACGCACCAAAGACCAGCCACTTGGTCATTACTGCTGCTCCGACGAGCACGTTCAGTAGCTGCCCGACCCAAATGCGATTTAAGGCCGCCGGATGAATTGGCGCGGCAGATTCAACGAAGGGGATCGCCGGATAGAGCGGCCGGGCCAGTCCAAGCGGCGGCACAGCAGGCGAGAGCGCGTGTGCGTGTACGCACGTCCCGGCAGGCACACACGCTCGTCAGAGGTCGTTGTGGCTGGCCGTCGGGCCGCGGCGACGCACCCGGATAACTGGCAATTGCTGAATGACATCACGGCCACAATGAGGCCGTGGCGGGGATTCAGCGCGGCTCCCGGTCGGCTGGAGCGGGGTCGGGCATTACACCAGTGGTGTACCGACAGCTCCCGCGCAGCTCCCGTCGGTCTGAGCGGGCAACAGCGTGGGTGCAGCGCGGGGTCCGCAGCAGACGCCGCGAACTGCCAGCTCACCGCTTACACCTGCATCATACCGGCCGCCTGCGCCAGCAAGGCTTTCGTGCAAGCAACGAGACGCCATTAGATACTTATTGTAAAATTATGCCGTCTTCTAAACCAAGCTCAGTGACAGGAACTTCAGACATCAGCTGAGAGCGTCGGCATTGACAAAACCTCTCGGATGATACTTCTCGTTGCGCCGAGCTCATTTAAATCACAGACTGTAGGAATCTAGCCCCTCTGATCGGTTACACAACAGGCACGGTCCACCACAGAACGTTACAAAGGCGCTGGACGTACAGCTCACAGAAGCACCAGCCAGGGCAGCCAGCCTCCAGCCGCTCTTAACACGCGCATTGACGGGGGTCTGAGCCACCTTCGCATTGACGGGGGCGGGTACCCGCCCCCCCCTAAGATCTCGAGAACCACGGTAGGTAGCGAAAACGGTAAACGGCGTTGGGCTGCCCATCCACTTCTCCATGGAAAACATTTGAACCATTTTTTGTCAGGTCACATTTAAGGTCACGAGAGGTCAAAACATGCCGTCATAGGGATAACATGTAAATAGTTTTTCGGCCATTACATCTAAACAAGTAAAGATAGAGCAAAACGACTTAAACTATATGAGTCCTCTCAGCAAGCCGAATCGAATGATATATAATTTGACCTTGCTAGGTCAAATCAAGGATTTGACCTGACCTGAGGTCAGGTGAGGGTCAAATTATATAAAATGCATATCATTAGAACCGCAAAGCCCAGGCGAGTCTAATGCAGCTAAAATAAATGTTCTATCACCATCCGTTACTGAGTTATTCCGTAAAAAACATTTTTCCCATGTATTTCCAATGGAGAGGTCATGCCTCGTACCTGACCTTAGGTCATCGATATCAAAAATACCGGAACATATGTTAGAGAACTCGGTGTGGCCATTATGTGATATGAGTTTCAATCGGATAGGTTCACCCTGCTCCGACTTATGCTATCTTAAACTTTTTTTGAGGTCGGGTCACTTGACCTGTACTGGTGACCTGACCTGAGATGACCTAACCTTAAAATTTTCACAGGACCTGAGATGACCTAACCTTAAAATTTTCACAGAAGTTGTAAAAATGATGAGGGAAAAGGTATACCAAGTACGGCGGCGCTACGCGCCGCCGTTTTTCTACTATCTCCGAAAAACCCGAGGGGGGCGGGTACCCGCCCCCCGTCAATGCGCGTGTTAAGCGACTGAGATCAAGGCTTGGGAGCCAACTCAGATTGACATTCCGTACGATCCGGTGAGCTGACTAAATTGCAAACATCCTGGTGTACAATCAATACCTGCCCGGTTAAACGCAGCGTCAATCACTGGATTACCTCCGGTTGCACATCTGTCTAAGTGGTGTCGCGGAAGATGTACGGGGACCTGGATATAACCAACGTAAGTCGGGGACGACAGTGCTGATAATACGTGCCTGATCTGAAGCGATGAGCTAATCGGTAGACGAGCTTGGTAAAAGTGCAAGGAGCGGACGGACGACGCTTTATTTTAAGGTTTTGTTAATCCCAAACGGTTGCGTTTCGTTGGTTGAATACATAAAACACATCGGTTAAATATGTTAATTTGTTTCCACCAACATAGTCCCTGGGATAACCGGAAGAGGGCATAACCTGAATAACCTGAATTTAGGGCAGAACTGTAGATACTAGTGACAAGCGATGGTTTGTAAATTAGAATCCAGACATTTTCTCAGGATCATACTTTGCTGCCCAAATGCTGATCACAGCAACACCAAAATCCAACCATCTCGCTGGGAAGAAAACAAAGCAACAAAAACAGATACCTACTTAAACGTTTAAACCCAATCACGCATAAAACCCGCTTTGCATATACTAAACGTTATCAAGGCAGTCATTAATCCCAGCATGTCATCACGTTTAAGAGACCTCTGTTGCTTCCGTCGGACGTGATCTGTGATGGGATCGGTGTGCGATTGCAGGATTGAGTTGCAGTGACGCCGGCTGCAGGCCTGCATAGCGCACGGCGCTGGTTCAGCGGGCCACACTCTGCCGCTGTCCAGGCGCGCTGCACGCCACAATCGGGGTCAGCGCACAGCGTGACGGAGGGGCAGCGCTGCCGCCAAACGGCAGCGCGCCCACTCTTCTGAGCAGTGTGTGTTGGGGGTTTAAGGGCGCTTCGGCGTCTAGGCTATGACGCGCCCATGCTCTTCTCAGCCAAACCACCCCAAAAATACACCGCCGAGAGAAAAACGCTTGCGAGGCACCTTGTTTACTTACTTAATTCTGACTGGGAAGATCGATAACATTTTTTAGGCTGTTGTTCCTATTGATTATTGACGCTTTACTAAATAGTAAAGCGTCAATAATAACAATAATAAAACAATATTGTTTTAAGATGTATAGTCATCCGTTTGCATTACATCATCCAACATTATCGTGGTGTTTTTGGGCGCTCTGACCACTGATGTCATAACGAAACAATGGACAAGAAGCTCCACTAAAAACATTACTTCCTTGCAACTTTAAATGACCGGTTTGGCAAGGTTTAACCACAGAGTCTGAGAAAAGAGATACCAAATATGTAACAACACCAAAGACCAAGCTTCCAGTTCAGTTTTCCTCAAGCCCTGCTTGAAAACGGAATCAGATAAGCCTTCCTGACTATGCCGCAAGATCACATTAAGGATAATGCAAGCTGCAGCCTTCAATTTTTTACATTCACCGTTATCTTGCCACTTTAGAAATACATTTGTACTCAGACCTAATCTATCGTGCATTACTGTCACACAAACACTCCTAAACCAGTTCCGATGCATCGATGGCAACTTCGGGGCAAAAAGAACAGAGGTACAGAAGCCGCACTCCGATGCCAAACGCTCGATTCATACAGCAGCTACGACTGAAATTATATATATATATATATATATATATATATATATATATATATATATATATATATATATATATACCCCATGCTGGGTATGCTAATGGAAACCAAGAAGCTTGGCCACATGTTAGATGCAGTTTGTTTCACGGCAATGCAGCTATCTCATCCGACAGCGGATTGCTTGAACAACAGCCAGCGCAGTGGGGTTCTGACATCACCTTCCGCCTGCAGTTCTTGCGACCGCTGGCCGAAAAATGACGAAAATCTAAACGATCCGGTTGTGACATGCAGTAAATCGCCGCTATCAACCACAATTTTTGTGCACAACTCCTTTTTTAGAGGCCGCAGTCAGCCGCAATAAATGAGGCTGTCATCCGTATCAGTATATTGTGGGCATTAATAGCCTCGGCAGACGAAAAATCGTGTGTGCAGCTCCCGGCTCGGCAGTGATAAGCCGGCCACCGTCCTTGGGAGCTGCCTGAGTCACAGCATTGTGCCTCAGTGCAGGACTGGAGCGGCGGCTGGCGTAACGCAGCCGCTCCGACGACGGGCCGAGGCTTCTGTCCGAGTCTGGCGTCCCGCCGCTTTTCTGGTACATCAAAGACGCCCCCGCTGCAGGATGCATGGACTCCGGCACCGGCGCTTTGAGAGGCCGCCGCTGAGCGGGCACAAAGCGGTGCACGCGAGCCGGCCAGCCTCCGACAACTTCATTAGCGCGCCCCTGCGCCGCCATTTTGAAGGTTGAGAGCCGCCATGAGCGCGCAGTCTCGACCCATCACCGCCCACAGGCTTACCGGATCTCGTGACTAATGCAGAACCCGCAATTACTCGGTACACCGGCACTCCCCACATGACACGTTTTACCTTTTACCACGCACCTGAATACATAACCAACGACGCACGTGGACACGGTGCCGATTGGTTCAGCGCCGACGCTAATTTTGCGCTTGGACTACCTCGATAACAAAGCATCGGGGCAAAAGCGGCGATCCGGTGAAACCATTACGGCGGCGCGGCTCGGGCGCTGCACGGCTGTTAGCCGAACGGTGCCGCCGCCATTAGCAGCACCGGGTGTGAATGTTTGCATCGGTGCAGCCAGCACCACGGACGGCGGCAGCTGGTCAGCTGAGACTAAGGGCTTGTTCCAGCGCCTCCTTAGAAAAAAGATGAGAGTAGCTTGGAGTAAGTCGGAGCAGGCGTAAAAACCAATGTCCGCTGGACCGATTTCGGATGAGATTGGATGAGATATCAGCTGATTGCGCCTGATCAGCGCCAATATGGCGGGCGTGGCGCAGCTGAGAAACTAATCGAATTTGATTAAGGCCTCTGATACTCATTTAATGTATTTTAGTGAAAGCGGAATACAGAAAAACAACGTAATCAAAACCTTTAGCTGCCCACAAACGTCGTTTCTCACGGTAAAACAACTTATTTTAGTTTCTCAATTGAAATTCGTGCGCCACAATTGAGCTCCTCCAACCTCCTCTGAAAAACCACCTTTCGTTTGAGAGGAGGTTGGATTAGATTTGAGATGAGCTTTGGCGAGCTTGGAGGAAGTTTAAGGAGGCGCTGGACCGGGCGAGAGGAAGTTGGAGAAGCTTTGAGGAGGTTGGAGCAGGTTTGAGGAGGCGCTGGAACAAGCCCTAAGGTTCAGTGATGCCCGACTCCGACGGACGGGTACGCGGTGCGCGCCGCGCGGCACCACTTCTGAAGCCGCGCCGGTGATTACTCGACTGGTTCAACTGCTTTCTTCGGACACTGATAAATGATGTCGATACGGCTGTTACTGCACAACGCATACCGATTGGCAGATTGAAAAATATGCGAGTTGTGGGCGATCGGAATACCATTATGCAATGGTCTGAGGACCAGTCATTGGTTTAACCTTCTTGCACTCGTAACAGTTCAAAGGGTTAACGAAAAGCTGGTACTTGAGAAAACCGGAGGTGCAAAAGCCACCCACGAGGTTGTATCGGGATTAACCCTCGCCCCACCGGGGGCCATCGATGGCCCCCCTAAGGTTTTTCCGGGATAGCAAAAAAACGACGAGGCGCAGCACCGTGGTTGAGGGCTCTACCTCTCACTGCATCATTTTCCCATCATCCCTGAAATTTTTTACCCTGGGTCACCCAAGGTCAGGTCACCAGACGAGGTCAACCAAGGTCACCTCACTTCACCTTTAGAGCTCTGTAAGAGCTACACTTCAAAGTCGATCGATTTGAAACTTCCTACACTTTATGACCCCTCCAGGGTCTACAAGGTGTATATCCGGGATTTTTCGATTTCGTGCCCTGAGGTCAGGTCACGAGGCGACCTCTCCCATTGGAAAAGCATGGGGAAAAGCTATTTCATGATATAAAAGCCACAAAAATGATTGCAAATACTCAGAATGCTCAGAACAACGTTTTTGGACACCCTTTCACGGATCCCAGGGGTCATATTTGCCCTTTGACTTTTCCAAGGTCATCCAAGGTTACCAGAGGTCAAAAACAGTATTTTGACAATAACTTTTGGCCTAATTGAGCTAGAGCGGTGAAACAAACACCATCGTGTTTGTCTTGTCACTGGCTTTCATTTGATATACGGCAAGGTCACTTTTTGACCTTTCGTGACCTCAGGTCATATTAGGTCACGAAGTGACCTCTGGCGGTCAAACCACTGGCGGGAGGTCTTTACGTTCCACATAGCGGAAAAAGTACTGGCAATTTGCTATCAAATGTACTTTACCAGGCCTCAATAGCTCTAATGACATAAGAGTTATGCCCAGTTTGCTTAATCATTGCATATTTGAGTGAAAATAGCCGATCTTGACCTAATTTGACCTCTGGAGGTCAAACCATTGACCTGAGCACTAAAACATGCTAAGTAATTTCTTACTGAATTCACGCGAGCTTTCTATTGCACTTTGCAGATTTGCGCTAACGCCCATAAATTCGGAGTTATAGGGGGGCCATCGATGCCCCCCCGGTGGGGCGAAGGTGGCGCCGGACCCCCGGCGGGGCGCGGGTTAAGTTATCGGCATTCAGAATCAGAAACATGGGTGGTTCCATGTGTGAACACCATTGCGTTGCACACGGTGCTTGTACTCAGAGCCGTCTCGGCCTGCAACGATAGGCACGGAGACAACGGAAGCCATCGCTCCGCCACCTGCTGTCCTCAGTCCTGGGTCACCCCCATCAGCCTGCAGGGCGGTGAGAAGCCAGCAGCGGGCCAGCAGCGGGGAGTTGTGCTGCTGAGCCGGTGGGACGAGACTCCACGCCCGGTCCTGTGGTCACGGGTGGCCTGTCGCGAGAGGGCGCCATCGCTGATCCAACTGGCACCTGAAGGCTACCCGCTTGTCGGCAGGAGAAATGAGCCGTGGATCGTTAAATCGCCGGAGCAGCCCTATACTGGTCACAGCAGAGCGCGATGGACCGACCAGGCGGCGGAGCCCGCGGTGGACAGAGAGCAGCACCCTTAAACACAGCAGTGGGCTGAGGCCGCGGCTGCTGGCCCGGTCCTGGCCCGCCCCAGGGCTAGCCGCCGGCTACCGCTACACCAGCGCGATGACCCTGCCAGCCGGCGTCCACGGCGCGCGCACGAGCGCCGGTCCACCACCCCGAAATCTCGCGCCGCCGCCGCCGCAATAAACATAAATCACGCGCGGCACGGCGCAGAGGTGCCCCAGGGCAGGTGTCGTCGCCACGCTCTGAGCCCCGACGCTCGTGAATGGCCCTCTCCGCGGCGACGGCGGCGTCACATGACCGGCCCGCGACCGGACGCGACGCCGCAGCATTGTGCGCGGCCGCGGCGCGCGCTGGTGCTACCATTCAGCACGGCGCGCCAGCTCTTTAATTCGCGCAGGGAATGCGGGTCCACACAGCTTATTTACGCCTCCCCCGCCCCGGCAGCGCCGGCGTTGGAGGTGAGGTGTCCCTGAGCAGCGGCACGGTGCACCGCCGCCAGCTCAAAGGCGTCAATGAGCGAAGCGGTGATTGCGAGCGGCCTCCCACCGGAGTCGGAGGGTGGTGATTGTGACTTCAGAGCCGACAGGAGGCTGGCCAGTTCCCCTCCCCGGCTGATAAACAGCGCAGCCGGACGGCACGGCGCTCACAGAGACGCAGCGGGAGACCGGCGGCGGCCCACAGTCACAGAGCGACGCGGAAACCGGAGAAAAGCAGGCCAAACGACGCCCCCAGTGGCCCAATTACCACTATATACCACCAATTTTAACAACTTGGTAATTGCTCTGGCAGAACGGTGTTTTACTTACACGGACCTTTTCTCAAATGGCACTCCAATATAAGAAGTGGCTTTTTCTGTCACGCTGGCTACTTAGCGGCACCGCCGGCAAATGGTGGCAGGTAGAGATAAAATGTTAACGACCAGCGCGGCGAGAAAAACAAGGGACGCTGCCGGCATAAAACATGGCCGTAAAACCATAACAAAAGAGCCTTCCTACCAGAGGTCTGCCGCCGGGGTCCGGCCTTCACCACCTCTACCGGTGGGCACAGGTCACTTTCCCGCCCCCAGGATCGGAACGTCACGCTGTCGTCACGGTGCCGTGACGCCGCCCGTGACGGGGGTGTCTGCTCGTGACGCCGCTCTGGTCGCGCATTAACACGCCGTCCGCGGAAGCCCTAATTACTCGGTGCGGCCAATTAGTCCGTCAATAGCGCGGCCAGTTGTCCTGGCGAGCGGCCGTAAATAACGGCGCGCCGCCGCCGGGCCCAGTTGCGGCGTTTTTGCGCGACTCCGCAGCCACCGCTGGGCTGGTTACACCACGTCTGAGGTGAGGAGGTTCCTTGGAGGACGCCGCCGGTGTAAATGGGCGTCAAACAGCGGCCTGTGCAGCCACAGAGATGATGCATTAAGCTGCAGCTGTCATAAATCGCCCGTGTTTGCAACTTGGCGCGGTCTTCCGGGCAAGCACACTGGCAGCCGTACAGACCGGGATCGGCCGGGCCGCATGGCAACCCGTCAGCCGCCTGATCCATGGCTCCCAATCCGAGTGATTTAAAACACCGCAAGCCTCATTAAGACTAGACGGCATGGCTCTACAATGGAAGGCAGGTATTAGTCGTTCCAGAATCAAAGGAAAGTATAATGTTTTCGCATGTTCCTTCCAGAGCGTTCCAGCCATCACCAAAGCCGACAGTAAGGACACTGGTGGCCAAAGCAGCTCTTTGGGGCGAAGATAAAGTTAAGTACACCGAACACCAGGGGCGTAGCCAAGGGGGGGCAGATGCCCTGAATCAAAGTCGCCCGCAAATTCGCCCGCACTGTGCTCTGTGGCTAAATTTGGCATTTTATACCAGAGCCCTCTTAAGCCCTCTTCAGCACTCTATTCTGTAACAAGTAGGACCCTTTTTACCCATCCGGGCCCTTTTGGCGCTGTCGCAGGAGCCCTTTTCGGGGCGCCGCCCCTCCCTGAGCGAAATCCTGGCTACGCCCCTGCCGAACACAGCCGACTCAAGTCATCGCTCTACACTCTTTTATCAACATTTATCGCCTGGAGCAAATGTGTGGATTAAGGAAAATTATGTGTATATTAAAAGCCACATAAATGATTAGGAGTACAAGCCAAGAAAGCATTATCAAGGAAGCATTGGACCCGTCTAAAACACCGGCATAGAGCAACTGCAAGAAAATCGTATTTGATTCCTGTATTATGACATATTTCAGCCCAGATTAGGTGACAATCTGCACAGTACAAGACACTCACATTATTATCGGTGCTCAAGAACAAATTAACTCGGCGAACCGCATCCCAAGAAATCGGCAGAAGACCAACTTTAGAACCCATCTTTGTTTCAACACTCCATCATCCTACCACTGTCGATTGCCTGCGACCCTCTGCTGTGATTGGTTACTGCTAAAGCCCCGGGACATGCTAACACCTGGCGGTCACGACATTCTGCAGAGATCCTCCAATGCCAGCCGAGCGGCGCCCAACACAGAGCAGTCAGCAGCAGTGACACCAGGTGCACACACGCCCCTGACCACGGGAAGGCCGCAAACCCATCACGTCCCTTCAGTTCTCTGCAGCCCCGGCGCTAGCCCTGTCCCCAGTGGTCACGTTAAAATTTTCCTTCAGCTGTTCTACAGTTGGCGTGGCGCCGGTGTTGAAGCGGCTGCTGTCGCTGCTGCTGCTGCTGGCGGTGCCGCCTGTGACCGCGGTACCCAGACTCCCATGGCGGACGCCGCCGGCCACACCACATCCGGGCCTGTCGCCGCCGATTTTATGACTTTATTACGCCGGCCCAGCCGCTGGCGGCGCGCTCGTAATGAATTGTAAAATGTGGCGGCACGGCGTGCCGGAGGAACGCGGCCGTGCCAGTCGGCGCCCCGCGGACCTCGCTTTCTGAACAATCACCGACAAAAAAGGCGACCGCGACCGAGCCATAAACCAATTGCGCCAACGAGGTCCTATAGACGTGAAAACGGTGCCGGTCTGCTGTAAGTTTACAACGGCGATCCGAAAACGGCGTTTTTCGGCGATTTTGGGCCGGGCCAGCGCCGGCGGTAACCAGACCGGGTCCGCGGGCCGGGCGGCGCCGCGTTAGCTGCCGCGGCTGCCGAAGGTGATAGGATCACTGGCCAGGGCCGCTCCGAGGAGGCCTGCCGCCCACCCGGCCTTATCGGCGCGTCATTAAGCCGCGCCAACAGCGATGCCACGGCTGGCAACACTTAGCGTCGTGATAGAGCCATCTGTCAGGGCCGCGGCCGCCGTGTGTGGGAGTGCGGCGGGCCGACCAGAGCGGCCCTCAGCGGCGCTGTCGCTGCTGCCGCCGCTCCCGACCCGTCCTCAAGCCCAGCGCTGAGTCCGACATACTGTCAGGGTTACCTGCAGCCATAAGCGTCGCCACCGGCAAAAATGTGGGGGGGGCAGCCAAACTTCAAACTGACGCTGACAAAAAACTTTCCGCGTTAGGACCAAATACTGTTTGAATTTGGGCTCCTCGTTGCCTTCTGCGGCGGCTGGTTATAAGCATGTCCGGTTCTCTACCATTTTGACTGAGATCAGGAAATTTTTGGCCAAAAAGTGGGGGGCAGGCCCCCTTCTGCCCCCCGTGGCGACGCCCCTGCCTGCAGCACTCCAGCCACTGCTGCTTACCGTCAATATCCACAGATTCAGTAGCTTCACCATTGACTTTCGGTAAAACTGTAATGATCTCAGACTTGTAGGTCGCCATCACACAAGACGTGGCGTTACGGAAGTGCGGGCTAATCGTCGGATCCCAGTCAGCTCATCCCCGTGCGACCCGCAGGTCATGACCGTCCAGGCTGCAGTGCCGCCCTCTACCGCTGCAGCGCCGGCATGTTCGACGCTGAAGCGCGTGCCGGCGCCGGGCCGCGGCGCTGCAGCTGCAGCTGCAACATGCCCGGCCAGCCTGCAGCGGCGGCCGGCGCGTAAAAACAGCCTCTCCGCCACCTCCGCGCGCCGGCGGCGTCCATTCCCGGCGCCGAAACGCGGCTGCGGGTGCGGCGGCACGACCGCGCCGCCGCCGTCTCCTTTGATGAAGATTTCCGCGCGGCCGCTGACATTTACAGCGATCGGGCGGCAATAAAACGCTGCATAGCTCCATTGCGTCAGCAACGGAGCATGACAGGCGGCGGCCATGAGACAAGCAACACGCTGCGATTCAAAAGTCACAGCCACCGCCGCGCCGGTGCTGCCCCAGCCGCCGGACATCCATTCCAAACCGACAACGGCACCAAAACGCACCCAAGATAACACAACATCGCGCCGCCCAACAAAAACAAACATTCCAGCTCCCCGCGAAGCCGGAGGACTGTCCGCGTCGTGAGTGGCGCCACCGCGCCGCCGCCGCCACCGCCGCCGCCGCTCCCCGGTCCTCAGGAGTGCATCGGGTGACGTCACCGGGTGACGTCACGATCACCCGTGTCCGTGTAATGGACTGCGTGGCTGGATGTTTGCGGCGCCGGCTCGCCAAACACCGCCAAATGTTTGACCAGATGAGACCCTATTACCGATCCACCGGCAAACACGCCGGGCGGCAAAAAGCTGCGAGCCGGCGCAATATACACACAATGGGAATTGACTTGTCACACACACTCTCACAGACACACACAGCCGGGAGTGGTTGAAGCACGGCCGTTTGGCACCCGCTGTGGGATACCGGTGCAGAGTGCACGGCTATTAGGGCGTCATCCGTCAGATGGTAGCCGCCCCCGGTCTCGGCGGCCCGCTGCCGCCCCAGTAAATACGGCCGCGGCGGCGTCGGAAGCGACACCAGCTAACTGGCGAGACCAATGCGGCTGAGCGACGGCGACACGCGCTTCCAGGAGACGTCCGCGACGACGGCGTGGCAGCAGCGGCGTCGCATGTCTGTCGCCGTACGAGTTTACAGCGGTGAAGGATCGGGGGGTTTGGATAGACGGCGGGCGGAATGACACCGTAACGACTAGATTGATGTCACAATCACAGTTTGCGGGCATTAACAGGACACGTGCATTCAGAGTTTCTGGTGCAGAGCTGTCCTCGAGGGTCTGACATGGCGAGATTTGTGAGGAGATCTGTATCCCATGGTGAGTTCACTGGATCCTAAGATGCATGACTTAGAGCGAAGTGACCAATATGGGGGTTAGACAGCTGACAGCAGCACAGCCCTCGTATGCTTTTCCTGGAAGCGCGTGCTGTCTTTGTTTTTCAATATGTTTGACCTAAATGTGAGCCTTTAGCGTTATGAGGCATAAGAACAGAGTACTGACTCCATTAAATCTCCTTCAGCAACACAGATCTGCAACATAGGGGACAGTGGAATAACATGGACATCATGGATAAGATGGCTACCCACTTTTCTGATTAACTGGTATTACCTCGAGCAGGGAAATTGTGTACTGCGGTTTCTTTCGACGCCCGTCCTTCCTGGCAGCATGTGGGCACTGTAAGGCTCTGCAGTTCTGTGGACTTAAAATTAAAACCAAAACTCATTTGTATCTTTTCCCTGATTTCGTAAGGGTACAATTTCAAAGTTTCTTAAGATGTGTACCTACTGATATTGCGATGCGAAGTTTTTATTCTGTTGCATTATTTTCACCGCAATCGCTGAACATAGAATCAGAGATGCTGCGGTGCCACACTCCCAATACTACGAATGAGCTATGCTGAATTAGCGTGTTGAAATCGCTCTCAAAACAGTGTGGCCATCTTGCCCCATGGGATGGCTCTCTGACATTGCGGTGTGGGTTAATATGAGCTCTTGTTTCTTTTTCTTCTTTTTAATTCGACACAAAATACATAACAATGATTATTGAGGACTGGCTGCTTCCACGGAAATACATTAATTTCTACAGCACAGACTTAATGATACATACACAGATTGGAGCACGTCAAGTTCAAGAAGCAATCAGAAAGTTAAGCCGTTTTTAGGTGGTGCATGTTGCCCCACCTTTCATAATCACTGTTGACTGTGATTGATCTGAACTGACAAAAATCACAGAACACAGAGTTCAAACAGCCATCAAAAAGCTTAGCCGTCGTTACAGTGTCCATGTTGCCCCACTTTCCCCTGGCCCCAGCCTCTGAACAGAGCACTACCGCAGGCAGCAAGCAGCGGGCGCTGGTGCTGGTGGTATTGTCGTGGCAGTTGTTCCAGCCGACAGCGCGCGGACGCGTGGTCCCCCGGTACCGGCGCATCCCTGCCACAGCGTCGGGAGAGCCGCCACCGGCTCTGTTGTGGTTGGCGACCCCCAAGCCAACACAATCGGCGCTGCTGCCACCAGCCACCACCCAGCCCGCTGCCAAGCCACGATCTCTGCGATAGCCACCCTGCCAACACAACCTACCAAGTCGGCCCCGCCAATGAGACGAAATTAGTCTTACTTGGAAAAACATACATCAGTTCCGGCGGAGCGCGCCGAATGAGCCTGTGAATTTTCGGGCCAGAGCTTCCGATGAAGTTGTCAGAATCAATTCCAAATTCTCGTTAGCTACGGATCATCGGCACACTTGATCTCCGACATGAAACTTGTCCATTACCAACACCGGTGAAGCGAGGAAATTAGGTCCAGTGCAAACACAAACACCGACAAATGAGCACCGACCTGAGAGCCAAGATGAAAGTGTGCGTTAAGGTCTGATCACACGCTATGAATTAATGAGCCCTCACAAAACAGGCCGCTGATGTTATCCAAACACACGTCTTTTTCGGGCCCCGGCTCAACTAGCACTTTTCGCCGTAAGCGAGCCGACTGGTCCTGGGGCAGAAAACTGAGTGGCACGTCAACCAATCATGCTCCAGCGCGCCGATGACGCTGCAGGTACGGTTTATTTTCGCTGCGTTTGATGGGAGAAGACGCTGATGACAGTTTAAGAAACACATGCCTGTAGGGAAAATAAGCAGGCGGCTGCTCCCGGCCGGCCGAACAGAACAGGACGGCAGGCCATCCCGGGCCCAAACTGAAGCGGAACATCAAAAAGAAAGGTGGGGCCACCCAACCAATCATTTATTAAACGTCATTTCGCGTGTCGATAATATGCATACTAAATAGATACGAAAAAAATCAGAATGATAAATACTGCAATTTCACACGCGAACATAAACAAAGAGTCATAGTGTTATTGAGAGAACTGCTACATGAGCTTCTTCTGCAGTGCCTGCCATCCTAAGGAGGTTGCAGATGATCTGGAAACAGGAGGGCCTCAGCCGCGAGTCGCCGCGTCGGCAGCGGCGGCATCTGACCAGGCCGTCCTTGGCTGTCACCGGCGTCATCAGTCTGCGTCCATGACGCCGCCCCGCCGGCAGGCCGCTGCCTTCCCCGCGCCAAATTAACACGTCGCGATTTCGCCCCGTCCGTCTCCGTCATCGGCGGCACCGCCCACCGGCTCAGCCGGCCTGGCGGCGCCTATTTTCAGTGGCGGCGCCGGCCCCCTGCCCCGCGGCGACCGCCGCTGACCGCGCAAACAGCCGGCCGCGGCGGCCCGGCCACCATTGGCACGGCGCGACAATACAGCGGCGCCAGTATTTAGCACACGGTCTGTGTGCGCGTTTGTTGTCGGGTGCGACAGAACCCTTTCTCCGGCCAGAGAGTGTGGCGGCGGCGGCTCCCATGGCTGCTCAGTAACACCTGCGCCAGACCGATTGATAACAAGAGGCTGGGCCAGCCGGCCATTGTTGCCGGCCGAGGTGTCGCCGCCGCCGCTCATTTACAAACGGCCAAACAACTCCACCGGCAAAGGACGCCGCCTGCTGGAGCGGATCAGACTCAGGAGGGGCACAGAGGGACTGATGAGCCTCACGAGGACCCCGGTTCATTTCCCTGAGAGCGGGAGGGGAAGGGAGGGGGGTCAGGTACGCCAAGGATGGGACGGGATCACCTCAGCAGGATGCCCATCTTCGTACAGAAATCTCATTGAGTCAACTACTGGTCTCACTGATGAAGACGAGTAAATTCCTAAATACAATACACTCAAGGCTGGCGTAGTCTTACACTAACATGTCAGCCAAATCATTGGTTCACTTCCAGCAGCATCGGCAAAATCCAACAGGTTTGCCAAATCGATCTCGTATCTCCTATGCACCCAGCTTCAGAGGAGAGCCTGACGACCAGCAGCTACCCCTGTGACCCGGTGTCCACCCCACACCGGCTGTCAGCGAGTTCCGCCCCCTGGCGACGGACGACGTCGCGGGTCAGCGTCGGCAGCGACGGGCGGACGTGCCACAGCCGCTGCGGCCTCTGCGGCGCGTGCGCGCGACCTGAGGGGGCACTGCGCCCCGGCCAGAGTTGGCTGGGGTGAAGCACGGTCTCACGAGACCGTGTCGGGCTCGGCGGCACGACCACTGACGGCTCAGAGGCTACAGACGCCGTCAGATCCCGCCACAAAAACCTAGCACTCGCCTGGTTCTGTCGCCCCCGAAGGTCCCGACTAAATAAATAAACGCCAGGGCAGGCGCCTGCGGAGGTGGCAGCAGCTGGGCCGCCGTGACGGCGCACCAGCCAGCCGAGGCCGGGCCGAGCCCCGACGGCAGCGACGACGCCCCGCGAAAGACGAGACGACGCGGCGGCACCCCGCCCCACCCCCACCCCAGCCGGCACATGGAGCGCACATGGCGGCCGCCACAACGGCGCCGAAAATGCAGCGCCGCCGGGGCTGTCGCATCCCGTGCGACCCGCCGGCACAGAGCCACCATTCGTCATCTCACCGCACACCCCGACGCACACGCAGCGGAACAGCGACAAAGTAGCAGGCAGCGCCGCCCTCGGAAAGGCAAGCCGCCGTTTCCGGTGGTGCCGACGGTCCACGACCACTTCGTTTTCCCCACAGCCGACGACGACAGGTCCGATTCCTCGCACGCGCCAGCGGCGGATTAATTTGTCTCCGCGCAGGCTTAATACGTCGATGGCGCGTCGGAAACGGCGACAGAGGCGCGGGCGCGCGACGCAGTCGGCGAGGCGCATCCGCAACAAAAACGGCGCAGCTCTAATGAGCGAGGCTGTCACCTTACGCCGGCCAGGCTATCATTACAGCGACACCCCGCGCGTCCACGACCGCCGGCAAAAGACTCGGTGTCGCCACCGCACGCCGGGGCCCCGCCGTTCGCACCGACGCTTCTGCTGTCGTTAGCGACGGCACGGCCGGCGGCGGTCGCGGCGCAGCTGGCGCTCAGTTGCGGCGGAAACGACGCGCGGCGGCGACAGGCGACGTTTGATGCGCAGCCGGACGGCTGGTGTACAGCGGTACAAACGACGCTTGATGTCAAGATAAAGCCGCGTAATCAGGCCAGAATACCGCGCAACTGTCGCATCTGGCCGCTATTTGGCAGCTCTGATTACGCCGGTAAATCCGCCAAAATTCCTCGGCAAACAGCCAGCCGGGTTATTAATAATTCTTGGAGGCCGCTCTAGTTGGGCCATAGCTCCCGCGACTGTCTTTTGTTTTGCCAGGCAGCACTGCTACCGTCGAAATCAGGTAACAATTTACAACGGGTAATCACGTGACAGCCAGAGCCAGCTCAGCCATACTTTGGAGCTTCAAATCCACTTACGACAACGCCTGCTATCACACCGCTCGGATAGATCCAATTTAACAGGAAAACGGCCGAATCCAGCAGCGAAGAAAAACCGCCCATCCAGTGGACCACCCTCCCAGCCTGACCGATCAGAAGCCAGCAAAAAAGCGTCCCCGACTGTCCGGGAGTCTGGCGCTGTCTGAGATAATATTTTCACAGTGTTGTGGCCGGGCGGCGGCGGCCGGCGCTGTTCGCCCAGTGAGTACCCCCCGGCCGGCCGGCGGGAGGGCTGCAGCGCCAGCCGAGCGGCCGGCCTACTTCCAGCCGACAGCCGGCCTCAGAGACGGACGTCACCGGCGACAAAGGCCCTGGACACTCTCCAGCGCCAGGCGGCGCGGCACGGATCGCGCACCCAGGCAGTGTTGCACAGTGCAGAGCCGCTGGGGAGTGTCGCAACGCTTTTTACGCCAGGATGTCTGCATGGTAACACCGCCTCCTAATTGTTACTATTACCCACATATCAATTCCGCAGATTTCTAGTCAGGATGGCAAGAGAAGCCCCACATGCCAACGCTTAAAATCGATATTCACACCAGGGGCAGACGCAGGAGCGCCGTTTGTGGGGCCAGCTCGGGAGAAATCGATAGAACATGGGTTTTTTTAAGCAAATCGGCCGAAATTTCACCATTAGGGGAGCTATGGCCCATTGCCCCCCCCCTCCCACCTCTGTATCTGCCAGTGATTCACACTACCAAACTTAGAAGCACCAAAGTCAGAGAACTGAACCGAATAAAATAGAAGCATTAAGGTGTCAGCAGTAAAAATATTGCTCTGCCACATGACTAGAGCCCGTTTCAGTCCTGGATGCTCACAGTTCCCAACACTAGTACTACATAAAAAGTCGGAAAACTGCGGTGGAAGCCACCAAACATCGAGGACTCGTTTGGGCTAGTGCGGAGCGCCGCCCCGGCGTTTGCACAACCAGTTAGTTACGTAACAACTGTAATCAATCACGATATCACGATGCGCTTTGTCGAAGACGTGAAACCCTCCAGGTTTTACTCGGCATATGGTGTGCAGTTCTGCTGAGCGGGGAGCTCCACCGACGTTTCGCGGCTGCATCTGGGCATGGCCAGTCGCGGCTGGCCACCAGACATTCGAAAACTCGGATACTCTCCTGCCGCAGGATACCAGAGAATCGTCAGAGCCGGAATACCACTGGCTGGCACGTTGGTAGTCCGCCGCTGACCTTCAGGTCCGCTGGATCTGCGTGGTGCGTCGCTTCTGGCGGGCGCAATCATCTCTGAGCCGTGTTGCAGGCGCCGACTGGGGCCATATCGGAGCCGATGGCCAAATATTTGCGCTGGCGTCGCACGCGGCGGCCATCCCGCGCCGACTAATGAGTAATCACCGGCGCCGGGGCAGCGGCGCAGCTTCGGCCGGCGCGGCTCCGCCGACCGTTCGCCGCCGGCGCGGGCCACTGCGCCGTTTTTGTCGGCTGGAATGGCTCAATTCTGGCACGGCTGGCACCAGCCGGCGGCCCTGCTGGCCTCATGGGGCGCCTGTGATCTGTGGACGGCGCCACAAGAACCGCCTCAGGATTTACTCGGCGTCGGCTGTTTGAAGGCAGGTGTGCTGGGAACGAGGATCCGGCCGGCGCCGAAGGCGTGTGGTTTGTTGACGCGGTATCGAGGCGTGACGCCTGCATTGATACAGCAAGCACATTTCAAAATGTTTACTTTAAAAGGTTATACCCTATACGGTGGTGGAAAAAAATGTTTCGAAGCTAGACAAGGAGTCGAGCACTTTTGGGGGTAAAGTTTGGAGAGAGCCTTTGACCCACCATTGAGGAAAAGATTAAGACCGTATGAGACCGGTGTCGAACAAGCGCAATCTCCCGTACTGTTGTGATGCTTTGATGGGAGAGAGCAGATCCGATGGTCGGCGGTCAAACCCTGCACTGGACCTCGAGGCTTTTGCCTACAACTGAGCTGTGAACATGAAATTGGATTGCAGCACATCCTTGGGTTTTGCCAGGGCTGAAACATTTTAGAAGCCCCATTCATTGAGAGCACCCTCCACTGAATTTCCTTCGTGACAGCATGCCACTAGATCCAACCCACACACACGCATACACACGCACACGCGAGCCCAGCTGTAACCAACCAGCTGAGACTGAGCGGCTGGGCGCGAGTGGCCGTGACTGACCCTGCGGCGATGTGCGAGTGAGCGAGGTGAAGCCTGGCCGGGTCCCAGAGCAGGTGCGGGTCAGGCGGCAGCGCGCGCGCCGGGTCGCTCAGCGGAGAGTGAAACGCTGCGAAGGCCGAGGGTAGTTGCACCGGCAGGCCTGCAACAGACGGCACACAATGGCGGGTCAACGGCACGTCTGAAAATGCACGGCAGCGGCGGTAAACACGGCAGCGACAGCATGCACCGTTGTGGCGTAAACTGAGACTGGCCGCTCAGCTGACGCAGTTCTCCTGAAAACGGGTTTGAGAAAACAGCCCAGCAGAGATGACGGGTACGGGATAAAAGACTAAAACTCAGTCTTGACTAACACTTGTATCTAAAATGAGGACCAAAAGCCTAAAACTGAAAATGCATCGTCAACCAACTTATCACTTCTAAATTTCGGCTACATCTTTAACTTTGCAGCATGCGTCTGGTCTAACCTACTTTACCACCCCAACAACGTTCCCATTATCATCAATGATGGGGCCATCATCCGTCATATCGCATTTTCACGCTAGTCGCTCAGGTGCAGCACATGTTGTCGATCTGAAACACGAGCACCCTCAAATGCGCCGGCAACCAGTTCTGACGGCCAAAAACTGGCCGGCGGGCTGACAGCGGCGCCCAATAATGGCGCTGCATTAGGTGTTTAGTGGCCGGGGCCGTGTGCACCCGACTGCGATCCAATTCCGGTGACGCTGATGCTAATCACAACGTGTGATCACAGAGCTGGTGTGACAAGCGGCCACTAATTACCAGCGCGACGGTCAGACCACCGGCCGGCCAGTCACAACTCCAGCGCCACCGCACAGGCTGCACCGCGACCTCAGCCAGGGGTTCTCAAACTCCAAAGCTGGCCACTAATTACCAGCGCGACGGTCAGACCACCGGCCGGCCAGTCACAACTCCAGTGCCACCGCACAGGCTGCACCGCGACCTCAGCCAGGGGTTCTCAAACCCCAGGGCTGGTGTGACAAGCGGCCACTAATTACCAGCGCGACGGTCAGACCACCGGCCGGCCAGTCACAACCCCAGTGCCACCGCACAGGCTGCACCGTGACCTCAGCCAGGGGTTCTCAAACTCCAGGGCTGGTGTGACAAGCGGCCACTAATTACCAGCGTGACGGTCAGACCACCGGCCGGCCAGTCACAACTCCAGCGCCACCGCACAGGCTGCACCGTGACCTCAGCCAGGGGTTCTCAAACTTCAGAGCTGGCCACTAATTACCAGCGCGACGGTCAGACCACCGGCCGGCCAGTCACAGCTCCAGTGCTACCACACAGGCTGTCCCGTGACCCCGACCAGAGGTTCTCAAACTCCAGAGCTGGCATGTTAAGCGGCCATCAATCACCGGGGCGACGGTCAGACCTCTGCAGACCCCGGACCAATCACAACGCCGCCAATCGGCAGCTCGCGAAGGGCTTGTTTAGGGATGTACAGGCGAACCACAAATACATGCTGAGCAGTGTTTATACAAGAGTTGAAGAGTTTTTGCTGAACTGATGAAGGGCGTACCTCACTTATTTCCCCGACTTTCATTAGAAATGCTTCATTTTGAGAGCATTTAGATTGTTGCTGCCGATGATAGAGCCAAACCATACTAAAGGGGTTGAAAACTGCATATCTTTTGCCATGATAAACGGGTATTCGATCAACAGACCATCGTATTAGGGACCTAATAACCTTTCCTTAATTCTTAATGTCACTCAAGCCTACTTTCGTCAAATTAAGGGACTTAACAGGCTGGGATCTCAAGATTGAAAGTATATTTATTTACCGTGGAATATAAACATCTTACCACCTCGCTCACGAGATGAGATACGCACCATCGCGTTGGGACTTAATTTGCATGCTGGCTTGAAAACAGTGAATCACAAGTCTCTAGTCTTGAAGGGTCATACATTATGCCGAAAATTCGGTAAAACAAATTTCACCAGATAGCGGTGAGATGAAAAACGTGTTCCTAAACGGTATTCACTACTAAAAGTTTCTGCATCATTATTGAACATCCCAGACTTACCCTTAGATTCTGCACACATCTGCGCGTCGTGTGTGTGAAAAGTGAAACATTTGAATATATTAATAGGAAGCAAGTACCATTCTACGTAATACCAGTGAACACAAATGTTCTTTTTAAGGACTCCGGCTTACTTTAATTGCCCTTAAGCAATGGTAGTTATTCAGCAGTGGTCATCCAATTACCAAGCTATGGATACCCCACCTAGAAAAAGCCGACTGGTGCCCAGCCAACAGCCACCAGAAGAATTTCTCCGCTGTTCGGGCAGGTCACTTGTTAACTGCGCAGATTCCAGGAAACATCAACGTGAAACATGCTTAGTCTCTGGAAGCCAGGCTCTGTTGTTAATCGCTCTGGAATGTTTTCAATCGCTCGGTGCGTGCGGATTCAAAGCACAAGCCAATCACCGAAGCTTCTGGATCACCATGGAAGCAGCGGCAGTGTATTGGACATGGGATGTGGACTGACCGCTCGTGAAAACAAATGCTTCGAAAACGCATTGCGATCGCCTTGCCCCAACCACCGCCTTCAAAGCATAAGCATTGAACGCTATAATTTCTAGGACTTGACCAACATCTCCCCGCATCATCGCCCTGGTAGTTCCTGGCGAGCGTGGTTGCGAATTTTAAATCTACGAGGCTGAAAATGCATTAAAACATATATGAACAAAATTAAACATTTTCTTCGTTATCACTACTCCGTATACACGCACTACCTGATTTCACCACCGGCACCAGCCCCATAACCAAGCACCGCAAAACCTCTGCGGAGGAGCATCCTCCTGCCGCCCAGGCGGCGCCACGCAGCAGCGCAGGCCGAGACCGTGGCGGCGGCGGCGGCCGTCTGACGGCAGCGCGGTAACTTAAAACACGGCGCGTATCGGCGGCGGCACGGGCCTGATCGCCGCGGCCTCATTAGGTCAGTGTCACGTGACGGTCCACTCCTGCAGTCCAATTAGGCGGTGACGTGGCCGCCCCCCCCCACCTGTATCGGGTGCATCAGAGCGGCCGCCGCCGCCGGCCGAGAGAGGGATAGCGAGGATTGACGGACGGCGACGCCACGTTGCACAACAAACCCGGCCCGGCGATAGAGGAGAGGCACTCTCCCAACACCATCACCCTCCATCACCGCGCCACCGAAACCGGTACAAAAGTACCAAGCTCACAATACGCCGCGGAAACTAGTGGAAAATTCACACAGTATCCACAGAATATCATGCATTAACATTTGGTATAAATGAGTGGACAGCATGATTAAGTTCACTGGTTTTCTGAAATGACCCAGAGATGGAAATGAATAATTCGCACTGAAATAATTGTTGAGTCACAGATACGAAAACTTGTTCAAGCCCACCTAGTTTATATCTAAGAGGAATTGTAATAGGTCCCCGGGATTACCAACGACTGCAGCGAGGTCATAGCTATAAATGATAGCTATAATTATACAGGGAGTGGTTGACATGAATCACCCTAAGCAATGCAAGAATTTCGTTGGATTTAAGATTCTTACGAGTATGTCAGATCTATGGCTGTTTATTTTATCATCAGGGCCATTGGGGACGTCGGAGGTATGCAGCTTGCTTTCTCAGCTATATTGAATCATTCCGAAGACTCATTATAGCGGGCATCTCGAAATAAGCGAAACATACTTAACACGCGCATTGACGGGGGTCTGAGCCACCTTCGCATTGACGGGGGTCTGAGCCACCTTCGCATTGACGGGGGTCTGAGCCACCTTCACATTGACGGGGGGGGCGGGTACCCGCCCCTCCCCTAAGATCTCGAGAACCACGGTAGGTAGCGAAAAACGGTAAATGGCGTTGGGCTGCCCATCTACTTCTCCATCGAAAACATTTGGACCATTTTTTCGTCAGGTCACATTTAAGGTCACGAGAGGTCAAAACATGCCGTCATAGGGATAACATGTAAATAGTTTTTCGGCCATTACATCTAAACAAGTAAAGATAGAGCAAAACGACTTAAACTATATGAGTCCTCTCAGCAAGCCGAATCGAATGATATATAAGTTGACCTTGTTAGGTCAAATCAAGGATTTGACCTGACCTGAGGTCAGGTCGGGGTCAAATTATATAAAATACATATCATTAGAACTGCAAAGACAAGGCAAGTCTAATGCAGCTAAAATAAATGGTCTATCACCATCCGTTACTGAGTTATTCGGCAAAAAACATTTTTCCCATGTATTTCCAATGGAGAGGTCATGCCTCGTACCTGACCTTAGGTCATCGATATCAAAAATACCGGAACATATTTTAGAGAACTCGGTGGGACCATTATGTGATATGAGTTTCAATTGGATAAGTTCACCCTGCTCCGACTTATGCTGTCTTAAACTTTTTGAGGTCGGGTCACTTTACCTGTACTGGTGACCTGACCTGAGATGACCTAACCTTAAAATTTTCACAGAAGTTGTAAAAATGATGAGGGAAGAGGTATGCCAAGTACGGCGGCGCTACGGGCCACCGTTTTTCTGTTATCTCCGAAAACCCCGAGGGGGGCGGGTACCCGCCCCCATCAATGCGCGTGTTAAGTAGCTCGTTAGCAAATTATACGGTACCATTCGTACCGAGTCCCACGAGAGAAAATAGTCACTGTAACTGAGGGTCACAGTAGACGTTTTGATTTTTCATTTTAAAACTTAACTGCTCTTATGAATGTTTCGATCGAAAGGGGAAGACACTAACCTTCCGTCCCAGCCCGATTCCAGCATTCCCCTGCAATTCTCTACACTTCCCAAATTTTCCTGCAAATCTCCACAAGGTATGGACCACTACATAATACCAAGTTGAGGTGTTGGTTAAAATGTGTTACAACGGAGCTTCGCTATTATCTAAAATCTTTCAAGTTCAAGTTCCAAAGGGCACGGGGACAGCAAGCGTTCCTGCCAGAATTGAACGCAGGTAGCGCACCACACCTCAGCTGGCTAAATGATCATTTTTCCGCTCTCCCAGAGTAGCAGCTGTGGCATTTAACAGCCAGGAAACCTCCATCCGATACAATCCATGACAGAAATAGATGACAAAAAGGTAAACAGCAGATTAGGTCAGCTATATTCAACTGGAAGGAGCAGCCGACGTTGTAGGCGTGAATAATTGGGGTGCTCATGCCACAGCTGGATAACAGAGATTACATCAGAGCGGCCCAGTTGCATGATAGCAGCGATCTAAGTCAAGGCTCATGGCAGCCGGATCCGAGGTATGCTTTGATATGTGTAAGCAGGATTCCACACAGGATCCGCATGACTGGTGCATTCCTCCCGCACAGAAGTCTGAGCCGCGGGCGCACGAAAACCACCTGCTCTGGACCCAATGTGCAGCTCAGACAGCCTTTTTAATCTCAAGCCAACATTTTTAGCCTAATATTTCGGTCAGTCCAATGTCCTTCATTGGATGGACAAGCTTTGAACAAACTATTAAGTCTTTACTGAAAAATTATATCCATCAAATAGATCAGAAACATATCAACATAATTTGTTGACATTGAGGACATTTGCAAAACAATATGGCAAAGCGTAAGGAACATATCACCATTCTAGCACGGTATCAATTTCTGGCCACAATATTCACAGAGTGTACCCAGAATGCAGGCTACAAAGTCTGAGCGTCCAGCCGTAGCTGACCGTGTTGCTGCCTCCATCGGCAGCGCTGGAGCGGCGTTAGCGACATGTTCAGAGAAGCACCCAGCGGTGTCCATGAAGCGTGGGAACGCTCCATGGAGCACCTGGCGTGACGCCGGCCGTGACGACGTACGCCGCAGTGCCGTCACTCCGGCAGCCAAGCTGCTGGGGCAGCTGTCACAGCCTTGAGAGAGCCTTGGGTGGCTGAAGTTGTGGTAACGACATGAAGTTCGCACGGACATAGGCTGCGTCGGCTGAACTGAGTTCGACAGTGGAGTAGTTGGTTGATTAGGCAGACTCGTCGTTACCATTTCACTCCAATGATGAGTTCAGTACCGTACAAGCATGTTTTAGCATGTTTACGTATAATCATGTCTTTATCGAGTAATTGTGATGGTTTTGGGCCGTTTTACCCCCAATGCGAGGAACGTTACTCGGGCTGCTGATGTTTGATTGTATCAGACGCATGAGACGTATTATTTCCAGTAACGAACCATCCAGACACAATACTTGACGCCAAGCAGAGCCCTGCTGCGGCCGCAGGGTTCCAGGAACGCATTGTGGTTGCGCCGGGGACCTCGGCCGGGCCGTGTTCGGCGATATTGGTCGCCATTTTTTTACCAAAGACGCGTAAGGGACGAGTGCACTAATTAGCTGATCTAGCAATAATAATGGGTTATTTTTCCTTGGTTTTTTCTTTAATTTGGAACACAGGACTTCGATTTGTACCTTAACATGCCTCTGTTTTGGGAGACGTCTGGATCTAACAGCTTATACACCAATCTTGAGGTTTCCTGCTCAAGTGTGAAATGTTTCTTAAAAAATGTCTATATATATTATATTATATTATAGTAAAATATATATATATATATATATATATTCGAATATGCTGGCAGAATATTTTCTTTTAGGCATGTTTTGTTATGTATGACGGCATATTTTCCTTTAATCAGCTTTTTTGCGTCTTTTCGATCTTCCGGATTACTTTTCTTGCGTCGATTTCAGTTCTAAAGAGAAGGTCTCCTAATTTCATTTATATTATTGCAATGCGACGTTTCCATGCTATCACAGCATCATCCTCAGGCTATTTATATCAAATACATTATAGGCATAAAAATTAAAACACTTCTTATAGTCAGTAAAATTCTAAATTAATATTTTCACCTATTCATTTTTATAAGTGCGGTTGATTCGATGACTGAACATTATTGGAAAGGAAAATATAAGACACGTTTGAATAAAATAGTGATATTAATCCTATCTAACCCCAGTTGAGCGAAAACAAATATGGTTTAATACAACGACAAATCCTGCCCACAACCCAGAACAAACACAAGTATTATACACAAAATCCCGGGCATCGGTCGTTAAGGCTCGGCACTCGGGGATGAGGGCTCAGAATCAGGCGTGAAGTTGTGTGCAGGATGGTCGTGGCACAACTCCTCGGGACTTTGTTCGTGTTCATTCTTCGCGTGTTAGCAGGCGTCACGTGGCTGTGCACGTGGCTGTGCTACGTGGGCACCACCACAACTCTATCTCGCCGGCAACAATGCACCGCAAACTGGCGGACCGCCCTACCGCAAGAATGAACACAGAACAAAGTCACCAGAAAGTAGAAAACACGACCATCCCCAACAACTATCGACGCCCTCGAAGCCGCACTCCACCGAAATCCACCTAACCGATGGACCACAGGATACGATGTATATCCAAGTGCGATCTTATGCTTCTGTTGTGAACATTTTGTCGTTGTAATTAAACAATATTTGTTTGCATCTGAAGCTGCAATTTGGAGATAGATTAATATCACGCTAGTTTTATTCAAACGTGTCTTATATTTTCCTTTCCAATAATTTCAGTCATCGAATCAACCCACTTATAAAAATGAATATATATATATATATATATATATATATATATATATATATATATATATATATATGATATATATAAAAATATATATATATATATATATATATATATATATCATTACTTCTACCAAAAGACATCATAGATTATATATGTAACCCTACGCGACTTTTCAGCTCTGAAATTGTTTGTTATACAAAGCCGCATTATACAAACAGAGCCAAGCTCCTATTACGAACAGGGACGAACAGCACGCGAAGGCTGGCGGCCGATGTTGAGCATCTGGCAGCAGGGAAGGGCGTGTGAGCCCGACTGAGCCGCTATCTACGACAGCCGTCCGTCCCGACTTCGACAGGGCGCGCACGGACGGGCACCGCCCACCGGCGCCGCCCGGCGCGTGACCGGCCCAGGCCGGCGGCGGCGCGCCCCCGTCGGCGAGTTTTGGAGTTTAGACGTCAGCCGTGGCGTATGTCGAGCACGCCCCACCACCAGTGTTGTGTCAGATGTCGGCGCCATGACGTGCCGAGTCTATCGACATGTCGCCCGATCCAGAGGGCGGCCACCAGCCGGCGACAGACGGTCCTCACGAACAGCACGCGGCACCACGACAAACGCCACCGACACCGGCCGGACGACAGCCGTCCCACAAACGGTGCGGTCACGAACCGAGCCGGAGTCGACCACCATCGCAGGGGTGTAACCGGTTCTCCGGCTCCGAGGGCGGCATCGGCACCCGCTGACAGGTGGCGTCCGATGACGAATGACAGCAGACTCCAGCGGACGTTGTCCGGCTGACGGACGCAGGCAGAGGCCGTGGCGGGGCACCGTTTTAGACCAACCGAATGCCACACAGTACAGCAGTTGGCGTAATCACCCAGCGCGCGCAACTTGTCTTATCGATGGTGAGGGAGGTTGACGCTGCTCCCCCATGCACTGGCCTGGCTCCACCTCTGGTACGCCAGCCGCGGTGGTCGTCGGCATGTATAGATTGGTAGTGTAGATTTGAGTGAGAAAACTGTCGTGCCTCAACACAGGGTTCCTGGGAAGTACGTGTCCGCTGATCATACTGGGATCTATTTGGAATTGCTGAACATGCTGGACATCGGCACAGAAGACATCACGGCCTGTTCATTATTCCGATCTTCATCCGTGTCTGTAAATTATGGCGCTGAAAAAGGAACAATGCCGACATTCCTTAAAACGATTTCGTAGCATGAGCAAAAAGAACCGGATTTTCGATCGTTTGGAAAATATTTGGTTTTCAAACATTGTTTTATCAAATCAGGAATTTCGCTCATTCATTTCTAGAAGGATCATGCCAGGTGGAGGAAGTTTTTGTTACAAGTTGGAAACCTCTGAAGCATACGATGAATTACACGCATGGTTGCGCACGTTAGTAGATTATTTGGAAAACAGTGATATATATTTCGGAACACATTGCACCATATTGTTAACCATGAAAAATAAAGCTATTAAGTTATGGGGCTGAAACATGTCCCCTTCCATTTTTGCAAATATATTTCAGTACGAACAGCCTCCTTCCAATTTGACATCTAAATTTAATGCGGTATCCATCAAGCCTTAACACCTTCGTGAAAGTTTCATTGTTGGATGGCAAGGAATGAATTTAGGTTGGAACATATTGAGCAATGCCTATGCGAAAGCCAAACTAATTTAAAATCATTTTATTAATTGTGTGATCAATGTATTATGTTATTGCTCACTGCCAAGAAATCTTCTAAGCGTTCCAAGATCTGAGCTACCCATGAATCTCTTACAATAATTAAGATATCTTCTGAATTCAGCGCCTTGATCTTGAGGCATTCCAAATCCCACAACATGATATATGCAAGGTCGTACTTACACGACAGTACTAAACAATAAAGGAACCCAAAGGAACGGATACCGGTGATCTAGTCACTTCAAAAAAAAACTGAGCACAAAAGCCCATTCGTAAGCAGTTGCCGACAGCTTCAGCCAGCTTATAAGCAGATACACCACAGGCCCTATTCTAGTGACCGTGTGCGGCCCTCTCTCCATCCAAGTCCCAGACACATTCTGATGACTGTGAGCGGCCCTCTCTCCAGCTGTGTCCAGTCAGAGTCACAGTGCCCACTGGCGAACCCTTCACCGAATCGGAGGCTGACCTGACTCAGCAGCTGCTGCTACTGTAGCCGCTGCTAATCGCTACCTGACTTTGTCGGCTATCGGTCCACGTCGGGGCGGCTGGCGGTACCGTCGCTAAATACACCGTCGGCAACCGTCGACAGAGCATTTGTCGGCGCCACTCCAGCGCTGGTGCGCCACAATGCGCGCGTCGCGGCGACGGATGCGAGAGTGGCGCAGCCGAGACGTGCGCCGTTTAACGCGGCAGAGGTGGCGCAATGCGTGTCCACTGCACCGCTGCTACCGCGGCTCGAAAAGAGAATCTGAGACGCAGAGTCAACACGCGGGCGGGGGCAATTGTCGCGTCTGACTAAAGAGCGGCGAGCTCGGTCTGCGAAGAAACGCAGCTAGAGCCAAAAGGTTCGAGAGCGCGTTAAACCGTCACGGGCCGCACCGACCACGGGTAGAGGCAGCTGGCCTGTAACTCGGACCCTTGGACTTTCGGCAAAAGTTGTCGACGCCCCTGATGGCGTACCAGCACGTACACGGTCGCGGCCAACAAAAACGCACGCCGTCAGCAGCGCTGGCTGCTGCGCTGCTGGGTAAAGTTCGGTTAAACCGATGATGTCGCGCCGGCCAGCTCCGCTGAGTCGGTAAACAACGCCCTGTAGCTAAATACCACAACGCAGCACCGCGTTACGCCGATTCCACGCTTGTCGGCGGCTACTCTAGACCCAAGCGCCATGGCTTCTCGACACCCCACCAATCGATTATATCGGACGGCCAGTTTGGACGTGACGTTACACAATGCCCATAGCATGCGTACCTCTCGCGCGAGATCCTCCCAAATTTGGCGCGCGTGCCGGATGTTTCACCAGCGCGTGGCTCGCGTTTCACTCGCCGTGTTTCGTCTGCTGCAGTAGCGTATGCCGTCTCACGGCGTCGGCTCGGGTTTCGCCGGGTTTGCGTTGGGGCTGCTCGCCTGCCAGCTCCGGGAGATGTTGCCGTTCCCCGCATGCCGGCATAGCCGCCAGTGTCGGGTTTCTCCGCCGCCCAATCATTCCATGTTGTTGGCAAGTTGAAACCGTTGCAAAGCGTTTGAACGTCACGCCGCAGCGCGCCGAGTAACGCTATTATAGCCGATCAGAAACCGCAGAGCTGGGCAATGTTGGCGCGGGGCCGACAACCACCTAGGAGGCCGCAGTCGTCCATTACACTGGATGTGATTACCTGCCGGCTCTAACGCCCTCGTATCTCACACAAACCGGCGCTATCATCCGTTATGCCCTGCCCAATCACCACCCTCCCACTTCATCAGTGGCGCACCCTGCCCATCCTTTCTCCACTGCCAACTTATACCAAAACATTCAAAGCGGAATCTTGCATTAGAAAAATACAAGGATATTTTTCCTACGTCATGTTTTAAATCGTTTCTCTGACCCCAAAACAAAGCGATCTTTGACAGCCCCCTTCTGGCAGTCCCTGGCTCCGCTTCTGCGCTCATCTGGCTGCAGCGGCTGAGCTCCTGGCGGCGGCGATTGGGCCGCTGTGGCCCGGCGGCCCGGCGGCCCGGCGGCCCGGCTGGCGTGAAGGCGCCACATTGCGCGCCTGGCCGCCGACTACGTCTCAATTACTGGCGCCCTTGCAGCTCGGCGACGCCGGCTGAGCGTTACGGCCGCGCCGCACGCAGGGCGGCGCCTTTGCTGCCGAACCAGAGGCTGCGGTCCCAGCCGGGTCGGAGGCCGGCGCCCGCGCTGGTCCCACTGTGGTCCCCACGCTATTACACCGCGTCCTCCGGCGCGCCGCCGCTCCTCCTCGTGTTATTCACACATTAGCCAGTCACAGCCGCAGTGGGAGCTTTGGTGACGGCGCGTATAGTCTGAGGCGGCGAGTACTGTACAGGGCGGTGAATTTATCACATGAGCTTTCGTTTTGCGATACAACTATCACATACCGGCGATCGCCCATCACCTCAAACCATTGATCACGCCGAATACCTACCTATCTTACGAGAGGACGCTATCTGGCCAAATTACCCGTAGAGGTCATCACAGCGCTATGGCGTTTAACTTCGCGCCACCGATGCGTTGAGTTACGCGGCGGATACGGCCAATTACGCTGGTTTACAGCGTTGCCCAGTCGGCTTGAGCACCGCCGTAGACTGGCGGCGGTGGCGGCCGGCATGTTCGAGACTGCCAACGGCGCCCGGTCACGCCATCGCCGGCCGCCGCCGGCGTCGCCAGGCCGCCAATTACGGCATCAAGTGCGCGCGGAGAGGCGCGGCGAGCGGCGCGCGGCAGGCCGGCCGGCCGCGCGATTCGCCACGTCTCGTCTGGCCAGGGCCGGCGGCGGCGCTGAGAGCGCGGCTAGTAGAGCGCCGCGCCGCGACGCCACCGCCACATCGTCTAATTTAGACGTCAGAGTCGGCCGTGTAACGCTCCGGTAATGCTGGGTGTCAAGAGAAAAATGATCGGCGCGAACAATAGCCCGCCCGATAGCTGGATGGCGTTCAATTAAATATGATTGGACAGAACAACAATTTGCTTTCAGCGGTGCAGCGGTGGCGTGGCCGGCCCGACTAAAAACCAGCCGCGTCGGTTCTTGCCGGGCCGAGCGGGCCCAGCGCAAATGGCCCGATCGTGAGGCGACCGGCAATGTGGGGCCGAGCTTCATCGAGCCCAGCACGGCCCCGCCCCGTACTGACCGGCTGGGCCGCCGCGGCGGCGCGCCGCCACGCGGAAGAGGTCGCCCCCCAACACTATCTGGCAGAGCTTAAACGGCGTGGTCAGCTAACACAGACGGTGTCAGAGTCAAATAAAATAACTGGAATCGGAAACAAACCAAACGCACCATTCAGGTGTGAAGAATCACTGGCCGCACGAAGAAAGAAAAATGTGGCGGGAATGACAAAATACAGCGTCATGGGGGGAGCGTCACAAAGACGTCAATTGAGCAATGTCCCGCATGATGAACAGTAGAAACCGACGGGGAGTCACGACCTTGACACGCCACGCCACGACACATCAGGTTTGCGTCCCAGCAGCGGCGACATGGAGTGCCGCGGCCGCTCCCAGCGCGCACACAACACGGCAGCCTTCCATAAAGGCCGGCGGCGTCCGACCCGAGCGCGCGCCGATAACAAAGCGGGCGTCGCGGCCGCTCCCCAGGTGCTCGCCGGCGACGGCGACGCGGCCCGATCACCCGCCGCCAGCCGACAGAAGGGTGATAATAGAGAGGCCGGTATCGGCCGCACGGATCGCCGCCCGCCGCAGCTATGCGGCCGGCGAGTTACGAGCCAGAGTTAGCGTGGCGGCGGCAGGAGTTACAGCGCCGGGGCGCGCGCCGCCGCAGATAACCGGTAATAACGCGGCCGGCGGGGGTGAGTTAGCTGCGCCGGTCCCAGGATAAGTCCCGAGAGGTAACGGCGGAGACAGCGGGCGGCGTGAATCGACACTGGCGCCGCGGCGTCTTCATCATCGGCAGCGCAGCGGCAGAGCGCCGGCCGCCGCAGCGCTGCGCCGCGCCGCGCCGCTGAGCGGCTGGGCAGAGCGCCGAGGAGAGAAGAGAGAGCGTCGGGAGGCTGCAGAACACTCACCGAGTCCGCATCAGGTGAGAGAAAGCTCTAGTGAAGGGGACCGCCAATGGCTGACGAACGGCCTTTCAATGGACATTTCTAAACCGCTCCATCCGCAAGTGCGAATCCACATTTGAGATACAGACGCCAAATTTTAACTTTAACTTGTTACGCTCCTCATTCTCTCTGCTGATCCACATGGTCTCGATTGAATCGATATTGTACCGCTGAACACAGTTCTGCTTCGTATACTGCACCGGCCAACACGCACGAGACAAGTAGCACCCGCAGATATGCAGCACTGTAGCCCAGGGCCCATCTGGGGCTGGAGCACCAAGCAGGATTCCCTCTTAGATGTTTTGGGTTGAGCTCCTCAAACATTTCACTTGGGAGGGTAGATCACACCTATGGCTAGCGACGCAGGCGCGCATGTCTGGCACAGCTGTGGAGCGAAACTTTAATACATTTCTCTCGTGAGCACACTTCATGGACAGCTCAATAGTGGCACAACCGCAATAACTACCAGCCAAACTCCGGCTGTTGGTATTCGAGAAAATATCACAAAATTAATCCATATCATTGTCTACACCTCTCTATAAGCCATGTAACCCAGCAAAGCAACAAACAATTAAACACATTCCAGGTTGACATGATCCTATGAAAAGCAGACGATCACGGTCACACTGTCCAGAACCTCATTAAGAATGAACCACCAATGAAATTGTGTGCAAGAGTAAAACTGCCTCAGGTCATGTATTTTCTCCAGTTCTGATCCGTTCCCCGGTTCCCACTGCCAAAGCACCAGACCTGACATACTACTTCAGTAACACGCCAACCGCTTCGTTAGACAGCGTCGGGAGAAGCCCACGGCTGTGGTCGATCCTAGGGAAGGTCCGCATGGACGCACCAGCGCGACAGCAAGTACTAATGAACGGCGGTACTGCCCACATCAGCACGCACATTCAGCCTTCACCGGTCACCCCGGAGTCCTGGTCTCCGTTCTCCCCAGACATGACGGCTCAACAGAGACTATGACGGCTTTACTACTTCCGAGAGCGCCGACTACCGGGCAACGGCTGTGACGCAGTTCCCGGGTCCCTGATAGAGGACATTGTCTGGAAGATCTAAACCAGCTACCAGAGGCGATGTTGGTCACCTAAAGTCTTTAGTACAGCGTGAAGTCACAAAATTCTCCTCTGGTGGCGTGACAATGAAGCGATCGCGTCAAATAACATTATTCGCAGACATGAAAACAAAGAAGATTGTCCTAAAAGCAAAATTAAACAAGCGCAAAATCAAAGGCGGACGGTTGAAAATCTTCCACCACAAACCTGGCTTATGAGGGGCGGGTGAGTTGGGACTATGTTTCCACAAGTAACCAAAATCCTTCATGTCTGGCCCGCTGAACGTTGACTGGCGCCAGCGCCGCACACGAAACGGTAGCCCAAGTCCTTCTTTATACTAAGCTGGGTCACTGATGACATGCGATCCGTGGCTAGGATCTCACATTAAATTAACCGGATTACATTCGAAGCCTACACTAAATGCTTAACACCCGCACTGGAGGGGGGTCTGGCACTAACGCGCACTGGAGGGGGGCCTGGTAGGCCCCCCTAAGATCTCGGAAACTAAGAGGGTTAGAAAAACGCCACTTGGTAGGTGGGTGGGGGCTATGGTGATCTACATGATGACCAATTTTTATTGACCTAGGTCAATATCTTTAAGGTCAAACGAGGTCGTAAAGGTCAAATATTGGCCATGCTGGTATCGATTGATAAATGCTGTGATTATGCAGGAAAATGGCGGAAATAAGCTAAAGGCGGACAAGGTTCATAGAGAAGAGGTCTCAAAGAGGCTTCCCCACAACTTTTGGGTCAAGGTCATTGAAGGTCATTGACCTTTAAGGTCACCATATTGTATACTACTTATTATTTACACTTTGACTAACACTGTAGCCACTGTTTGGCGGGAAATGAGGATTGACCTTTCCCAATAACCTTTGACCTTGACCTTTGACCTTGACCTTTGTATTGGGGTACCCTACCGATGACGTCATAGCATAATATATGCCAGACGGGGTAACGTCATTTGGCCGGACGCACAGTGGTCAGTGACCTTGAAATTGCAGATATGACCTTGACCTGTGGCCTTTGACCTTGACCTTGACTTTCATGTGAAGTGACCTTGGCATATAGTCCCGCTTATATGACGTTATGACGTCACCACTCGGTCTTCAATGCAAGCTAACTGGTCCGACCGCGCGTTTACGGCGATCTCAAAATGCAGGTCTGACTTTGAAAGCCTATAAGTCAAAAAATTGTCGGCCGATTTTCAAAAAGTCTTCACCAATCGATGCGCTATTAAATTCTGTTAAATGTGGCCAAGTTTCGTTTTTCCGCTACAAGCGGTTCTCCGGCCACCTCGGAAAAACAGGTGGGGGGCCTCCGAGGCCCCCTCCAGTGCGCGTGTTAATGCCCGACAGCATAACTAACGCCAATTCCACTTTGAAGAAAGTGTTCATTTTGTATCTTGGTGAAGCGATTATCCGATTTGATATCGTGTAAAATCCGATCTACCAGATACATCACCGAACATTAAAAATCGTAACAACTGCGCAAAACGGCGTGCACGCATTCGGATCAAAGCTTCCGTGAAGATATTCCCTGGGCACGCATCTCTGACATATACTTCTATTTTACTCTCCCCAGCAAGAAAAACCTCTAAAAGCCGGTAAAAAGCCGATAAACTGAGGCCTTCCTAGCATACACACATGGCATAAAAATACTAAGTGGAAAACTGAAACAAGCAAGGCAGGTAGACGGTCCCAAACATAGTTAGACTGTCTCTTGTAGTGAATTATTCAGACGGATAAGTTTTCAAGGAATGAGATATTTAAAGGCATTTTTTTTGCTAAGCTTTTCTCCTTCTGAAAATATTCCTGATAGGAACACCACTCTCAAACAAGCAGATGAAAGTTGCATTGTCTATAAGGTAGCTTGATGAACAGTGGGGCACTCTCAGTGCACAAACGTGGGTGTAACAGCCTGCAGCAGACGGCCAATTTGCTATCATTCAGAGCAAGGAGCTTCAGCTTTCGGACTCACTGATGAGACAACCATTCTCAGTGAGCTTTGGTGGGGTGGGTTTTAGCTCACTAACTTCTAATTGCAGATGTGTTTTTAACACCTCGACACTCAGCCCCGGAAACAAGCCAGTACAGTTTTCTAGATTGTGTCGAAACAAATCCCAACACAATAATTATGTGTAGGTCAGCTTGGAGATAAATGTGACTTATCTCAAAGCAATGTGACTTATCTCAAAGCAATGTGACTTATCTCAAAGCTTCGTAAGAGTGATGAAAACATTTAAAGATTATTGTTCTTGGGAATGAGCATTTGCCTAGGAAATGTGCGTACATTGGTTCCTGAATTTTGAAGCCCTAGAAGCGCAAATAAAAGGCAAATAATAAACAAGGGACAAAAAAACAAAACACGACAAAACACAACACAAAAACAAAAACAAAAAGGAGGCCAAATAAAAAACGTATAACAAAGTTAAACCAACAGAAACCCACAACCAACCCCAGAGTCCATTTTCCCAAATAAAGCATCAGAAACGACAAGGAATACATTAATAAGCCAAACCACAGATATTAAACAAAGCGAATACCTACCTACCAAAACAATACCCGGGTGAGATAGGTCTTGCTTAGAACCTTAACAAGCAAATGTCTAAAAGGAGGAAAATCCAAAACTTGTCCATTGAACAAACTATTTCAAACAAACTTATTTTGAAATTATACCCAAATCAGCGGGATTCACTCCCCTGTTTTCACTTGCATTCATGGAAAAATTGCAGCATGCAATCACACAATAAAAATACCTAGTCAAATGGCCACCATGAAAATAATAACTACCTTACCCACGTGCCTGGATTTCCAAACTAACTATATTACCCTCATTGAAATAAAGAACGAACCAGGTTGAGGTTCAGAATTAGTCTGCTAAGCCTTAAACATACGAACACTGGCTACTTAAAACTACCAACTCTCAAACGTACGTATGAGCTTCGACACCCTGCATGCAATCCAGAAACGTACACAAACACTAATCTCAACTCGGCAAATTCATTTTCACAATGCTGAAAAACATCTCGCGTCAAATCAGGCAAGCCCGACACCGGTAGCCAAGTACGGTTTTCTAATGCGAGGAACTGACCAGGCGGGCCCCCTGAGCGTGAAAAGGATGCCGAAATCCCACCTTAAATCACGCAGAGATTCTGCGTTCTAAAAAAAACAACTTACCTAATCGTTCATTATTTTCTAAAAGCATCCTGAAATTCATCGAAATATTTTGGCTGCCTTGGAGATATTCCGAGAAATACAAGAGGTGCAATTTTCATGATCCGTGAAGATTCCCTCTTAGGTATTATTTTTTTAAACTGTTGAACAAATATCCAATATTGGGATCACTTATCAAACCAAGACAGCAAAATTTTTAATTCATATATTTTAAACCACAAAACATTATAAAACTACAGTATTTCTTTTTAAAGTCAAGGATGTCGAAATTATTTAGGAATGCTGCATTGTTCCACCAAAATTCCAGACATGACCCAAAATATCTAAAAATATTTTTCTGAATAGAAAAGATTTATTGATATTCTGGTACTCTCAAAAGTTTCTTTGCACAGAAACTTCAAAATAAATGTTATAATTCACCCGACCCGCGCGATTCTAAGGATGTCGAAATTCAGTCGTAAGGAGCAACGTCATCAAACATATATTACGTCAGTAGCACTACATTTCAAGGCCTGGGCCTGGCCAGCAGTAGCCCCAAGAACGAGGATGATGCTTGGTTTCGAGCAATGGAATGTCATGATGTCTCATACCAGCCTAGCCCCAGGCAGTTTAACCATCAGTTTCGGCTAGCAAAATTACGAGCAATATTTTGCGTTTTAATTGTCCCTGAACATCAATTTCAAATGGTATCGCGAGTCAGCGCGGCCGGTAGTCATCGCTTTTATTTGAATTCAGCTATATGTTTAAGACGAAAGCGACATCCCAAGAGTGTAGGCGTGGGGGCTTTTGTTGTTGAAAGAGGAGAGAGAAAAGAGTGCTATAAAGGGGTACATTATTAGTCGTCTCACTTATTAGTACGCTAAGAGACGTGAGGGGTCGATGGCTGACTTTATTTTTGTTATATGGTTGATTCAGCTAATTGCATCTCCGGTTTAGACATGCTGTTTGTCAGGCATTATCTTCACATTCTGTGAGATCTCAGTGTGCTGAAGAATCAATTGTTAGGAATGTTCTCTTTTACAGGGTTTTGTCCTTTGAGCATTTATTGTAAAATGTTTGTGCTAGAATCCTTTAGTATCCAAACTTCCTTCTCTCCAGAGATGAATGCTGTGTTCTATTTTATATGGAATCAGTCCTAATGGGACTGTTTAAAGAATGCTGCATTCCATATGAAGGAATAGGTCACAAAGCTAGTGTTGCAGCATCTTTATCGAATGGTATGTTGGCTTCAGTTGCGGTCTGGCCCTGCTCCATTCCTCAACTTCTGAAACAATGAAACTGATAATGCTGCATTTTTATTCATTTAGATCCATACATGTATTTGCGACAGCAGCAACAACAATAAAAGACCTTGCCAGTACATGTTAACACAAGGCAAAAACCAGTAGGAATCAAAAAGGGCTCACTAAAAGCCATTAGGCCACCACCCCGCAAGCGATGATGCCGCAAGCCGATATCTGAGGATTTTGTTTAGATGTCAAAATCAAGATTTAGGATGTCAAAATGATCAAGTCTGGGTGTGGTTTCCACCAAAATCCCCAATTTCAGGACACGCCTAGAAGCGCAGATGGGATGAATGAATACAAGCTTGAGAAGTGCAACAACCTCCTCCTATCCTAACTAGTGTAGGGATGTGAAATTTGGCACAAATTTCCGGGGAGCACCCAAATCCCATCTTGTGGACCAGCAGGACCCGCAATGAAGCCAGCAACTCAAGTCTTGAAGACAGCACCTCCTTCCAGTACAGGTATTCGGTGAGCAGTGAGTGCGCAGCTCGCCCGTCTGCCCATCGCTCGGGCGCGGCCCTAATTAGGCCGTTAAAGAGAGACGCACCGTCGGATGTGCGTCACGCGCCGCCGTTTTTATCGCGGCGCACCGCGGCGCAGCGCCCCAGCAGGCCCGTGCGCTCTCAGGACCCCGACACAGCCGCCGCTTCATTTCCATGGTGCCGCTACCTGGCGTCGAGAGCGAGAGCAGAGAGCGGTGCGCCACCACTGGAACCGACGGCCGTTTTTGCCGGCGTATCGTGTGGTGATTAATTTCCCGCCACATTCAGCGCGCGGACGCCTCATGCGAGCTCTCCGGCGCTTCGACCCGGGCCGCCCATACGTGACGAGAGTGCGCTGAGTGCGAGGAGCGAGGCAGTCGCAGCCAGGCCCGCTCTGGCCGCCCACCGCAGCCAGCTGGCAACACCACGTGGCCGCCGACTGCGTGCGATTTCAGGAACCGGAGCCGCCGCCGCGTGCCTTATGAAGCTGCCGGCACTCAAATGGCCCAGCTCAAAGGACGCCGCCGACTGCCGGCTAAGCCCTGTCTCATGCGCAGACGTCCCCAACCGGAGCCTGGCGGGGGAAGTGAGGGAGGGCGGCGGGTGAGTGACTCGTGGCCCTGACCTCCCCACCGCACCCTCCCGCCGGGTCACCAATTAGTCAGTCCTCCCCTCAACACAAGTCAATAAAACGGCAGCAGTAATCCGGTGACAAAAGCGGCCAGCGGCTGGGACCGTCCCTGGGAGCCTCGGGTCCGACTGAGGGACATCGTGGTACCAGACCTGGCGCTAAGCCGGCGCAGGACCACGGCTGGAGAAGGCGGACCCGTGCCTCCTGGTCGCCCAAATCTGATTGTCCCAGGGGGAATAGACTGGCTTCATCATTTGTACAAGCGGGAGTCCTTGTCTGCCAAGGCACTGTCTGTCGCAGCGTGACAGGATTCTATATCTCTATATTCCAAACTGGGACGTCACACAGATTTGGCACTGATGCACTGGGTTCGCGGACTGAGTGGCCGGACACGATTCCCAATGTCGGGGCCTGCCGGCCGAGAAAGCCGACCCGTCCGCCCGCCGTCCGACACCCATATCAACTCACTGGAGAACCGTCAACTAACAGAAAAACTGGAACGCTCCACACATACAGACATATGAAGCACTTACCTTTCCTTTCCTGCATAGTTCCAACGGGTCATAAAGCTGGAAGTGGACCGACCATGCCGCGTGATCATTACCAGCTGTCGATCCTTCCCAGCAGCCAATGGGCACTGCAGCTGGCCGGCTGTTCCAACGCAAAAAACACAGTTCCCAACGCCAAGGGAGTCACGTCCCTCCTAACAACTACGCACACTAACACGCAAGTCCGCACAAGTGGCAAAAAGCGTCCCGCACGAGCACGCACCACCCACCCCACGCGCAGACGTCGCCTCTCGACTGAACGCCGCTTGACAACTTCACTAGCTCTGCCCGTCCGGCCGCGCCGCCGCCGGCGCATTCCTCGGCGCCGGGTAGGAGCTGCGCGGCGAGACCGATGCCGGCGTTCCGACGGCTCCGGTGCGGTGGAGGGACGAAGCGCGTTGGCGGGGTCACTCCGCATCGGCCGGGGGTCAGGGAGCGACGCCGAGAGGTCACGACAGCGCCCGGCTCCGGTGGGGAGGGGAAGGGAGCGGGTATCACGCTCCATCTCCGCAGCACAGCGCAAAAAGGAGCGTTCGTTAAATTTGGAAGCGTGCAGGCAGGTGTCTGCTGCTGAGCCTAAATCGCAAAAAACACTTTCTGATTGAAAAATGTCCCTCAGGTAATCTAAAAAATATACCAAAGCATATGTGAAGTGGCACTTAAAAGACCTACAATCCTACTTATTAGTATGATTGTTTCTTATTTCACATCGTAGTCTTACTGTGCAAATGTGACTTTTCCAAATGCATCAATCAAAATATATCATGGTAAAAATTAAAAACGTAATATTATCTTCCTAGCAACAGGGCCTGTCTTAACAGCTACCAAATCTTTTTTCTGGCATGACCACTCAAGACGTCTGACTCATTTACTAAAGTCAGTGTTGCCCCACGTACGTACCTTTCGAACTCACCCTCAAACCTCATAGAACGGTAACGTTGTTGTTCATTCGGCACCGGGGTCGGACGGGCAGCTTATTAAGCCATACCGTGAGGCCGCAAATATATGCAGTAAAACAGTAAATCTGCAATCAACTGACACCTTGTTTTTTATGTTATTAGACAAGGCGGTCCATAAAAGACCGCGCGGCAGCCATTAACTGCGCCACTCTCGGGTGGGTCTGAACCTATTCACTCATGTTTACGGCGGAAAATTATGACGCGGGCATGTGCAATAAAACAGGCAGGGCGGCGACCGCAGGCGAAGTCGTACCTCCCGGCCGGTGGACCCACCACAACAGGCCGCGCCGCGCCAGAACTGCAGCCAACCGAGATGAGCCCGCCAAACAATTCTCCGTAATCGCGGCAGTGAGAAAAAGTTATGTTTGACTGCAGTTTCGAGCTGTTATGTGAATGAGATAATTAGACCAGCAGTGGACCACGTCCCACTCCCAGCACAAATACATTTTCCGTAGAGAAGCTATTTTCTAAATGTGCTCCAACCTCCTGCGATGAGGTGTCAAAGCTCAAAAGTATAATGCGCATAGCTTCTTTTGCAGCGAGTGCAAGGAGTGCAGCGCTGGTCAATTACTTTTAAAGGTCTGTTCACAGCGTTCCCGCATGCCGGAAATCGCAAGCGAGGGCTAGTTAAGTGCGTAGTCGCTCGGCTCGCACCGATTTTGCGTCCACGACTAAGGCCAGGATCCACACGCATCGATACCACCCTCCGGAATTGCGCGCAATCGAGATGCGTCTATTGAGCTTTCTGAAATGGTAATATGCGCATGCTGCTCCCGAAACAAATGTATCAGTAGTATCAGGGGCGCAAGTTTCCATATATTTGGGGGGCTCGAGCCCCCCAATGCTCGGAGAAGCCCCCCCAATAACCCGACGAGCCCCCCCCAATCCCAAGTTGCGGGCCCCTGCGGACAGAGCCGGGCCCCTGCCACGATTCCGGGCCCCAGTGGTCTACTTGGGCTAGCTTTGGCTGAGACCAGGCTCCCTGGCATGCTTGCGGGTGCCCTGTGGGGCCATTCTTAACCTCGGTGTCCGCAACCGGGACCCTAACGATATTTTTCAGGCCCATTTTGACTGCAGCCGGGTCCCTAATTCCGGCAGTCTCGGGCCTCCTGTCATCCAACCGGGCCCCCTGTAATCCACCCGGGCCCCCTGTGACTGCAGCCGGGCCCCCTGTGATCTATCCGGCCCCCTGTGACTGCAATCGGGCCCCTCTTTGATCCACCCGCACCCCTGTGACTGCAAACGGGCCCCCTGTGATCCACCCGGGCCCCTGTGACTGCAACCGGGCCCCCTGTCATCCACCCGGGCTCCCTGTGACTACAACCGGGCCATCTGTGATCCACCCGGCCCACCTGTGACTGCAACCGGGCTCCCTGTAATCCACCCGAGCTCCCTGTGATTACAACCGGGCTCCCTATCATCCACCCGTGCCCCTGTGATACACCCGGGCCCCCCTGGGACTGGGACCGGGCCAATTGTGATCCACCGGGGTCCCTGTGACTGCAACCAGGCCCTCTGCGATCCACCCGGCCCCCTGTGACTGCAACCGGGTCCTCTGTGATCCACCCGGGCTCCCTGTGATTACAACCGGGCCCCCTATCATCCACCCGGACCCCTGTGATACACCCGGGCCCCCTGTGATTACAACCTGGCCCCCTATCATCCACCCGGGCCCCTGTGATACACCCGGGCCCCCTGTGACTGGGACAGAGCCAACTGTGATCCACCAGGGCCCCTGTGACTGCAACCGGGCCCTCTGCGATCCACCCGGTCCCCTGTGACTGCAACCGGGCCCTCTGTGATCCACCCGGGCCCCCTGTAATTATAACCGGGCCCCATATCATCCACCCGGGCCCCATGTGACTCCAACCGGGTCCCCTGTGACTGCAAGCGTGCCATCTATGATCCACCCGGGCCCCCTGTGACTGAAACCGGGGTCCCTGTAATCCACTCGGGCCCCCTGTGACTCCAACTGGGCCTCCTGTGACTTCAACCGGGCCATCTGTGATCCAACCTGGGCCCCTGTGACTGCAACCGGGCCCTCTCTGATCCACCCGGCCCACCTGTGACTGCAACCGAGCCCCCTGTAATCCACCCGGGCTCCCTGTGATTACAACCGGGCCCCCTATCATCCACCCGGGCACCCTGTGACTGGGATCGGGCCATCTGTGATCAACCCGGGCCCCCTGTAATTACAAATGGGGCCCCCTATGATTCACCCGGGCCCCCTGTGACTCCATCCGGGCCCCCTGTGACTGCAACCGGGCCATCTATGATCCACCCGGGCCTCCTGTGACTGAAACCGGGCCCCCTGTCATCCACCCGGGCCCCCTGTGACTGCAACTGGGTTATCTGTGATCCACCCGGGGCCCCAGTGACTGCAACCAGGCCACCTATGATCCACCCAGGCCCCCTGTGACTGCAACCGGGCCCCATGTGGTCCACTCGGGCCCCCTGTAATTACAACCGGGTCCCCTATGATCCAACCGGGCCCCCTGTGACTGCAACCGGGCCCCCTGTGATACACCCGGGCCCCCTTTGACTGCAACCGGGCCATCTGTGATCCACCTGGGGCCCCTGTGACTGCAACCAGGCACTCTGTGACTGCAACCGGGCCCCCTTTGATCCACCCGGGCCCCCTGTGACTGCAATCGGGCCCCCTGTAATCCACCTGGGGCCCCCTGTGATCTACCCGGGGCCCCATGTGATCCATCCTGGCCCCCTGTAATCCACTCGGGCCCTCTTTGACTGCAACCGGGCCCCCTGAGATCCACCCGGGCCCCCTGTGACTGCAAACGGATTCCCTGTGGTCCAACCGGGCCACCTGTGACTGAAACCGGGCCCCCTGTCATCCACCCGGGCCCCCTGTGACTGCAACTGGGCCATCTGTGATCCACCGAGGCCCCTGTGACTGCAACCGGGCCCCCTATGATTCACTCAGGCCCCCTGTGACTGCGACTGGGCCCCCTGTGATCCCCCGGGCCCCTGTGACTGCAACTGGACCCCCTGTGATTACAGCCAGGCCAGTTAAGATCCACCCGGGCCATCTGTGATCCACCCGGGTCCAATGTGACTGCAACCGGGCCCTCTGTGAGCCATCCGGCCCCCTGTGACTGCAACCGGGCCCCCTGTAATCCACCCGGCCCCCTGTGACTGCAACCGGGCCCTCTAACACCGGCCCCTGGATCAACCGGGCTATCTGGATCCACCGGGCCCCTGTGACTGCAACCATGCACTATGTACGCAACCGGGCCCCCTGTGACTGCAACCGGGCCCTTTTTCATCCACCCGGGCCCACTATGATCTACCCGGGGCACCTGTGACTGCAACCGGGCCCCCTTTGATCCACCCGGGCCCCCTGTGACTGCAATCGGGCCCCCTGTAATCCACCTGGGGCCCCCTGTGATGCACCCGGGCCCCATGTGATCCATCCTGGGCCCCCTGTGATCCACACGGGCCCTCTTTGACTGCAACTGGGCCCCCTGAGATCCACCCGAGCCCCCTGTGACTGCAAACGGATTCCCTGTGGTCCAACCGGGCCACCTGTGACTGCAACCGGGCCCCTGGAATTAACCCGGCCCCCTGTTATCCACCCGGGCCCCTGTGACTGCAACCGGGCCCTCTGTGATCCGCCCGAGCCCCTGTCACCGCAACCGGGCGCCTGTGATCCACCCGGGCCCCCTGTGATTGCAACCGGGACCTGTGACTGCAACCGGGCTCCCTGTGGTCCAGGAGGCGCGGGTCCTCTAATGCCACGGACGGGCCCTTGCCATGAGTGCAGGGCCCCGTGGTCTATCTGGGCTTGCTGTGGCTGCGGTCGGGCTCCCTGGCATGCTTGCCTGGAATGCTCGCTTGGGTGCAGTCCCCTTTAGGGCCACCCATAATCGCTGTGTCCGCAAACGGGCCCCTAACGATATTCTCAGGCCCATTTTGACTGCATCCGGGGCCCTATTTCTGACAGTCTCGGGACCTTTTTGGTTCCTCTGTGACTGCAACCGGGCTCCTTGTATTCTGCCTTGGCCCCTTTTAGTCTGCCCGGGGCCTTTGTAGGTGGTCTGGGCTTTTTGTAGTGTTCCTGGGTCCTGTGTGGTCCGCCCGGGTCCCTGTGGTCTGCCCGCGCCCCTTATGGGCGGTCTGGGCTCCTTTTAGTCTCCCTGGGCCCTCTGTGGTCTGCTCGGGCCCCCCTGTGGTCTACCCAGCCCCTGCAGTCTGCCCAGCCCCTTGCAATTTGCCCGGGTCCCTATGGTTTGTCCGTGTCCCTGTGGTCTGCAAGGAACCACAGCACTAGCGGATCCAGGGGGTAAAGGTAAAATCGGGGGATTTGATGCCCTCCCCAAATCCCCCCGATTTTACCGATTTTTACGGATTTTCTTCAAACAAAAACTATATGTTTTTCACGATTTGGGGCCCCGTTGCCCCCCTCCCCCCACCGTCGGCCTGAATCCGCCCCTGATTCCACTCCTCCCACTTCGCTGTATCCGGGAACCCGTGCTATAATTTCAGGCTCCCTCTGGACTACCCAGGCCTCCTCTGTCTCTAGCCGGGCTCCTTGCCTTGCTTACGACCCCCCGTAGTTCACCCCCCCCCCACCGTGCGCAGCCGGGCCCCTTCCGATAAGTACTGGTTTAATACATTGACATGTTTGTTATTTTGGCATCTCTCCGCCGGCACTACTTTTCTTCATTGATATATTTCTAGGCATTTTTGTCAGAAATTTGCATGAAGTTTTCCATTTTTGTTTGTTCAAGTGGAATTTTAAATACAGACAAATTTAAGTCTCTTAAATTTGTCTGTCAAAAAGTGTATCATATCTTGTCGTCAAATCCGGGTCAAATAATGTGCGTCCACCGGCGAATGGTAGCATCTTAATTTCCCGGGATTGTCAGCGCAGCGCAAAGGAATCTAAGGCATGCTCCTGGCTCTCTTGTCGCATTCACCGAGGCGAATGATTTGCACAAAGTTTGCCTTGAACAGTAAAATTGGCATGCGTATGATTCAATCGGCTTGTGTCTACTCTGGAAAAGTTTCGTTAGGCTCTGATTTGGATTTTACGTTTGGGCTTTTCGTGTCAATCCAAATCGTGCTCCGATGCGCAGTGTTGAATGGCAAGTGAAGTGATTGTTTGCTATTAGCTCCTGTCGGGCTAAATCCTCAATGAGTGATGATCCCCTGTCCGGCTCCCCTGATGGCTAAATACCAAGACTTGGAGAATTTTGTGTCCCCTATGGCCGCCAGTGACATATCTAGAATTTGGGTAAGGGGAGGGGAGGGGCAAGCCTCAGGGGACAGGGCGGCACTTAGCCACCCGAAGGGCGCACTTTTCACCCAAAGGGCGACAAATCGTCGCATCCTGGGGGAGGGGAGGGTTTGGGGGCGGCATTTCGTCCTCTAGAGGCTCTTGGGTTTAAGGGGTGGCTGCCCCACTCGCCCCCTCCCCTGGTGGCCACCCCATTCGCCCCGCCCCCTGGTGGCTGCAGCCGGGTCCCTACTCCCAGTAGTTAATACCCTGTGGATGCAGACGGGCCTGCCATGGATGCGGTTCGTGTAACTGCAACCAGCCTCTGCCATGCTTGCCATGCGGGCCCCTGTGGTATCCCGGGCCCCTATTGGTCTGATCGGGCCCCCTGTGGCCTGTCCGGGCCCCTGTGGTCTGCCCGGGCCCCAGTGTGCAAAGTATGGCATTTTCGACGAGATCTCGTCGGTGCGAGTGCCCTTGGAGACAGGAGCGAGTGGTGCGAATTTTATCAGCCTGGTGCGAATTTGCAAAACTGGTGCGAGGAAGTTGACACTGAAAAATAAAAAAAATGACTGAATAGTTAGGAAGACACAGGAGGGGCCTTATAAAAAGTCCTTAACTAACTAATAAGAGAGGTAGTATTGCGTCTTGTGGGTAGCAATGTGTGCGTTTTTCTCCCTGGTATATGGCAGATTGGTGCGATTTTTTTAGGCTGGTGGTGCGATAATTTTGGATGGCTGGTGCGACTCGTCTGGCCTGCTGCCATACTTTGCAGACTGGCTGGGTCCCATTTGGTCTGCACGGACCCCTTGTCTGCTAGTGCCCATTTTGTTCTGATCGAGCCCCTTGTGGTCTGCCCGGGCCTCCTGTAGTTTTCCCGGAACCCTTTTGGTCTGTCCGGGCCTCTGTGTGGCCTCTGCGGACCCCCTTTTGTCCGTTCGGGGCCCCTTTTGTCTGCGCGGGCCCTCTGTGGTTTGCCCGGGCCCCTCCCAGTCTGCAAAGTATGGCACTTTTGGCGAGATCTCGTGGTGCGGACACCCTTCAGGTGGTTCGAACTTTGGAGCAAACAAATGCCCACTTTTGCTGTATGGTGCGAGGGAGCTCAAATCAAACAGCCACAGAGGTCTGAGAAGGGAGAAACTGGTAAAAACATCGAAATTTCCAGGTCAGTGAAATTTCTCACCAATGCTTGGTGTGAATTTTAGGCTGCTGGTGGTGCGAAAAATCTACAAGGCTGGTGCGGACTCGTCGGGTCTGCTGCCATACTTTCCAGACTGGGGCCCCTCTGTGGCTAGCCCGGCCCCTGTGTTCTGCTCGGGTCCCTGTGGTCTGCCCGGGTCCTTTCATCTGTCCAGGCCCCGTGTGGTCTGCCCGGGCCCGCTGCCCAGCCAGCAATTCCGACCGGGCCCAGAGCGGGCTGGGCCGGGCTCTGCCCGAGCCCTAAGACTCATAGCTGAGCCACATAGACTCGGGCTGAGCCCGACATTAGGTCGGTGGATGACAACTTGCCCGAGCGGTAGAGCCCGGTCTTGCTTGACCATGGGTTCTGCCCAGGCGCAGCGGAGCCGAACCTGGTCTGAGCCCATGTACGCTGGCTCTGCCCAGTCAAAGCCCAGCATATATCGGGCAGAGTCCAGCCAAATTGCTGGCTGTGTGTGGCCTGCTCGGGCCCCTTTTGGGCTTACCGGCGTCCTATGGTTTCTGGGTTCCTGTGGTCTGCCCGGCCCCTTTGGTGTGCTCAGGCCCTCTGTAGTCTGTCTGGGCCCCTTGTGGTCTAAGAATATCGTGCAGAAACTGAAGCTGTTGTGTTAGTCGCGTATTTGCAGGAGTTCCTTATTTGTTAGCAGTTTCGTGCCCCAGATTAGTGTATCCGTGCTCCCTGTTGCCAAAACCGGCCCCCTGCCATGCTTGCGGGCCCCCTGTGGTTTTCCCGGGCAAGGTGCGGCCGGTCCCATGCCTCCTGGAACATTCGGGGAAAAACGATGGGGCGTGAGAAATTTTAGGCCCCCCATTCCTTTTGTACTGATCCTATATGAGGATTGTAAAGGGAAATAGGCAGTACCACCTATTCATAGTACCCCTTGACCGGTACCCAGTGTTGTAAAATGTCATGAACTGGCAAGGTGAATGGATCAGAAAAAGGTGTCTTGATCATGTAACATAAATATCAGTATCCCCGCTGATAAAGGAATTTCGCACTTCGATCTCTACCTTCCATTTGTATCAAATTATTTGCGATAATGCGATTTCGTTCCAGGTGTGAATGTTAAAATGGTTGGACAGTATAAACATAAGTCGGGTGCACAAAAGCGTAAAACAAAGAACATTCAATACCGAGGGGCTGCTCTGGCAAAACTACCCAAACTTTGTTCATTTTTCAGGTAACCTATGAATCTAGAATCGTCTTGCTAATTTTGCAAACTGTTATAAAATGACCCCGATAATATTTGCATTTAATATCTAGCAACGTACGCGTCCACTTAAAGTAGTTCATATCACTACTATTTTTGGTACTTTGCAAGCTACGTTCATTTATGGACCGCAAAAAATTAAAACCCCAATTTAAAACTAACTCGGAAAAGTGCAATGTGTATAGTTTCCAGCAAAACGGTAAAGTAAGGTTGTAATTCCAATCCTTCTTTTCCTGATCATTATCTTCCTCGGCCAGCCCACCAGCCGGATCCCGTTTGCTAAAAGACCCTCCAGCATCCATCCCTCCTGCGTCGTCCGGGGCTGATCCCGTTGTACCTCCGGAGGAGAGCATCCCGCGTGGACGACGAAGACGGTAAGTAGGCACCTACTTGTCCGATATCCTTACATAGTTTGGCAGCTCTTTCAAAAGATTGGGTCTTCTGACTACTTTTTGGGCTAAATAGTGCAAATCAGGAACAGTGAAGAATAGCGCGCTAAAAATTGTTATTTAACCTTTGCAGTCAGTTTTCGACAACAAACGGTCGAAAATACGTTTTTTTCGGTCACATTTTCATTAACAAAATACGGGCCCCCCATCATGTACGGGCCCCCATCATGTACGGGCCCCCTTTCGAGCCGGGTGCCCCCCAATCGAAAACATAAAGTTGCGCCCCTGAGTAGTATGCATGTTAAGTTATGGATAGCAAAAGTAGGCTGGATTTTATTCAGAAATAAATTTCTGGATATTTCAAACTATTAATATAAAGCGTGTGACTACAGATTGCATAGGTGTTGCCATCCGGACCAGGGGGCGCTACTTTTGGGTACCAAAGCCTATCTGGCGGGCGCCAAATCCTATTGCGGGGGCACTGAAACTCTCATTCTGGTGAGGGAGGCAGAATTTCAGGGGGTGTCATCAACCTTTCATGGGGGCGCCGTGACCATTTCAGGGGGCCCTTTAGGAGGATTTTAGAGATGGGGTAAGCCATGAGGGACTGGAAGTCTGGAACCCGGAACCTGGTGTTCAGCAAACGGACGCACTATGTATACACTGGGCCACGTATCCCGGGGACCAAAGCAGGTACATACATTCCTCGCTGGTCAAGTATTATTGCATCCTCTGCTGTGTCTAGGAATTTCCTCTGACTAGCGATCTTATGTTTCTCTTTGAGTTCTCAAGAGAGCCTTTTTGTTCTGTTCTCTACCCTAATTTTAGGTTTGAACAGTTAACACAGATATAATGATACCCAAAATTTTAGGCTCACCGTTAACACAGAGATGGGTATTTTGTAACGGTATCTGTATTTCCGTCTAAATGACTGTCAGGAAGGGTTACTGCACTGCACATGGAGCAATATGACAAAAATAGACGATTTAATTGCAAGAAACCCACTCAGAGTTAGCGGGCTTGAGGTAAGGTTATCACCACTCCAACAAGTAAATATACCAGAGTTTGGGGTGATGTTTTGGAGTTGGAGGAAGACAATATAAAGAAGTTCCAGTGGCAGATTTATCCTGCGTTCCTCTGTGGCAGCTCTGAAATGGTAGTTCTGGGGTTCCAGGGCACAACTACCATTTCAGGAGCCTTTACAGGGACTCCAGTGAGCTCCTTTTGAGACTTTTATGCTTAGTGTATCTGCCCCCCCCTGGCAACTTCCAGAAAACAACAGAGGGCTTTGCGCTGGTTTGGACACCTCGTCTGACGTCGTTGGGCCCTCTTACAACCTCTTGAGCTTTCGATATTGTCTGGGGCACACCTGCATGTCGTGGGGGCCTGCGCTACACAAAATTCTGCCCCGCTTTCCAGGTTTTTTTTTATAAATTTTGTCCAAGTTGTTCTCAGTTCGACTGTTAGAGTCGGAGTCTCACTAAAGTCATCAAGGGACTTGTCACGGAGGCCCCGACCCCATCACCCGAACGAGCAACTCCCACAATGAAGGGTTGATTTAGAAGCCAAAGTTTAACGTCCCACAAAGCACAGGGACGGCCGCCCCGCTCAGGTCACCCTCTCACCAGTCAGTTGCCAGCCGACCTGTACGTCGGGTAAACTATTGAGCGCCGGAGCGTCCCAGGGGAACCGATCCCAAGCCTGGACATGCACTGCCACTGCATGCTTCTGAGCAGCGGGCCGGAGCCCAACGCTCTACCAACTGAGCTACCGGGCTTTGAGACCTTCTTTGCCTTTTCAGGTGCATCTATGGCCGGTCAGGCTCCCTCGTGCTGCTCTGATCTGTGAAGTTGTGCTCACAGGCGGATCCAGGCAGCGGGAAGGCACTTCTTAAACGATCTGATTTCTCCGATCTTATCAGAAAACATATATATCTCAAAATTTTTGGACCTATTCCCCCCAAACTATCTGTCTATACCCATTGCAGGTTGTACCGCCTTTGGTGCGTCCCTGGACCACAGAAAGGTCCTCCGCACCGCCCTTACGGCCTTCAGTATCGTCATGAGGGGCCTCTGTGTCATATTCAAAGCCCCCCATATAAGACAGGGGATGTCCTACGGCTGATGTATGTCCTGTCTAGTCATTCTCCCCCGCAATCTCCCCCTGAACCTCCACCTCTCAAGTTCCTCTGTAATCTACAAAAAGTTATCTCACGGCTTGGAGGCCCCTTTTCAGTGAAGAAGACCTTCTTTGCAATCTTAGGGACCACCATGGCCCATTCGTTTGACCTTTGTTCCGCCTTCAGAGCCTCATGTACGGCCTTGGAGCCTCCTCCACAATTTCAGGCACCTATGCAGCTATTTCAATGGTCTTCAGTACCACCTCGGGCCTTCTGGTGATTGTGAATGGTCTTCTGTGTGAATGTGTGAATGGTCTTCTGTATGATTGTGAGCCTTGACTAAAATCTACAGAAAATGTATTGTACTGAATTGTTGGTTAGCTTTTCCGTCATGCTGCTTCCAGGGCCTTCTTAGACATTCTTGGACTATTTTCAGGCACCATCTGCCAATTAAAACAAAAATTGTTAGAAACACGTTTCCGGCCACTAATCCTCTTGAAGAATCCTGTAATGACTTTTGGGCCCCTTGGTCAGAACAAAAACAGCATCAGGAACCTCCCACAGCAACTTGAGAGCCATCTGGTTCGGCTTAGGAGCCTCCCGTAGCGCCGTGTCGCAAAGCCCTCTGGAAATTACGCGGAGGCATGCATGTATGTTGGGGACACAGTCCCCTCTCTGTTAATCCTGCAGGGGGCGTCTCTCCTCCCCTATGTGACGGATCCCTGAAATGGGTGAACAGCAACTAACGTTAGCACTGCATGCCAACTACCTGACTCGCTTTTCTGCTGTGCACTACATTCCCCGGCATTGTCGGCCCGAGATATATAACCATGGTCCGGGTATATAATTATCAAATATTTCACACGGAAGTAATGCCTTATAATATACACGTTGCAAATCATACTTGTCTGTGTCCTGGAAAAACCCGTAATGATATATGCCCGTGGGCTAATCGGAGCCCGGGGTATGCTGTAATGTTTATAAGTGCCAGACTTCATAACCCCTATTACAAAGACAATTACATTCAAGAATTTAGTCCACGATCGACTGTGATGCCTTCTGACATCAGGGTCTCGAGTATTTTCTCTTGGGAATATTCACCGGAGTACCTCCAACGAGGTTTCTGTCGCTCCTAGTGACCTCAGGGTGGTATTGGTAGTTTTGGCGGTATTTGTCGATGATGTTGATGTGGTTACGGTGATACCTCAGAAGCCTATGCACATAGGTCAACTCTGATTTGATGCTGTTGACCCTATTGCGTAGCTATTGGTTTCTCCAAGCAGGAAGCGTGTTCAATGTACCGGTATCGGCTCTGGTGTCATGATTTTAGCCCTCCTGTGTCATTATTGGCTACAAAGTTTCAGCAATGTTCATGGGTTCAATGCACCAATAATAATGCGCTGCGGCAATGTTAGCACCACTGGAACAGTATTGACTTTTCTTGGTCTGCATTGGCTCCGCTCCATCAGAGTTTGCTCCGCTTGGACAACGTTGGCTCCACTGCATCAGAATTGGCTTTGCTTGATCAACAGTGTCTCCACTGCAACAGTGTTGTCTTTTCTGTGGTAAAAAAAACAATGGCTCTGCTACATCGGCATTGGCTCCGCTCTGCTGACATCAATGCGTCTGTGCATCAGTGTCGGCACCGCTGTGCCGGCATCAATATGTATTTACATCAATGTCGGCTCCGATGTGCCGGCATCAGTGCTATGTGCATCAATGTCGAATCCGCTGCGTTGACACCAATGTGTCTGTGCATCAATGTTGGCTCTGCTGTGCCGGCATCAGTGTTATGTGCATCAATGTCGAATCCGCTGTGCCGGGATCACTGTGTATGTGTATCAATGTCAGCTCCGCTGTGCCGGCATCAATGTGTCTGTGCATCAGTGTCGGCTCCGCTCCGCTCTGCCACCGCCGCGGCTGGCTGGTCCGTGTCTTCTGTGGCCACTGCTGCAGAGAAGCTAACAGCAATTAATCATTGGAGATGGCGGCTGGCCGATGGGTCTGATCTCGGCTGGGACGCTCCGTGTCAGACGGCGGACTTTGAGCGGCCGTGCACCGCGCTCCTGCATGGGACATGTTTGAGTCGGGAGATAAGAGGTGTGACAACGACACTGAACCGCAACACCACTCGTCTGCTTTGCTTCATCGGCGTTGTGTGCCTACTTTTCTGAAACGCTGACGGAACAGCTACATAGGCCCGATGGAGCTCCAGCGATATTGTCTTAAACCCAACGAGCATATGGGCAGGTTAAAACAGCAGGCAAAGCGGTTTCCGCCATTGCGCCGCATTCAATAAATCTTTATCGGCGATCTGTCACCCTGCAATCGCATATATCGACTCTCGTCTCTAGCGTAAATATCCGGCGACGGCGGGGCCCCAGCGCCGCGACGGAGACGACGCGCCGGCGTCGCCCGCCGCTGACGACGGATGGTGACCACTTCCGGCGCCGACGTTGCCTCAGATCAGAACGACGTCACTCGATGGCTCCAATTAGTTTGACCTCATTCCTCTGCGCTGTTTTTTTCAGAGGAATTACGTTGTGTCAGATTCTTGGTGGTATTTAGGGCCTGATCTTCTAGCTCTCTCGTTGACTGGGCTGACCACGGCAGCCATCACTGCCTCCACTGTGATAATAAACGTCTGAGGTCAGCAGGGTGACCGCCTGCGTGTCCAACAATAGCCTGGCTCCTGCAGCTCATGGACACGCTCAACGGCAGAGGATGTGGTTACGTCATGGTCAAGTCCGACACAGGCGCCAGCTCTTCAACTGCGCAGACAGTGTCCAACACCTCGGTTTGTTCAGTTTTTTTCTTTACATGAAATCAGTATCGAGCATCAAGTAGTTGCCTGCAGCGTTTAAACTAATTCTACAAATGGGTTCACGGCGATGGGCCTCAGACCGTGGCATGAGCGCCCTGGGGTAGCCGGGGCAGCTCTCATTGTGGCATAAGGTCTAGCAATCGCACCGGTTTCCCGGGAGTTATCGCTTCCCTCAAACCTCGAGTAAGGTTCCCAGTCCTGGGAAAGTTGATCTGGAGCATACAGCTTCAGGGGTTTTTATACAAACTAGTGACCAGTTTTGTCCCAAGCTCATCCCAATGGTCTCCAGCCCTTCGGATATTCTTGCACTGGGGACTAGCGGCTTTCCAGTCCCTTATATATCCGTCTGGCGGGAGCTTTTTCACCCTCTGATGAAGGCCGTGTCTTCCCCTTAACTACGATCATTGTGCAAAGCAGAAATCAAAAGTATCCGATGAATAAAAGAAAACTGTTATTTCAAGTATTCAAATGTTCCCTTTGAGCCCGCGTGGTGACCTTTTCCCTCTTTGGCGTCCAGCACAAGTTTTTCCAACATACACCTTATAGGTTTCCTAGTTGTTTTTTGCCTGGTCTGATAACATTTCTTCATTTTGAAATGAAGGTATGCCATCGAAGCATAGAATTTGTGAAGAGAAATATCTTGACGAAGGGATGTAGAGAACTGAGATCGCACCTGCGTGGTGTTGGAGTTCTTCAGTACTTTCTTACCAAGTCAGGGAAGAGATGCTGCTAACGCTGACTCCAAAGTTCTGTCACTGTAAGCGACCTCAAGCTTGTTGAAAAGTACAAGTTAACAGAAGAACATGATGCACCACAACTTTTGACCGAAAAATATCCTTCAATATGTGACTATTTTTGGATGGCTTATCTTCAAGTATTGTCCCAACACACACGCACATATGTAACACTGAGAGCGCTCGTGCTTACCCCCCAGTGACCTTGAAGAAGGGAAATCATCCAGAACAATTCCTGGGAAGCCTGTGAGTCACTTAAACAAGGCACCGCCGACGCACCTGGATGAATCATGATAATTTAATTGAAAACCATGTAACCTAGCCTGAGGGGACACAGAAACATCGCGAAAACACAGCTCTGTTTAGCGCGAGCGATTATTCGAACACTTGTTATTCGAACTAAGCATGTTAACGCACCGTCACCAGTTACTGCTGCACAAGGCGTTCAGTCATGGGAAACCCGCGGCAAGTTATCAAATGACCCAACCATCAATGGCAGCATTCCGACGATCGATTGTAGAGCTGCTCGGGCCGTGGAGCCTGCTTACATCTTCTCAACATGTTTCCGAGTTCGTCATCATCAGACGAGAACCTGCGTGCAGATGCATCGGTTTCGGCCGATTAGCCGGGGGCGATGTTAGCTACGAGGTGTCTGGCGCGGTGCCCCGCCTCAAGGTCATCGGCCGCCGCGCCGCCGCCGCTGCGAGAAAATGCCGCCGGCGACGCCGGGCGACGCAACGCCGAAAACGCAGGTGCCGCGGTGTTGGCGGCGAGGAGCCTTTGGACAGGAGAGGAGAGTGCGGAGTGATGCTGTTCATTGTTGTTGACAGGAATTATTGGGAGGACGCGGAGTCGGAGAAGACGGCCAACGTCGGCAGAGCACTGCGCATTATCCGCCATAGCATCACATTTTAACAGGTCAGCCGAGTAGCCTGAAACTGTCAAAATAAGTCAGGCACACTGAATACCTTGCCAGATCGACAAAAATGCCCTATTTCATATCAAGAACTGTATGGAAAGTACAGTTCTGTAACAGTAAGAAGAAACAATTTCAATAAAAAACCTACCATATCTGAAATAGATCCAGCAGACAGGTACCTAGACCACCGATGAGCTAGTTGGGACTTCCATGGTTCCCTACCCACCGTTTAGCACCCTTCGAGGCGGCCGCCGGCCGGCCGGGCGTCCCGGGACCGCCGGGGTATCGGTCTCGCGCCTCTGCTCCTACCCGGCGCGGCCTCCGCAGCCGACCCCAGTTTACCATACAGCTAAATCAGCGCGGCCGAGCCTTGAAATATCACATTATTATCTCTCAATTACCACCGGCGCGGCCATTTGATGCGAAAATGCCACACATTACCAGACTCAGGTCCGTGCGGGCCAACAAAAACAGAGCCTGGACCCTCGCTGCTCGCCTTTGCACCGAGATTCCAACGCTTATGAGACACTCGGCGCGCTAATCATGCAATGCGGTTTGAATACGGCCAAGCGGCCAGTGCATCTCAATCAGTGTCTGATTCGGTGCAGCGTCCATTTGTTGAGGCGCGCCGGCGCGGGGGCCGCATGACACTCTGTTTACGATTCGCTCAGCAAATTGCCCGGTTGAGCAGTGGCATCGAGGTCGCAGTGCCGGTGCACCTCGTTATTATAGGCGGAGGCATTAGCTCGCCGGCCCGGCACTGCCTTACTGGCAGTCGTAACGGCTGGATTGAATTTGCACCAATTGCACCGCGCTGAAAGACTCTGGGAGAGACGGCAGCTGCTTGCATTTAAATGCACACAGGGGTGTAGATTAGCTGTATGCCTTCCCTTGAGTCTCAGAGACCGTCCCCGTGCTTTGTAGGACGTTACACTTTGGCATATAAATTGCCCCTTCATCGCGGGAGTTGCTCGTTCGGATAGTGGGGTCGGGGTCTCCGTGACAAGTCCATTGCTGACTTTAGTGAGACTCCGACTCCAATAACCAAACTTGCAACAAATTGAGCACCATGTGCAATGTTACCATGCGCATTTTGTCGGTGCACAGCTGCTGACATTTAGCGTTTATTAGCCGAACTACCAAAAACATTTTTGGTAGGTAGTTCAGGTAATTGTAGTTTACTGGTATGGTAGTCGCTAGCAAGATGACTACCCATGAGTGTTGAAAGCGGGGGACAGGGACGCATCCACAAACTGGCGAAACAAAGGTTCGGTACTCAACTGATTATTTCAGCTTTTGCTCCGGCCTACGATTGTGAGCCTCGGCAAATGCCCTGAAGTTGGCTGCCGGTGAATTTCCCTGGTACCGCTCTCCCAGACGAACTTTAATCCTTTACCTGGCCTGCCACCCCAGCCCCTCCCTCTTCTCCCCGGTCGTCACCAGTTTGCAGTCCTTGTTCCCCATTAAAACATCTGTGCTGACGTCCCTAGCTCTCTCCCAGTTGCTTCCCCACTGTTTTCTTGCATGAAGTAGCCGATTTACCCTTGTATCAGGCATGTTCTATTCGACCACACGCAAAATACATAATCTGGTAGTGATTCAAACATACCTTCCCCGAATGCGAACCTAAGAAGATAGAAAATGACGGTGGAAGACATTTGGAATGCCCCTGACTGGGTTGAGATTTATTGCATATTAAAACAGTTCTTGGTTGACTAAGACAACTCTCTGACCGTACGGAGACCATATAGTGATGATCATTACTCTGAAAGGCGGGACGGAAGTATACTAACACATTAGTGAGATTAGGGCTGCGTTCTTTGACAATTCCGAGGCGGAATTCCGGGGATGTGACGTCATGATTTCCCCGGATTCCGGCTGTGGAACGTTCGTGAACAATGCCGGAATGCGGCGTAAATGGTGAGGTCCGACAGTCTCATTATTTATTTTGACTTGTGCACGCGCAAATCTTTCATTTAATTTCATTTGGGTGTTATTATTAGGCGCCGATTATCTTGAAAACATATAGTGGACCTAACAAGCAGATAAATATTCAAAGTCCACGAACTTAAGCCTTAGAAAATCCATCCATGGGCCATCTTGATCCAAATCCAAATCCAAATCCATCTTGAGCAGGACTGCTTTTTCAATTCTGGGTGTTCCGCGCGGAATGGCGGAAATATTCCACGTGGAATCCCGGGAAAAGTTTCAAAGAACGGCTGTGACGTCACTGTTCCGGGAATTCCAGGCTGGGATATTTTTGTTTATTATTGCTTATTGCATGCAAATCATCAACGGACGTGGTGCCCATTTAGAGATTAAGTCAATCTGATAAAAATATATACAATGCAGGCTCAACGCCGCGAGACGATTGTTAAAAGTTGATGGAACAAGTGAGCTTGAAATGATTCCAAAAGGTAAAATATGCACTGCTACCCATAAAAATATAGATAAATACATTTATAAATTCATTTAGAAATAAAAATAGCCTAAGACAGACTTAAAATATAAAAAATATGAAAGCTATAAAAACCTAAAACACGTAAAAGAGTCTGGGGACCTACTTAAAATATAGATGTAAAGCCTATACACACAAAAACTAATCACTCACACCCAGCACAAAGCGAAACACCTGCTTTTTGTACTCTGCTTTGCCAAGCTGCCAAATATCTGCCTCCCGACATGTATCCAGGAACCTATTGCACAGTTTGGGAATCCTGGTAAACAAACCCCTTTTGACCGTGTTGACTCTCGCGTAGGGCACGTGAAATAAAACCATACGGCGCAGCATTCGGGGAGGAACAGCAAGTGGAGACTTATTCAGAAGAAATGATGAATCTACTAAATTTTGTTTTCGTCTGGCCTCAAGAGATGCGACACCAAAATGCAAAGTGAGACTATCATAGTTAAATGCTATGTTTTGAATGTTGCAACGTCCGCAGAGCCAAATTAAAAATTTATGCTGGGTTCTTTCCAGCCTTTGCAGGTGACTGTCAGCTGTTCCTCCCGAAATCACGCAACAATATTCCAGGACAGACCGTACATTCGTGTAATATGTAGACAGCATAGCTCTACTATTGCACTGATGCATCGGCCTACCTCGTTTACCCGTTTGAAAAGATCTCATCATCAATCCTAATGCCCTATTTTCTTTTGAAACAATGTTGCCTATATGTGCTCTCAACGTTAATTTTTCATCGATAAGAGCCCCCAGATCTCGCATTACAGTGACTCTTTCGATGGCTGTGCCACCTATAGTATAAAGAGCATGAACAGGAGAACGACGTAGCGTCAGAGACAGGACTTTATATTTTAATGGGTTTAGCCTTTAATCCCCACAGCTCAGACCATTGATATAGACAATCAAGATTGCTCTGAACAAGTCTTGCATCATTTCGATCGTCTATTTTGTGATAAATTTTAACATCGTCTGCAAACATCAAATTATCTGTGCACAACGACATCGGTAGATTATTTATGAAGCAGGCGAACAAAAGAGGGGACAGAAGTCCGCCTTCCGGTGTGCCCGACGGTGCAGATATCCAGGACGAACACTGACTGTTTAAAACAGCTCGCTGTTCCCTCCCAGACAGATATGACCTACACCAATCAAACGCCTTACCAGAAATATGGTAAGAGTTTTTGAGTTTGTGTATGAGAAGAGCGTGGTTCACGCTCTGAAAAGCTGAACTGTAATCGGTGTAGATCACATCCGTCTGGGATCCAGCTGCTATATTGCCCCAGGCTTTTTCTAACATCGTCGCCAAATTAGATACGCACGAGCGACCTGGGATGAATCCATGCTGTTGCTCGGCTAAAACTGGACAAACGTGAGCAAAAAGAGAAACATATACAACACGCTCAAGCAATTTGCTCAACAGTGGCAACAAGGACAAAGAACGATAGTTAAGTGGGAGAGTCTTGGCGCCTTTTTTAAAGATAGGCACTATATTGGCGCGTTTCCAAACGCTCAGGAAAATCCCCTGGCTAACAGACAGTTTGCATAATTTTGTCACAGGCACGGTCAGCTCCTCTGAACACTCATGAATCACGCGTGCACTGATATTCTCTGGGCCGCAGGCCTTATGGCTATTGACACTGAATAATTTTTCAAAGAACGTACCGCAGTTCTAAATCCAGTCTGACATCAAAGCACTTGGACCATTGTTCAGTCCCAAAATTTGGAACTAAAAAGAAACAAAAAGGGCAAATCTGTCTGATATGCTATCCATGACACGAAAATGGCTGTGAAAGACTTTATAACCTATAAATGCTGGAAAATGGTATCTTTGAGGAACAATACTATGAAGAAAATCCATATTAGATAACGGTAGCAAGTTAAAATAGATGAAAGCCTTAGGGCTTTATGACAAAAGTACCAATCGCTGAGCTCATATGGATGGTAAGACTTTTCTCTTCCAACTCTCACCCTGTTAGAAGGTAGCAACCGTAATGTTGCACCCAGGGTCACCCAGGGTAAGGTTGCACAAGAGCAATTTGATGCTATCCAGTGATCTTTGATTTGATTGGATTTGATCACTATCCAGCGATTTGATGACTGGATCACTATCCAGCTCCAAATGGTACTGTCGTGACACGCTATACTGTGCCGCAGTGTCTCACCTGTGGCTATGCTGCATCGCTCCACATATCCTCCTAGGTATACTGTGCCGCCAAGCACAGAGCGCCTGTGGTGACGCTGCACCGCAATACATGGATAAGACGCAGGAACGTGCACTACGTAATTGATTTCTATACGTATGGCGGGACCTTTTTACGTATAAACTGAGGACCATTTCTGGACGCCAGCCTCTTCCAACAATACCTAATCCTTCGGATTCTTCACTAGAAACCAGTGCTCTTCTAGTTCTAAATAGGGTAAGGGCGGGTAAGAGTACGCAGGAGACAAGAGTACGCAGCAGCTGTTTTGGTTACTTGGCAACCACTGAGATGGTGGATACCCTGGTATAAAAAAGCAAGGTCAGTGCCTAGGCTGCACACCAAACTTCAACCTGCTCCTGTTCTTTCCACGGGAGTACCGAGCAAAATAAGTTTCTGGGCACCCTTGAAGTAATATTTCTTAACTGGGTAAACTTGTAGACTATGCTTCTATTATCAAAACAAATTGTATTACGGTCTGTCATCAGTCAGAAAGCTGAGCTAAGGGTGTGCTCCAGGACCGGAGCTCACGCTAAAATGCCTGCCAGCATGTTTATGAAAACTTTCTTCCCAGGGGAGCATGTCCGGCAAGAGTACGCAGTATACCATTGGGCAAGCGTGCGCATGCTTAAGAGATGGGAAAATTTAATTTTCACTCGGGACAGAGTCCGTAACTCATATTTGGAAAACCTAACGTTACAACATAGTTCTTGTATATCCAGAACGATATAACATCATACAATCTCCTAGTTTATCGAAAAAAAAACACTTTGCGACATGGCCTATGCACCTAAAGCACAGCGGGGCATCCAGGGGCGCAACTTTATGTTTTCGATTGGGGGGGCACCCAGCTCGAAAGGGGGCCCGTACATGATGGGGGGCCCGTATTTTTTAATGAAAATGTGACCGAAAAATCGTATTTTCGACCGTTTGTTGTCGAAAACTGACTGCAAAGGTTAAATAATAATTTTTAGCGCACTATTCGTCACTGTTCCTGATTTGCACTATTTAGCCTAAAAAGTAGACAGAAGAGCCAATCTTTTGAACGAGCTGCCAAACTATGTAAGGATATTGGACAAGTAGGTGTCTACTTACCGTCTTCGTCGTCCACGCGGATGCTCTCCTCGGGAGGTACAACGGGATCAGCCCCGGACGACGCAGGAGGGATGGATGCTGGAGGGTCTTTTAGCAAACGCGATCCAGCTGGTGGCCGGGCCGAGGAAGGCAATGATCAGGAAAAGAAGGATTGTAATTACAACCTTACTTTACCGTTTTGCTGGAAACTATACACATTGCACTTTTCCGAGTTAGTTTTAAATTAGGGTTTTAATTTTTGCGGTCGATAAATGAACGTAGCTTGCAAAGTACCAAAAATAGTAGTGATATGAACTACTTTAAGTGGACGCGTACGTTGCGAGAGATTAAATGCAAATATGATCGGGGTCATTTTGTAACAGTTTGCAAAATAAGCAAGACGATTCTAGATTCATAGTTTACCTGAAAAAAGAACAAAGTTTGGGTAGTTTTGCCAGAGCAGCCCATCGGTATTGGATGTTCTTTGTTTTACGTTTTTGTGCACCCGACTTATGTTTATACTGTCCAACCATTTTAACATTCACACCTGGAACGAAATCGCATTATCGCGAATAATTTGATACAAATGAAAGGTAGAGATCGAAGTGCGAAATTCCTTTATCAGCGGGGAAATCGAACCTACTGATATTTATTTTACATGATCAAGACACCTTTTTCTGATCAATTCACCTTGCCAGTTCATGACATTTTACAACACTGGGTACCGGTCAAGGGGTACTATGAATAGGTGGTACTGCCTATTTCCCTTTACAATCCTCATATAGGATCAGTACAAAAGGAATGGGGGGCCTAACATTTCTCACGCCCCATCGTTTTTCCCCGAATGTTCCAGGAGGCATGGGACCGGCCGCACGTTGCCCGGGAAAACCACAGGGGGCCCGCAAGCATGGCAGGGGGCCGGTTTTGGCAACAGGGAGCACGGATACACCATCTGGGGCACGAAACTGCTAACAAATAAGGAACTCCTGCAAATACGCGACTAACACAACAGCTTCAGTTTCTGCACGATATTCTTAGACCACAAGGGGCCCAGACAGACCACAGAGGGCCTGAGTACACCAAAGGAGCCGGGCAGACCACAGGAACCCAGAAAACCATAGGACGCCGGTATGCCCACAAGGGGCCCGAGCAGACCACACACAGCCAGCAATTTGCTGGACTCTGCCCGATATATGCTGGGCTTTGACTGGGCAGAGCCCGCGTACATGGGCTCAGCCCAGGTCCGGCTCCGCTGCGCCTGGGCAGAGCCCATGGTCAAGCAAGACCGGGCTCTACCGCTCGGGCAAGTTGTCATCCCCCAACCTAATGTCGGGCTCAGCCCGAGTCTATGTGGCTCAGCTATGAGTCTTAGGGCTCGGGCAGAGCCCGGCCCAGCCCGCTCTGGGCCCGGTCGGAATTGCTGGCTGGGCAGCGGGCCCGAGCACACCACACGGGGCCTGGACAGATGAAAGGAGCCGGGCAGACCACAGGGACCCGACCAGAACACAGGGGCCGGGCTAACCACAGAGGGGCCCCAGTCTGGAAAGTATGGCAGCAGACCCGACGAGACCGCACCAGCCTTGTAGATTTTTCGCACCACCAGCAGCCTAAAATTCACACCAAGCATTGGTGAGAAATTTCACTGACCCGGAAATTTCGATGTTTTTACCAGTTTCTCCCTTCTCAGACCTCTGTGGGTGTTTGATTTAAGCTCCCTCGCACCATACAGCAAAAGTGGGCATTTGTTTGCTCCAAAGTTCGAACCACCTGAAGGGTGTCCGCACCACGAGATCTCACCAAAAGTGCCATACTTTGCAGACTGGGAAGGGCCCGGGCAAACCACAGAGGGCCCGCGCAGACAAAAGGGGCCCGAACGGACAAAAGGGGGTCCGCAGAGGCCACACAGAGGCCCGGACAGACCAAAAGGGTTCCGGGAAAACCACAGGAGGCCCGGGCAGACCCCAAGGGGCTCGATCAGAACAAAATGGGCACTAGCAGACAAGGAGTTCGTGCAGACCAAATGGGACCCGGCCAGTCTGCAAAGTATGGCAGCAAGCCAGACGAGTCGCACCACCAGCCTAAAAAAATTCGCACCAATCTGCCATATACCAGGGAGAAAAACGCACACATTCCTACCCACACGATGCAATACTACCTCTCTTATTAGTTAGTTAAGGACTTTTTATAAGGCCCCCTCCTGTGTCTTCCTGACTATTCAGTCATTTTTTTCAGTGTCAATTTCCTCGCACCAGTTTTGCAAATTCACACCAGGCTGATAAAATTCGCACCACTCGCTCCTGTCTCCAAGGGCACTCGCACCGACGAGATCTCGTCGAAAATGCCATACTTCGCACACTGGGGCCCGGGCAGACCACAGGGGCCCAGGATACCACAGGGGCCCGCATGGCAAGCATGGCAGAGGCTGGTTGCAGTTACACGAACCGCATCCATGGCAGGCCCGTCTGCATCCACAGGTTATTAACTACTGGGAGTAGGGACCCGGCTGCAGCCACCAGGGGGCGGGGCGAATGGGGTGGCCACCAGGGGGGGGCGAATGGGGCAGCCACCCCTTAAACCCAAGAGCCTCTGAGGACAAAATACCGCCCCCAAACCCTCCCCTCCCCCGGGATGCGACGATTGGTCGCCCTTTGGGTGAAAAGTGCGCCTTTCGGGTGGCTAAGTGTCACCCTGTCCCCTGAGGCTTTGCCCTTCCCCCTTCCCTTACCCAAATTCTAGATACGTCACTGGCGGCCATAGGGGACAAAAGATTCTCCAAGTCTTGGTATTTAGCCATCAGGGGAGCCGGACAGGGGATCATCACTCATTAGTGATTTAGCCCGACAGAAGCTAATAGCAAACAATCACTTCACTTGCCATTCAACACTGCGCATCGGAGCACGATTTGGATTGACACGAAAAGCCCAAACTTAAAATCCAAATCAGAGGCTAACGAAACTTTTCCAGAGTAGACACAAGCCGATTGAATCATAAGCATGCTAATTTTACTGTTCAAGGCAAACTTTGTGCAAATCATTCGCCTCGGCGAATGCGACAAGATAGCCAGGAGCATCCTTCGCGCTACGCTGACAAGCCCGGGAAATTAAGAGGCTATCATTCGCCGGCGGACGCACATTATTTGACCCAGAGTTGACGACAAGATATGATACACTTTTTGACAGACAAATTTAAGAGACTTAAATTTGTTAAGATGTTCCCTGGCCTCTCCCCTCGAATCCGGAAATTATATATATATATCGAACTGAAGATTATATATTCGGGCACAGCCCTTCATCAGAATCGTGGAGTAAATATTTACTCCACGATTCTGATGAAGGGCTGTGCCCGAATACATAATCTTCAGTGTTTTTTACATTTCCGGATTCGAGGGGAGAGGCCAGGGAACATCTTAACAACTCATCATCATGCTCCTCGCCGCAGCACTTAAAAACTTATCAACGGTTGAATCCAACATTAGACTTAAATTTGTCTGTATTTAAAATTCCACCAGAACAAACAAAGATGGAAAACTTTATGCACATTTATCAATGAAGAAAAGTAGTGCCGGCGGAGAGATGCCAAAATAACAAACATGTCAATTCATTAAACCAGTACTTATCGGAAGGGGCCCGGCTGCGCACGGTGGGGGGCGGGGGTGGTTAACTACGGGGGGTCGTAAGCAAGGCAAGGAGCCCGGCTAGAGCCAGAGGAGGCCTGGGTAGCCCAGAGGGAGCCTGAAAATATAGCACGGGTTCCCGAATACAGCGAAGTGGGAGGAGTGGAATCAGGGGCGGATTCAGGCCGATGGTGGGGGGAGGGGGAAACGGCCCCAAATCGTGAAAAACATAAGGTTTTTGTTTGAAGAAAATCCGTAAAAATCGGTAAAATCGGGGGATTTGGGGAGGGCATCAAATCCACCGATTTTACCTTTACCCCCCTCCCCCTGGATCTGCTAGTGCTGTGGTTCCTTGCAGACCACAGGGACACGGACAAACCATAGGAGCCCGGGCAAATTGCAAGGGGCCGGGCAGACCGCAGGGGGCTGGGTAGACCACAGGGGGTCCGAGCAGACCACAGAAGGCCCGGGCAGACTAAAAGGAGCCCAGACCGCCCACAAGGGGCGCGGGCAGACTACAGGGGCCCGGGCGGACCACACAGGACCCAGGCACACTACAAAAAAACCAGACCACCTACAAAGGCCCCGGGCAGACTAAAAGGGGCCAAGGCAGAATACAAGGAGCCCGGTTGCAGTCACAGAGGAGCCAAAAAGGTCCCGAGACTTCCAGAAATAGGGCACCGGATGCAGTCAAAATGGGCCTGAGAATATCGTTAGGGGCCCGTTTACGGACACAGCGATTATGGGTGGCCCTAAAGGGCACCGCACCTAAGCGAGCATTCCAGGCAAGCATGCCAGGGAGCCCGACCGCAGCCACAGCAAGCCCAGATAGACCACGGGGCCCCGCACTCATGGCAAGGGCCCGTCCGTGGCATTAGAGAACCCGCGCCTCCTGGACCACAGGGAGCCCGGTTGCAGTCACAGGGGCCCGGGTGGATAACAGGGGGCCGGGTGGATCATAGGGGCAGGGGCGCAACTTTATGTTTTCGATTGGGGGGAACCCGGCTCGAAAGGGGGCCCGTACATGATGGGGGCCCGTATTTTTTTAATGAAAATGTGACCGAAAAAAACATATTTTCGACCGTTTGTTGTCGAAACTGACTGCAAAGGTTAAATAACAATTTTTAGCGCGCTATTCGTCACTGTTCCTGATTTGCACTATTTAGCCCAAAAAGTAGTCAGAAGACCCAATCTTTTGAACGAGCTGCCAAACTATGTAAGGATATTGGACAAGTAGGTGTATACTTACCGTCTTTGTCGTCCACGTGGATGCTCTCCTCCGGAGGTAAAACGGGATCAGCCCCGGACGACGCAGGAGGGATGGATGCTGGAGGTTCTTTTAGCAAACGGGATCCGGCTGATGGCCTGGCCGAGGAAGGCAATGATCAGGAAAAGAAGGATTGGAATTACAACCTTACTTTACCGTTTTGCTGGAAACTATACACATTGCACTTTTCCGAGTTAGTTTTAAATTGGGGTTTTAATTTTTGCGGTCGGTGAATGAACGTAGCTTGCAAAGTACCAAAAATAGTAGTGATATGAACTACTTTAAGTGGACGCGTACGTTGCAGGAGATTAAATGCAAATATGATCGGGGTCATTTTATAACAGTTTGCAAAATTAGGAAGACGATTCTAGATTCATAGTTTACCTGAAAAATGTACAAAATTTGGGTAGTTTTGCCAGAGCAGCCCCTCGGTATTGAATGTTCTTTGTTTTACGCTTTTGTGCACCCGACTTATGTTTATACTGTCCAACCATTTTAACATTCACACCTGGAACAAAATCGCATTATCGCGAATAATTTGATACAAATGGAAGGCCGAGATCGAAGTGCGAAATTCCTTTATCAGCGGGGAAATCGAACCTACTGATATTTAGGTTACATGATCAAGACACCTTTTTCTGATCCATTCACCTTGCCAGTTCATGGCATTGTACAACACTGGGTACCGGTCAAGGGGTACTATGAATAGGTGGTACTGCCTATTTCCCTTTACAATCCTCATATAGGATCAGTACGAAAGGAATGGGGGCCTAACATTTTCACGCCCCATCCATTTTCCCCGAATGTTGCATGGGACCGGCCGCACGTTGCCCTGGGAAAACCACAGGGCCCGCAAGCATGGCAGGGGGCCAGTTTCGGCAACACGGAGCAGGGCTACACCAGCTGGGGCACGAAACTGCTAAAAAATAAGGAACTCCTGCAAATTCGCGGCTAACACAACAGCTCCAGTTTCTGCACGATATTCTTAGACCACAAGGGGCCCGGACAGACCACAGAGGGCCTGAGCACACCAAAGGAGCCGGGCAGACCACAGGAACCCAGAAAGCCATAGGACGCTGGTAAACCCAAAAGGGGCCCGAGCAGACCACACACAGCCAGCAATTTGGCTGGACTCTGCCCGATATATGCTGGGCTTTGACTGGGCAGAGCCCGCGTACATGGGCTCAGCCCAGGTCCGGCTCCGCTCCGTCTGGGCAGAGCCCATGGTCAAGCAAGACCGGGCTCTACCGCTCGGGCAAGTTGTCATCCCCCGACCTAATGTCGGGCTCAGCCCGAGTCTATGTGGCTTAGCTATGAGTCTTAGGGCTCGGGCAGAGCCCGACCCAGCCCACTCTGGGCCCGGTCGAAATTGCTGGCTGGACAGCGGGCCCGGGCAGACCACACGGGGCCTGGACAGATGAAAGGACCCGGGCAGACCACAGGGACCCGAGCAGAACACAGGGGCCGGGCTAACCACAGAGGGGCCCCAGTCTGGAAAGTATGGCAGCAGACCTGACGAGTCCGCACCAGCCTTGTAGATTTTTCGCACCACCAGCAGCCTAAAATTCACACCAAGCATTGGTGAGAAATTTCACTGACCCGGAAATTTCGATGTTTTTACCAGTTTCTCCCTTCTCAGATCTCTGTGGGTGTTTGATTTGAGCTCCCTCGCACCATACAGCAAAAGTGGGCACTTGTTTGCTCCAAAGTTCGAACCACCGCACCACGAGATGTCCGCACCACGAGATCTCGCCAAAAGTGCCATACTTTGCAGACTGGGAGGGGCCCGGGCAAACCACAGAGGGCCCGCGCAGACAAAAGGGGCCCCGAACGGACAAAAGGGGGTCCACAGAGGCCACACAGAGGCCCGGACAGGCCAAAAGGGTTCCGGGAAAACCACAGGAGGCCCGGGCAGACCACAAGGGGCTCGATCAGAACAAAATGGGCACTAGCAGACAAGGGGTCCGTGCAGACCAAATGGGACCCAGCCAGTCTGCAAAGTATGGCAGCAGGCCAGACGAGTCGCACCAGCCATCCAAAATTATCGCACCACCAGCCTAAAAATTCTCACCAATCTGCCAGCTACTAGGGAGAAAAACGCACACATTCCTACCCACACGATGCAATACTACCTCTCTTATTAGTTAGTTAAAGACTTTTTATAAGGCCCCCTCCTGTGTCTTCCTAACTATTCAGTCATTATTTTTTTAGTTTTCAGTGTCAACTTCCTCGCACCAGTTTTGCAAATTCGCACCAGGCTGATAAAATTCGCACCACTCGCTCCTGTCTCCAAGGGCACTCGCACCGACGAGATCTCGTCGAAAATGCCATACTTTGCACACTGGGGCCCGGGCAGACCACAGGGGACCGGACAGGCCACAGGGGGCCCGATCAGACCAATAGGGGCCCGGGATACCACAGGGGCCCGCATGGCAAGCATGGCAGAGGCTGGTTGCAGTTACACGAACCGCATCCATGGCAGGCCCGTCTGCATCCACAGGGTATTAACTACTGGGAGTAGGGACCCGGCTGCAGCCACCAGGGGGCGGGGTGAATGGGGTGGCCACCAGGGGAGGGGGCGAGTGGGCAGCCACCCCTTAAACCCAAGAGCCTCTGAGGACGAAATGCCGCCCCCAAACCCTCCCCTCCCCCAGGATGCGACGATTTGTCGCCCTTTGGGTGAAAAGTGCGCCCTTCGGGTGGCTAAGTGCCGCCCTGTCCCCTGAGGCTTTGCCCCTCCCCTCCCCTTACCCAAATTCTAGATCGGCCATAGGGGACACAAAATTCTCCAAGTCTTGGTATTTAGCCATCAGGGGAGCAGGACAGGGGATCATCACTCATTAGGGAATTAGCCCTGACAGCAGCTAATAGCAAACAATCACTTCACTTGCCATTCAGCACCGCGCATCGGAGCACGATTTGGATTGACACGAAAAGCCCAAACGTAAAATCCAAATCAGAGCCTAACGAAACTTTTCCAGAGTAGACACAAGCCGATTGAATCATAAGCATGCCAATTTTACTGTTCAAGGCAAACTTTGTGCAATTCATTCGCCTCGGCGAATGCGACAAGAGAGCCAGGAGCATGCCTTAGCTTCCTTCGCGCTGCGCTGACAAGCCCGGGAAATTAGGAGGCTACCATTCGCCGGCGGACGCTCATTATTTAACCCAGATTTGACGACAAGATTTGATACACTTTTTGACAGACAAATTTAAGAGATTTAAATTTGTCTGTATTTAAAATTGCACTAGAACAAACAAAAATGGAAAACTTCATGCACATTTCTGACAAAATGCCTAGAAATATATCAATGAAGAAAAGTAGTGCCGGCGGAGAGATGCAAAAATAACAAATATATCAATTTATTAAACCAGTACTTATCGAAACGGGCCCGGCTGCGCACGGTGGGGGGTGGTGAACTACAGGGGTCGTAAGCAAGGCAAGGAGCCCGGCTAGAGTCAGAGGAGGTCTGGGTAGCCCAGAGGGAGCCTGAAATTATAGCACGGGTTCCCGGATACAGCGAAGTGGGAGGAGTGGAATCAGGGGCGGATTCAGGCCGATGGTGGGGGAGGGGGGCAACGGGGCCCCAAATCGTGAAAAAAACATATGGTTTTTGTTTGAAGAAAATCCGTAAAAATTGTTAAATCGGGGCATTTGGGGAGGGCATCAAATCCCCCAATTTTACCTTTACCCCCCCCTGGATCCGCTAGTGCTGTGGTTCCTTGCAAACCACAGGGACACGGACAAACCATAGGAGCCCGGGCAAATTGCAAGGGGCCGGGCAGACCGCAGGGGGCTGGGTAGACCACAGGGGGCCCGAGCAGACCACAGAGGGCCCGGGCAGACTAAAAGGAGCCCAGACCGCTCACAAGGGGCGCGGGCAGACCACAGGGGCCCGGGCGGACCACACAGGACCCAGGCACACTACAAAAAGCCCAGACCACCTACAAAGGCCCCGGGCAGACTAAAAGGGGCCAAGGCAGAATACAAGGAGCCCGGTTGCAGTCACAGAGGAGCCAAAAAGGTCCCGAGACTTCCAGAAATAGGGCCCCGGATGCAGTCAAAATGGGCCTGAGAATATCGTTAGGGGCCCGTTTGCGGACACAGCGATTATGGGGGCCCTAAAAGGTACCGCACCCAAGCAAGCATGCCAGGGAGCCCGACCGCAGCCACAGCAAGCCCAGATAGACCACGGGGCCCCGCACTCATGGCAAGGGCCCGTCCGTGGCATTAGAGGACCCGCGCCTCCTGGACCACAGGGAGCCCGGTTGCAGTCACAGGTCCCGGTTGCAGTCACAGGGGGCCCGGGTGGATCACAGGCGCCCGGTTGCGGTGACAGGGGCTCGGGTGGATCACAGAGGGCTCGGTTGCAGTCACAGGAGCTCGGGTGGATAACAGGGGGGCCGGGTGGATTCCAGGGACCCGGTTGCAGTCACAGGTGGCCCGGTTGGACCACAGGGAATCCGTTTGCAGTCACAGGGGGCCTGGGTGGATCTCAGGGGGCCCGGTTGCAGTCAAAGAGGGCCCGTGTGGATCACATGGGGCCCAGGATGGATCACAGGGGGCCCCAGGTGGATTAAAGGGGGCCCGATTGCAGTCTCAGGGGGCCCGGATGGAGCATAGTGGGCCCGGGTGGATCACAAAGGGCCCGGTTGCAGTCATAGGGGGCCCGGTTGCAGTCACATAGTGCCCGGTTGCAGTCATAGGGGGCCCGGTTGCAGTCACATAGTGCATGGTTGCAGTCACAGGGGCCCCGAGTGGATCACAGATGGCCCGGTTGCAGTCACAGGGGACCCAGGTGGATCACAGATGGCCCGGGTGGATCTTAACTGACCTGGTTGTAATCACAGGGGGTCCGGTTGCAGTCACAGAGGGCCCGGGTGAATCACAGGGGGCCCGGTCGCAGTCACAGGGGGCCTGAGTGAATCATAGGGGGCCCGGTTGCAGTCACAGGGGCCCCGGGTGGATCACAGATGGCCCAGTTGCAGTCACAGGGGGCTCGGTTGGATGACAGGGGGCCCGGTTTCAGTCACAGGTGGCCCGGTTGGACCACAGGGAATCCGTTTGCAGTCACAGGGGCCCGGGTGGATCTTAGGGGGCCCGGTTGCAGTCAAAGAGGGCCCGTGTGGATCACAGGGGGCCCAGAATGGATCACATGGGGCCCCGGGTGGATCACAGGGGGCCCCAGGTGGATTACAGGGGGCCAGGGTGGATCAAAGTGGGCCCGGTTGCAGTCACAGAGTGCCTGGTTGCAGTCACAGGGGGGCCCGGTTGCAGTCACAGAGTGCCTGGTTGCACTCACAGGGGCCCGGGTGGATCACAGATGGCCCGGTTGCAGTCACAGGGGGCCCGGGTGTATCGCAGGGGGCCCGGGTGGATCATAGGGGGCCGGTTGTAATTACAGGGGGCCCGGGCGGATCACATGGGGCCCGGTTGTAATCACAGGGGGCCCGGGTGTATCACAGGGGTCCGGGTGGATGATAGGGGGCCCGGTTGTAATCACAGGGAGCCCGGGTGGATTACAGGGGGCCCGGTTGCAGTCACAGGTGGGCCGGGTGGATCACAGATGGCCCGGTTGTAGTGACAGGGAGCTCGGGTGGATGACAGGGGGCCCGGTTGCAGTCACAGGGGCCCGGGTGGATCTCAGGGGGCCCGGTTGCAGTCAAAGAGGGCCCGTGTGGATCACAGGGGGCCCAGAATGGATCACATGGGGCCCCGGGTGGATCACAGGGGGCCCCAGGTGGATTACAGGGGGCCAGGGTGGATCAAAGTGGGCCCGGTTGCAGTCACAGAGTGCCTGGTTGCAGTCACAGGGGGCCGGTTGCAGTCACAGAGTGCCTGGTTGCACTCACAGGGGCCCGGGTGGATCACAGATGGCCCGGTTGCAGTCACAGGGGGCCGGGTGTATCACAGGGGGCCCGGGTGGATCATAGGGGGCCCGGTTGTAATTACAGGGGGCCCGGGCGGATCACATGGGGCCCGGTTGTAGTCACAGGGGGCCCGAGTGGATTACAGGGGACCCGGTTTCAGTCACAGGGGGCCCGGGTGGATCATAGATGGTACGCTTGCAGTCACAGGGGGCCCGGCTGGAGTCACATGGGCCCGGGTGGATCATATGGGGCCCGGTTATAATTACAGGGGGCCCGGGTGGATCACAGAGGGTCCGGTTGCAGTCGCAGGGGACCGGGTGGATCGCAGAGGGCCCGGTTGCAGTCACAGGGGCCCCGGTGGATCACAGTTGGCTCTGTCCTAGTCACAGGAGGCCCGGGTGTATCACAGGGGCCCGGGTGGATGATAGGGGCCCGGTTGTAATCACAGGGGGCCCGGGTGTATCACAGGGGTCCGGGTGGATGATAGGGGGCCCGGTTTTAATCACAGGGAGCCCGGGTGGATTACAGGGGGCCCGGTTGCAGTCACAGGTGGGCCGGGTGGATCACAGATGGCCCGGTTGTAGTGACAGGGAGCTCGGGTGGATGACAGGGGGCCCGGTTGCAGTCACAGGGGCCCGGGTGGATCACAGGGGGCCCGGCTGGATCACAGGGGCCCGGTTGCAGTCACAGGGGTGCGGATGGATCAAAGAGGGGCCCGGTTGCAGTCACAGGGGGCCGGAGAGATTACAGGGGGCCCGGGTGGATTACAGGGAGCCCGGTTGCAGTCCACAGGGGGCCCGGGTGGATCACAGAGGGCCCGGTTGGATGACAGGAGGCCCGAGACTGCCGGAATTAGGGACCCGGCTGCAGTCAAAGTGGGCCTGAAAAAATATCGTTAGGGACCCGGTTGCGAACACTGGGGTTAAAGGTGGCCCACAGGGCACCCGCAAGCATGCCAGGGAGCCTGGCCTCAGCCAAAGCTAGCCCAAGTACACCACTGGGGCCCGGAATCGTGGCAGGGGCCCGGCTCTGTCCGCAGGGGCCCGCAACTTGGGATTGGGGGGGCTCGTCGGGTCATTGGGGGGGCTTCTCCGAGCATTGGGGGCTCGAGCCCCCCAAATATATGGAAACTTGCGCCCCTGCATAGGGGCCCGGTTGTAATTACAGGGGGCCCGGGCCGATCACATGGGGCCCGGTTGCAGTCACAGGGGGCCCGAGTGGATTACAGGGGGCCCGGTTTCAGTCACAGGGGGCCCGGGTGGATCATAGATGGCACGCTTGCAGTCACAGGGGCCCGGGTGGATAACAGGGGGCCGGGTGGATTCCAGGGGCCCGGTTGCAGTCACAGGTGGCCCGGTTGGACCACAGGGAATCCGTTTGCACTCACAGGGGACCCGGGTGGATCTCAGGGGGCCCGGTTGCAGTCAAAGAGGGCCCGTTTGGATCACAGGGGGGCCAGGATAGATCACATGGGGCCCCGGATGGATCACAGGGTGCCCCAGGTGGATTACAGGGGGCCCGGTTGCAGTCACAGGGGGCCCGGTTGCAGTCACATAGTGCATGGCTGCAGTCACAGGGGCCCCGAGTGGATCACAGATGGCCCGGTTGCAGTCGCAGGGGGCCCGAGTGTATCACAGAGGGCCCGATTGCAGTCACAGGGAGCCGGGTGGATTACAGGGGGCCCGGTTGCAGTCATAGGGGCGGATTGCTCACAGAGGGCCCGGTTGCAGTCACAGGGGACCCGAGTGGATCACAGATGGCCCGGGTGGATCTTAACTGGCCTGGTTGTAATCACAGGGGGGTCTGGTTGCAGTCACAGGGGGCCCGGGTGGATCACAGGGGGCCCGGTCGCAGTCACAGGGGGCCTGAGTGAATCATAGGGGGCCCGGTTGCAGTCACAGGGGGCCCAGTTGCGGGTGGATGACAGGGGGCCCGGTTTTCAGTCACAGGTGGCCCGGTTGAACCACAGGGAATCCGTTTGCAGTCACAGGGGGCCCGGGTGGATCTTAGGGGGCCCGGTCGCAGTCACGGGGGGCCTGAGTGAATCATAGGGGGCCCGGTTGCAGTCACAGGTGGCCTGGTTGGATCATAGGGTCCGGTTGTAATTACAGGGGGCCCGGGTGGATCACATGGGGCCCGGTTGCAGTCACAGGGGGCCTGGGTGGATCATAGGGGGCCCGGTTGCAGTCACAGGGGCCCCGGGTGGATCACAGATAGCCCAGTTGCAGTCACAAGGGGCCCGGGTGGATGACAGGGGGCCCGGTTTCAGTCACAGGAGGCCCGGGTGGATCATAAATGGCCCGGTTGCAGTCACAGGGGGCCCGGATGGAGTCACAGGGGGGCCCGGGTGAATCATAGGGGCCCGATTGTAATTAAAGGGGGCCCGGGTTGATCACAGATGGCCCGATCCCAGTCACAGGGGTCCGGGTGGATGATAGGGGGCCCGGTTGTAATCACAGGGGCCCGGGTGTATCACAGGGGCCCGGTTGCAGTCACAGGTGGGCCGGGTGGATCACAGATGGCCCGGTTGCAGTCACAGGGAGCCCGGGTGGATGACAGGGGGCCCGGTTGCAGTCACAGGGGCCCGGGTGGATCACAGGGGCCCGGTTGCAGTCACAGGGGTGCGGGTGGATCAAAGAGGGGCCCGGTTGCAGTCACAGGGGGCTGGATAGATCACAGGGGGCCCGGCTGCAGTCACAGGGGGCCCGGGTGGATTACAGGGGGCCCGGTTGCAGTCCACAGGGGGCCCGGTGGATCACAGAGGGCCCGGTTGGATGACAGGAGACCCGAGACTGCCGGAATTAGGGACCCGGCTGCAGTCAAAGTGGGCCTGAAAAATGTCGTTAGGGGCCGGTTGCTGACACCGAGGTTAAGGGTGGCCCACAGGGCACCCGCAAGCATGGGAGGGAGCCTGGCCTCAGCCAAAGCTAGTCCAAGTAGACCACTGGGGCCCGGAATCGTGGCAGGGGCCCGGCTCTGTCCGCAGGGGCCCGCAACTTGGGATTGGGGGGCTCGTCGGGTCATTGGGGGGGCTTCTCCGAGCATTGGGGGGGCTCGAGCCCCCCAAATATATGGAAACTTGCGCCCCTGGGGGCATCAGTGCGTACTCCAGCCTCCTCTCTTGCGTACTCTTGCTGACCCACTCCGGCAAGAGTGCGCACGTGACTTTTTATTTTTGATGGGCTCGTGGCAAGTTACTTTCAGAGACATCGAGTTTAAACATGGACCATACACAGACAATTCTTCAGGCTAAATAACCACATAAAAATTTTAGTTGTTAGACTTATAGGAGAAAAGTGAGAGCCTTTAGAAAGTTAGGTGCGTACTCTTGCACGGACTTCCCCTCCCTGGAAGCCTGCTCTCTATTCAGAAATTCCTGTTTTGTTTTTTTCCAGAAGACATTATGAGTACTCAGACCTTGTATATGCTTTTGTGAAAGACAGGAGTTAAAAGTGCCAGATAAACAGGAGTGCCTTTTCAACTGATAAAATGTCCCCCCCTATTACGCCAGTGAACTCGGACCAAACCCCGCCTGAACCCCAGTAGATGATGCAGTGGCAGTGGAGGGTCAGAATTTCAGGCGGTTGGGGAGGGGGAAGCAGGCTGGACATTTCAGCCCCTTTCTTTTTAGACAATGTCATAGGGTTAGTGTTAAAATTCCTCCGGGAGGGGGGGCAGTTTTCCTCCTTTTCGCCCTTCCAATGGCAGTGCCCCTGCCCCGCCCACCCCCAGCGTGATATGAGATCCATTGATTAAAAAGACTGCTGACGGGGGAAGGACATGGCACGTGCAAACTACAGCAGTGATTAACAAAAACACTACTTACATTATTACTCTACGAAAGATGAATTTAAGCGGACTCCGGGGAGAGGATACTCATTGGTCCTTTTCAATTTTTTTTGTAATTTCTTGCTGATCTTTGATTATCTAATTTATGGTCGGAGTTTCATTTACCTTTGGATGGAAAATAACTTTTCACACAGTTTCATGCCTTCATGGCAGAGAAGCTTTCCTTGTATCCAGAAGATTTATAGCCTCAATGCATGAAAAGTTCCGGAAAATTGTGTACTCCCTGATCACTTGTCTACTCCTCAGCTGGGCATCTCTCCACTCTTCCCCAATATCCCATATCTGCTCTCCAGGGACGGGTCTAGATGGAAGGTCTGGGTAGATAGCAGCAGGGCTAAAAACCGTGAAAACCTGGTGTTTTGAAGGTAATAAAAATAGGGGGCCGAGGAAAAATATCTTCTTCTTGATCCGCCAGCGATGCCCTTTGCCGGTAGTATTGGTGAAAACGACGAAACTGTAAAAATCAGAATAGAATCTGCTTTAGAAAGCATTATATTTTTACGTCGAGCATATCTGAAATCACCGTTGATTGGAGGCTAGGTATGTGCCGCTGAGTTGGGTTTATTCATTAAATTCAAATTATTTGTCCAAACATTGGAGAATAAATTAATAACAATCACAAAATAGTGCGTATATATAATACGTTCTATGACGAATGACGTTTACGCCCACGGCCATAGTTTTTTGTTAATTTACTTACCAGATTCCACGACGTACCGTTGCTAGTATCGACCAGGTCTGCATTGCAACAGACTCACCATAAATTCTGAAATCTGAGCCGTGCCATCATAAAATTGATCAGAGTTCATGCAATGGCGTGATTTCAGAGACAAAGTCAGCACCCAAATTCAATCAAATTATCAATTGTGTAATGACTCCCATTCCTCCGTATAAAAATCATAAATGTGGGTAAATAAATGCTTGCTGAGCTCAGTATCAGTGGACCAGTGATGTGGATCCCCCTGGTATTAAATCCTGATAATTATGATAACTACTGATATATTTGCTGGGTAGGGGGAAAGGCAATGACTCCCAAACAACTGTAAGTAACCATTTAGTCCTCGACAGAGCTCCCTGGTAAAAACAGAGACAATATCTATATTTCTGATATTACTAATGTCTAGCCTCGTATATAAAATTGTCACTATGTTTTCTGTTTAGGCGGTCCGGTCTCCGTACATTCGAACATCGTCGCAAACCCACAGAGTGCGCACGGAACATCGCTCCACAGCCCGTTGCACTGGAAACCGCTCCTCACATGGTGGCTGGAGGAGAAGGTGCTGGAAGTTTCCCATCTTTCGATGGTGCGAGTACGTTACCCTCTCTCTCCCATTGCCGTGTTAACTGCAGGTAGTGAGCACCACGATTTTCACATTCACTTCTCTGAACCGTGCTCAAAGTGCTGTACAAAATACGGATAATGTATCCAACGGCGCTGAGGCGTCTTCAACAATGCACTCATAATGTACCTGTGAAGGTGCATCGGTTATAACATTCATGTTCTCTTCGCACGGACAGTGTAGGACACACAGCGGCCTATACAGGCCGCTGTAGCAGCGCTGCAACTAGCTTCACGAACTATTGGATCGCGTCACGTCTGATGGCAGAGAAATAGCACACTGTGAGCTACGGCATGGCTAACTGGGAGAGCTTTTAAGGAGTTCGGCAGGTTCACAAGGAGGATTGGTACAATGCACCAGAAATATCATAGCACCATTTGTATGGCGTTAAGCTTGCTGTATAGAAGTACCTGTGTAAGGAAAGTGCTGGGTATGATACTGTCCTCTAGTGTGCTTGAACCTTTGATAAAGCACTGAGAAGTGTCAGAAATTCAGCACCAAGGGAGTTCATACGGGAGAAAATTGCTGTCAATTCAATAAAATCAAAATTACATTCAAATATTTCCTCCTTTGGTTTGAGATTGAGCTCAAAAGGGTGATTTTGTATTGAGACGCAATCTCGAATTTTTTCATCTCCATATTTCCTATTTCCAGTATCAATGTAATCACTATATCATTACCGTACCAGCTCCAACCAGTACATCATGAGCGTGTATTCCCTGGGGCTATCCAAGCAATAGCGCACATGCATGCAACCCACAGCCACACATAATAAAGCACGGCAGCCTACGGGGAAGCCTCGTACCAGCTTAGTATATTGCACCAGTGGAGCGGTTGCCAATATTCGGCGCAGTGTAGATGCTATCAATCACCAGTTTACTTTTGCCTCACAGGCAGCCGGAGCATTTGGTGCGTTTCATAAAATCACGCGACAGTTTAATATAGATTGGCTACTTGCAGAAACATAGCTGCCATAACGTAGTTTATTTACGAAAATTAATAAGTTGGTAGATTTCGCGGTGCTGAGCCGAGAAGCATGGTTATAGGTTGATAAGATGTTTAATGGCCTGCCCCCTCGAATCCTTGGTGCAAAATAGAGCTAATACACTGGTATTATATTTCGGGCACAGCCCTTCATCAGAATCCTCATAATACCTTAGGTAAAACACCATTTATTGGTCACATTGTAGCACGATTTTCAAAACGCATTCGAGGTCTTGCTACATAATAACCAGTATTTTGTATTTTACCTATTAAACTATAAGGGTTCTGATAAAGGGCTGTGCCCGGATGTATGATATCAGTGTATTAGCTCCATTTTGCATCCAGGATCCGAGGAGGCAGGTCATTAACAAGCGCATTGGGGAGGGGGCTGGTATCAACGCGCAATGGAAGGGATCCTAAATTACCTCCTTGAGATCTCAAAACAAAGAAAGTTAGAAAAACGCGCATTTGGGGGTGTGTGGGGGGCGACGGTGATCTATATCATAGCCATTTTTCATTGACCTAGGTTAGTATCCTTAAGGTCAAGGAGGTCGTAAAGATCAGATCTGGGCCGTGCTGGAGCCCTATTGGGAAATGTGATTACGCTAAAACAGCCGGAAATATACTGAAAGTGGGCTAGGGTCAACGAAAGAGGTCCCAAAAATTCCCTCTGAATGTTTGAGGTCAAGGTTGTTTAAGGGTTCTGACCTATGCCCAATAATGTACAGTATAACTGGCATTATAGCGGCTTTTGGGCGGGAAATGAGGGTTTGACATTAAAAAGACGTTTGATCTGGATCTGTGACTTTGACCTTGACAGCGAGTGACCTCAACTATGAAGTCATACTGAGGAATGAAATCTGACCGAAAAACTGAGGTCAATGACCCTAACCTAGGATCTTTGACCTTGACTTCTTGTGGGCTGACCTTGACATATAATTCTGCTCATATGTCGGTATAAATATCGGTATAAATTTGAAAGCTTATAAGTAATAAAAAATAAAGAAATAATGGACCGATATCCAAAGTCGTTTTCACAAATCGACGCGCTCCTTAATGCTCTCAAATGTTCCTGAGTGGCGTTTCCCGGCTGTGAATGATTCTCCGGACACCTTGGAAAAATAGGTGGGGGCACTTTAGGAGTCTCCACTGCGGTTGTTAAACATTTTATCAGCTGAAAATTAATAAGGCTGAATTTTTTGAATAGTTAGGCCAGACACACAGATCAAATGCACGTCAAAAAAGAAAATAGATTGATTAGCCCTTGGCTAAATGTTGGCTAAATGGGGATCTGAGAAAAGCGTGCAACAAATAAGCGCAGAACAACTGTCTTGGTCAGTATTTTGATGTATGGAGAGGCCGGAAAGTATGATATAGAAATCAATATGTTGCCCTGTCTTATTCATTTAAGGGTAAATAAATTCCTTCCTTCAAATGTCACATGCTACTTTAACGGTACTTACTTTAAGCATGGTCCTAGTAACTTTTCTGGCCTCCATATTTACATTCAAGCTCTCGTTCAGGTTTGGATCAGCAAAAGGCTACGATAAAATTTCCTAGTCCCGAAAAAATGTTTTCAAATTTTGGTAACAAGAAAGCGAACACTAGTATTTTCCCGTGAATAGGCAAAGTTCAAGCTAAGCCAAATACTACCAATTTTACATCCTTTCCAACGGTGGCCTAAATGACCCCCATGACATCTTTGGAATGGGTGGGATGTAATTACTCGGTAAAGACTTTCAAAAGCCATATTATGAATCATCTTCAAATATTTGTATATGTAATATCAACTGATATTGCAGTATCTTAATGAAAAGAAAGCCATTAGAATATGCTCTCATGGCATGCCAGCCCTGCCCTAATTCAAAAGGTGGTGATTCTGCCTTGGATTCTGTCTATGTATAAATCATGCTGAAGGAATGGAACTGTAGAAGTGTAGCATGCCCTTAAAAATTGTTAAGACCTCAAAAGTTGATATATTTAGCCATGCCGAACCGAGGAGAATGATTATTAGTTGATATAATGTTCAATGGTCTGCCTCCTCCAATTCTGGACGCCAAATGGAGCAAGTGTACTATGGCTATAAATTCTGCAACAGCCCATCATCAAAATCCTCATAATTCAATAGGTGAAAATATAAATTATTGGTCCTAGTGTGAGCTGAGGCCTTGAACCATCCCAGTCTCATATCATTCAAGGTCGTAGCTCACAACTTGACCAATAACTTATGATATCACCCATTGCATTATGATTATTCTGATGGAGGGCTGTGGCCGAATATACCACTGTGTAATTACTCGATTTTTGTCGCAAGGATTCGAAGAGACAGGCCATTAAACATCTTATCAATTTTTTAAGGTTCGTACGTGTACTATCCCCCGGTGTTTGACTTAAATTGTATTCTCACGCTGATAAAGTAATACGAAACGCTTGTGTGAGAGCAAACGAAAATCAATGCTATTTTCAATGCTATCTGCTATCAATGCTATCTTCAACCTTTCAAAATGATAAAAACCATTGGTATGTTTTCGCGTTACTTAACGAAACTAAATGAATCTCAGTTTCAGCAGGTAAGAGAAATGGCAGGGTGTTAGAATGAATGAGAAAGAAGTGATTTATGAGGTTAAATTCTAGACAAATAAATGTCTGTGTCGTAAAGCGCATACAATATTTTGTCTGGAAAACAGCTCCACGACGACGAACACAATCAGCAGTGACGTCCAAAACCACCACCGGTACATATGCATAATGAGCCAGGGCTTATTGAGACAAAAAAGATAAGGCTCTCTCAAAAGACCTTAAAATGTAGGTTAGCTGGGGGATGCTATTTTTAACGAAGGCGAGAAACGCCGTTTGCAAGAGATGTCAGGTATCACCCATCAACGATTTTACCAAGGAGGTCACTGTTTACATCAGGTACCAGTACCAATGTAACGTAATGTGAACACTGGTTCAGATACATTCATCTATGATTTATTACATTCACCATATGGATCATGCTTATCTTACACATGGGCCAACTAGGTCACCAAAGGCAAATTTATGGGCCACGAAGTTAAACATAAAAATATCCAACGTTCCACCGTCACACCGCTGTAATGCCTAGCTCACACCATTCATTATACGTTCTATATTGTTTAACGTACAGACAAGATAATGAGAGGTGGACCCTCGAGGGTTGGGGCATTATAACAAATTCGGCTCTCTTAATCGGTGAAAAACAGTAAGTATTTTTGCATATCCTCCTTTTCCCTGTGTTTACTACCTCTCCTGTGACAAACCGTGACAAATGAGCACGCCATTTACTCGCGTGTACTCTCACCGAAGACGCCTGCGAGTCGACGGGATCGGCGCGGCGATCTCTGTTACTTTCATCCAAGCACAAACCGCGCGGCTATGACCGGATACTTTTACCAATAAACTGACGCGTGACGTGGCTGATTGCTGGGAGATAACAGCTCGGAGTGCTTCGGTTGCAGCTTACACGTCCATAAATCTGTCCAAGACTGTTTATGGTCGGCTGTGGAGCAGATCGTACCCAGCACCACCGGGCTTTCTTCGGCTGGTTTCACGTCCACGTGCTGCGGGCGGATACAAATCATCTCGGAGTCTACAATTCTATCAGCAGAGGGTAGTGTGCATTCTACGACGCCTGCAGGGCGGTCGCAGTGGATGTGAGAGCTATGGTGGTCGGGATGAGACTGTGCCTGATGATTACGGCTCGAGTTATGTGCAGGAGCTTAGAAGTTCGAATGACTGGTACTCTGCATCATACGGAAGCACGCGCAGGTCACCAACCTCAGAAATGTCCGTATATGTAATAGTGTCAGAATATAGAGATGGCTGAACGAAACAGCTTTGAACAGTTCATATATATCTTATTCTTAAGCATATGGGGATCTACAATAAATTGTCATATTTGTCCTATATCGGATAGCCTTACTGTCCTACATTAGGAAGATACCAATGTCTTATTCGTTTTTGTAAGGCAATGCTCAATACTTTCCTGCTGTTCATATTAGCAAAGCCAAGACAAATTCCAGTTTAGTTGGGGAGGATCTTGGGTGAGCAAAATTGGAATAATTTCAATGTTATATTGATACTCATTGAGGTGCGAATAAGTCCTTCAACGTAGCAAGGTGGCACACTTTTTGTACTTAACCTGCTCAATATTCGCAGTTACGATAGCTATTTTATTTAGCGTTAAACTCAACAAGTATTTTTCATATCTCTGGGGAAATTAAATGATTTTTCGGAACTCCTCTTCCTACTAGCTCCATTGTGTTCAAATACAGAAGCTTATGTAATGGATTTATCCCGGCTCGTAGAACTAAATCCTGGACTAGACTCGCGATAAACCTGGCACGATCCAGTTTATTCACACCATCCAGTGCCTCTTTCCTTGGAGCGCAAAATGCCATCTCTAATAAACCATTCAAGTTAAGTGAAGCTCTACACATGCCAGCTCGTTCGTTAGCAGCCGGCTGGTGCTTTCTCCGCCGACGGTGGCAGACTTTCCACCTGGGCCATCGTCACGGTCCGCCGCAGTCAGCTGTAGCGGCGTTTGTTTTGTCTCCTGGTCAGTCAGAGGCCGCGACCGCCACCACATAAGAGACACCGCCCTATTTACCGGGGCACAACACTGCGTGTCACACTGCCAGCGCCTCCGGGCGGCCGGGGGGAGGGGGCGTCGTGTGACCGCGCGCGTCAGTCTGCGGAGTGTCAGCGCCGCCGCCTGACCCCCGACTATTTATCCCACACCAGGCCGCGACACAAAGACAGAGCAGAGAAGACTGGACAGCCCAGAGGCGGTGCCAGCGGGGTTATTAGTGTTTCAGTGGTGTGTAGCTCAGTTCAGCAGCTGGAGACCCAGTTATGAATGGTGAATTGTTATTATGTCAACAGGACACAGAACCTTTACACAATGAGATCATTCTGGAGTGTTTAAGATTGCCAATTTAATGTTTGATTACATCTCGCTATGAGGTAGTAATGGATGATCTACCGGGGAAGGAAAAAGGACAAAGTTTTCAATGTTTTTCGGACAGATCTTCACGCCCACTTTTTACCCTTGTAAAAGATAGGTGGGAAAAACGAGATAAATGTCCTCGCGATCGACAGGCAGCCAACCGGCAAGCTTCCTCCCAGCCAATAAAAAGTCCAGTGCTACAATAATGAAGATCGACATTGGCATCCAGAGACTATAGCTTGGTATCAAAATGTGCAAGTTTGTCTGCATTCTCTAAATGGTCAGGCACGATGGTTCACACATTCTTGCAATGAGTTGGTGGTGAGACACGGTTCACAAAGCACGAGCTCATTGTGCCTTTTGAGGCAGCGGCATTACACACTCCGCCACAAAGGGGCATTAAGGAAGCAGACATGGTCGTATCTGGCATGCTGCAAGATCCTGGACACTAAAATAGACACAAAGTAGACGATAAAGTAGGCCTTAGACACTAAATCCAGCCGCAAGCTACGACTCACTGCCCAAGCACAAATACAACACATATCGACAGAGGAGACAGTCGAATTGCAAATAGCATCGTCCGGTCAGCCATAAACACCTATGGTCAGTGCACGGTAGCCAGTTGGCGGGGCCTGGCCGGACCTCAGGTCCGCCATCTCCACCAGCTGACAGCCCGTCTGATCCAGCTGATGGGCTGTCTGTCGCCGGCAACCCGCAACGCCGCTCACGGAACAGCAGCGCAGACAGAGGCTGACAACCCGCAACGCCGCTCACGGACAGCAGCGCAAACAGGGGCCGGCAACCCGCAACACCGCTCACGGACAGCGGCGAAGACAGGGGCCGGCAACCCGTAACGCCGCTCACGGACAGCGGCGAAGACAGGGGCCGGCAACCCGCAACGCCGCTCACGGACAGCAGCGCAAACAGGGGCCGGCAACCCGCAACACCGCTCACGGACAGCGGCGAAGACAGGGGCCGGCAACCCGCAACGCCGCTCACGGACAGCAGCGCAGACAGGGGCCGGCAACCCGCAACACCGCTCACGGACAGCAGCGCAGACAGGGCCCGGCAAGCTGCACACATACGAATTCCACTGAAAGACCCGGCAATGCCTCCACCGAACACCTCTGAGCAGAAAGTTCCGGCAATTCCCTCACAGATGGCATCGGCAAAAAGCCTGGAAATGCACCCACAGAGAGCCTGGGCAGAGCAGAACGTGCCAGCAACCCGCTCACAAACAGCGGCCGACAGCCACTGTCTGCCTCAGCGTTCCGTGCCCTGTGCCCTGGCACAGCCCTGTCGTTGGGTCCCCGTCGCGAACGGACGTTCTGACCTGGCACAGCACTGATAGAAACCTTCATTTCTGAAGCTTTTTCAAAGCAATGAAACAGGCACTAACCTATGAAGTGCACGGTATATCTTAAGTAAAACAAAAAAGTTTGGTCTTACAGGCCGATGTTTTGGCCAGAAGCTGGCTTTATTTCTAGTGAATAGATAATATTTTGAACTTGTGTAGATTAGGAAGCTATTACCTATACGAGAGCAGCACCACATCATACTGCATCTTGGGATTCATAAGCCAACTGGGAGCGGTAGCTTCATGGGAGAACTTGCAACTTTCTCCAGAATCAAATCGAAAGTACTTTGTAGAAATTTTGATTGGGTCTTTGGTTTCACAGGATCGTAGACCACATAATAAAAATGTAAATCCCAAATTTCAAAGATCACGCATACCTCCTCCTGAAAAGCAAAACAAAACTTCAGTCAGAACCGAGCCCAGAAGGTGCCGTTCTGCCTCTGGCATTGGTAACGTCTCCATCCCGCCGTGCTCGACCGGCCCTCCCCGCCGGCCGGCAGCGTGTCATTACATTCTTTCTGGGCTGACAAGTGCCAGTTACTGACGGCTGTGAGCGGCTGTTAGGAGGTGTTTGGCCTGTTTGCTCGGCTCACACTGTGTCCAGCACCGTCATCCCGCTGGGCTGGCCGGCTGTTTGTGAGGCGGTGAACCAGCGCTCTGCCATCAGGGCCGACTCCTCCTCCGCGAGACACGCCAGCCTCGTCGACACCAGTGCCGCGCCTCCTCCGCGGGACACGCCAGCGCCGCCGACACCAGCGCCGCGCCTCCTCCGCGGGACACGCCAGCGCCGCCGACACCAGCTCCGCGCGGAATCCGCGTCGTCCGAGATGCCGGTACAAATTATGATCGCCCAACTGATGCTGTGGGAGCCGAGCCTCGTCGAGCCACGCCGCGTTAGCCTGAAAGCGAGCTCTCTCAATAGGCCGGACTCTGAGCAGGCGATCGGACATGGCAGATGAAATACGGGACACGCGGCTAGAGCGTTGACAAAGGAGGCTGAGACGGGGTAGATAGGGAGCAGCCTCACTCGTGATCTGACGCGGCACGAGACCTGCTGGGACGCGACACAGGTCAGCAGGGGTCAGCCAGAGAAACGTCAGGTCGGTCAACGCGGGTCACCGGTGCCATCCCGTGACACTAGGCGACGGCAAAGGCAGCAGAGGTGACGGTGGGTCACCCGGTCCTGACAGCATGGACCAAATCTCGGCACGGGCGAAGCAAGATTGGGGGTTACCGTGAAATGAGAGTACTTAGACTGATAGAAGGGTATGTCATGGTATGGGTCATTTCAGTGCCGGATTTTAGTTTCTTGCAGACAATAGACGAGGTTTGATCATGGTTTCTATCACAGCAGCAGTAACCGTGTGAATGGCTCTGAATATCCCATGGGTTGCGGAAAACTGATAAATGATTTCGTGTGAATGTAATTACCTGGGTTAACGGTGGACAAGCTGGCATGGGTGCCGAAAGCGGGGGAGACGGGGGACGTGCACCCCCTGTTGGCCAACCAGGGGGGACGTACCCCAACATTTTTTAGTCCATCGTCATGAATTATGTAATAAATATGCTTAAAATTCGCCTTCCCCGGTCAGCACAAGCCCGGGTCCGTCCCCCCTGTAAAAATTCCGTGGCGGCGCCCCTGCAAGCTGGTGAGGTGGTACGGCATCTCCAAATCGCACCCTGTTGGTAGGAATGGTGGAGACCAAATCGTGCTTTATTCAGGGGACTCAACATGACTCGAACCCGAAACATCTACCTCAGAAAGCGGGCACATATCAACACCGAGCCAACCGTACTCATGCGCTTTCGAGTCAAAGAGGCACGCTCACTTGCAAGTACAGATCCTAATTCGATACAGTGGCGTTCTACGAACCCCACGAGTTAAGACACCACTTGTTGTAGACAGAAAATACATATTTATTGGCCGTCAGCCGGAATGGAGAAGCTCATCGATCCAATCGGCCTTGGAGTGCCGCCGGGGTGGCACGCTTAGATAGAAACACCTGCATTCCGATGGCTGACATACTGTTTACGGACCGGGTAACGTTTAAATAAGCCGGCGACAGGCTGAGATGATATCGGTCCGCCGGGCTACAGGCCGCAGTGCCGTGCACATGTAAATGGATCCATGAATGCTGCCACCGTTCGGCCGGGGGCGGACCAGAACCATGGAGATCGCATGCACGTGACACCGCGCCGCGTCTGTCTGGGTCGGACACTGCGGTGGGTATTGGGCTGGAGATTACCCTACGCGCTACACCCTACCGGATTGCAGCGTCTGGAAGGACTGGCCTCTGAAGACATGCAGACCCTAGAAGACAGCTAGCTGCTGGCAGATCAGTGGTGATAGTTGCTCACGGCAAAAAACAATGTAGCAAGTGCCAGATCACTAGACGTAATTTTATGTCTTGGGCCTCGTTGATAGACCTTTAACTGGTGGATGTAGGCTGGCCGATTCAACCATTTAATTTAAGTGGTCTTCAAGACATAAAGCGCACTTGACATGGTGAAATTCGACCGGAACCTGAACGAGCGGTAGAGCACCATTCAAGCGTTCATCCATCACAGATTGACACCCGCTCCAGTGGGCCTCTGAGCTTCTCCCCAGTCCAGTAGGGGAAGTCCAAACACTTGCTGGATCTCGGTTCCATTCCGAGATAGCAAAAAAACGCAAAATCTGGTCAATAGCCCAGAAGAAATAATGAAGAAACTATATTGGTCACTTTTTGGCTCAAGAAGTATAGCTTAAAGAAGGTGACAAGTTAGAAAAGGGTTTCTTGGCTCTAGCCTCTGGCTGGGTTGAGTTAGATTAACTTTTTAGGCGCCATTCGCTTTCTCTCGTTACGGCAAATCGAATAATGTATATAACCATTAGGGTGTTTCAGCCCACTATAGTAAAATTTTGTTTGTTTGGAACGAAGTCATGTCGACTTTCCCCCAGCTCTATACGTAAAACTGAATCGATTGACACCCTTAAAAGCAAAATAAAAGGACATTTAGAGGTCGCGCACTTTTATCACCAAAAACCATTACACTTGAAATAGGCGCATTCTTTCTTGGTGCGCTTGGGTAGAGCCCTCCGATGGAGTTCCACCACCCGGAGCAGGTACTGCTTCTGCTTCTCGTCCTTGACGAATCCGTTGAACCATAAGTGTCGCCACCGGCAAAAAAGTGGGGGGGCCAGCCAAACTTCAACATGATGCTGACAAAAAACTTTCATCATCAGGACCAAAAACTGTTCGAATTTGGGCTCCTCGTTGCCCTCCGCAGCGGCTGGATATAAGAATGTCCGGCTTTCTCTCATTTTGACTGAGATCAGGAAATTTTTGGCCAAAAAGTGGGGGGCCAGGCCCCCCTGGCCCCCCTTTTCCGACGCGTATGCGTTGAACCTCTTGATGAGGGCGATCTCCCTTTCCCGCTGTTTTTGTCTTGAGTCAAAAGTTAAAGTCGTTGTGGCGTCCCATTTGATATAATGATCCTTCCCATATGTAGAAGGAGCATCGCAACAGGTTCGACGCATATATTCTAAATTCAACGTAAGAAGTAACATATTTTAAGCCACATCAAACGATCAAACGATTACTGGTCAAACCAAAGGACAGGATAGACAACCGGAAAAACCAGGCCCAGTATACAAGATGGAATGTAATGACTGTCCAAGAATATGCATTGGAGAAAGCAAAAGAATGATGGAAGTCCGACAAGACGAACACCGAAAATCTCGAAAAAAACTAATCCCAGGGTCAATTGACGAGAGAGCAGCGGAGGCCACTGCGGAACATTCATTCAAGAAGGATCATTATCTCAAATGGGACGCCACAACGACTTTAGCTTTCGACTCAAGACAAAAACAGCGGGAAATAAAAGAGGCAATTTACATCCAAACCACCACGGAACCAAAAATGAATAGAAATATCGGCAAAGTTACCATCTTCTCTGGATTTTTGAGCCTCTTAAAACGCCAGTCAAACAAGAGATTGAATTGAAAAATAACACGTGTTTACAGCTAATAATTCTACAATGTTTCGTCATGTTCATAGCTAAGATTGTTCTTTCAAAGTGTACCATGTCTTCGTGTTTTTCGCTTAGTTAGGTTCATGTCTTAGTGTTATCTTCATCTCCCTTGAAAACGGGGGCGGGATGCTCCCGAAATCGGTTGGGTTTTATACTCAGGCTAGTCATTGTGCAGTATTAAATGTTTAACTTAATTTAAAAAATATGTCAGATGTGAAATAAAAAACCAAGCAAAAGAAAACCAGCGCCAGTATTAGTGTGGAAATGTGTACATTCATAGGCGTAGGAACATGGTGGGCAGGGGGTCATGCCCCCAATATTCTTGATTTACTTTAACCCTTAACCCTATGGCGTTGACTGGAAAGAAATGACTTCCAAATGCACCTTGGCCTCCCCAATATTCTGGACGCTCCTACGCTTATGTGTACATTTGAATACATTTGAAAAAAGCTGCAAAAGTGCGCGACCTCTAAATATCATCGAAATACATGGAAATTTCGCACAAAAGTTTGTAAGCAGATGATGTTTGAGGGGAACATCGATATGCGTCGAAATATTGCATTTTGGAACAATGAAACACCCTAATAACCATACTAGGTCAACAATAAAAATGACCTGACCTGAGGTAAGGTCTTGAACTACGGTCAGGTCCTGAGTTAACTCAGACAATATGCATATCAATTGACCTGCAATGATAATCATAACACAATTGTATCAAAATAAAGGGTATTTCACCACTTCCTACGAAGCTATTGACACAAGTCTGAGATAACTCAAACTTAAAACTTTCGGAAAAGTTTTTGAATCGATTAAGAATAAGGTGTGCCAAGTAAATAGGCGCTGCCGACGGAGAAACCCGAGGAGGGGTGTTCAAACACTTCCCTTCCTCCCACTGGGGCGAGGGTTAAGAGCTAGAATCTTGGTTTGATAAATTATTTAAGCCCTTTATCACTCCGTGGAAAGGTGGAATAGAAATTCCTTACAGCTATAATCATAAACGGGGAAACGGGGAGGGTCAAGGGAATCTGGGCACAGTACCTGCTTTATATGAGAAATGTTGGTGCTACCACAGGGGTGTTGACTGGAAAGGAATGAACAGGACAGCCGGCGGTGGGAACATCGGCCGTTCAACCCCACTCCCCCACCCCTCAAAATATTGATCTTCCATCGCTATCAGAACTTGCAGCAAAACTGCTGATTGTGAAAATGGATCATCTGCCTTTCGTGTCCTGTATCTTATGCATCGCTTTTTCGGTTTCTTCCCTGACTGTTCCTAATATCTCACAGAGTGACCGTTGGCTCATATTTTTCTGCATTGTTACAGAGTAGGTATACGAATGCATCTGTAACATCTGACTGGTAACCGAGTACTCCGGTTGGATACTAAATACACAACGGTTAAAAAAACGTAACTTTAGCAGCACTGCATCTATTCCATTGGCGATCGCACCTTGCATAAACATTAGTTCCAAACCACTCGATTCATCGATAATTGTCATGATTTGGGTCGGGCATCATCTTTCTTCCAGCATCGAAAAACTGGTCCGCAGTGACCCTGCCTCCCCGTTGGCGCCGTAGGATCTGGAGCAGGCAGGCCTGCCTGGTCTGGCTGTTCGACAGCTGATTTCGCCAGGCGCGCCGGCGCGCTGTCCGCCGCGCCTACGCCTGCCAATCACCAACCACCACCGGCGCCGCGGGACGCCCGCCGTAAGTGATAGGTATTTATTTTTATGGCATATTAATCGGGTCATGTGAATAAGGTGCGGGCGCGCGTCGGTGCGGCGCGGCCGAGGTGGGGACGGGCGGAAAACGCGGCGGACGGCTCATTTAGTGGCGGTGACTGAGACGGACGGGCCCAATCAGCACCAGCGGCCCCGGCCGTGAGACGCGCAGCAGGACCGGCAGTGGGTGGATTGACAGGCCTGAAGGGGGTGAAGAGAACTTCTCAGAAATGGCAGGCTGGTCTTCACTCTCGGTTTCAAAAAAGGTATAGAAACTGGTTTGAAGTACTGTATACGGCATCGGAAATGCTGTATGATCCTCATATACATATACACGAAAGGTGACAGCACAAGGGATATGCTACGGCCACTTACGTGCATTCATGCATACAATTTCGTCTATCCTTATTCACATACCTCTCTCGCATGAACCATTGACCGCCCTTCTGAGCAGTCCTTCATGGTTCTCGGAAGACCTCGGCAATACTTGCAGCGCCGCTTCTGTCTCAGTCTGGGCTGTGAGTCTCCTTGTGAGTCGCTACTATCTACTATCTACTATCTAGGTTGCAGGTTACTCTATGAAGCGGTGTTGCGGGTGGTACCTCTATCTGGGTTGTGGATTGCCTCTGTGAGTCGTTGCTGCGGGTGTTTGTCTGGGCTGTGAGTTGACCTATGAGACGGTGCTACGCTCTCTCTCTCTCTCCTCTCTCTCTCTCTCTCTCTCTCTCTCTCTCTCTCTCTCTCTCTCTCTCTCTCTCTCTGTCTCTGTCTCTGTCTCTGTCTCTGTCTCTGTCTCTCTCTCTCTCTCTCTCTCTCTCTCTCTCTCTCTCTCTCTCCGAGCTGGGACTTTTCCTGTGAGCCGTACCATCAGTATCTCCTTATGAGCTGCAGGCCAGCCCTCCGGATGTCCCTATCTGGGCTCTGGGCTGCCCCTGTGGGCCGCGGAGCAGATGTCTCTATCCAGGCTGCGGGTTGCCCCGTGAGCCGGCGCTACGGTTGTCACCGAGCGTGCTGCAGTCATTAGTCTGTGCCGCCCGACCGGCCTGCCCGCCATTACCTTCCTGTTACCGGCGCATCCATATTCATGGCCGCCGCGATTGAAATGTGAGGAAACAAAAACAACGCGGCCGTCCCCAGCTCCACTCTCAAGCAGAGGCGTAGTCTGAACCCTGCCTAGGGAGGATTTAAGCTGTGACATTGTCAACTTTTCTCTTTAAATACATCCTAATAAAGTGAGCCTGAAGAATTCTGAGTATATGCACATAACTTTACTCATACTCACCAAAACTCACACTCACACCTCATACTCACAGTTTCTGTACCCCTGGTATCGCCTCTGAACGCCGGCGGGTGTTGGTGACCGCGAGTGTGCCGCTGGGTATGGAGTCCACCAGGGCTCGCTGGTGGGTGCCGCGGCGGGCGCGGCTGTGCCGCATATGTTGGCTTAGGGGTCGGGAAGCCGACACCGCAGAGGGCAGGGGGTCAACCTGTTCACCCTGTTGTGACGTCTGGAGATGACGACCAGGAAATGCTATCCCTGTTTGTCCAGGAGCTCTCCGCTTATTTTCTTACGGTTTATTATGTCATGACTATGGAGGGTGGCATATTTGCGTTAAATTGAGGGTCTTGGGCGTGAGGCTGAAGGGAAACTCTGGTCACCCTGGTCTGGGGGGCACAGATTATGGAACTTTTTCATAAACACATTGTATAAATCCTTAACCCATTAACGCCCAGCGGGTCATTTTTGTCCTCTGACTTTGACAGGCTGCATAATCGGTACCAGTGAAGTGATCCTCATGTTTATGATATGTATGTGTGTTTCAGAGCGTGGATAAGCTGGAAAAATGTATTTGAAAATTCTAGGTTTTTATGAGACGATTTTGGTGGAACTTATTTTGGCGAGGTTCTGGTCAGCGTAAGATAGCTCGGCAAATTTTGTATCTCGCAATAACATATGGAAAGCTGAAAAGGTTTTGCATGATTGACATTAAGCCAAGACCACTAGGAGTCAGATGGTGAAGAAGCAGTAAGATTTTCTTGAACGGATTTGCCATGAGACATCGTCAAATATGAAGCGGACAAAAATGACCCGCTGGGCGTTGCGGACATCTGCGGGCCGCTGAAAATGAGGAAAAGGATGTGTCCTGTCCTCCCGTCTGGTGCGTTAGGTGCATAATGTTACCTAGAGGGAAGGGAAGCATTGTGGGTCCTGCGAATGCAGGGTTGCCAGTTTAGATATTTTTCATCAAATCTGAAGATTATTAGTGCAATGTCGATACCTTTGGAAACTTTGAAGTTCATGAAATGCTTCCTAACGTTTTCGGGTTCTGTTTTGTTTTGGGAATGATTATCACATATTTTTAACGGAAACATGCAAGATGGTTCCAGTATTTTGTAAAGACGTTATTAAATACAATTTTCAGGGGTTTTGAAAACTTATCGAAATTTTAGCACCGACTTCACTGTTAAGCTAGCAGAGCCTTGTCTTTTTCCCTTGATGGATTGTGTGTAGTGGATGGAGAGGATAGGGAACAGTAGCGGATTGAGGACTTCATTGGGTGGTGGGGGGGGGGTTAGGGATCTAGAGCCTCCCCCGCCATGGCCTCGGAACAGCCCTCAGTAATGCATTTACTATAGGCATACTGACATTTCGGTAGGGGGGGAGTTGAGCCTTCCTAGCCCCCTTGTGTTCACTACTGATTGAAAGCCAATGACAAGCTGACAAAATGAGTTAGAAATTATCACAGCCGCCACGCTGGTTTGTTTTGACAAGATGGTGTAGTGTCAAACGTCCAGAGCAGTTTGAAATGGGTGAAAGCATGGGAAGTTCTAGAACTTCTGTCTAAAACGCAACTAGCACTATTGCGGCTTGGTTCTAGTCAAGTGAAACTACCATGAGTGAACATCCCGGGGAGGAGGAGGGGTCAAGACCCGCCTGGATTTTTTGTCTCCCACAGACTTTGTTTAGGGCTTGGGTTGCAGTGCTAGCGTTAAACCATCCAGAACCCCTCCTGGATCGAGAACAAATCTCCAGCCATGGAGACATAAATATATCGAAAGCATAGTTGTTAGCAATGCCACAGATCAAATGTTTTGCAGGAAAAGAAGCAAAATAAGTTGTTTTAAGTGCGCAAGATAGCAGAGCGGATCAGGTGCATATCATCATCATACCATCACAAAATACATTAGTCATGAGGATGAGAAAGGTGATGTGCTGACCAGCGTTACAATGACCAGTGGCGTGCCTGGAAATGTGGAGGTTCACATTGATGCAACTATGGAGCGCGCTACTTGCTCCAAAGAAAAGTTGGAAAGATGGAAATGAACCCGTTTGGAGATTTGGAGATTAATCAAGCAAATGTACACCGGGTGGGGGAGATAACGGATTGAGTTTTAAAAACTTTTCATCTCTATGCTGAAGATTACGATTACTCGTTAAAAGCTAAGTGAGCATCAGTCACAGTCTGGGAGGCGGAGGAGGAAGGGGGTAGAGACAAGAGAAATGGTTTCCAAAAACCTTTGATATTCAAAAATTTCTTAAAATACTATGATGTTCACAATTTTAGTCTATTCCCCGCAAATCATCAGTCTAGGCTAACCACTATTGTATACTATTTGCAAATGCAGTTAGTGTTGTAGAAGAGGAAATAAAAACACTTCACAAAACTGCAGTAAAAGCGATGCGCATTGGGCCGCTGATTGCGGTGACTGCGCCGCCCGGAAGCCGGCCGCGCAGTGCCAGCCGATGTCCCAAACGCCCAGCGGGTCATTTTTGTCCGGTGTCATATCTCAGAATCTAAAAGTGGTATCGATTTAAAACTTTCGGGACATCTTATTGGGCATATTCTAAACATAGGAAAACATTTGTTTTGCCAATTTGAAAGCTGGAAGTAGGTGCGGGCGTTAATGGGTTAATGGTAAGACTTGACCCGGGAATTAACAAGAATTGGCACCTCGTATACCAAAAAAGGAAAGTATTTTGCACAGCCCGAAAAACTCGCACGATTAAATGTTTTAAGTACCATCTGTTCTCCACTCGTCCAGGTCAGTTTACTTTTACGTCCAACATCTCAGTTGCATGAAGATGAGTTTTCAATGAAAGCTCTAGGTGGGGCAATTCTCGAAAATACTTAAGACCATATACTAAACCAAATACGCATGGGCTAGTTATGCGTAACACACATCTAAATACATCAAAGCGTTTAAAAAGCATGGAAATTGGGAGATGCAGGTAGTCTGGAGGAGCAGTGGAGGGACTTTATGGAGCAGACCGCTTTTAAAGGCAAAATAAAAAAATAACTTAAGTAACTACAACTCCATCACGAACAATACAAACCCCAGATCGGTAGCTTCAGCTGTCTTCTCGGAAGCTCTGAATGTACTTCCCACACGGTCGGCAGATAGCTATCGAGAGAAAGACCCAGATACATAGAGAGACAGGCTCAGATACATAGAGAGACAGGCTCAGATACATAGAGAGACAGGCCCAGTCAGATGCATAGAGAGACAGGGCCAGATGTGTTGGTAGGAGTCTCTCCTCGGCCGGTCACCGCCGACCGACAGCCACAGGACGCAGGTGCGTCACAAATGGTGTCCGTTTCCTTGACAGTGTGACTAGCCGGGCCGAGCCCGGGATTCGCTGCTAACGGGCCGCGCACGTCCCGCGTCACAGCGCGTCACAGAAGCAGGTCAGGCTGGTGCGCAGTCTGGGTGTGAGCACGCTCCACCGTCACAGAAGCAGGTCAGGCTGGTGCGCAGTCTGGGTGTGAGCACGCTCCACCGTCACAGAAGCAGGTCAGGCTGGTGTGCAGTCTGGGTGTGAGCACGCTCCACCGTCACAGAAGCAGGTCAGGCTGGTGCGCAGTCTGGGTGTGAGCACGCTCCACCGTCACAGAAGCAGGTCAGGCTGGTGCGCAGTCTGGGTGTGAGCACGCTCCACCGTCACAGAAGCAGGCTGACGCACTAGCCTTCTTCTGTGACGAGCTGGGCTGTCCGATTTTGTGCGGCATCTGTTCAGCTTTCGCGGTTCAGCGAAACAGTGCTGAAGCTCGTGCATGGAGGCAAAAATAGGAATATCAATTCATTTGACAGTTTGATAGAAATTCAAAGGAGAATCACCAGGAGTGCGTCGTTTTTCCAAGAAAGACAAAATGTTACTGGCACAAGCAGCGATTAATTTGGGTAAACTGCAATAAAAACATTACATTTACAATGTACCATGACTTAGGCTCCCAAAACATAACTCGTTAACTCGGCTCACATGGCTTTCTCGGCTCAGTTGCAGACGTTCTTGTGAAAATTCATTAAGTTGGGTAATTTACCAAATTATTATAAAACTACCCACTCATCAAATGACACGGTATGTTCAGTCATAACTGCAATGAAGTAGCAGACCGGAAATTTTAGATAGCGGTGACTAAAGCATAGCTATATATACAGTAACCCAATCAGTCAGTGAGATTAGAAAGCGAATATATAGTGCTGCTCTCGGTCAATTTAAGCACATCACTCTCCCCTGAGTGGATTTATGAGTCTCAAGAGGCCATTTCCTGTAGCCTCACAGCCAACACAGCAATGGGCTCACTCACGACGCTCCTGTCCGAAAAGCCATGACGAGTCAAGCGGAAGCCACTTCCAGCACCTCGTGCGGCGGTACTTGAGGCAGCGGCCTCCTGCGAGTCTGGAAATACCCGTCGGCGGCTGTTGGGCGGCAGGGCCGACCACTCCATCCCACCGGCCCGCGGCCAGCACCCTCCACCGCCGTAATTAGCCATTGTCATGCATTATTCACACAATGACTCAATCGGCGCCGGGCGCGGCAGCGACGTCAGGGCCGGCGCCGCCGCAGCTCGTATGGTTACCGCGGCTCCGGTGGTTACCGCCGCTCGTCTGGTTACCGCGGCTCCGGTGATTACCGCGGCTCGGGTGGTTACCGCGGCTCTGGTGGTTACCACTGCTCGTCTGGTTACCGCTGCTCGTCTGGTTACCGCGACTCTGGTGGTTAACACTGCTCGTCTGGTTACCGCTGCTCTGGTGGTTAACACTGCTCGTCTGGTTACCGCGGCTCTGGTGGTTACCGCGGTTCCGGTGGTTACCGCGGATCCGGTGGTTACCGCTGCTCGTCTGGTTACCGCGGCTCCGGTGGTTACCGCTAACGCGCTGGCGGGCTGACAGCACAGCTGCGCCGATCCACGCAGGCGAGTTGACTACCTGCCTTTTTAGCCGGGCCCCTTCACGGCCGGCAGGCGTCCGCCCGGTAATCTCCATACAATGACAATGGATCACGGCCCACCAGCTAATCGCCAGTGTTTGGCCGCTAAAATTACACCTGGGAAATAATGTATAACGATCTGATGGTGGGACGGTCCGATAAGGCTGCACTGTCACGACGTCGATTACGGCAGCGCGGCGGCCAGCGGCCTCCGCGGCTGCTGCTAATGACGTCGGCCCTGCCGGATAGGCTGATATTGGGCTGGCGTCGGCACACCACCGCCGCCGGCTGCCACCGATGGTGATTGACGGAGAAAAGCACGGCGTAACTGAACCGCCGGCGGCCGCCGATATCGATCTTATCTACACCAGCTGTGAAATAATGCCTGCTAGGGCGGCAGCTCAGCGCCGGAGAAAGCATTGGAGGGCTGCAGGCCTAACACTTTTGACCTCGCGCTGGGGAATAGCCGGGGTGATTTTGCACACATCGCACCCGATATAGTACGGCTCTTCATCCCGTTTCCAGGATGTGGATAGCCATCTGGGTCCGGCAGTTTATCATGCAGATAAGAGCGGTGTTAATAACGCTGGCAGCGATGAGACCCATAAGTGGAATGTGGATGGTCCAGTAAGACTCTCCGACGCCAGCTGACACACTTTATGACCTGCCGACATGTCCACACCCGCCCTGTCGTTCTTTGTCTCCTTCCACATACCACAACACATCCTTGAAGTCGCCCTAACCCTAATCAGCAGCGTGCACTATCCCCAACCGCCATCCGAAACACCTCATCGCGCGACGGTTTGTTTATCCACGGCGAGCCGCGGCGCCGCCGGCGCGCCCCCTGTTTCCCTCAAATAACTTGATTACCGGCGGGCCGGCGGCCGGCCGACCTGTGCGCGGCCGGCGCTGTTAACTGACAGCTCGTGGGTCGTTAGAGTGCAGTGGCGGCGGCGGCGCGGCGGCCGTTAGCGGTCCGCCCGGCCGCCGGCTTTGTAATTAGCCTGCCGTGATCGAGCACACTGCGCCCGGTTGGCCGCGACTGCGCCGCAGCCGCCGCCGCCGGCCGTTCCGTAAAGTGAGATGTAATTACACGGCCGCTACGGTTTTTGTGCGAGCCGCTCAGCCCGGGCCGAGGTGTCTCTGAGACGGGAGGGAGCGAGAGATGAGAGAGCTGGGTCATTCCAACGCGTCGCGGCGCCCCTGCGCCGCAATTGCCGCCGTTCAGGTGCGCCGAGCTGGCCACAACTCACACCGCAATGGCCGCATTGACAGTTGGGAAGACCGCAAACGAGCGAGCTGCGCCAGTTTGTGCCGATGCGCGCCACCGGTGTCTGCGGCGGGCGACACGGCTCAATTTCACACAGAGAAGCTCGATTTCAGGGTCCGCACCGCCGGAGGCCGGGAGAGAATCTATTAGGGTGTATTAGGCGCATTATCTTACAATTAAGGGCTACCTGACAGTGCTGACCTGGTGCAGGTAGCCGGGGCGTGCTGAGACACTCCAGCTCACCACAGCAGGCGCAGAAATAAATTACAATCATTAAAGCTCAATCTGACTCTCAAAACTGACCCACATGTAATCCAGGAGAATTTTCATTCCAACCAACCACTTAGAAGTCAACTGGGTCTAGGATTATGCTTCAGCGGTCCGTGCCTACAGCAGCCACTGGACAGGAAAAACCAGAGCTCTTGTTTCTCACAGGGCGTCCTCAGAAATGCCTGGTTAACGTACGACGCGTCAAACACAGCCGCCCCGAGAGGTACTGTTTATGCTCTGTTTGTTGTCTCACTATACGTCGCTGCAGTGGCGCCACCACCAGTTTCATAGGGGGAAGGGATAACAGAAGAGGAATCCCATAAATACTAATCGATACATGTAAACACAATAATTGTCAACTTCCAAAACGGGAGGGTTTTGCTGTAACATACGAGGTCTTACTCAAACACCGCTGCGCCATTAGCGTTATTCGAAACGTTCAAATGAGGAGGCAGAGCAGGAGCAGGGCATCACCTGCTCTAGATCCATGGAAACAGGCACAAATGCTTACAATCTAAAGCATTGCTTGTACCGCGTGTCAAATAAATGCAGAGGGGGATGTTGTTTCGATGAACTTCGCGAATAACCTTGAATTATTATTCACTTCTGTGTGGAAGATCAAGGACTGGCATGGAGGGCTTCCTACAAAGGGCCCCTGTAACCTCCTGTCTCCATCAGTAAAAAAAGCAAAACATTTTCGCAGGGGCCAAAAAAGTGTTCAGGTTGTCACCATTGAAAATTCCAAACCATAAATGTGTCACCAGCCCAGGCTGCACAATGTGGCGCGTTTTGAGTTAGTAGGATACCAAGGGATACTCCTGGACCATCTTAGTTGTTGAAAAACATTGCGAGTTTAAATTACATGTGCAAACTTTGGCTATTTGTTCCGTTATTCGTCTGGAGGAAACTATCGGCTAATTTATGGCACCTTGTCCATTTTGGGCTGTAACCATTAAGAATGTCAAAATGGTAAGTTTTGGACCCCTGCATTTTCGTACTACAGAGCAGTAATGGCATAATGTAAATTGATATTGACATGGTGCATTTTGAACAGTTGACAGACTTCTTTCAAAGCAGTAAGAGCAAACATAAGAAATGTCAGGTCCATATGCCCAGGGACCCATGTCCAATCCCATACCCACAGACTGGCCCAGACCCGATTAGCTTGGAATGGTTACATTTCCAAAAGCAGTACGAGCAGTTCAAACTTTATGAAGGTGGGGGTCGTTTTAAGTGGGCTCCTGGCCTGGCATAACATTCACTCACAATTCAGAGCAAAGACGCGAGAAGGAGTCAATAACAGCTATACTAGAAGAACAGCAGCACTGCACAGTGCCAATTTCCGGTCACTTTGGAAAAACCCCGTGCGAGGAGGATGGCGGAGGTAGAGGGACTCGCCCGGGGGAAGTTAAACAAAGATGCATCATTCAATAAGCCAGAGTACCATACCGCTGCAGATCCAGAATTGACAGAAAAATCTGAACACTTTTGGAAAAAAACTAATCACAATTGGTCTCAAAACTAGACAAAAAGAGAGTGAAAACTATATCTTATCCAGAACGATTCTTGTTAGGGAAATGCACCGCAGCCTTCCCATTTTCGATCCCAAAAGTCATGCCTAAAAAACTGCAAATGCCACTAAGATGGCGTCTGGTGGGCTAGCACTGGACTGCTCTATTCACGAATTGTTTAAATATTTGCCTGTCATGTCAGACAGTGGTCGGCGAGTTGGCTGTCCCCCATCTCGTTACGAGACATCGGATAACGGTGACTCTACACTGTTTAGATGATCTACTTTAGTATTATACTTTCGCATAGTTGGGTCGGCTCATCAACAAAGAAAGGGGAAAAGTAAAAAAATAGAATTAGATCTTCAAAAAACAGTATACTTGATAGTTTCCATATACGCAATGAGCAATGACTTGCCGTTAACTAATGTCATCACTGGTCAGCCAGGTTTGGCAATAGCAATGGCCAGAACAGTCAACAGGGCTGCGAGATCGGTCAGTTCTAAAACAGTTCCGGTTTGGATTTTGCGTCCTATTGATCGTGCGTGCCTCCGCTTTCACTTTCCTATTTCGGTGAACGGCTGTGGTAGAGCTGCTGGTATGTATAAACTCATCCCCACATGTCATGATATTTTTCTGTCCACTTTTTCTTTGTTTATGGCAAAATAAAATGAAATTGATAAGCCCTAACACTCATTCTTATTTTCACCACCCTTGCCCTTACAGAGAACAAGGGGGGTCCACCTTTCCACACGGCTGGCCCCTTTTTGAGGTAAGGCTCCGCGAGAGAAATAATTGTATTGCTGTTCAAAAAAGCTCGCGATTCCTTCCAGTTTGTATGGTCTTTGGTCATCAGACCACCGTGCAAGTCAGATAAAAGATCGGTTTTTTTGCTTCTCAAGATTGATTTTGCCGCTGTGTCTAATATTGCCTTCAACTATCTGTTCAACAACCACAAATAGGGCAAGACCATAGGCATCAGAACAATCAGAACTTTCCCTCTTGTGTTCATGTACCATACAGCCTCGTGAACTATGTAGGTAGGTAAGGCATGAGGTTAGGTGAAAGGTCAGGGTCGCAGACGGCCAAAAGTTCGGGTTGTCTTAACACGCGCATTGACGGGGGCGGGTACCCGCCCCCTCGGGTTTTTCGGAGATAGCAGAAAAACGGCGGCGCGTAGCGCCGCCGTACTCGGTATACCTTTTCCCTCATCCTTTTACAACTTCTGTGAAAATTTTAAGGTTAGGTCATCCAAGGTCAGGTCACCAGTACAGGTCAAGTGACCTGACCGCAAAAAAGTTTAAGATAGCATAAGTCGGAGCAGGGTGAACTTATCCAATTGAAACTCATATCACATAATGTCCCCACCGAGTTCTCTAAAATATGTTCCGGTATTTTTGATATCGATGATCTAAGGTCAGGTACGAGGCATGACCTCTCCATTGGAAATACATGGGAAAATGGTTTTTACGGAATAACTCAGTAACGGATGGTAATAGAGCATTTATTTTAGCTGCATTATACTCGCCTGGGCTTTTCAGTTCTAATGATATGCATTTTATATAATTTAACCGTGACCTGACCTCATGTCAGGTCAAATCTTTGATTTGACCTAGTAAGGTCAAATTATATATCATTCGATTCGGCTTGCTGAGAGGATTCATATAGTTTAAGTCGTTTTGCTCTATCTTTACTTGTTCAGATGTAATGGCCGAAAAACTGAATTTACATGTTATCCCTATGACGGCATGTTTTGACCTCTCGTGACCTTAAATGTGACCAGAAAAAAATGGTCCATATGTTTTCGATGGAGAAGTGGATGAGCAGCCCAACACCGTTTACCGTTTTTCGCTACCTACCGTGGTTCTCGAGATCTTAGGGGCGGGTACCCGCCCCCCCGTCAATGCGAAGGTGGCTCAGAACCCCGTCAATGCGCATGTTAAATGTCTAGGCATCATTTCCAGATGTCATTTTTTAAGGTTTATTTCAAATTCAGCACTCAAAACTACCTGACAGTACTATTTAAACCCTGAAATATGATTTTGTTTCCTAAACATGATGAAAATATAGATACAGCACACAAACCCAAGGGAGGTATCAAAGGTTATTTAAGGTCATTAGTTAAAAAATTTCAGAACATGTACAAAGGTCACAAAAGGTTAACCATGTTAATATATTGTCTTACGCCAAATTTTAATACGCTTGATAAGGAAGCGCAGCACATAGCCTACAAAACGGAAAATAAGCCTTACATGTTCCCAGAGCTCATACAAAATTCGGAAACCTAGGGACTGATATGTTTTCCAGGGACTGATATGTTTTCCAAATCACGCGCGGTTGATACCTCTTAAAGTTGCGCCAATGCGGCACCAGCCGCACCGCAAACGTTTCTGGGTCACATCCTAAAAACCCTAGGGGATTGGATTACAGCATCCCCTTCGTTCAAATTCTGTCTCATAAAACTCACCCTGGGTTAAGGTCAAATTTGAATGGTGCTGGATCCATTAACCCGCGCCCCACCGGGGGTCCGGCGCCACCTTCGCCCCACCGGGGGGGCCATCGATGGCCCCCCCTCTAACTCCAAAAATATAGGCGTTAGCGCAAATCTGCAAAGTGCAATAGAAAGCTCGCGTGAATTCAGTAAGAAATTACTTCGCATGTTTTAGTGCTCAGGTCAATGGTTTGACCTCCAGAGGTCAAATTAGGTCAAGATCGGCTATTTTCACTCAAATATGCAATGATTAAGCAAACTGGGCATAACTCTTATGTCATTAGAGCTATTGAGGCCTGGTGAAGTACATTTGATAGCAAATTGCCAGTACTTTTTCCGCTATGTGGAATGTAAAGACCTCCCGCCAATGGTTTGACCGCCAGAGGTCACCTCGTGACCTAATATGACCTGAGGTCACGAAAGGTCAAAAAGTAACCTTGCTGTATATCAAATGAAAGCCAGTGACAAGACAAACACGATGGTGTTTGTTTCACCGCTCTAGGTCAATTAGGTCAAAAGTTATTGTCAAAATACTGTTTTTGACCTCTGGTGACCTTGGATGACCTTGGAAAAGTCAAAGGGAAAATATGACCCCTGGGATCCGTGAAAGGGTGTCCAAAAACGTTGTTCTGAGCAGTCTGAGTATTTTCAATCATTTTTGTAGCTTTTATATCATGAAATAGCTTTTCCCCATGCTTTTCCAATGGGAGAGGTCGCCTCGTGACCTGACCTCAGGGCACGAAATCGAAAAATCTCGGATATACACCTTGTAGACCCTGGAAGGGTCATGAAGTGTAGGAAGTTTCAAATCGATCGAGTTTGAAATGTAGCTCTTACAGAGCTCTAAAGGTGAAGTGAGGTGACCTTGGTTGACCTCGTCTGGTGACCTGACCTTGGGTGACCCGGAGTTAAAAATTTCAGGGATGATGGGAAAATGTTGCAGTGAGAGGTAGAGCCCTCAACCGCGGTGCTGCGCCTCGTCGTTTTTCTGCTATCCCGGAAAAACCTTAGGGGGCCATCGATGGCCCCCGGTGGGGCGAGGGTTAACGGAAGCAGAAAACGATCTTTGAAACATTGTTTAATACATCAGGTATTTTAATAAGAGTACTCCGAGTACGTCTGATTTCGCTCGGGTACGTCTGATTTCGCTCGGGTACGTCTGAATTCGCTCGAGTACGTCTGAATTCGCCAGAGTACGTCGGAATTTGGTCGAGTACGTCGGAATTTGCTCGAGTACGTCTGAATTTGCTCGAGTACGTCTGAATTTGCTCGAGTACGTCTGAATTTGCTCGAGTACGTCTGAATTTGCTCGAGTACGTCTGAATTGCTCGAGTACGTCTGAATTTGCTCGAGTACGTCTGAATTTGCTCGAGTACGTCTGAATTCGCTCGAGTACGTCTGAATTCGCTAGAGTACGTCGGAATTTGGTCGAGTACGTCGGAATTTGCTCGAGTACGTCTGAATTTGCTCGAGTACGTCTGAATTTGCTCGAGTACGTCTGAATTTGCTCGAGTACGTCTGAATTTACTCGAGTACGTCTGAATTGCTCGAGTACGTCTGAATTTGCTCGAGTACGTCTGAATTTGCTCGAGTACGTCTGAATTTGCTCGAGTACGTCTGAATTCGCTCGAGTACGTCTGAATTTGCTCGAGTACGTCTGAATTCGCTCGAGTACGTCTGAATTCGCTCGAGTACGTCTGAATTTGCTCGAGTACGTCTGAATTCGTTAGAGCACGTCTGAATTTGCTCGAGTACGTCTGAATTCGCTCAAGTACGTCTGAATTTGCTCGAGTACGTCTGAATTCGTTAGAACACGTCTGAATTTGCTCGAGCACGTCTGAATTCGCTCGAGTCAGTGACGGATCCAAGGGGGGCCCAGGGGGCCCGGGCCCCCCCTTAGCTCCGAAGCGCCCCAGTAAAGCTCAGCTCATATCGGGCGCCGAAGGCGCCCGATATGAGCGGCGCGCCTGTACCCATTTCGTGCGCCAAGGTGGTAGACACCACTTATTCCACTTGAATGAACACATACTCCTTAAAACCATGACAAAGCGCCCCTGCCCAAACACTAGACGCCTTTACTGGTCTTTTGCGCCCCAGTAAAATGTTGAAGATGAAATTTAGAAAGCTAACAAAAGCGCCCCGGCAAAGAAAAGGCGCAACTAGATAGCAAGATTGCGCCATGGGGAACTAATGCACCCCTGAGTAGCCTAGGCCCCCCTGGATGAAGCGCCCCTGGGTAGCCTAGGCGCCCCCGGGATGAAGCGCCCTACGGACACCATATGCGCCCTTGGCTAGGAAAGGCGCCCCTGGGCAGCAAAGGCAAATCTTGGTAACATAGGTGAACTGGACATCATAAGCGCCCTTTAGATAGAAATAGGCGCTTTAGGAAAATAAAATGCTCACCTTGGGTAGAAAAAGGCGCTCTTTGATAGCCTAGGCGCCCACTGGAAAAAGCGCCCTACGGATGTCATATGCACCCTTGGATAGCAAAGGCGCCCCTGGACAGCAAAGACAACCCTAAGTACTGTGGACAGCAAAGGCGCCCCTAGGAAGGCACCCCTTTGATAGATACCCGCCTTTGTATAGCCTAGGCGCCCCCTGGATGAAGCGAACTACGGATATCATATGCGCCCTTGGCTAGGAAAGGCGCCCCTGGGCAGCAAAGGCAAATCCTGGTAACATAGGTACCCCGGACAGCACAAGCGCCCCTTAGATAGAAGTAGGCGCTTTAGGAAAATAAAATGCTCACCTTGGGTAGAAAAAGGCGCCCTTTGATAGCCTAGGCGCCCACTGGAAAAAGCGCCCTAAGGATGTCATATGCACCCTTGGATAGCAAAGGCGCCCCTGGACAGCAAAGACAACCCTGGATAACACAAGTGCTGTGGACAGCAAAGGCGCCCCTAGGATGGCAGCCCTTCGATAGAAAAACCGCCTTTGTATAGCCTAGGCGCCCCCTGGATGAAGCGCCCTACGGATATCATATGCGCCCTTGGCTAGGAAAGGCGCCCCTGGGCTGCAAAGACAAATCTTGGTAACATAGGTGCCCTGGACAGCATAAGCGCCCCTTAGATAGAAATAGGCGCTTTAGAAAATAAAATGCTCACCTTGGGTAGAAAAAGGCGCCCTTTGATAGCCTAGGCGCCCACTGGAAAAAGCGCCCTACGGATGTCATATGCACCCTTGGATAGCAAAGGCGCCCCTGGACAGCAAAGACAACCCTAAGTGCTGTGGACAGCAAAGGCGCCCCTGGGTAGCAAAGGCGCCCCTAGGAAGGCACCCCTTTGATAGAAAAGCCGCCTTTGGATAGCCTAGACGCCCCCTGGATAAACTAGGAGCCCGAGAAGGAAAACAAGCGCCCCACTGGGAAGTACAGGCGCCCTCTGTATAACATAGATGTCCCTTATCCACCTTCAGCTGCCCTGCATTGGAGCAGCGCCCCCCAAGAGCAAAGGCGCCCCTGGACAAAAAGCCGCCTCCTGGTATCAAAGGCGTTCCTAGATAACATATGCGCCCCTTAGATAGGAATAGGCGCTCCAGGGAAGCAAAATGCGCCCCTTGGTTAAGAAAGTTGCCCTTGGATAGCAAAGGCGTCCCTGGACAGCAAAGGCAAATCTGGGAAACATAGGTGCCCTGGACAGAATAGGAGCCCCTTAGATAGAAATAGGCACTTCAGGAAAAAAATGCAACCCTTGGATAGAAAAAGTGCCCTTTGATAGTCCAGGCGCCCACTGGATAAAGCGCCGACAGATATCATATGCACTTTTAGATAGCAAAGGCGCCACTGGACAGCAAAGACAACCCTGGATAACACAAGTGCTTTGGACAGCAAAGGCGCCCCTGCACAGCAAAGGCACCCCTAGAAAGGCACCCCTTCGAAAGCAAAGGCGCCTTTGGATAGCCTCTGCGCTCCCTAGATAAACTAGGTGCCTGAGAAGGAAAATGAGCGCCCCATTGGAAAGTACTGGCTCCCCCCTGTATAACATAAATGTCCCTTATCCATCTTCAGCTACCCTGGATTGGAGCAGCGCCCCTCAAGAGCAAAGGCGCCCCTGGACAAAAAGGCGTCTCCGTATATCAAGGGCACTCCTAGATAATATATGCACTCCTTACATAGAAATAGGCACTTCAGGGAAGTGAAAGGCGGCCTTTGGTTAGGACGGCGCCCTTGGACAGCCTAGGCGCCCTCTGCATAAAGCGCCCTACAGATATCATATGCGCCCTTGGATAGCAAAGGCGCCCCTGGACAGCAAAGTTAACCCTTCTTGAAATAGATGATCTGGACAGCATAGGCGGCCATGGATAAACTAGGCGCCTGAGAAAGAAAACAAGCGCCTCACCTGAGAGTACAGGCGCCCCCAGGATATCACAGGTGTCCCTTTCCATCTTCAGCTGCCCTACTGTCTATGGTTTGGCACACCTGTCTGACAGTCGCGTGCTCTGTTACAGGGCTCGAGCGCTCAATTTGAGCATGGGCTGCCTTTAACCACATTTCATTAACCTATAACTGAAGGCTTAGTGCTCCATCGCTGCAACCGGGTGCCTTTTTCAGTATGTGCACCCCGTTTCCGAGAACGCTGCCCTCACCAACCAGCAGTCCTCCCCGTTCAGCAGATGAGCGCCTCTTTCTGATAACTAGGCACTTTATTTCAGTGTTCGAGCGCCTTATTTCAGAATTCTTATTCTCCATCAATTTTGGGCTCCTCCTGGATTGCAGAGGCGCCCCCTCAAGTTCAAAGGCGTTCCTGGATAGAAAAGTGCGCCCCATGTTTGCAAAGGCGCTCCAAGATAGCATATGTTCTCCTTAGATGGAAATAAGCACTCCAGGAAAGTAAAATGCTCCCTTTGGGTAGCAAAGGTGCCCCTTAACAGCGAAGGCAGCCCTAGATAACAAAGGTTCTCTGGACAGCATAGGTGCCCTTGGATAAACTGGTGCCCGGAAGAGAAAAATAGCGCCTCACCGGAGACAAAAAGCACCCCAGGATAACGTAGGGGCATGTATTTCAATCATGTCTGTGATTGAAAAATACACCTAGACAGCATATGCGCCCCTGGATAGAAAGACACCCCTGGGCAGTAACGGCACCCCTGGAAAGCAATAGTGCGCCCCTGTGGAGAAAAAAACCGCCTCCTGAATAACCTAGGCACCGCCCCCGAAATATCAGATGCCCGTGGATAGAACAGACTGCCTTGAATAAAACAGAAGCCCTGGATAGTAAAGGCGCCCTTTGATTGCATAAGCGTTCCTTAGCAACAATATGGGCGCTACATGAGCTCAAGGTTCACGTGCACCTAAGCCCAATAATAGAGCAATCAATCGATGCCGAAGCACTCCTTAAAGCACGGGCGCCAAATTTCCTAAGAAGTAAAGGCGCCTCTGGGTAGCAAAGGCGACCCTCGACAGTGGTGTAGGTATTCCTGAATAACAGCAGCGTCCCTTGATAAGAATAGCCCCAAGATTGCACAGGTACCCTGTTGATAGGAAAAGCGCCCCTGAATATCAGAGGCACCCTCTGAATGAGGAGCCCATGGAGAGCATAAGGGCGCCCTATGCATAGCAAATTGCCGCCCCCTGGATAGCCTAAGGGCCCCTTGCATAGGGTAGGCGCCACTGGGTAGTATAGGTTACCTTGAATAAAAATACGCCCCTCAATATCATGGTGAACCTGGATAAGAAAAAGCTCCCCTTGGGCACTGGGTATCAAAGGCACCCCCGGAACAGCAAGGATGCCCCTGGATAGCTAGGTTGCGTCCATTGGGGAGCGAAGGCGCCCCTGGGTGGCACAGGTGCCTCATCGAAGCAAAGGCCCCCCCCCAGAGAGCATAGGTGTCCCCGATGAGCACAGGTACTCCTGGACAGCCCCTAAATGACGTTGCATAATGTTACGATTGCTATTATGACGTATGCTATTATATCAAAGTAAAGGTTATTCAGTGTTTAGATCAAGGTTACAGGTCAATTTTAGAGGTCACTGGCCTTGATGATCAAGGCTTGATCAAAGGTTATTGGTAAGCTTGGGCACAGCGCTAGTTATAGCGTACATTAGGCATAATATGTTGGGTTGTGCCGTAATAGGTCAATGACCATGAAGGACCTTGACCCCAAAAATTGCAGACATTGTTTAGAGCCTTCCCTTTTGGCCTCAGCCCTGTTCTAGAGTATTCGAGCCCCGTTCCGGCCCGTTGGGGGGGGTGCTTGAACACCCCCTCGAGGTCTCCCAGTGGCACGAAAAAACGTCGGCGCGAAGCGACACAGTACTTGTCACACCTTATCATTGATCAATTCCGCAACTTTCCCTCAAAATTTAAGGTTGCATCATCTCAGGTCAGGTCACCAGTGCAGGTCAAGTGACCTCACCCCAAAAAATGCTTAAGTTGGCGTAAGTAAGAAAAGGGTGAATCTATTGAATTCAAACTTGTACCATATAATGGGCCAGAGACGGCGGATTCCATTTTCGAGAAGTGGTGCAAGATTTTCTGGAGGGGCGCCTTCCTCCCCAGGGGGCGCCATCATCTCTTGGGGGCGCCTTTGCTATCCAATGGCCTTCTGCAGAAACTCTTTGGACTCGGCGTGCGAGGCCACTTGGGGTGGTTTATTTCTAATATTCCAAAAAATAGGTATTTTAGATTTCGCGTAAACTCAGTCGTATCGGATTGGCATCAGCAACAGAGTAGCATAGCCCAGGATTCTGCGATATTCATAGCCTTGTTTGCAGTTATGACCAATGATATTGCAGACACTTCCCGCAAACATACGTCACGTGTTTTTCGTTGAAGACTTCACAATATGTGTGACAGTGTCTACTACAGCAGCTGCGCAGAGGCGGCTGCAGCTTGGCCTTGACATATTGCAGCAATGGATCACACGCAATGGACTGAAATTTTCAAGTTCAAAGACATAGTGCATGCACTTTTATAATAGACATTGAGACTGAATACCCGATTTTGTAAATTCGCGGAAATCCGAGCGACGTTGTAGCAGAAACCAGATTTATCAAGCTCACACTCGATAAGCTTTCATATGTGCCACACCTGAAGGATTTCCGCAAAAAAATGTTTCGATACGCTGAATACTGAAGATGTTGACGAGGATGAGATACCGTGCAGATAGAGAAATATTTCTCATGCTATACACGTTATACGCTTATCGCCTATATATACGTTATGCGCACGCTATACGCTCATTGTTATACGCTACGTTATAAGCTTCTTATGCTGTATAGATCACTTATTCGTCCGAAGATCGAGTACGGCTGTGTCAGAGCCGCATGACGAAATCCATGGAGCGAAGCGGATTGAGATTTCTCAAGAGGCTCTATTCTGGCCGTTTGGCGGTTCTGACAGTTGATACCAGGGATCTGCAATTGTGTAGGGTGATTGCCCTTTTACGCTAGACGCCCAAACTAAGGCCCCCGAATTTAAACTCAAAATAGTTTTTGAGAAATTTTGGAACAAATGTTTTCAATTTTGCATTTTTATCATTTTTATTTCTTAAGCGACGAACTTGAAATTTGCCTCCTTTTGAATAAGCAACAAGGCCACCTAAGAAAAAAGGTTCGAACTGGTCCGACAATATTTATTACTCCAAAACGCAGTATTTCTAGTACAAGCAAAAAAGATATTGAAATTTGACAGCCGACTTGTAAGCTCGAAATGTCAGAAGGCACGATTCAGTTAGTTTAAAGACAGCCACGTGGAGGCAGCTACGTCAATTTTCTTGTGCTTAGGCATAGTTTCCAGTGGAAAACGTAAAATTCTGACCTAGTTTTTGCCATTTTGCCGGAGAACTACATTTTTGCTCATTTCATTTAAATCTTAATCTCTCGCGATCTAATGCGCCGATTTGACTTTTCATTTCAAATAATGAAAGAACATTGCTTCCGCCTGATAATATTCGGAGATGGATATCGTGATAATAAAATTCATTGTCTTATATGTATAAATATAATTTTAGTAGAAAACCTTTTATTTGCAGCTTTTCGGTTCAGAGCACATGTCATTCACAAGCTCAGAATTGACATGGCTGAATAGGAAAATTAATTGCAGTCATTCAATTCATTTACACTACCCACTTATCTCCAACGGCTTTCGAGTAATTCGTCCGAAAGGGTATTTCAAGGAGCTAAATTTCTCGGAACATGTTTGCTTCTCACCATGGTTTCAAGTCCTCAAAATGAATGGAAGTGGATGCAATTTGGCATAAAGCTAGCTTAGGGTCCTGGGTCGCCGATACAAGTGATTCTAGGCGAATCTAATGTTTGGTTCGTCTTCCAGAAGCAGCTTTATACCATGCCTTTTCTGTACGAACACAGCACCCGGCGCCACGATCACGGCATCGTTTTGATTGCGTGATACCGGCCAGTGACCTCCTGACGGGTCACAGGTGTAGGGTTAGTGGGAGTCGGTACAGTGTGGCGCAGTGGTCTAGTGGTTAGAGGTCCTGTCTCGTGATGAGGGGTGCGCGGGTCGAATCCGGGGTTAACTGCGGGATATTTACTATTTATTTCAAAGAAAAGAATGATGGCACTGACCTACAGGCTTATGAAGAGATACATTGAGAATGAAATATGGTTGATTTCAGCACATTTTCATGCGGCTCTCCTGCGCCGGTGGGGGGTTATCCCAGGTCGCAGACCGGGGTTGCGTATGAGGCCACTCCTTAGTCCGCGAAAAAGATTATCGATATGTCCGTCATCTCGCTATCAGAATAGTAACAGGAGCGTTCCAAGCTTCACCCATAATAAGCATGCTAGTGGAAATTAGTGAAATACCGCTACAAATGCGCAGTAAGATACTCGCTTTGCATTAAGCCATTAAAAGGAATATGGAACCTTTGGAACGTGATTTTAACTGAGATAGCCAAGTTGTAAAGCAAATCGGAAAACCAGGTGCTCTATATATCATTTGTCTTGGAACTCGATTTTCCGTAGAAAAAAACTAAAACCTACCCGAAATGTACCTCTCATGTACCTCTCGCCAGGCGGCCATTGTTGTGAGCTGCTGGTGTGACGACATATGCTGACATCACGATGAGCATCAGCCAATCGAAGCCCTTGAGGTGTTTCGAGTATGGTAGTGGTTGCTAGATCATGACATCATCCAGAGGCAGATATTTATTCATTTTTCTAGAGGAGTATTTTAAAAATAAAAGCATTGGGCTTGTTGTACATTTTTCAGAGAAATCATGAGTGGTTTGATTATTTTCGGCTAAAAGTACGCCTAATTACACAAAATTCCAGGATTTTACCAAGGTGCCACGTTCCCTTTAAAATAAGTTACCAACACGCCCCACATACCAAACATTTTTTTGGCGACGCCTACCTCAGTCAGATAGACAGTGGCTCGCGTTTTGCAACCCGTCACCAGGGAGTGAGAGTCTGTGCCTGGCTGGCACAGGCTGGTATCGACAGCAATCTCGTCGAACCACATGAAGCAGCTGTTATTGAACCATAGCTCATCTCGACAGTTAACACGAACACAACCTACGCCAACAAAGCAAAAATTTGCCTCCTGAACCGACGCGCCAGTATTTTATGAACTTGCTTGCGGAGCCGTTCGAAAACCATGTCTGTTTCTATATAGACGGTTGCAAAAGAAAGTGACAATGGCACAGGGCGTGCATTTGTTGGTGACGATGTTGAGAAGTGAGAAGTGCCCACCTGCCGCCACCCGGTCACCGAGGAGAGTCGAGAGGGCGCTGTCGCCTCCGCACGTCTTCACAGAGGGTCTTCAGGCGGCAGGGTATGGAATTTCACCAGCAGTCGGGTCGCGAGTACCCTCCTTCTGGCCGCTACGCGGGGAGTCTTAACTCGACTGGGAGTGGAGTGGGTGCATCCTGTGATGATACGCGCCGACGCTCTCATTTTGCGTTCCAGCAGCTCGACATGAAATGGCGGTGTGGCGTGGAGCCACGCTGCGGCCGCTTACTCCATCGCTCCTCTCACGTAGCCAGTAGCGACGGTTCGGAGGTGCTGTTCGTGCAGCCCCCAGTTGCAGCCGGACAGTTGACGAAGGTGGGAGATGCGGGGGTGGACCTTCTCCCACAGTCTCTTACAGTGTGGACCGAAATGGAGGAGCCGATCGATGGTGACGCCAAGTAGCTGTAGGGTGTCTCCAGCAGTGACAGACTTCCCGTCGACCTTAAAATTGAAGGGATCGGCGTCTCTGGCCCACTGGGACATCACCAGTACTTGGATCTTGGCTCCTGATACCACCATTTTGTGCTGTCGGGTCCACTTCATGAGGGTGCCAGCAGCAGCTTTATTGCGCCCGGTCCTTGGCGACTTGGATGTTGTTGCCTGTGCAGAGAGCCGCCGTATCATCGGCGTACATGTAGGGGAGCATCCGGGAACCGCGCAGAGGTCGTCTACCAGCCGAGCCGCCCATACAAAATAAAACTGGCGATAAGACACCTCCTTACGGCAGGCCAGTTCGGAAAATGCGCTCACTGGAAAGCACACCATTTAGTTCCACCTGGACTCTTCGGTCCCGGAGTCACTGCCAAATCCAGGCCACCGTGCAATTTGACAGCCCCATCTACAGCAGGCGAACGCGTAGCAGGTGGTGGTCCACTACGTCGTACGCGTGCGCGAAATCAAACGCGACGAGGACGTATTTCTGCGCGGTCTGTCCATCGGGACGGCGGCTGTGTCTCGATTTGGGCATGCACAGTGCACGCTCACCTCTTCTCTTAAATGAGTCCTGAACTTGACCTGAAGGCGATGGTTGATGGTATAAGTGGATGGTCAGTGACAAAATATACTTGTTTTATCAATCTGAATGGTCTGTTCACTTCGATCTGAACACTGCACATGATCATTAAACGCGCAAATTACAGCCAATAAACGGAAAAAAGTTATCAATTTATCAAGAGAGTACTTGGACACGTTGAAACTGTTTTCTATTTATTCTAGTACGGCCCATTTATGTCACAAATCACACATGCCTATGGCATGATCTATTTCAGCATTCAATCACATGGCTACCGAAATTCTCTTAACACCTCCGAAATTTCACGCACAAGAGCAATTCTCCCATGCTGATGAATTGAAGAATATAGATAAAGGTCGATGGAAAATGCCCACATACTTCATTCTGTGTTTATCTTAACGTTTCAACTTCCCTTATATCTCCTTGAGTCTGCCATCTGGTTCAAACATTATTTTTTAGGAGCAATTAATAATGTGGGTTAAAGTCCGGTTTGTGTTTCCTACAACTTAAAGCTTTTCCGCTGAGGTAATTTTCTTGGACAGCGCACAGGCCAGGTTCACACTCGCTGCGATTATTTTCAATGTCCTCTCACCATTATCTTACGAATCTTGGCCACGTGGAAAGGCAAAATGACATAGGCGTAGGAACCGGGGGGCCAGGGGCCACTGGCCCCCCATTTTTCTGGCATGGGCCCCCGCAACGGAGATAAGAATATCAACAACTGTAATATCAAGCAAGAAACTCAAACTGTCCCGATAGCTTGCCCCGGAACCCCGTTAAACTTACCTGTGCCCCTAAACTAAGTTGAGGTCCTATGAGTTGATTTTAAGGTCCCCTAAGCTTCTCGGGGCCCCTGAACTGGCCTCTGATGCCATACGAGCTAATCTGGGCCTCTTGAGCCGAACTGAGCGCCCCTGAGATGGTTTGGGCAGCATGAACTGTTCTAGGATGCCTAAACTGAGCTAGGAGCCGTGACCTTAAACAGGGCCCCGTGAGTTGGCCAGAACCTATATCCACCGACCTGGGGGCCCCTGAGCTGAGCTGGGACTGTAAAGTTAATATTGCCCCTTGAGCTAATCTGGATCCCCTGTGATGCACAGAAGACCCTAAACTTATCTGAGGCCCCTGCACAGGAATAGGGCCCCTGCTTTGAAATTTGGTTATAAGCTTTAATTGAAACCCTGAAATGTTCTGAAGCCCCAAATATGCCGAAAGGGGCCCCTGGATGATCCGGGCCCTTAAGTTTATCTGGTCATCAGAGCTAATATAGGCCTCTGTGTTGAACTGAGGGCTCCTGAGATGGTCTGGGATCCCTATAAGGCTTTACAGCCACTGACCGGGCGGCCGAGAGCTTGAATGGGCCCCTTGAGATGTTCTGACAGTGGTGTAGCCAGAGGAGGGGGGTCTCAGGGGTCCGCGGACCCCTTGGGCTGACCTTATGCACTAAAAAACACAAAAATTGATTTCGGGGGCCCCTGAGCTTGGTCTCGGGGGCTCCCGAGCTTGGTCTCAGGAGGCCCCCGATAATCGGTATCGAGGGCTCCAGAGTACCGAATATTGATCTTGGGGGACCCCTGTGCTCAGTCTCAGGGGGTCCCGAGCTTGGCCTCAGGGCCCCCGAGCTTGGTCTCAGGGCCCCTCCCCCGAGCTCGGTCTCACGGGCCTTTCGATCTTGGTCTCACGGGCCTTTCAATTTTGGTCTCAGGAGCCCCGAGCTTGGTCTCAGAGGCCCCGAGCTTGGTGTCTGGGGGCCCTCCGAGCCTGGTCTCAGGGAGCTTCGAGCTTAGTCTCAGGGGGCCCTTCGAGTTTGGAATCAGGGCCCCCGAGCTTGGTCTCAGGGCCCCGAGCTTGGTCTCAGGGCCCCCGAGCTTGGTCTCAGGGACCCCCGAGCTTGGTCTCAGGGATGCCCCCAAGCTTGGTCTCAGGCTCCCCTCTCCCCGAGCTTAGTGTCAGGGGCCCTCGAGCTTGGTCTCAGGGAGGCATCCGAGGGCATCTGATGCATAAGGCTGACCGTATGCACTGGAAAACACGAGCATTGGTCTCGGGGGCCCTGATCTTGGTCTCAGGGGGCCCGAGCTTGGTCTCAGGGGTTCAGGGCCCCCTCGGGGTGCCCCCGACTATTGATATCGAGGGACTCATGAGTGAGGCACGAGCATTGACCTCATGAGACCCAGAGTTTGGTCCCAGGGGCCCCCAGGCCTGGGTTCAGGACCCCCGAGCATCGGCATCGAGGGGCTCCAGAGCACCGAGCATTAGTCTTGGGGGGGCTCGAAATATTGATCTTGAGGGCCCCGGAACATCGGTGTCGAGTTACTCCTGAGAAAAGCGCGAGCGTGGGTCTAAGGATGCCCCTGAGCCTGATCTAAGTGGGACCCCGAGCTTAGTCTTAGGACCCCCGGGCATCAGCATCAAGGGGCTCCGGAGTATTGGTCTAGGGGAGCAATTATTTTAGAAGCCTCCAAATGGTGATTTCAGAGGGCCCCCGAAAGTATGGATGCAGTGGTGTAGCCAAGGGGGCCCTAGGCGTCCGCAGACCCCCACCCCTTGGGCCAATCTGAACCACTGCAAAGGATTCTCTGATCACGGGGCCCCCAGAGTCAGTCTCAGGGGCCCCTGAAGATCGTTCTCAGGGCGTCCCGAGTCGGCCTCACGGCCCCCGCCCTGAGCGTCGGTCTCAAGGCCCCCGAAAGTAGATTTTAGGGGCCCTAGAGGGTTGGTCTCAGGGGCCCCAAAATTCGGTATCAGGGACCCCGGGAGTCTGTCTCAGGGGAGGGGCCGGAGCTAGTCTCAGGGGCCCCCAGAGAGTGGTTCTCAGGGCCCTGCAACATAGTCTATTTCGGGGGGGCCCCTGAGAGTCAGTCTCAGAGAACCCCAAGAGTCGGTCAAGGGGACCCCAAGAGTCTGTCTTAGGGGACCCCGAGATTCGGTCTCGGGGTCCCCCTGAGAGTCTGTCTCAGAGAACCCCAAGAGTCAGTCTCAGAGCACCCCAAGAGTCGGTCTCAGGGGGCCCTCATAGTCTCACGGGCTTCTCTCTCAGGAGTCAATATTTAGTTTCAGGTGGCCCCGAGAGTTAATCCGGGGGTCCGAGAGTTAGTCTAATTTGATCCGCAGAGTGCTGGTTTCAGGGGGCCCCAGAGGGGTAGTTTTGGGAGCCCTCGAGATTTAGCCTCAGGCTGTGCCCCCCAGAGTTTTGGTATAAGCAGCCCCGAGAGTCAATCTCAGGGAGCACCCAAAAGTTAGTCGCAGAGGGCTCCCGGTTGTCAGTCTCAGAGACATCCGAGAGTTAATCTCGGGGTTCTGAGAGTAATTTCCAGAGGTGCTCCCGAGTTTTGGTCTCACGGGCCTGGAGTTAGCCTTAGGCCCGCGAGAGCTAATCTGTAGCCTCCGAGTCAGTCTCAGGAACGCCAAAGACTCAGTCTCAGAGGTGATTCCACCCCCCCCGGGTGTTTGTCTCAGGTGCGCCCTAGAGTAAGTCTCAGAGGGCTGTCGGAAGTCATTCCCAGCCACCCTCCCCCACCCCAAAGACAGCCTCAGGGGACCCCAATAGCTAATCTGGATGACCACGATACTCAGTCTCAGCCCCCCTCCAGAGCAAATCTGGGGGGCCCAATAATTAGTCTCAGAGGTGCTGCTGATAACTAATCTCAGGAAACCCGAGAGATTCTCAGGAGCTCCCAGTTTTGATCAAGAGGCGCCGTGAATCGGTCTCCGAGACCCACTGAGATCTAATCGGGAGAGCGGCCGAAAATTAGCTTTGTGAGCGCCGCCAAGTGTTGGTCTTAGGTGGCCCCAGAGCTCAAATAAAAAATTTCAAAACCATATGCCTCGGAAAAAATGTACCTACCCCTATTGCGTACTAAAAAAGCACAAATTGAAACATGTCGATCAGGCACCATTATCGAAGGAAAGGCAAAAATTAATCTAGTTTTACCATAAGAGCAAATCGAACAGGGAATTGGGCACTTTAGTCAAATTTTAATATATTAACTTAACACCAATAACTACATTCCTAAATATTCTGAAATAAACAACTTTCCAACATTTTCGTAGGAAACCAGACAAACAAGGGTAATGACAGAAATTGATGAGCATAATCCCATAAAGAAAAATAGGTATGAAAGGTTGAAAATAACAAGGAGACAAGTTTGAAATATCCAGGGAGCAAAGGGGGAGGGCAGATGCAGCCCCCGATCGATCCTCGGCGCCCCTGAAATGGTCACGGCGCCCCCTGAAAGGTCGATGGCACTCGCCTGAAGTGGCGCTTCCCACTCTCCCCCAGGATGCGAAAATCGGTGCTCACCGATAGGATTTTACGCCCACCTGGTAGGTTTTTCCGGTCAAAAGTGGCGCCCCCTGCTCCGGATGGCGCCCCCGGGAAGGTGCTCCCCTCCGATTGGCAATCCTGGATCTGCCTATGGATCCGTCACTGTTCAAGAGCAAACAATTCACAGAAAAAGCCGGAAGATATCAAATGTTAGCGGGGAGTGGTGCCGCCAAGATAATTGATGATGCTAACAAATTGTTTAGTTATGTGGATAAAATAATTGGGTCGCCACACGGGATTGGAAGGGGACTCCTGCCTTCTTATGAGATGGGCAGTGTGCTAAAAAATATATCGTCAAGTCAATATCAAATTATCAACATTTAGTTTTATACAGTGCACTGTTTACTGCAGTGATATAAGAGTGCTCTGTCCTTTTTCTGTGGGTTTATGACACCCGGTAGGGTTCGTTTTAGCCTCAAATATGGCTTTTGTGGTATTTATTTGGCCATTTGGCCGCCCCGGTTGCTCGGTTGGTAGAGCGTCGGGCTCCGGCCCGCTGCTGAGAAGCATGCAGTGGCAGTGCATGTCCAGGCTTGAGATCGGTTCCCTGAGACGCTCCGGCGCTCAATCGTTTGCCCGACGTAGGTCGGCTGGCAACTGACTGATGAGAGGGTGACCTGAGCGAGGCGGCCATCCCTGTGCTTTGTGGGAGGTTAAACTTTGGCTTCTAAATCAACCCTTCATTGTGGGCGTTACTCGTTCGGGTGGTGGGGTCGCGGTCTCCGTGACAAGTCCCTTGAGGACTGTAATGAGACTCAGACTCCAACAGCCGTACTGGGAAGAACTTGGACGAAATTTATAAAAAACAAGATTTTTTAGTGCAAATACAATTTGAACCTTTTGGCCTTTTCGCAAACCCGGTTTGGCCTTTTTCCGTTAAAAAAACCCGCAGTCCAGGGCAGCATCTCTAATCTTTAGAATATGGAATAACAAAAATTAGGAGATATTTTTTAACACTAGCACGTCTAAATTTTATTAACGCCCCCTCCAAATGGGGGTTTGATCCCCCGAAGACATTATAATGGCCAGCACAAGAAAATCTCCACCGCCCCCTCCACTGAGTTTTCCTTAAAAAATGTTCTGCTGTCCTTTCCAGGGGGTGCCTTTCCTATCCATGGGTGCTTATTCTTTTAGAGGGGGCGCCTTTGCTCTCGGGGGAGGGGGGCGCCTTTTGCTATCCAGGGATGCCTGTGCTAACCAGGGGGTGCATATGATATCAAGGGGCGCCGTTGATCTTCTTCGGAGGCGTCTCTGCTGTCCAGGAGGCGCCTGCGCTATCCAGGGGCACCTATGCTATCCAGAGACCCGGATCCTTTACTCAGGGGGCGGGGGCCGCCTTTTGCTGTCCAGGGGTGCCTGTGCTAACCAGGGGCGCATATGCTATCCCGGGGTGCCGTTGCTCTTCTTTAGGGGCGTCTCTGCCGTCCAGGGGTGCCTATGCTATCCAGAGGGTGTGTTCTGTCCATGGGGCGCTTTTGGTATCAAAGGGCGTATTTGCTGTTTTGGGGGGCGCCTATTCTATCCAGAGGGCGCCCCTGCTGTCCAGGGAGTGCGATTGCTATTAAAGGGAGCTTATGATATCCAGAGGGGTGCCTTTGCTCTATGGGGGAGGGGCGCCTCTTAGTGTGCAGGAGTGCCTGTGCTAACCAGAGGGCGCCTATGCTATTCAGGGGCGTCGTTACTCCTCAATTGGGGGTGCCTTTTTCTGTCCAGGGGCGCCTCTGCTGTCTAGAGGTCGCCTTTGCTATCCAGAGGGGAGCTTTTACTCAAGGGGGTGGGCATCTTTTGCTGTCCAGGGTGCAGCTTTGATGTCAGGGGGCGCCATTCATATTTGAAAGTGTATTTTATTTTACACAGAGGGTACTACCCCTTCAGACAGGCGACGTGTCTGATTTTCTCTTGACCGGCCGGGGGCGCCGGCAAAATCCAGGGGTGCCACCCAAATCCGTGAGGGCCTCCCCGTACGAGGTCAAAACCAGGTGTGCAAAAATATACTATTGTACACCATCATTTTTCAAGGTGTGCAACTGCACACCCTGTCCTGCGGAATCCGCCGTCCCTGCCACCGTTGTTCTCGGGAGGGGGATTTCTCTCTTATCTCTCCAGGGGGCGCCTTTCTTATCAAAGGGCGCCTATTTTGTCCAGGGGCGCCTTTTCTCTGCGGGGGGCACCTTTTGCTGTCAAGGGGTGCCTGTGCTAACCAGGGGGCGCATGTGATATCTAGGGGCGTCGTTTCTCTTCTTCGGAGGCGCCTCAGCTGTCCAGGAGGCGCCTACGCTTTCAAGGGCGCCTATGCTATCCAGAGGGGCGCCTTTACTCAAGAGGGGGCGCCTTTTGCTTTCCAGGGCGCAGTTTTGATGTCAAGGTGCGTCATTCATGTATGAAAATGTCTTTTTCACAGAGGATCCTACCTCTTCAGGTAGGCGGTAATTAGGCTTGATTTTCTCTGACCGGCCGGGGGCGCCGGCTGAGGCCTGGGGGGCGCCTCCCTGGACAAAGCCAAAACAAGTGGTGCAAAAAGATACTTTTGCACCACTTGAAAAAAAATCGAGTGGTGCAACTGCCCCACTTGCACCCTGGAATCCGCCGTCCCTGTAATGGGCCCAAAAAGTACTAATACATTTATTGCGGGATTTTTCCCATCGATGGCCTAGGGACAGGTACGAATCATGACCTCTCCATTGAAAATGCATGGGGTAAAACGGAAATTTGCCGAAAAATTGCTCTATGTCTGCAGACGCCGCTTGGAATACCTTCGGATTCCCCAAATCATGGTATCCTAGGCCTCTTTATTGGTTCATGTTTGCAAGTTTAGACATATTACCTCTGAGAGTTCATCTGGGGCTTCCTAAGCAGGTTTTAAGACTTTGGTTAATTGCTTTGCAGGAAATATTGATAAAACCCGTATTTTGATACCATTTTTTACTGCTATTGTGAGTTGATTCATATGCATGCTGATTATACTAGGCTAAATGGTGACCTTGACCAAAGCCTTAGGTCAGGTCATTTTTTTGTTTTGACCTAGTATAGTCATATTATGCATTATTTGATGATTCGCCGTAACGAGAGGAAGCGAAGTGTGCCTAAAAATGATTCTAGCTCAACTCTGGCAGATGCTAGAGTATATACACAGAGACATGTTGTAAGCTTTGTCTCGGGGAGGGGCCCTAGCGCTAATCGCGGGAAAAATCCCCAATGGCCCCCAGGGGCCCTCAGGGAGTCAGGAAATCTGGCGTGGGTGGAATCCGGTAGGAGGAATTTTGGGTCTCCAAAATCAGCTGAGGGGTCCGTGCCAGTTAAGGGGGCCCCACATAAGGGCCCCCGACGAGCTCATTTGACCTCAGCGCCAACACAGGATTCTCAAGACCAGCGTGGGGTGCCTACCTATTTAAACGGTTTCTAAATAAGCTCAGGAACCCAAAACTAACCCAGGGGTCCAATTTTCAACTCATGGGGCCCAGACACTCTGAGGGGAACCTGCAGAAGCTCAGAAGGCCCATAAAACTAATAGGGCCAGACTAGCTGGGTGCCTCGACGAACTAGTGCCCAGATACGCACAACGGGCCCCAAACAAGCTGAAGGGATCTATATCAGTTAAACGAAAACGGTACCAACCCAGGGGACCCCGACCAGCTTAAGGGACACTAATCCAGCTTGGGGCTCAGAGCTCAGAGCTCCAGCTTTTAACTCAGAGGGCCCAGGACCGGTTGAGGGGGCCCTATATCAATAAAAGGGCCCAAAAAGCTTAATAGGCTTCAGCGGCGACATATAGGTTTCAAGTTCAGTGTGAGAGCCTGGTTAACTAAAGCGGTCCCAGATCAGCTGAGGGGACTCAAAATAACTTCATCGAAGTCACCGAAAACTCAGGGGCCCAGGCTCGCAGAGGTTCTGCGGCCTATGAGGCTCAGGTTAGCGTCAATCGGGTATTTCAGTATTGAGCCGTTAGCCAGGACAACTGTGATAAGTGGAGGTGGTGGATACGACACCTCAGTTTTTACCATGACCGAATATAACTGTATTATTTGCTCATCGTGCTTCAGTTAGTGTCAGTGGGTGCTTTCAGCATTTTCTACCACGGTACCAGTCGTTAGCTGGCCCGAAATATGCTTGATGGTAAACGTGAACATGTCCTCACTGAGAGGAAGCTTTAATGAAAATAAGCATTTACAAATCCTTTTTAAACGCGTTCTTCATTGACACTGGCCGCCTTTTGGGTGTTAAATTGGCCAGTGGCGGATCCAAGGGGGAGGGGAAAAAGGCATTCCCCCAAACGAAAAAGCTCGGGGCAAAGCTGCGTTTTCGCCCCCAAAGCGATCGACCTCCTTTTTTCCCCTACTCCTTCTTAGTTTATAAGCAAGATTTTGGTGTTCCAACTCTCAACTTCAAACAGAACATAAGTTGATAAGATGTTCCCTGGCCTGTCCCCTCGAATCCAGAAATGTAAAAAACACTGAAGATTATATTTTCGGGCACAGCCCTTCATCAGAATCATGGAGTAAATATCAATAATTCTCAGTTATAGTATAGCCAGACCTCCATAGTATAGCAAGTCATAGTATAGCCAGCCTTGGATAGGAAGAAGTATCTCGAGCCCATATTTTTCACCCCGTGAAGTTTTTTTGGCTTTTCGCCTCAAATACCCAAAATTCTACGGGCAAATGATATTGGTAGCGCAGCTTTTTACTGCGTGACGTTTTTTTTTTGCTTTTCGACTTTGGTTTGCTCCTCCCAAACCGACCGGCTAGATACGCCACTGAAATTGGCGCCCCTCAAGTTCGGCGCCCCCCAGGTTCGGCGCCCTCCGAGCCTGGGCCCCCCCCTTAACGAAATCCTAGATCCGTCACTGGCTCGAGTACGTCTGAATTTGCTCGAGTACGTCTGATTTTTTCCGAGAGCGTCTGAATTTGGTCGAGTACGTCTGATTTCGCTCGGGTACGTCTGAATTTGCTCGAGTACGTCTGGGCATGCTTAGTAGGGTGTACCGCTTTGCACAAAACTTCAGATGGACATGTAGGGACCTGTGTCAATAAGCTTCATCTCACTCAATTTTCAGATTTTTTTTTCAGGAGCACCGGTGCCCCTGTTGGCAACGAAGCCTAAGATTGGAAAAAGAATGGCGAAGCAATAAAGGCACGTGAACTATAATTTCTTAAGAGGGTCGAAGAAAAAGAGAAACAGACCTAATTGGGGCGATGACATTTCCCAAATGCGAAAAAAATATCACAATTTTCTTCTTTGTCTCCAAACATTAAAACATAAATGAAGCATATTCAAAGAAAGTCGATAATCTGTAGAAGGCCAAACGGCATTCTCCTTAATATGCAGGCCAGGGTCTCAAGTAAAGAGCTTTACTGGCTGGGACTATCCTTCCTCCCTTTATCAAGCTATATACCTTATACCTGTCATGTACAAGAACCAAAAATTCAAACTATGTCAACACATTGTGGACATCCTGCACAATCATCGTATTCTGAAGATATCAATAATTACCTCCATCTTATCAGAGACAATAATTTCCCTCGTTTTGCATTGCCTTGTTCTCTTCAAGCTAAACAAACCAGTAGTTGGGTGGGACTAGTCCTGCCTTGCTTGTACGTACGCTTGTAAGTTTTGCCGTGATGCTCGTAAAAACAAAATTATGCAGAATGGAGAGGAAATCACCACTATTACCAACAGCTACAGAGTGCATGTTCAATCCCCCCTCACAACAGTTGTTTCCACCATGTTACACGCCATCTCCCACTTCTCCAGAATCTCAGCCCAGCTTCTGCCCCTGACTCACTTGTTAGTTGTTGGATCCGTGAATGCCCGGCAATATCACCAAGATGTCTTCACCAAAAAAGTTATCTATAAGTCGATTAGTTTCAAATGGCTTCCCAAATTATTAATTTGTAGAAATACTCTTAAGGAAGAACGGCCCCTGTCCTTGCTTAGTTCTGGCATTTGCCGTTTGGTGCCACCATGCTGAGGCATGTGTAGTGCGATACAGTATCTCCAGCACGTGCAAGTGCTCAGGACACGCGACGCCTCTAACCCCGTAGAAAGGAAGCAGATTCCTTTGTATAAAACACCCTATACCACAACGGCTGGGCGGAAAACCATTCACCTCCCTGCCCTGACCCTACCGGAAGCTTGCGTGACGGATCTGTCTGGCATTCGCCCACAGATGAGCAAATCTCTGGTGTTATGGATGAAAATAGCCATTGTTGCTGTCAAGAATAAATGGATTCTGCAGAATTTATATAACTCTGAGGGCATACACCGGGAAAAGTTTGCGCGAGGAAAAGCTTATATAACCCACCACGGGCTCTAGACCCGGACTTCCTTCAGAAAGCTGAAGCGGGAGATGGTGTCGCGACAAATCTGTTCAATCTGTCTACTGATCATAGAAAAAGGCTGGCGTTGATTGGGGGCACTGAGCACTGCAGCCTGTAAGGCTATCTGCGGTCCAACAAGCCCGTTAGTTATTAACACTATCGCCGAGGGCCGGCCGACATGATATCCCGGACCTACACACACCTACTTGTCCTGATAGGCCATTGCTTTTTTACTCTGTGGGGACATTGGCAATGGCACCCGAGACTACTCTTATCACGCGAACTAACGAAGGGCGGGTATCCCCCCCCCGCTCGGGTTTTTCGCAGATGGCTCGAAAACGGCCGTGCAAAGCGCCGCTTTACTTTGTACTATTTTCTGATTGTTTTTGCAGCTCGTTTAAAAATTTTAGGTCCAGGTCATTTCAGGTCAGATCACCAGCGCTGGTCAAATAACCTCACCTCCAGAAAAGTTTAAAATGGCCTAAGTAAGAACAGGGTTAAATTTACCCACCTGAAATATGTATCAGGTAGTGGACCTACCGGATTCTGCGAAACTCATTCCGGGATTTTCCCTATGTATGATCTAAGCAGTGGTGGATATAGCCGGTAAGTTTGGGGGGAGGGCAAGCCGAAGTCGAAAAAACGTCACCTGGTGAAATAGTTTGCCAAATGGAACTAGATAGTAGGGTTTGGGGGCCAGCCCAAGAGAAAAAAGGCAACAAAAAAACGTTTGCGTAAAAGATGTGACCACAATATGCTTATTTTTGCTATCCAAGCCTCGATGTCTACACTGAAGTTACTATGTATGTTTGAAGTTAAGAATTATGAAGGACCAAATCCTTGATTATACACTAAAAATGAGTCGGGGCAAAAAGGAGGTCGACAGTTTTGGGAGGGGGAAAACATAGTTTTGTCCCCAGCTTTTCCATTTGGAGAACGGGGAAAATACACTTCCCCCTGGATCCACCACTGCATCTAAGTTCAGTTACGAACCATGTAATGCGAGGAAAAAACGGTTTAAGCTCGATTACTTTGTCGGGAATGAGATAAAGCGTTTATTTTGACGTTATTGGATTTGTCTTATCCGTTAACTCCAATGGCATGCGTGGTGCGTCCAATTTGACCTTATCCTTGGTTTGACCTGACCCTAGGTTAAGTCATCATTATATGGCCTAGGAAGGTCATGTTGTACGTCATTCAACGCAGCTTGCTGAGAGAACTCTCAGGGTGTTATATCAGCTTTGTTATATCTCTTTTACGTCATATATTATGACTGAACAAAACCTAATTTCCATTGCGTCCCATTACATGATCATGGCAATGTGTTCTAGCTTCTGGTCATAGGCTGATCCAGGATTGCCGATCGGAGGGGCACCTTTCCGGGGGCGCCATCCGGACCATGGGGGCGCCACTTATGACCGGCAAAACCTATCAGGTGGGCGCCAAATCCTATCGGTGGGCGCCGACTTTCGTATCCTGGGGGGGTGGGGAGCGACATTTCAGGGGGCGCCATCGATCTTTCAGGAGGGCGCCGAGGGTTGATCGGTGGGGGGGGCACGTGCCCCCTTCCCCCCTCCCCTGTATCCACCTATGCCTCTGGTGACCTTGGATTTGACCTGACAAATATTATAGAATACTTTCCTTAGAACTTGGTCAGGCTACCCGACACCATTTAGCACTTTTGGGCAACTAGCGTGAATTTTTTAGATGTTTTGGGCTGTGAGTACCCTCGTCAAGGCGAAGGGGGATCAGACCCCCGTCAATGCATGTGTCAAAGGCCACGGTGGGGCAGGAGGCCTTAGATAAAGGATGATTCTTTAACAGTAGCACTGAAGAGGGGTCGGTCACTAACACGCACTGAAGGGGGATTGGCAGGTTATCCTGAGATCTTAAAAATTAAAAGGCTAGAAAAACACTAGCCTAGGGCTTTGTAGAGGCAATTGTGATCTACTTTACAGCAAAGTTCCCTCGACCTGAGTCAATATCTTCAGGTAAAACATCGGTCCTTCCAGAACTTATTGGAGCATGCTGTGATTCTGCAGAATGATTATTTGCTCCATTAAAAATAGTCTGTGACCATAAAGATAAGGTCTCATGCCCTATTTCTGAAATTTTTGGATCAAGGTCATCCAAGATCATTGACCTATGACTTCACACTACCATATTTCCCCATAGTTTACACCTAGTACTAAAACTACGAGCGCCGTTGGGGTAGATATGAATATACGACTTTGACGACCCGCAGCCTTTGACTGTGACCTTCCACCTTGAAATAAGCATTGGGTAACCTTAGCTATGACGTTACATCATAATATATACGCTATACTGAATGGCGATCACATCACTCAAATGACCGGGGTTAACGACCTTTAAAGCCCACGAAGTTCCCAAAATTTGACGTTGACCTTGGCTCTTCAAGTAATTTGACTTTGGGATAGCATTCCAGACATATGACGTTATAATGTCATCACTTGTTCTGCATTACATGCAAGCAGGGACGGCGGATTCCAGGGTGCAAGTGGGGCAGTTGCACCACTCGATTTTTTCAAGTGGTGCAAAAGTATCTTTTGCACCACTTGTTTTGGCTTTGTCCAGGGAGGCGCCCCCCCCAGGCCTCAGCCGGCGCCCCCGGCCGGTCAGAGAAAATCAAGCCTAATTACCGCCTACCTGAAGAGGTAGGATCCTCTGTGAAAAAGACATTTTCATACATGAATGACGCACCTTGACATCAAAACTGCGCCCTGGAAAGCAAAAGGCGCCCCCCTCTTGAGTAAAGGCGCCCCTCTGGATAGCATAGGCGCCCTTGAAAAGCGTAGGCGCCTCCTGGACAGCTGAGGCGCCTCCGAAGAAGAGAAACGGCGCCCCTAGATATCACATGCGCCCCCTGGTTAGCACAGGCACCCCTTGACAGCAAAAGGTGCCCCCCCCGCAGAGAAAAGGCGCCCCCTGGACAAAATAGGCGCCCTTTGATAAGAAAGGCGCCCCCTGGAGAGATAAGAGAGAAATCCCCCCTCCCGAGAACAACGGTGGCAGGGACGGCGGATTCCGCAGGACAGGGTGTGCAGTTGCACACCTTGAAAAAATGATGGTGTACAATAGTATATTTTTGCACACCTGGTTTTGACCTCGTACGGGGAGGCCCTCACGGATTTGGGTGGCACCCCTGGATTTTGCCGGCGCCCCCGGCCGGTCAAGAGAAAATCAGACACGTCGCCTGTCTGAAGGGGTAGTACCCTCTGTGTAAAATAAAATACACTTTCAAATATGAATGGCGCCCCCTGACATCAAAGCTGCACCCTGGACAGCAAAAGATGCCCACCCCCTTGAGTAAAAGCTCCCCTCTGGATAGCAAAGGCGACCTCTAGACAGCAGAGGCGCCCCTGGACAGAAAAAGGCACCCCCAATTGAGGAGTAACGACGCCCCTGAATAGCATAGGCGCCCTCTGGTTAGCACAGGCACTCCTGCACACTAAGAGGCGCCCCCTCCCCCATAGAGCAAAGGCACCCCTCTGGATATCATAAGCTCCCTTTAATAGCAATCGCACTCCCTGGACAGCAGGGGCGCCCTCTGGATAGAATAGGCGCCCCCAAAACAGCAAATACGCCCTTTGATACCAAAAGCGCCCCATGGACAGAACACACCCTCTGGATAGCATAGGCACCCCTGGACGGCAGAGACGCCCCTAAAGAAGAGCAACGGCACCCCGGGATAGCATATGCGCCCCTGGTTAGCACAGGCACCCCTGGACAGCAAAAGGCGGCCCCCGCCCCCTGAGTAAAGGATCCGGGTCTCTGGATAGCATAGGTGCCCCTGGATAGCGCAGGCGCCTCCTGGACAGCAGAGACGCCTCCGAAGAAGATCAACGGCGCCCCTTGATATCATATGCACCCCCTGGTTAGCACAGGCATCCCTGGATAGCAAAAGGCGCCCCCCTCCCCCGAGAGCAAAGGCGCCCCCTCTAAAAAGAATAAGCACCCATGGATAGGAAAGGCACCCCCTGGAAAGGACAGCAGAACATTTTTTAAGGAAAACTCAGTGGAGGGGGCGGTGGAGATTTTCTTGTGCTGGCCATTATAATGTCTTCGGGGGATCAAACCCCCATTTGGAGGGGGGCGTTAATAAAATTTAGACGTGCTAGTGTTAAAAAATATCTCCTAATTTTTGTTATTCCATATTCTAAAGATTAGAGATGCTGCCCTGGACTGCGGGTTTTTTTAACGGAAAAAAGGCCAAACCGGGTTTGCGAAAAGGCCAAAAGGTTCAAATTGTATTTGCACTAAAAAATCTTGTTTTTTATAAATTTCGTCCAAGTTCTTCCCAGTACGGCTGTTGGAGTCTGAGTCTCATTACAGTCCTCAAGGGACTTGTCACGGAGACCGCGACCCCACCACCCGAACGAGTAACGCCCACAATGAAGGGTTGATTTAGAAGCCAAAGTTTAACCTCCCACAAAGCACAGGGATGGCCGCCTCGCTCAGGTCACCCTCTCATCAGTCAGTTGCCAGCCGACCTACGTCGGGCAAACGATTGAGCGCCGGAGCGTCTCAGGGGAACCGATCTCAAGCCTGGACATGCACTGCCACTGCATGCTTCTCAGCAGCGGGCCGGAGCCCGACGCTCTACCAACCGAGCAACCGGGGCGGCCAAATGGCCAAATAAATACCACAAAAGCCATATTTGAGGCTAAAACGAACCCTACCGGGTGTCATAAACCCACAGAAAAAGGACAGAGCACTCTTATATCACTGCAGTAAACAGTGCACTGTATAAAACTAAATGTTGATAATTTGATATTGACTTGACGATATATTTTTAGCACACTGCCCATCTCATAAGAAGGCAGGAGTCCCCTTCCAATCCCGTGTGGCGACCCAATTATTTTATCCACATAACTAAACAATTTGTTAGCATCATCAATTATCTTGGCGGCACCACTCCCCGCTAACATTTGATATCTTCCGGCTTTTTCTGTGAATTGTTTGCTCTTGAACAGTGACGGATCCATAGGCAGATCCAGGATTGCCAATCGGAGGGGAGCACCTTCCCGGGGGGCGCCATCCGGAGCAGGGGGCGCCACTTTTGACCGGAAAAACCTACCAGGTGGGCGTAAAATCCTATCGGTGAGCACCGATTTTCGCATCCTGGGGGAGAGTGGGAAGCGCCACTTCAGGCGAGTGCCATCGACCTTTCAGGGGGCGCCGTGACCATTTCAGGGGGCGCCGAGGATCGATCGGGGGCTGCATCTGCCCCTCCCCTTTGCTCCCTGGATATTTCAAACTTGTCTCCTTGTTATTTTCAACCTTTCATACCTATTTTTCTTTATGGGATTATGCTCATCAATTTCTGTCATTACCCTTGTTTGTCTGGTTTCCTACGAAAATGTTGGAAAGTTGTTTATTTCAGAATATTTAGGAATGTAGTTATTGGTGTTAAGTTAATATATTAAAATTTGACTAAAGTGCCCAATTCCCTGTTCGATTTGCTCTTATGGTAAAACTAGATTAATTTTTGCCTTTCCTTCGATAATGGTGCCTGATCGACATGTTTCAATTTGTGCTTTTTTAGTACGCAATAGGGGTAGGTACATTTTTTCCGAGGCATATGGTTTTGAAATTTTTTATTTGAGCTCTGGGGCCACCTAAGACCAACACTTGGCGGCGCTCACAAAGCTAATTTTCGGCCGCTCTCCCGATTAGATCTCAGTGGGTCTCGGAGACCGATTCACGGCGCCTCTTGATCAAAACTGGGAGCTCCTGAGAATCTCTCGGGTTTCCTGAGATTAGTTATCAGCAGCACCTCTGAGACTAATTATTGGGCCCCCCAGATTTGCTCTGGAGGGGGGGGCTGAGACTGAGTATCGTGGTCATCCAGATTAGCTATTGGGGTCCCCTGAGGCTGTCTTTGGGGTGGGGGAGGGTGGCTGGGAATGACTTCCGACAGCCCTCTGAGACTTACTCTAGGGCGCACCTGAGACAAACACCCGGGGGGGGGTGGAATCACCTCTGAGACTGAGTCTTTGGCGTTCCTGAGACTGACTCGGAGGCTACAGATTAGCTCTCGCGGGCCTAAGGCTAACTCCAGGCCCGTGAGACCAAAACTCGGGAGCACCTCTGGAAATTACTCTCAGAACCCCGAGATTAACTCTCGGATGTCTCTGAGACTGACAACCGGGAGCCCTCTGCGACTAACTTTTGGGTGCTCCCTGAGATTGACTCTCGGGGCTGCTTATACCAAAACTCTGGGGGGGGCACAGCCTGAGGCTAAATCTCGAGGGCTCCCAAAACTACCCCTCTGGGGCCCCCTGAAACCAGCACTCTGCGGATCAAATTAGACTAACTCTCGGACCCCCGGATTAACTCTCGGGGCCACCTGAAACTAAATATTGACTCCTGAGAGAGAAGCCCGTGAGACTATGAGGGCCCCCTGAGACCGACTCTTGGGGTGCTCTGAGACTGACTCTTGGGGTTCTCTGAGACAGACTCTCAGGGGGACCCCGAGACCGAATCTCGGGGTCCCCTAAGACAGACTCTTGGGGTCCCCTTGACCGACTCTTGGGGTTCTCTGAGACTGACTCTCAGGGGCCCCCCGAAATAGACTATGTTGCAGGGCCCTGAGAACCACTCTCTGGGGGGCCCCTGAGACTAGCTCGGCCCCCTCCCCTGAGACAGACTCCCGGGGTCCCTGATACCGAATTTTGGGGCCCCTGAGACCAACCCTCTAGGGCCCCTAAAATCTACTTTCGGGGGCCTTGAGACCGACTCTCAGGGCGGGGGCCGTGAGGCCGACTCGGGACGCCCTGAGAACGAATCTTCAGGGGCCCCTGAGACTGACTCTGGGGGCCCCGTGATCAGAGAATCCTTTGCAGTGGTTCAGATTGGCCCAAGGGGTGGGGGTCTGCGGACGCCTAGGGCCCCCTTGGCTACACCACTGCATCCATACTTTCGGGGGCCCTCTGAAATCACCATTTGGAGGCTTCTAAAATAATTGCTCCCCTAGACCAATACTCCGGAGCCCCTTGATGCTGATGCCCGGGGGGTCCTAAGACTAAGCTCGGGGTCCCACTTAGATCAGGCTCAGGGGCATCCTTAGACCCACGCTCGCGCTTTTCTCAGGAGTAACTCGACACCGATGTTCCGGGGCCCTCAAGATCAATATTTCGAGCCCCCCCCAAGACTAATGCTCGGTGCTCTGGAGCCCCTCGATGCCGATGCTCGGGGGTCCTGAACCCAGGCCTGGGGGCCCCTGGGACCAAACTCTGGGTCTCATGAGGTCAATGCTCGTGCCTCACTCATGAGTCCCTCGATATCAATAGTCGGGGGCACCCCGAGGGGGGCCCTGAACCCCTGAGACCAAGCTCGGGCCCCCTGAGACCAAGATCAGGGCCCCCGAGACCAATGCTCGTGTTTTCCAGTGCATACGGTCAGCCTTATGCATCAGATGCCCTCGGATGCCTCCCTGAGACCAAGCTCGAGGGCCCCTGACACTAAGCTCGGGGAGAGGGGAGCCTGAGACCAAGCTTGGGGGCATCCCTGAGACCAAGCTCGGGGGTCCCTGAGACCAAGCTCGGGGGCCCTGAGACCAAGCTCGGGGCCCTGAGACCAAGCTCGGGGGCCCTGATTCCAAACTCGAAGGGCCCCCTGAGACTAAGCTCGGAAGCTCCCTGAGACCAGGCTCGGAGGGCCCCCAGACACCAAGCTCGGGGCCTCTGAGACCAAGCTCAGGGGCTCCTGAGACCAAAATTGAAAGGCCCGTGAGACCAAGATCGAAAGGCCCGTGAGACCGAGCTCGGGGGAGGGGCCCTAAGACCAAGCTCGGGGGCCCTGAGGCCAAGCTCGGGACCCCCTGAGACTGAGCACAGGGGTCCCCCAAGATCAATATTCGGTACTCTGGAGCCCTCGATACCGATTATCGGGGGCCTCCTGAGACCAAGCTCGGGAGCCCCCCCCCCGAGACCAAGCTCAGGGGCCCCCGAAATCAATTTTTGTGTTTTTAGTGCATAAGGTCAGCCCAAGGGGGTCCGCGGACCCCTGAGACCCCCCTCCCCTGGCTACACCACTGTCAGAACATCTCAAGGGGCCCATTCAAGCTCTCGGCCGCCCGGTCAGTGGCTGTAAAGCCTTATAGGGATCCCAGACCATCTCAGGAGCCCTCAGTTCAACACAGAGGCCTATATTAGCTCTGATGACCAGATAAACTTAAGGGCCCGGATCATCCAGGGGCCCCTTTCGGCATATTTGGGGCTTCAGAACATTTCAGGGTTTCAATTAAAGCTTATAACCAAATTTCAGAGCAGGGGCCCTATTCCTGTGCAGGGGCCTCAGATAAGTTTAGGGTCTTCTGTGCATCACAGGGGATCCAGATTAGCTCAAGGGGCAATATTAACTTTACAGTCCCAGCTCAGCTCAGGGGCCCCCCAGGTCGGTGGATATAGGTTCTGGCCAACTCACGGGGCCCTGTTTAAGGTCACGGCTCCTAGCTCAGTTTAGGCATCCTAGAACAGTTCATGCTGCCCAAACCATCTCAGGGGCGCTCAGTTCGGCTCAAGAGGCCCAGATTAGCTCGTATGGCATCAGAGGCCAGTTCAGGGGCCCCGAGAAGCTTAGGGGACCTTAAAATCAACTCATAGGACCTCAACTTAGTTTAGGGGCACAGGTAAGTTTAACGGGGTTCCGGGGCAAGCTATCGGGACAGTTTGAGTTTCTTGCTTGATATTACAGTTGTTGATATTCTTATCTCCGTTGCGGGGGCCCATGCCAGAAAAATGGGGGGGGCCAGTGGCCCCCTGGCCCCCCCGGTTCCTACGCCTATGTCATTTTGCCTTTCCACGTGGCCAAGATTCGTAAGATAATGGTGAGAGGACATTGAAAATAATCGCAGCGAGTGTGAACCTGGCCTGTGCGCTGTCCAAGAAAATTACCTCAGCGGAAAAGCTTTAAGTTGTAGGAAACACAAACCGGACTTTAACCCACATTATTAATTGCTCCTAAAAAATAATGTTTGAACCAGATGGCAGACTCAAGGAGATATAAGGGAAGTTGAAACGTTAAGATAAACACAGAATGAAGTATGTGGGCATTTTCCATCGACCTTTATCTATATTCTTCAATTCATCAGCATGGGAGAATTGCTCTTGTGCGTGAAATTTCGGAGGTGTTAAGAGAATTTCGGTAGCCATGTGATTGAATGCTGAAATAGATCATGCCATAGGCATGTGTGATTTGTGACATAAATGGGCCGTACTAGAATAAATAGAAAACAGTTTCAACGTGTCCAAGTACTCTCTTGATAAATTGATAACTTTTTTCCGTTTATTGGCTGTAATTTGCGCGTTTAATGATCATGTGCAGTGTTCAGATCGAAGTGAACAGACCATTCAGATTGATAAAACAAGTATATTTTGTCACTGACCATCCACTTATACCATCAACCATCGCCTTCAGGTCAAGTTCAGGACTCATTTAAGAGAAGAGGTGAGCGTGCACTGTGCATGCCCAAATCGAGACACAGCCGCCGTCCCGATGGACAGACCGCGCAGAAATACGTCCTCGTCGCGTTTGATTTCGCGCACGCGTACGACGTAGTGGACCACCACCTGCTACGCGTTCGCCTGCTGTAGATGGGGCTGTCAAATTGCACGGTGGCCTGGATTTGGCAGTGACTCCGGGACCGAAGAGTCCAGGTGGAACTAAATGGTGTGCTTTCCAGTGAGCGCATTTTCCGAACTGGCCTGCCGTAAGGAGGTGTCTTATCGCCAGTTTTATTTTGTATGGGCGGCTCGGCTGGTAGACGACCTCTGCGCGGTTCCCGGATGCTCCCCTACATGTACGCCGATGATACGGCGGCTCTCTGCACAGGCAACAACATCCAAGTCGCCAAGGACCGGGCGCAATAAAGCTGCTGCTGGCACCCTCATAAAGTGGACCCGACAGCACAAAATGGTGGTATCAGGAGCCAAGATCCAAGTACTGGTGATGTCCCAGTGGGCCAGAGACGCCGATCCCTTCAATTTTAAGGTCGACGGGAAGTCTGTTACTGCTGGAGACACCCTACAGCTACTTGGCGTCACCATCGATCGGCTCCTCCATTTCGGTCCACACTGTAAGAGACTGTGGGAGAAGGTCCACCCCCGCATCTCCCACCTACGTCAACTGTCCGGCTGCAACTGGGGGCTGCACGAACAGCACCTCCGAACCGTCGCTACTGGCTACGTGAGAGGAGCGATGGAGTAAGCGGCCGCAGCGTGGCTCCACGCCACACCGCCATTTCATGTCGAGCTGCTGGAACGCAAAATGAGAGCGTCGGCGCGTATCATCACAGGATGCACCCACTCCACTCCCAGCCGAGTTAAGACTCCCCGCGTAGCGGCCAGAAGGAGGGTACTCGCGACCCGACTGCTGGTGAAATTCCATACCCTGCCGCCTGAAGACCCTCTGTGAAGACGTGCGGAGGCGACAGCGCCCTCTCGACTCTCCTCGGTGACCGGGTGGCGGCAGGTGGGCAAAGACATGTGGGATCAAGCAGGCATCTCCCTCCCCATCGAGTCTTTCCTTCCTCGACGTCTTCCACTGTGGGTATCAGGAGAGTGAGTCACATTTCAACTAGACATGGGCCCACTGACATCAGGAGCGCCACCTGTCCGGAAGAAGCGAGTAGCTCTCCCCCACCTCGCTTCCCTGACTCAATGTGCCACATGGGTGTGGACCGACGGGTCAGTGCACGGAGGGGTCACGAGCGGGGGAGCTGGGTCTTCATCGAGTCACCAGACAGAGAACAGCATGAGCTCAGGCGACCAGCAGGCTCGCTCTGCTCGAGTTTTCAGGCTGAGATGGTAGCCATCCAAACTGCCTGTGTCTTCCTACTGGACTAATCAGTGCACACAGAAGATCCAGTCATCTTCAGCATGGCCTGCCAAGGTGACGACGCATTATAGAAATAAAATGGCTTCAATGTCTGCAGATAAGACAGCGAATCGGTAAAAATCGCAAACTTCCTCACCATCAGCTTAGACACCTGGTCCAAACAGCAAAAAAAATGGAGTACAGCCCTGAAGTAAAAATGGATCCTTCGTAAGGCAAACTAGAAAACTTCTCAACATCGTCACCAACAAATGCACGCCCTGTGCCATTGTCACTTTCTTTTGCAACCGTCTATATAGAAACAGACATGGTTTTCGAACGGCTCCGCAAGCAAGTTCATAAAATACTGGCGCGTCGGTTCAGGAGGCAAATTTTTGCTTTGTTGGCGTAGGTTGTGTTCGTGTTAACTGTCGAGATGAGCTATGGTTCAATAACAGCTGCTTCATGTGGTTCGACGAGATTGCTGTCGATACCAGCCTGTGCCAGCCAGGCACAGACTCTCACTCCCTGGTGACGGGTTGCAAAACGCGAGCCACTGTCTATCTGACTGAGGTAGGCGTCGCCAAAAAAATGTTTGGTATGTGGGGCGTGTTGGTAACTTATTTTAAAGGGAACGTGGCACCTTGGTAAAATCCTGGAATTTTGTGTAATTAGGCGTACTTTTAGCCGAAAATAATCAAACCACTCATGATTTCTCTGAAAAATGTACAACAAGCCCAATGCTTTTATTTTTAAAATACTCCTCTAGAAAAATGAATAAATATCTGCCTCTGGATGATGTCATGATCTAGCAACCACTACCATACTCGAAACACCTCAAGGGCTTCGATTGGCTGATGCTCATCGTGATGTCAGCATATGTCGTCACACCAGCAGCTCACAACAATGGCCGCCTGGCGAGAGGTACATGAGAGGTACATTTCGGGTAGGTTTTAGTTTTTTTCTACGGAAAAATCGAGTTCCAAGACAAATGATATATAGAGCACCTGGTTTTCCGATTTGCTTTACAACTTGGCTATCTCAGTTAAAATCACGTTCCAAAGGTTCCATATTCCTTTTAATGGCTTAATGCAAAGCGAGTATCTTACTGCGCATTTGTAGCGGTATTTCACTAATTTCCACTAGCATGCTTATTATGGGTGAAGCTTGGAACGCTCCTGTTACTATTCTGATAGCGAGATGACGGACATATCGATAATCTTTTTCGCGGACTAAGGAGTGGCCTCATACGCAACCCCGGTCTGCGACCTGGGATAACCCCCCACCGGCGCAGGAGAGCCGCATGAAAATGTGCTGAAATCAACCATATTTCATTCTCAATGTATCTCTTCATAAGCCTGTAGGTCAGTGCCATCATTCTTTTCTTTGAAATAAATAGTAAATATCCCGCAGTTAACCCCGGATTCGACCCGCGCACCCCTCATCACGAGACAGGACCTCTAACCACTAGACCACTGCGCCACACTGTACCGACTCCCACTAACCCTACACCTGTGACCCGTCAGGAGGTCACTGGCCGGTATCACGCAATCAAAACGATGCCGTGATCGTGGCGCCGGGTGTTGTGTTCGTACAGAAAAGGCATGGTATAAAGCTGCTTCTGGAAGACGAACCAAACATTAGATTCGCCTAGAATCACTTGTATCGGCGACCCAGGACCCTAAGCTAGCTTTATGCCAAATTGCATCTACTTCCATTCATTTTGAGGACTTGAAACCATGGTGAGAAGCAAACATGTTCCGAGAAATTTAGCTCCTTGAAATACCCTTTCGGACGAATTACTCGAAAGCCGTTGGAGATAAGTGGGTAGTGTAAATGAATTGAATGACTGCAATTAATTTTCCTATTCAGCCATGTCAATTCTGAGCTTGTGAATGACATGTGCTCTGAACCGAAAAGCTGCAAATAAAAGGTTTTCTACTAAAATTATATTTATACATATAAGACAATGAATTTTATTATCACGATATCCATCTCCGAATATTATCAGGCGGAAGCAATGTTCTTTCATTATTTGAAATGAAAAGTCAAATCGGCGCATTAGATCGCGAGAGATTAAGATTTAAATGAAATGAGCAAAAATGTAGTCCTCCGGCAAAATGGCAAAAACTAGGTCAGAATTTTACGTTTTCCACTGGAAACTATGCCTAAGCACAAGAAAATTGACGTAGCTGCCTCCACGTGGCTGTCTTTAAACTAACTGAATCGTGCCTTCTGACATTTCGAGCTTACAAGTCGGCTGTCAAATTTCAATATCTTTTTGCTTGTACTAGAAATACTGCGTTTTGGAGTAATAAATATTGTCGGACCAGTTCGAACCTTTTTTCTTAGGTGGCCTTGTTGCTTATTCAAAAGGAGGCAAATTTCAAGTTCGTCGCTTAAGAAATAAAAATGATAAAAATGCAAAATTGAAAACATTTGTTCCAAAATTTCTCAAAAACTATTTTGAGTTTAAATTCAGGGGCCTTAGTTTGGGCGTCTAGCGTAAAAGGGCAATCACCCTACACAATTGCAGATCCCTGGTATCAACTGTCAGAACCGCCAAACGGCCAGAATAGAGCCTCTTGAGAAATCTCAATCCGCTTCGCTCCATGGATTTCGTCATGCGGCTCTGACACAGCCGTACTCGATCTTCGGACGAATAAGTGATCTATACAGCATAAGAAGCTTATAACGTAGCGTATAACAATGAGCGTATAGCGTGCGCATAACGTATATATAGGCGATAAGCGTATAACGTGTATAGCATGAGAAATATTTCTCTATCTGCACGGTATCTCATCCTCGTCAACATCTTCAGTATTCAGCGTATCGAAACATTTTTTTGCGGAAATCCTTCAGGTGTGGCACATATGAAAGCTTATCGAGTGTGAGCTTGATAAATCTGGTTTCTGCTACAACGTCGCTCGGATTTCCGCGAATTTACAAAATCGGGTATTCAGTCTCAATGTCTATTATAAAAGTGCATGCACTATGTCTTTGAACTTGAAAATTTTAGTCCATTGCGTGTGATCCATTGCTGCAATATGTCAAGGCCAAGCTGCAGCCGCCTCTGCGCAGCTGCTGTAGTAGACACTGTCACACATATTGTGAAGTCTTCAACGAAAAACACGTGACGTATGTTTGCGGGAAGTGTCTGCAATATCATTGGTCATAACTGCAAACAAGGCTATGAATATCGCAGAATCCTGGGCTATGCTACTCTGTTGCTGATGCCAATCCGATACGACTGAGTTTACGCGAAATCTAAAATACCTATTTTTTGGAATATTAGAAATAAACCACCCCAAGTGGCCTCGCACGCCGAGTCCAAAGAGTTTCTGCAGAAGGCCATTGGATAGCAAAGGCGCCCCCCAAGAGATGATGGCGCCCCCTGGGGAGGAAGGCGCCCCCTCCAGAAAATCTTGCACCACTTCTCGAAAATGGAATCCGCCGTCTCTGCATGCAAGCTGGTGTGACAGTGCCATTGCACTAATTCCAACAAAAAGTGTGATTTTGAAAACCTATAAGAATTTGTTTGGATCGATTTTAAAATTCACTTCACCAATAGACGCACTCATCAGACCTTTGAAATGTCAGCGAGTATCTTTTTTCTCTCGCAAACAGCTCTTTAGCCGCCTTGAAAAAAATAGCTGGGACCTCCGGGGCTCCCTCTAGTGCACATGTTAGCATGGACAAACAAATTATGAGAACAAAGTTCTCGAGTCCCAATGCATATGGTGTGGCATGTTTTAAAGTGTATATCTCTACGTTGTGTTTTGCCAAATCATTCATGAATGCTTTTTTCGCCGTGAAAAATTAAGGTGACATCAAAAGGCGTCAAAACTTGATACCCATACAGAAAGCGGAGCTCCTAATACATGCCACTTATAACATGCGGCAATCAATCGGCAAAGGCATTGCGAGAACCATGGTTTACATAGATGGGACACTAGTTCACACACGAGGAGATAAGAAAACAACCCACCCGCTCCTCCAGTCCAATGTTAGATTACACTGAGTTTGTGATTTTTTCATGCAGTTCATATCAAACCATTCCCCGTGAGGAGCGATTCGGCAGAAAACAAAGCAGGGCTGCATGAAACTCAATATCAGCAACTCTGCAGCTCATGCCACCGTCCCGCCGCGTCAGCTGAGAGGGTGAACTGAAGCCCAGGACTGTGGCCTCGCCTGGATGTCAGGCCCAGCTTATGGATGTCATCTCCCGGCAGTGACAGCGGCGATTGGTCGGCACGCAGTCCCCAGCGCTCTGAGCTGGGCCGTAAAACAGCGCTGTTGGCCGGCCCGCCCCGGCACCGCGCTACCCGCCCGCCGCAGCCGGCCAGCCCTGCGCCGCCCCGCTCTCTCGTGCTGCCGGCTGATTGAGTCATTCGCCGCCAGACTGAGCCATGACTGCATGCAATAGGAGTAAGTGCCGACCATCACCTGCCCAGGCACCGGGCCAGCCGGCCAGCAAGTCCGCCCTGTTGAGCTGACGGCGCGCGTGCAATCACGTGTCGAGCTGGGCGATTACACCGGAACTCTCGGCGATTAGCCAAAATTGGCGAACTCTGGCCGAGATCTGGGGAAAGCCGCACAGGTGCAGTCGGCCCTATGTGATATCTCAATTCTAATGTCTGGATAGACCGCGATAACTGCAGTCTAGCCAGTGCCCACTCACAACTGTGGGCGGAATTATGAGGGAGAGCTTAAGAGAAAGGTTTGGGTGTCCTGTTTTATATGGGGAATTTTCATGATTGGACAAGTGAAAAATCCCTAAATTTGACTTCGATTGTGTGCACTCAGCCACAACGGAAGAAAAACTAAAATAATTTATATTTCAGGAGATGGACTATTTCAAAATCCGCTTGCATCGTTCACACTTCTGTGAACTTTCAATACATCCACCCATATTTTACACAGATGAGGCCTATTAGGAGGGAGACCTTGTCTGCACTCCAGTACATTTTTAGAGACAATTGGCATCAGCCTTGCAAAGATTTCATTAATGACATGAGCTTAAATATATGAAAAAACAGCTACTGAAATGAGCAGTCATTATCAACACCGTTGCAAACATCATAAACTGGAGAATCGGCAGAGAGAAATTATGTCAGTTCCAAACTATGCTTTAATTCGATGACTAATTCCATAACAGAATCGAAAAATCGTCATCAATTTGGGCTTGAAGTTATCATTATTCAAGGGTGTCCATCCAAAATTTTACACAGCTAGGAAGGGGAAAACGCTAAATTTTTGCTGCATTTTAGGTGAACTGTACAGTTGCACGGTAAGCCAGCAGTTATTTCATTAGTGAAACTTATTTTTCAAGGCGCGTTTTCAGAACACTCAGGGAAGGACAAATAACACAGTTCTGAAGCTTGCGACAAAGGGGCATAGCTCCCTGGTCCATAAATTATTATTGGGACAGATTAAAGCGGCAAGCTGGCATCATGCTACAAGTCTTACCTATCCACGGGTACCGTGGGAACTTCAGTGGTGGTACTTGGCTTAGCAGGCAGGAATTCATGGAGCCTTACAACTCGGTCTCTCCTCAGCCCGCGAAATCGCCAATAAAACAAAATTTATTTGTAGAAAACTCACAACTAAGCCCCTGGAAGTGGCAGCTGAAAATAACTCCATCGAGCAATATGCCTCTGCACGTTTTGGAAAGTTTCCGACTGTGCGAATTATAATGCTGGTGGCTGGGGACACAATTGCATCTGCTAAAGAGATGACGCCACCGCTGACCAATTACATCCTAAACTTGTTAAGAAGTCGGTATTTACGCTTCTCGAGTATGGCCGACTCTCTGTAAGGAGCTGACACACCGTAGTGGCTTGGCATGAGTGATCCCATTGCTTAGGCCCCTTTGACTCTGTGCGACGGTGTATCCGTGTGATGCGATATCTCTACCTGTGCGATGGTGCCGTCGCCTCTGTGTGATGGTGACTGAGCCAGGGTGCGACAGGGCGCGATGGCGGCCGCCGCGTGCCGTCAGGCGGTCCATCCATCAGGCGCTTGACGCGTCGAGCGCCGACGACGACGGTACTATCTCACCATCAAGCCAAAACACCGGCCGCCGCGCCTGCAGCAGCCGCTCAGCACCCAACAGCGAGCACGGAGGCAGCCTCCGAACAGACACACTCCGACAGGCCGTCATGTAGAAGAAGAGGGGGTCGAGGGGACGTGTCACCCGCGCTCTGGCGACTGGTGACAGACAGCCCAACCGGGATGAGTTACGAGCTTACGAGCGACTGGCTTTGATGTCTGATAACTCTACTGAGCTGATTTTCCAATGTCTGGAATGTGTTGGAAGGTAGACAGACTGACTGATTTTAACCAGTGGTGCCATGAGGTCAGTGGAGAAAGCTTCAATCAACGACAGAGCTTTTCAGTTAGGCGCTGGTGCTTCCCGGATTCAGATCAGTTATGATGGTAGTTTTACCCTTCGTTGTTCACCATTAAAAGCCATCTGCCTAATTTCCATGCTGCGGAGGGCTTTGTTTTAAGTTTTGAAAACTTTTGCAGCATGGGTTGCCAACTGGTGCTGACGGCAGACTGTTCTCCTAGGACAGGCTATAGGGTCAAAATACCTAGGCTCCTCATGTAGCAGGACAGAGACAGAGCTCCATGAATGTAGTTTAGCGAGGTCAAGTTAATAATTCAGCAACAGAGTTTCCTTGCATGATACTGGGTGGGGCAGGCTCATTGAACATCAGCCTCTTCCATTCAATCCCTTCTCCACAAAAAAATTTGATGCCCTCCAGAAAGGCAAGACCTGCTCTCCGCCATCTTCGTTCCCAAAGATCGCCTACAGAGATGGATCCAGAGGGTCCAATCTGGTTTTCCCTCGCCTGAAAGCGGCCAAAGTCTGCCCAATTTCAGCCGATTCAAAAACGTTGTTCTTTTACAATTTTTTTACGGCCACCAAACATTTGGTTCCGATCTTCTGCTGACCTTCTTGTTCAATACATGGAATCTGACACCCTCCAAAGGTCGAAATTCATATGCACGATACAGAATGACCTTTGACCTGAGGCTGGAATAACACTATGATGCCCAGCTTGTTGGCTACGACAAACGGAAAGACACCGTTTGTGTCCTATTCTCATAAGAATGTTTTTGGTAAGTGAGGGAGAATTTGGAACGAAGAGAATTGAAGCAGGACGTGTGCTAATCCATTATATCTGACACTTTTCGTTTGTCTGTACCTTTCGGAATAGCTCAACTGGAGACGCGCACCCGCTGCCTCCACCATTCCAGGCCTCAGCAGCGACCTTAGCGTGGCAGCTGTGTCCGGCGGTAGAGAGACCAGACCCACGGGCCAATCCGCGCTCTATGCAGCGTCGCGACGCTGCCCCGACGCGTCGGTGTCGAACAGGTGCCTCCGACAACAGCGCCGTGTCCCGCACCGCCAATCGTGCGCAGGGCCGCTCCCAGCGGCGTGGCGCCGCCCGCACGGCCCGAATTCATTAGAGCCTATTTGAATTTAAAAGGAGTCGTTGCCTTCAGAAAAAACAAACGGAATGCATAGAATTAGAACGCGGACACCGCGCTGGGCAGCACGCCAGACAGAGGAGAATTGATTCATGCGGTTTTTGTTTAGCATAACAATGGTATCTGGCCGGGCAGGCGTGTTTTCCTGACTGGCTAATATGCGTTCATTTACCGATGCCGGGGAGGCAACTCAGACAGCTTCATCTCTCGCCAGCCTACATTCGACGCTAGAAAACAGTGGGCAGAGTAACTACCCAGCGGAAATAATGAGGCGACGGCGGCGAGGCCTACAGATCGGTATCGTCCAGGCAGAGCTGTGCTGGCGCGGCCTGCCATGCCCTGTCTCGCCACAACTCATAGTACCCCGGGTCTTGAACCTCTCAGCCGCGCAGGAGCGCTCGTGCTCGACCCCATGGCGTTCGGCGGTCGCTTTCCGCTCAAAGCTGGCTGTGAACTTACGGGTTTGGTAGTTAAAATGAGTATTACGCTTTGGCAATGGTATTTACTATGTAATTAGTGCGTGCACATACAGCGTATATATATAACATTGTGTGGTAATTATGTTGAAATTTGCCCCCCCCCAAAATCACTGAGAAGGATGTCACCAAGGAGAAAAAGTTAACACCCGTTGGTACGGCGCCCGTACCAACTTCGGTGGTGCGGGAGGCGGGTATCCGCCCCTCTAAGATCTTAGGAACGGCCCTCAGAAGCGGAAAGCAGTGCCAGGTAGCCCAAACTTGGGCACTACCAAAAATACACTATAAATATATTTTCATCGGATCACTTTTGAGATTACCAGAGGTCAAATAACATCAGAGGAATACAATGAATCGTACCTATGATGCGTTTACCATAGTAAAACCTTGTTACGTCAAGCCCGAAAACTGACCAGATCTATGATCAGGTCTAGGTCAAAATGGATCATAATTCAAATATAATTCAAATAATTTGAGCTGCGGTGGCAAGCCAAACACAATGACCTCAAAATAAATGTTCTCTCCCCTTTCCTTGCAAATATATCGAACTAAAAAATTTCCCCATGCATTTCCAATGGAAAGGAAACTGGCCTAACCTGACCCCAGGTTTTCTATATGAAAAATCCCATAAACACAGCTTGTTGTTCTACTCGGTGCTTTTACTATGTGAGTCAACCTACAATGGTAGGTTGAGTCTGCTTGTACTGCTGCACCTCTAAACACTTTCTTAGGTTAGACCACTTGATCTGGATTGGTGAAGAAACCTGAAATGACCTGGATCTCGAATTGCGTTAAACGTTGTGGAAAAAGACTAGGTAACCGGAATACCAAGTATATACGGTGGTGCTGGCCATCCGTGAAAAGGCTTGGGAGCGGGTACCTGCCCCCCGTACCGACGCGTGTCGAACCTCATGAACTTAGTTTGACATGATTTTCAATAGCAACGATCACGAGAAGAGAAGATAGTTAAAACCATTACTCTGGACAACAAAATGAAACGAGTCAGTAACGTCATATAAAGAGCTTATATGTGAATATCGACACAAGACTAAATTTATGTCACTGATTTTGAATATTACGCCAGTCTCCTGCAAAAGGCAACAGCTCTGAAATTCTCGAGCCTTGCACGCTTTCAGCCCAAAAACTAGTTCTAAAGTACCAGATTTTATTAGGGTCACTTCCAGCATGCACACTTTCCCAAGGGGCCTCTCCAACGGGCCCGATGAGACACTAAGGTGGCTCCCTGCCGCGGAGTCTCAACCATGTGACAAGCACACCTGCGATAGCAGAATATGCCTATTATGGAGAGCGCTGCACCTTCCCTCAGCCATGATATTTCTTGTAATTGGGGTTCCTGCTGGGAGTGGCACCAATACGAAAAGCATATAAAATCAATGCATGTCATCCTGCATGTCTTACGAGCTTGTCACTTCCTTTGCAAAATTAAAATCTAGGTCAATATTAAGCAATAACAAAATGTCCTTTTAATAACTTTTGGAGTAGCCACTGGAACGGTCATGTCAAAAATACCTAGGTTTAGCAGATTTCCAACGACACAGCTCAGCTCATAGAACCTCTAAAACACGCCGGCGAGCTGAATGCAGAACAGGTTCAACTAACCTATGTCATTCCCATCCGAGGAGTCTCCCTGCAGGTGTGCCTCCTGCCCTAGCTGGGCAGCGTGCGTCCAGCGACCAGCGCCTGTGTCGGCAGCGTGATCAGCACATCGGTGAGCTCTCGCCATCAGCCGCCATTATGTCATTGAATTCAGCACGAGAGCAATCAGGACCGCGCCGGCAAACACTAATCACTGCCGCCCGGGCACACCCCGGCGCCGCCGACAAACAACTTCACTGAGATCTGGTTTGAGCGCATTGCTTCCGTACGAGCACCCAGGCGGTCGGTGTTTTCTCGGGCGGCTCGCGCGCCGACCGGGGGCAACTTCAGCGGTCGGAGCGTCAGCAGTTCGGACACGGTGTTTGCTCCAGATAACACCGGCGACACCGCGGCGGAGGCCATCACCGCGCTGCTGTGGTCTACACAGCTCGCCGCTCATGCTTATATCAGAACAGGCCCGCTCATAATCAGGGGCGCGACCAGGCCGACACACCAGGCGGGGTGCTGACAACGCCCGAGGTGGTGAGAGTTGATGTTTTGAAAGGACCCGGACTCTGCACTCCTGGGTCCGCTTGTGATGATAACAGTGAGTAAGTGAGGTGCGCTAAAGAACTGCTGATGAGGCGCATGAGAGACGGCTACTGAGCAAATAATAGATTCCGAGTGCTGTGATGAAAGCGCTTGATAGGAGAAAATTGCCAAGCGAGGAGAGAGCTTCACGCCCCGCCATTCTACCCCAAGGCGTGACATTTTCCGTCCTGATTCGTAACTTAGCAAAACTGGAACGCACCGAGAATCGGACCACTCCGCCATTTCCTCCACCGTCCCCATTAAGCAGCCCGACTTAACAAGAGCCGAGACCCCATCAGGCAGGGTTACGGGTGTGGGGTGATGAATCAGGCGGCCGATGGGCTGCGGTGGTGCAGCGCCGCCGCAGGCGCCCTCTCTCCACACTCTCCGCCACAACCAGCGTCCAATCACGCCACCTGCCAGCCAATGGCAGCGCCGGAAACGCCGCCCGCGATGGGAGCGCAGGCGCCCGGGGCCGGCCGAGCTACACGCCTGCTTTGTCTGCGGCCGCGCCGCTCATCAACTCCTCTCTCGCCGACACCGACTACAACAATCACACCTCGCCGCCGCCGCCGCCTCTGCGCTGCGCCGTAACCGCCCCGGCGAGGCAGACCTGGCGCGGAGGCAAACAGGTGCGACTAATGTGCTAATTGGCGGCGGCCGCAGTGCCGCGGCTGCGCCAATGGAGACGGAGCAGGGCCGCCGGCACAGGCCTGCTGCGGCCGTGATTACCTGCTCAGACGCTGATGACGCCTCTGATGACGCGGCTGACGACGCCGCCGATGACGGAGTGGACCACTCGTCAGCGTCTGCCGCTAATTTGCGTCCACGGCGCGCGCGCTGCCGTGTTATTTGCGGCGCGGCCGAGCTATCACCGGGGCCAGAGAGCGTCGCTCACAGCGCCAGCGGACGGGCTGAGGCCCCGGACACCGCGACAGGTACGCCGCACCAGCGCCGCCGCTCCGGGCGACATCTATTGGCAGCTCTGACAGACACAACCGATGGGTGCGACGAATTATCATGTGTTTTGGAGGCGAGCAGGCATTTCCTGGGCCATCGGCTGTGGGTGGACTGCCAGAAAATGATGGAGCGCTTCACACATGTTTATTGGTTTGAAGATGTGATACGTGCTCACACAGAACCGGACTTAAGTATGTTAAGAGAACACTGGGTTTTATTACAGCGTGTTAGTTTTATTCTTGTATGTGCTATTTATCTGGGAGACATATTCTACATGCAAGTCCTCTTACGCATCCGCATGCCGGATGTCTGTTCCAGGCAACTCATGGGTTTTCATGGCTGACAGTCTCGGGCCGATTACGTCCTCCACGTTCAACCCACCCATGCTCTAAGACGACAGTAACGCCCATTCAGAGGTGATAAAGGTGACAGTCCACAGCCGTCTATGAGCTTAGCCAGAGTGGTAGCAGCAAGGTAATCTTCAGATTCGCTCGCAGCCTCCCGGAACGATCAGCATCTCCTCCACCGTGTAATGTCCCATCCAGAGCCGCCGGAAACAACTCAATCGCGGATCCACAGCGGGAGACCGCCCCCACCTTGTCGGAGGTCGGATTCTGGTCTACCATTTCTAGCGGCCGGTGAGTAAGCCCGCCGGTAATAGGATCACAGAGGGATCCCCTGTGCGTCTTGTTGGTTCTAAGAGGACGACGGCAGTCGGCCTTTGAAGGCAGGGACGGTCCATATCAGTTCATCAGGCCTGCCTTCCGGCCGGCCCAACGCAGCCCAACACAGTACCACTGCATTAACAGCCAAATCCAATCAAACCCTAGTCACGGGATGAACTCTTGACCCGTCCCAAACAGACGACGCAAATGAGGAGGCAGGGGAGTGGTATAGAAGCGGGGAGAGAGCTGTCGTGCCGCGTCCACAATAGTCACCGTGTCGCCAAATCACGCGCTGGCTCGCCACGCCGCAGCGCGTCAGAAGTGGCGCAGGGGCGCGCCAGGGGGCGGGGGCGGACGGGCTGGGGCGCACCCCCCACCCGCTGATTACAGTCGGCCGGCCTCTCATCTGACTGCCTGGGACGGCGGCGGCGACCCCCAGCCTGGAATGCGACTCCATCAGCCAGACTGGCGCGGACCCGGCGCATTCCTCCACTGGGGTGTTTGGTGGGATCCAGCTGGCTCAACTGGGGTCGCTGTTCACACCAGACCCACTCGCCTCTGCAGAGGCCTGAGCCGATCTCACTGCTTTGCACATGGTGAAAAATTCACTCTCTCACTGACAAAATAATTGTCTCACTGACAAACTCACTGTGTCACTGACAAACTCACTGTCTCACTGATAAACTCATTGTCTCACTGAAAAACTCACTGTCTTACTGACAAACTCATTGCCTCACTGACAAACTCACTGTCTCACTGACTAACTCATCGTCTCATTGAAACTTACTGTCGCACTGACAAAATCACCGTCTCACTGATAAACTCATTGTCTCACTGAAAAACTCACTGTCTTACTGAGAATCTCATTGCCTCACTGACAAACTCACTGTCTCACTGACTAACTCATCGTCTCATTGAAACTTACTGTCGCACTGACAAACTCACTGTCTCACTATTAAACTCACTGTCTTACTGACAAGTTCATTATCTCACTGACAAACCCATTGTCTCACTGACAAACTCACTGTCTCACTGACAAACTCACTGTCTCACTGATAAACTCATTGTCTCACTGAAAAACTCACTCTCTTACTGACAAACTCATTGCCTCACTGACAAACTCACTGTCTCACTGACTAACTCATCGTCTCATTGAAACTTACTGTCGCACTGACAAACTCACTGTCTCACTATTAAACTCACTGTCTTACTGACAAGTTCATTATCTCACTGACAAACCCATTGTCTCACTGACAAACTCACTGTCTCACTGTCAAACTCATTGTCTCACTGACAAACTCACTGTCTCACTGAAAAACTCACTGTCTCACTGACAAACTCATTGTCTCACTGAAAAACTCATTGTGTCACTGACTAACTCATCGTCACATCGAAAAACTCACTGTCTCACTGACAAACTCACTGTCTCACTGACAAAATCATTTTCTCTCTGAAAAACTCACTGTCTTACTGACAAACTCATCGCCTCACTGACAAACTCACTGTCTCACTGACTAACTCATCGTCTCACTGTTAAACTCACTGTCTTACTGACAAGCTCATTGTCTCACTGACAAACTCATTGTGTCACTGACAAACTCACTGTCTTACTGGCAAACTCATTGTCTCACTGACAAACTGACTGTCTTACAGACAAACTCATTGTCTCACTGACAAGCTCACGGCCCCACTGAAAAACTCACTGTCTTACTGACAAATTCTCTGTTGCGTCTAGTCTTGGTTGGCCTGAAAATACCTTCACGAAGCAATTCTTGTTTTATTTCAGGTAAGGTAAGAATGGTTCAATTGATCAGTAGCGATATTTTTTTAATAAATTTTGTTCAAGTTGTTCCTGGTAAGGCTGCTGGAGTCGGAGTCTCACTAAAGTCATCAAGGGACTTGTCACGGAGACCCCGACCCCACCACCCGAACGAGCAACTCCCTCAATGGAGGGTTAATTTAGAAGCCAAAGTTTAACGTCATACAAAGCACAAGGACGGCCGCCCCGCTCAGGTCACCCTCTCACCAGCCAGTTGCCAGCCGACCTGTACGTCGGGTAAACTATTGAGCGCCGGAGCGTCTCAGGGGAACCGATCCCAAGCCTGGACATGCACTGCCACTGCATGCTTCTGAGCAGCGGGCCGGAGCCCAACGCTCTACCAGCTGAGCTACCGGGGCGGCAATATTGCCAGTGGAAATTTTCTTCGGTGCCGAAATTTCTGCCAACATGGAGGTAGTGGTAAGATTATACACAGACAGGTCATCTTTGGACGTGCACATTTCGTTAAATGAGTCATGATGCAGGTAAACAAAATCCGAAGCGTACGATTCATTTTTGTCTACTGCCAAGCTGGCACGGTATTTTGCTACGTGAAATAATTTGTCAATATTTTTTCTGGAGGGTGCAATAAAAGCACCATGCAGAGTTTGTCTGTGGATGGAAAACTTCACAGATTCAGCCATATGAGGATGTGCTTTAATGAAAAATTCAAAATGTAGCTGTTTGGGAGTTTCCATCGCAATTTTTGGTCACAGGCCTGATTTTTTTATCAATCAATCAATTTTTATTTCATTTTTCCATATAGACAGGTGAAGAGGCAAAGGACATGAACAGCAGATAAGAAACATGAGAGAGGCAAGCAATAGTCATACAGTACAGCACAAGGTGAGTATGTAAAGCAGAAAAACAAAAAAGAGAAGCAATACAAAATAAAATGAGCAGACAGATCATCCAAAACGTGCCTAACAAAACAAATAAAATGACGGAAAAAACTAACCAATTATAATTATATGTTCGATTGAAGTTGTGGGCCCACATATGTTCTTGACGTTAGTCACAAACGAAGGAAAAGAAAACACCCAGGTTCACACACATTGTGCCGGATAAGAACAGATAATTGTGGCAATTAATGAAGCAAAAACAAATTAATGAAGCAAAGACAAAGCAACGAGCAGGAAGCCAGCAGCGCAAAAGCAGGACGCAGAACATAACCAGGCGAAATGAGAGCAGAGATGACACTAAGTGCGCAAAAAGCAAACGAAAACGGATAAACAAAAGTTGAGTTAAATGGAACAGCACAAGAGAAGCGAGAAAAAGCAAAAAGAGCAATACAAGAACGAAATGAACATAGCAAAACGAAATGAGCTCACGTAATATGACGCGACACCCGATTTTTTTTAATACTTTCTCGCAGTCGTTCTCGGTGAATCTGGAGATGATCCGCTGCCGCAGCTGGCCACGACAGTGACGCAGAAGACCACACAGGATCGACACCACGTGTTCTTCGTGATCTTCAACGCTGAGACCTTTCCGCTTGTGCTTGCGCGGAGTGTGCATAAACAGGGGGAAGAGAGTGCACAGGCCGAGGATCTCCACCAGCTTGTTGCAGTTATCGGCACCCGAGGGGCCGGAGGTGGCGTAGTTCAACACCTTTAACGCCCCGTTCCGCGATAGCTTCTTTTCTCTGAGCATGAGGTTCATCAGCTGGAGCCTCTCGCCGCCCCTCAGGAAGCGTTCCTTGTTCTCCGCCACCAGCAGCACCGAGCAGAGCGCGTCGAACACGTTCTCCATGCACTCCTGCTCCTCTGAGGAGCTCGGGTCGTGGCGTTTGTAGTAGGCCAGCTGCTGCAGCAGGAAGTTGATCCCCTCAACTCCCCCAGCATCGTCCTGTTCTCCTCATGACTCTGCACCAGTACGGGCAGCATCTCGCTGGCGTAAAGCTTGTTGGCGTCGAAGGGCGCCTTCCTCTGCAGCCCGGTCAGCAGCCACTGCAGCAGGCCCTGCGAGGCCGCCGGCCGCAGCTCCGTCACGTTCTCTACTATGGCCCGCGCGCTGTGGACGCCCGCCGACTCCTCGGCCACGGCCTCGTCCAGCCGCTCCATGGTGTGAACCAGCACGGCGACCGCCTGCTGCTCCAGCAGCTCCGCCACCAGACGCTCGGCGCCCCGCTCAGCCTCGTCCGAGTTTGTGTCGACGTCAGTCAGCTCCTGCAGCAGGTCGATGACAGCTATGGTGACGTCAGTGTTGTCGTGGGCCAGCAGCGCCAGCAGCGAGCTCACCGCGCCCAGCTCCGCCAGCCGTGGGAACAGCTCCGGGCCCGTGGCCTCCGCGTGCAGCGCCTGTATGGCCTCGTGGAGGGCCAGTTCAGAGTCGAGGAACCCCTCCGGGGCGTCGGCGTGCTTGGTCCGCATCTCCTGGTTCTTGAGGATACACTTCTCTAGCTGTAGTACCAGCCGCTTCAGCAGGTTTTCGTCCATCGGCTCCACCTCCGGATCCTCCTCCACCATGCGCAGTATGTCATCAGTAGAGGGCTCCTCGCCCTCTCCGACCCCCGGAGGCGCTCGCTTCCGAGCCGGCTCCTCTTCGTCATCGTCGCCCTCCTGCTATCGCTTCGTGTTCTGGTCCGGCTTGTAGGAGGACACTGCTAGTAGAATTGATGTGACTCGAGTCATTTGGTAATCAACGTACAATTTCATTCAACGTACAAACATTCAAATACATTTGTATTTGAATGTTTTTTATTTGAACACCGTTTTTGATTTTTTGAATTTGAACACCATCACCACAGAGAGTAACAAGTTAGCGTGAGTGGGAATCAGATTCGAAATTAGGATAGGCCAAAAATGGCCCACCAAAAACATGAAACATATCGCAAAGAGATTAATGACGGTAGACATTTTTATTTTTGCTTCGTAGACGATGGATACAATAAAAATTTGGAGTCAAGAGATTGATCACAGACATCTTTATCATTTCACATGATTCGTATATTTTTGTTTGTTTCAGTCTTAAAACCTTCATCGGTTGATAAGTAACGAATCATTAGCCTCACCTATGAACTTATTTTCTCCCTATAGTATGAACACTATTGTGCTCTTCAATGCATATTTATATATCAGGCTACTTATATAGACAGCTCAATCCCCATATCTTCCCGTTTTGTAATCTCTATCAAATCCAGAAGATGGTAAAGCACGCGAGTCCCGGCTCGTTCCATTGACGATAATGGAGAGGCGTCAGTGAGAACGCCAGCACCGCCCGCCACAGGACCGAGCCGGAGACCGGCGCACCAAGCCGCGCGCCGCGGCAAATGTGCCATTTGTCTGACCCAATTCGGCTAATTTATAGGCCGATTCTTCACGCCTCGCCTGCCCCACCAGCGGCACACAAGTCTGGCTCGAAAAGGCAGGTTCAAGCCCGCGAGAAACGACCCTAAAGTTGGACAAGGGATAATCTGGAAAGTCGCAGGTGTGACGATCACGCGGAGGAGCGTGGCAGGGCAGCCCCTGAGAGGAGAGAGGAGAAGATAGTGTGAGAGAGAGAGAGAGAGAGAGAGAGGAGAGAGAAGGAGAGAGAGAGAGAGAGAGAGAGAGAGAGAGAGAGAGAGAGAGAGAGAGAGATAATAAGACTAGGGACCCAGTATATATACAATAAATCTTGTAATAAATGTGGAAAATTAATCATTCCTTCATAATCATTCCGTGAGCTAAAAGACAGCGAAATAGAGGGCACACCAATACCTATTCCGTAAGGTGAGGGACCATCAGTCTGCAGCGAAGCTGATAACATGTCTTTTGATTTACTCTGGTGACTGTCATTGGATTAGGTATCTTTGCCTCCGGCCTTCTTTCCAGGCGCCTTCACTATCAGCCATCCAAATTTTTCCTTGATATTTTTGCGTGGCACGGCCAGCAGTGACTACGAGATCACTCCACATAATATTGCAAATGACGAGAACTTGTCGTTTTTTCTTGGACCTATTTTTGACGTTTTAACAAAGTTATCCTTGTTTCTAAACATCAGCTTGATCCCTATGGTTTTCTCTCAAATCTATCTATATTAAAATAGTGCTTGGATCGGACTCACATTCGTTTTTATTTCCACACGGTTCTTTTTCGTTTCCATAAATACTGAGTGCTTAGAAATGGAGCATGGAGAGACTCGGAATGTCTCAGGTACCAGGTCCAACTGCCTTCAATTGTAGAGGCTGCTTTATCACCATATCTGTATATTTTCCAGTCTTGAAAAGACAATAGCAAGTATGGTGCCTACGGATGCGGCTTACTCAAGGTACATACCTATCGTAACATCTATACGATTTAATTAACATGAATTGAAAATGAATTACAGTGATGGAAAAATGTATCTACTTAGATTACAACAATGTTACAACATAAACAACACTTCTATTGCAGCGTTTGCGATCTTTAACACGCGCATTGACGGGGGTCTGAGCCACCTTCGCATTGACGGGGGGCGGGTACCCGCCCCCTAAGATCTCGAGAACCGCGGTAGGTAGCGAAAAACGGTAAACGGCGTTGGGCTGCCCATCCACTTCTCCATCGAGAACATTTGAACTATTTTTTTCAGGTCACATTTAAGGTCACGAGAGGTCAAAACATGCCCGTCATAGGGATAACATGTAAAATTCAGTTTTTCGGGCATTACATCTGAACAAGTAAAGATAGAGCAAAACGACTTGAACTATATGAATCCTCTTAGCAAGCCGAATCGAATGATATATAATTTGACCTTGCTAGGTCAAAACAAAGATTTGACCTGACCTGAGGTCAGGTCAGGGTCAAATTATATAGAATGCATATCATTAGAGCCGCAAAGCCCAGGCGAGTCTAATGCAGCTAAAATAAATGCTCTATCACCATCCGTTACTGAGTTATTCCGTAAAAACCATTTTTCCCATGTATTTCCAATGGAGAGGTCATGCCTCGTACCTGACCTTAGGTCATCGATATAAAAAATACCGGAACATATGTTAAAGAACTCGGTAGGGCCATTATGTGATATGAGTTTCAATCAGATAAGTTCACCCTGCTCCGACTTATGCTATCTTAAACTTTTTTTTAGGTCGGGTCACTTGACCTGTACTGGTGACCTGACCTGAGATGACCTAACCTTAAAATTTTCACAGAAGTTGTAGAAATGATGAGGGAAAAGGTATACCAAGTACGGCGGCGCTACGCGCCGCCGTTTTTCTAATATCTCCGAAAAGCCCGAGGGGGGCGGGTACCCGCCCCCCGTCAATGCGCGTGTTAAATGCAAAGCTTGCGCGTGAGAGAGGCACCTCTCATTAACACCAAATCAATTCCAGGCTGTAATCGTTTTGTTTAGTCCTCGCCATATATATTCACCGCGCGCCTTTAACAGTGGTCCTTGACCTGACCCTCTTTTGTGCGCGGCCAGGTCCCCCCGCTCGGTATCGCGGGGCGTCATTAAGCCTATAATCGGTGTACGGGAGCTCTTAACTCACGCCTGACGCTGTGGTTATCTGAGGCCAGCCGCGGTAGATCATTATCAATCACTGGACTGGGCCGACGTGAAAACAAAGCAGTCATCGCTCAGGGAAAGCCGTGATGGCCGGTCCATCCCAGCAGCAGCGGTAGATAGTATCAACTGGAGGCCCAGGGCTGCCGTTCTCAATGCCTATTGTGTGCAACTCATATTATTGAATGTAAGGCAACACGTACTAACATACATACCTACAATTTCCCAGTACTGTTGAAAGTGATGTGGCACTTCTTGCCAAGTTTAATTTGGTGTTAACCAAACCACCAACGGTAATCACAAACAACCAAACAGAACTTGAAGTGTAAATTTATATCAAATATTACTTATAATAGATAAATTAGCCAGACTTTTCAAGGTCACGGCCTCTTCTTCTGTGGCTACAAGAATAACACAAGTTACCTTGATATAAGACACCTGGAAAACTGGACACGCAAATTAAGAAAAGTCAGGATTCAGTACACTGCATCGACCCAAGGAACATTAAAACTTTTAATCGTACGTCAGACATCCTCAGTTCACAAATTTGTACCGCGATAATGCATACTGTGGTCTTTTCACTTTGGGCTGATGTCACTCAGTTTGCTGCGAACAATATCCGCTCATCAGCTATCAGTGTGTCTTCGGTTGATATTCACATAATCGCCTCGTTTGGAGAAGGAAATACAGAGCAGCGCTTCATTTTCACAATCAAAATGGAAAAGATTCGCTTCAGATTTACACCCTTCCCACCAGCAGTATTTTAATGAAGGGCTATATTGTTTGTGTTCTCTCAGCTAAACAAACACTGGGTTCTGGCTCGAGCCAGGTTCACCATTTTGTGTTGTCCTAACTTGGACTCTCAGGAATTAATCGCAGACTTGTGTAGATTACCTTTTGTGCTGAAGTGTATTCATGTACCAATCGTGGGACTTAATATGTTGAACGGGGCTGAGATTCATTGTCTAACACAGCAGCTCATACGCATTACACAGATAGGAGAAAATATAGTCAAATTGTGTCAATCCAGTTGCTGTGCGGGACTTCGTACTTTCATTTATCAAGTTTCTCTAACCATATCAATCACGGAGAAAATCCTGTCGGCAGTGGTTAGTGTTGATATCGGGCACGATGCTACCACAGACGCCGGGGCACAGACACAGACCTTCCTAACCTAACCTGTCCTTCACTTTTCATCCAAAATTTCGGCGTCACTAAAAAGAAGATCGGCATGTCTAATCAACAGAATGAACGGGATATAACAGTTCGTCCACACCCATAGTGTTTGGGCATTTAGAGTGAGAAGTTTCTTTGTCAGAGGGCGTTAAAGACTCGCCAGGGCCTTTCAGTTTTTCGTCGGCGGCAAGTCGGCTGGTTGGTGTTGAAAATAACAAAAGATTTTCCGATGAGATGCTCAACTAGAACTCTGGGAAAGCATTTCTAAAGCGATATTGAATAAGTCACATGTGAAGGCGAATAAGGTTGTTAGGAAATCACCGAATATTTCGAAACAAAGAGCCATCGAGAAGGTCAGATCAGTAACCTAGACCAAGACTTTGTGAAACCGTTCAATAAGTGCCATCAGCCAAGAGACTGGTGCAGTGGAATCCATCCTGATTTACAAAGCTCTTAGCGGAATCCCCCCATTTTATTGCAATCAAAATTCAACGAGAGAAGATTGAGGCAACAGAATCGTGATAAGGCTCGAAAATGCGAGCTGCGAAATACAACGATAGTCACGCAGCAGCTTTACGAAGTGACTCGTGTTCGGATGCCTCAGCGTGAACCCTCCAGTTCTCACGGCGACGGCCCTACAATGCTCCAGTGCAGTGGCAGTGTGGAGCATTGCTCCACGCTGCCACAGCACTAACCGGGTTCAAGCAGGGACGGCGGATTCCAGGGTGCAAGTGGTGCAGTTGCACCACTCGATTTTTTCAAGTGGTGCAAAAGTATCTTTTTGCACCACTTGTTTTGGCTTTGTCCAGAGAGGCGCTCCCCCCCAGGCCTCAGCCGGCGCCCCCGGCCGGTCAGAGAAAATCAAGCCTAATTACCGCCTACCTGAAGAGGTAGGATCCTCTGTGAAAAAGACATTTTCATACATGAATGACGCACCTTGACATCAAAACTGCGCCCTGGAAAGCAAAAGGCGCCCCCCTCTTGAGTAAAGGCGCCCCTCTGGATAGCATAGGCGCCCTTGAAAAGCGTAGGCGCCTCCTGGACAGCTGAGGCGCCTCCGAAGAAGAGAAACGGCGCCCCTAGATATCACATGCGCCCCCTGGTTAGCACAGGCACCCCTTGACAGCAAAAGGTGCCCCCCCGCAGAGAAAAGGCGCCCCCTGGACAAAATAGGCGCCCTTTGATAAGAAAGGCGCCCCCTGGAGAGATAAGAGAGAAATCCCCCCCTCCCGAGAACAACGGTGGCAGGGACGGCGGATTCCGCAGGACAGGGTGTGCAGTTGCACACCTTGAAAAAATGATGGTGTACAATAGTATATTTTTGCACACCTGGTTTTGACCTCGTACGGGGAGGCCCTCACGGATTTGGGTGGCACCCCGGATTTTGCCGGCGCCCCCGGCCGGTCAAGAGAAAATCAGACACATCGCCTGTCTGAAGGGGTGGTACCCTCTGTGTAAAATAAAATACACTTTCAAATATGAATGGCACCCCCTGACATCAAAGCTGCACCCTGGACAGCAAAAGATGCCCACCCCCTTGAGTAAAAGCGCCCCTCTGGATAGCAAAGGCGACCTCTAGACAGCAGAGGCGCCCCTGGACAGAAAAAGGCACCCCCCAATTGAGGAGTAACGACGCCCCTGAATAGCATAGGCGCCCTCTGGTTAGCACAGGCACTCCTGCACACTAAGAGGCGCCCCCTCCCCCATAGAGCAAAGGCACCCCTCTGGATATCATAAGCTCCCTTTAATAGCAATCGCGCTCCCTGGACAGCAGGGGCGCCCTCTGGATAGGATAGGCGCCCCCAAAACAGCAAATACGCCCTTTGATACCAAAAGCGCCCCATGGACAGAACACACCCTCTGGATAGCATAGGCACCCCTGGACGGCAGAGACGCCCCTAAAGAAGAGCAACGGCACCCCGGGATAGCATATGCGCCCCTGGTTAGCACAGGCACCCCTGGACAGCAAAAGGCGGCCCCCGCCCCCTGAGTAAAGGATCCGGGTCTCTGGATAGCATAGGTGCCCCTGGATAGCGCAGGCGCCTCCTGGACAGCAGAGACGCCTCCGAAGAAGATCAACGGCGCCCCTTGATATCATATGCACCCCCCTGGTTAGCACAGGCATCCCTGGATAGCAAAAGGCGCCCCCCTCCCCGAGAGCAAAGGCGCCCCCTCTAAAAAGAATAAGCACCCATGGATAGGAAAGGCACCCCCTGGAAAGGACAGCAGAACATTTTTTAAGGAAAACTCAGTGGAGGGGGCGGTGGAGATTTTCTTGTGCTGGCCATTATAATGTCTTCGGGGATCAAACCCCCATTTGGAGGGGGCGTTAATAAAATTTAGACGTGCTAGTGTTAAAAAATATCTCCTAATTTTTGTTATTCCATATTCTAAAGATTAGAGATGCTGCCCTGGACTGCGGGTTTTTTAACGGAAAAAAGGCCAAACCGGGTTTGCGAAAAGGCCAAAAGGTTCAAATTGTATTTGCACTAAAAAATCTTGTTTTTATAAATTTCGTCCAAGTTCTTCCCAGTACGGCTGTTGGAGTCTGAGTCTCATTAAAGTCCTCAAGGGACTTGTCACGGAGACCCCAACCCCACCACCCGAACGAGTAACGCCCACAATGAAGGGTTGATTTAGAAGCCAAAGGTTAACCTCCCACAAAGCACAGGGATGGCCGCCTCGCTCAGGTCACCCTCTCATCAGTCAGTTGCCAGCCGACCTACGTCGGGCAAACGATTGAGCGCCGGAGCGTCTCAGGGGAACCGATCTCAAGCCTGGACATGCACTGCCACTGCATGCTTCTCAGCAGCGGGCCGGAGCCCGACGCTCTACCAACCGAGCAACCGGGGCGGCCAAATGGCCAAATAAATACCACAAAAGCCATATTTGAGGCTAAAACGAACCCTACCGGGTGTCATAAACCCACCGAAAAAGGACAGAGCACTCTTATATCACTGCAGTGAACAGTGCACTGTATAAAACTAAATGTTGATAATTTGATATTGACTTGACGATATATTTTTAGCACACTGCCCATCTCATAAGAAGGCAGGAGTCCCCTTCCAATCCCGTGTGGCGACCCAATTATTTTATCCACATAACTAAACAATTTGTTAGCATCATCAATTATCTTGGCGGCACCACTCCCCGCTAACATTTGATATCTTCCGGCTTTTTCTGTGAATTGTTTGCTCTTGAACAGTGACGGATCCATAGGCAGATCCAGGATTGCCAATCGGAGGGGAGCACCTTCCCGGGGGGCGCCATCCGGAGCAGGGGGCGCCACTTTTGACCGGAAAAACCTACCAGGTGGGCGTAAAATCCTATCGGTGAGCACCGATTTTCGCATCCTGGGGGAGAGTGGGAAGCGCCACTTCAGGCGAGTGCCATCGACCTTTCAGGGGGCGCCGTGACCATTTCAGGGGGCGACGAGGATCGATCGGGGGGCTGCATCTGCCCCTCCCCTTTGCTCCCTGGATCCGCGTATGGGCGGATCTAGAATTTTAGTAAGGTGGGGGGTGGGAGGAAACGCGGAGCCTCAAAGTGGGTACTTTACCATCAACTTTTCACCCAAAGGGCGCCTATGGTATTCGGTTTTCGGTTACCGTCATTTTGGTGGATCGTATTTTTAACAACGTCCTATCCTACCCTCTCCCAGCCATAACAGTTTGTACCAGCCAAGCAAGATGCCTATTTGGCGTGATATTTGAAACAATGAATTGCTAAACAGTTCAGTCCACACTTTTTTCGGCACCTCTTGAAAAATCTGTAACTGCCACTAGGTCATGGAGAAATTCAAGACACTTGGGAAGATGCAACAGCTGAACATACAGGTATATATCTGAGGATTTTTCTATTAGTGAAGAGGGGTTAAGTTTATTTTAATATCAAATATGATAAGCATCATTTTGCCTTTCCACGTGGCTAAGATTCGTAAGATAATGGTGAGAGGACATTGAAAATAATCGCAGCGAATGTGAACCTGGCCCGTGCGCTGTCCAAGAAAATTACCTCAGCGGAAAAGCTTTAAGTTGTAGGAAACACAAACCGGACTTTAACCCACATTATTAATTGCTCCTAAAAATAATGTTTGAACCAGATGGCAGACTCAAGGAGATATAAGGGAAGTTGAAACGTTAAGATAAACACAGAATGAAGTATGTGGGCATTTTCCATCGACCTTTATCTATATTCTTCAATTCATCAGCATGGGAGAATTGCTCTTGTGCGTGAAATTTCGGAGGTGTTAAGAGAATTTCGGTAGCCATGTGATTGAATGCTGAAATAGATCATGCCATAGGCATGTGTGATTTGTGACATAAATGGGCCCTACTAGAATAAACAGAAAACAGTTTCAACGTTTCCAAGTACTCTCTTGATAAATTGATAACTTTTTTTCGTTTATTGGCTGTAATTTGCGCGTTTAATGATCATGTGCAGTGTTCAGATCGAAGTGAACAGACCATTCAGATTGATAAAACGAGTATATTTTGTCACTGACCATCCACTTATACCATCAACCATCGCCTTCAGGTCAAGTTCAGGACTCATTTAAGAGAAGAGGTGAGCGTGCACTGTGCATGCCCAAATCGAGACACAGCCGCCCTCCCGATGGACAGACCGCGCAGAAATACGTCCTCGTCGCGTTTGATTTCGCGCACGCGTACGACGTAGTGGACCACCACCTGCTACGCGTTCGCCTGCTGTAGATGGGGCTGTCAAATTGCACGGTGGCCTGGATTTGGCAGTGACTCCGGGACCGAAGAGTCCAGGTGGAACTAAATGGTGTGCTTTCCAGTGAGCGCATTTTCCGAACTGGCCTGCCGTAAGGAGGTGTCTTATCGCCAGTTTTATTTTGTATGGGCGGCTCGGCTGGTAGACGACCTCTGCGCGGTTCCCGGATGCTCCCCTACATGTACGCCGATGATACGGCGGCTCTCTGCACAGGCAACAACATCCAAGTCGCCAAGGACCGGGCGCAATAAAGCTGCTGCTGGCACCCTCATGAAGTGGACCCGACAGCACAAAATGGTGGTATCAGGAGCCAAGATCCAAGTACTGGTGATGTCCCAGTGGGCCAGAGACGCCGATCCCTTCAATTTTAAGGTCGACGGGAAGTCTGTCACTGCTGGAGACACCCTACAGCTACTTGGCGTCACCATCGATCGGCTCCTCCATTTCGGTCCACACTGTAAGAGACTGTGGGAGAAGGTCCACCCCCGCATCTCCCACCTTCGTCAACTGTCCGGCTGCAACTGGGGGCTGCACGAACAGCACCTCCGAACCGTCGCTACTGGCTACGTGAGAGGAGCGATGGAGTAAGCGGCCGCAGCGTGGCTCCACGCCACACCGCCATTTCATGTCGAGCTGCTGGAACGCAAAATGAGAGCGTCGGCGCGTATCATCACAGGATGCACCCACTCCACTCCCAGTCGAGTTAAGACTCCCCGCGTAGCGGCCAGAAGGAGGGTACTCGCGACCCGACTGCTGGTGAAATTCCATACCCTGCCGCCTGAAGACCCTCTGTGAAGACGTGCGGAGGCGACAGCGCCCTCTCGACTCTCCTCGGTGACCGGGTGGCGGCAGGTGGGCACTTCTCACTTCTCAACATCGTCACCAACAAATGCACGCCCTGTGCCATTGTCACTTTCTTTTGCAACCGTCTATATAGAAACAGACATGGTTTTCGAACGGCTCCGCAAGCAAGTTCATAAAATACTGGCGCGTCGGTTCAGGAGGCAAATTTTTGCTTTGTTGGCGTAGGTTGTGTTCGTGTTAACTGTCGAGATGAGCTATGGTTCAATAACAGCTGCTTCATGTGGTTCGACGAGATTGCTGTCGATACCAGCCTGTGCCAGCCAGGCACAGACTCTCACTCCCCTGGTGACGGGTTGCAAAACGCGAGCCACTGTCTATCTGACTGAGGTAGGCGTCGCCAAAAAAATGTTTGGTATGTGGGGCGTGTTGGTAACTTATTTTAAAGGGAACGTGGCACCTTGGTAAAATCCTGGAATTTTGTGTAATTAGGCGTACTTTTAGCCGAAAATAATCAAACCACTCATGATTTCTCTGAAAAATGTACAACAAGCCCAATGCTTTTATTTTTAAAATACTCCTCTAGAAAAATGAATAAATATCTGCCTCTGGATGATGTCATGATCTAGCAACCACTACCATACTCGAAACACCTCAAGGGCTTCGATTGGCTGATGCTCATCGTGATGTCAGCATATGTCGTCACACCAGCAGCTCACAACAATGGCCGCCTGGCGAGAGGTACATGAGAGGTACATTTCGGGTAGGTTTTAGTTTTTTTCTACGGAAAAATCGAGTTCCAAGACAAATGATATATAGAGCACCTGGTTTTCCGATTTGCTTTACAACTTGGCTATCTCAGTTAAAATCACGTTCTAAAGGTTCCATATTCCTTTTAATGGCTTAATGCAAAGCGAGTATCTTACTGCGCATTTGTAGCGGTATTTCACTAATTTCTACTAGCATGCTTATTATGGGTGAAGCTTGGAACGCTCCTGTTACTATTCTGATAGCGAGATGACGGACATATCGATAATCTTTTTCGCGGACTAAGGAGTGGCCTCATACGCAACCCCGGTCTGCGACCTGGGATAACCCCCCACCGGCGCAGGAGAGCCGCATGAAAATGTGCTGAAATCAACCATATTTCATTCTCAATGTATCTCTTCATAAGCCTGTAGGTCAGTGCCATCATTCTTTTCTTTGAAATAAATAGTAAATATCCCGCAGTTAACCCCGGATTCGACCCGCGCACCCCTCATCACGAGACAGGACCTCTAACCACTAGACCACTGCGCCACACTGTACCGACTCCCACTAACCCTACACCTGTGACCCGTCAGGAGGTCACTGGCCGGTATCACGCAATCAAAACGATGCCGTGATCGTGGCGCCGGGTGTTGTGTTCGTACAGAAAAGGCATGGTATAAAGCTGCTTCTGGAAGACGAACCAAACATTAGATTCGCCTAGAATCACTTGTATCGGCGACCCAGGACCCTAAGCTAGCTTTATGCCAAATTGCATCTACTTCCATTCATTTTGAGGACTTGAAACCATGGTGAGAAGCAAACATGTTCCGAGAAATTTAGCTCCTTGAAATACCCTTTCGGACGAATTACTCGAAAGCCGTTGGAGATAAGTGGGTAGTGTAAATGAATTGAATGACTGCAATTAATTTTCCTATTCAGCCATGTCAATTCTGAGCTTGTGAATGACATGTGCTCTGAACCGAAAAGCTGCAAATAAAAGGTTTTCTACTAAAATTATATTTATACATATAAGACAATGAATTTTATTATCACGATATCCATCTCCGAATATTATCAGGCGGAAGCAATGTTCTTTCATTATTTGAAATGAAAAGTCAAATCGGCGCATTAGATCGCGAGAGATTAAGATTTAAATGAAATGAGCAAAAATGTAGTCCTCCGGCAAAATGGCAAAAACTAGGTCAGAATTTTACGTTTTCCACTGGAAACTATGCCTAAGCACAAGAAAATTGACGTAGCTGCCTCCACGTGGCTGTCTTTAAACTAACTGAATCGTGCCTTCTGACATTTCGAGCTTACAAGTCGGCTGTCAAATTTCAATATCTTTTTTGCTTGTACTAGAAATACTGCGTTTTGGCGTAATAAATATTGTCGGACCAGTTCGAACCTTTTTTCTTAGGTGGGCTTGTTGCTTATTCAAAAGGAGGCAAATTTCAAGTTCGTCGCTTAAGAAATAAAAATGATAAAAATGTAAAATTGAAAACATTTGTTCCAAAATTTCTCAAAAACTATTTTGAGTTTAAATTCGGGGGCCTTAGTTTGGGCGTCTAGCGTAAAAGGGCAATCACCCTACACAATTGCAGATCCCTGGTATCAACTGTCAGAACCGCCAAACGGCCAGAATAGAGCCTCTTGAGAAATCTCAATCCGCTTCGCTCCATGGATTTCGTCATGCGGCTCTGACACAGCCGTACTCGATCTTCGGACGAATAAGTGATCTATACAGCATAAGAAGCTTATAACGTAGCGTATAACAATGAGCGTATAGCGTGCGCATAACGTATATATAGGCGATAAGCGTATAACGTGTATAGCATGAGAAACATTTCTCTATCTGCACGGTATCTCATCCTCGTCAACATCTTCAGTATTCAGCGTATCGAAACATTTTTTTGCGGAAATCCTTCAGGTGTGGCACATATGAAAGCTTATCGAGTGTGAGCTTGATAAATCTGGTTTCTGCTACAACGTCGCTCGGATTTCCGCGAATTTACAAAATCGGGTATTCAGTCTCAATGTCTATTATAAAAGTGCATGCACTATGTCTTTGAACTTGAAAATTTCAGTCCATTGCGTGTGATCCATTGCTGCAATATGTCAAGGCCAAGCTGCAGCCGCCTCTGCGCAGCTGCTGTAGTAGACACTGTCACACATATTGTGAAGTCTTCAACGAAAAACACGTGACGTATGTTTGCGGGAAGTGTCTGCAATATCATTGGTCATAACTGCAAACAAGGCTATGAATATTGCAGAATCCTGGGCTATGCTACTCTGTTGCTGATGCCAATCCGATACGACTGAGTTTACGCGAAATCTAAAATACCTGTTTTTTGGAATATTAGAAATAAACCACCCCAAGTGGCCTCGCACGCCGAGTCCAAAGAGTTTCTGCAGAACGCCATTGGATAGCAAAGGCGCCCCCCAAGAGATGATGGCGCCCCCTGGGGAGGAAGGCGCCCCCTCCAGAAAATCTTGCACCACTTCTCGAAAATGGAATCCGCCGTCTCTGGGTTCAAGGCCCGGTGGCTTCCCTGTACAAAAAGCAAGGAGAAACCCTCCCAACAGGGGAGAGAGTTGGTGACGCCATATAACCCTGGCAGTCCCCGCAGGGGACCGATTTTCATCTGCTGGACTTGTTGGCACCTGCTGACTGGTCCGGCACATGGATAATTGGGCACGGGATGTGACGACACCCGCGACCCCAGTTGGCAGGATGGGTTTCGCCCCTCGTCTTCGGGCGAGAGGCCAAATCGAAACTGCCATCCTCATCCTTTCTTGGCCTTCCTAAATTCAAATCCCACCAACTCCTTGTTCCTTTTCCTCTTCTTTCCTTATTTCCTTATCTCTCCATGTCTTTCCACCCGTATCCTTTCTGTCCACTCCTAAACACCCCTCCTGCCCACTGTCTGCGTTGTCTGGCCCGGCGTGTCTCCGCGGGTGGCGGGGGTGTGTGCACTCTGGCTCGTCTTGAGTGTGGACACCTCGGTCGCGTGCGGCGCGCGTCTGGGCTGGACAGCGCAGACCGACCCTCCTCCTTTTCCAACTCATAACTTCCCAGTTACCCACATTATCCCAGTATCATGGGCGTCCTTGCACGTGCCTATGATTCCTGGATGGTCTGGGTGTATGTGGTCCTCCGGCTCGTGTGACTGGCGATTGGATCCCTCTATTCGCCGGCCCTGCGGGCCGGGGGCTCGCTTCTCTCGGACCAGCCGGGAATCAGTTGTGACGAGCAGGTGGTAGTCGCTTGCTCCGATGAGGCCGTGCGAGGGCGCCTGTCTTTTTAAGGTGAGCTGCGCACCGACCCGTACCCCGGGATGAAGGAGTCCTGGTAGCTGAGCTGAGGGAGGCGCTGTGTTCGTTCGTCGTCCTCTAGCAACACTCTACTTTGGTCTGGATTTCCGCAAGGGCGGGGAACTCTTGAGGGCATCGACAAGAGTAGCAGCATTGTAAAAGTCTGTCGGCCTTTGGTGGGGCTCGGCTGCCCCTCCCTCCTTGGGTGAGGTCCCAACTTCACCCGGGGAGGGTGGGGTGTCAGGCCCCGCCCGGGGTCGTCTAGGCTAGGTGCAAGGGGGACCGTCGTCGGGGCAGGGGGGTTTGGTGAGTCTCTCTCCTCCCTCTGTAACGGCGGCGTCTCCCCCGTATAGCCAGCCCGTGCGTCGTCTCGCCTCGTAGCACCCTCGTCGGAAGGGGGCGCACGTGGCTGGTTGAATTTAAGAACTTTTTCATGGATACACTCAACACCGCAAACCCCTCCCCTCCCCTCCCCCTTCAGGGTGGTGGGAACGAAACTGCCGGCTCTCAAAGGGCCACTTTAAAGCCCTCCCGCCAGCGTGTTGTAATGATTCGGGGTGTAGACAGCCCCCTATCATCACTTTCGCCGTTTCAACGCAAGGAGGCATGTGACCGACTTGGCAAGGTGATGAGGTGCAGCTGCCTTCGGGACGGCGTCCTGGAGGTGGAGCTCAGTAGCCCAGCAGATGCACAGCGTGCACTCGAAACGACAGAACTGCGATACACGAAGCGAGAAGCGGAGCAGAGGAAAGTAGTAAAGGTGAAAGTCACGATTGTACCACACAAGACAAATAATTTTTCGAAGGGTGTCATTACATGTTTTGATCTGAAAGGGGTTCCGGATGAGGAGATAGTTGATGGACTCATGGAGAGCGGTGTAGTGGAGGCGAGGAGAGTGCGGCGAAAAGTAGGAGGGATTCTCGAGGAGACTGACACTGTGATACTGGCCTTTGATAGTGTAGATTTGCCGGCGGACGTGAATGTCGGATATGTGAAGATTCGGGTCAGGCCCTATGTTCCCAACCCGATGCGGTGCTTTTCCTGCCAACGCTATGGTCATACAGCCAGATTTTGTAAGGGAGAGAAAGTGTGTGAGCGATGTGGATCAAACAAGCATGACGGAAGGGACTGTGACGCACGAGCACTTTACTGCATAAACTGTAAAGGATCACACTCTGCAAATGATAAAAACTGCCCACGTATGAAGACAGAAAAGGAGATTCTTTCTATCATGGTCGCGAATCGTATTCCATTTAGGGCTGCGAGGGAAGCCTATGAGACCTCCTACCCTCAGAGATCATATGCAGAGACAGTGGGCGGAATAGCGACCGCCGTAGCGGCGCCCTCAGGGACGCCAGCGACACCGCGGATGACCCCGGAGGAGGTCATCCGTTCCCTGACCCTGGCGGACTTTATCCGCCTGGCAGGGAGGATGAGGCTGGTCATTTCTGGCCAGCCCGCCGCCCCGACATCGCAGCCGGAGGCGGCACCTCCTCCACCCATCCCTCCCGCCCCTTCCCCGCCGCCTGTGGCCCCGGCTGGGGTGGGGGCGGGGAGCAGGGGACCACTCCTGCCCCCAACACCCCGTCTGAGACTCCCGCCACTCCGAGGCAAAGGGTGCCCTTGGTGGCACCGGAGCCTGACCCCACTCAAGCGACCGAGGGTTGGACGACGGTGGGCAAGGGTGGGAAGCGACGTCAACTGCCGTCCCCAGTCCAGCCCCCCGTTGAAATCTCTGTTGACGGTCAGCCCTCTACCTCTACTCCTGCCTTTTCTCCTCTGTCCGATAATCAGCCCCCTCCGCCTCCCCCACCGCCGCCGACGTCGGTTGCGGCTGTCAGGAGGCAGTTTGAGGGGTCACGGAGGGAGGATAGCACTAGGGGAAGATCTCCCACCAAACGTGTGGCATCCGGGACTCCTCCAGGCCAGCCACAACCTTCTAAAGCCCGAGCAGCATCAATAGGGACATCTAGGCCTGGGGCATCGTCTCGACCCAGGCAAAGTGGGGTGCCCTCTGGGCCCCCAAAGAAAACCTATGGGCCAGGAGGCCCATACTGGAAATAGCAAGTAGCTCCTCTGGTAGGCGCTCACCCTAACTTCCACCCCCATCATTAACACGTTTTTGCAGTGGAACTGTCGTGGAATTCGCACCAGCGCCGGGGATCTCCAGGCTTTTATGAGATCCAGGGGACTGGCAGCTATATGCCTACAAGAAACTAAACTCTCAGCTGAGATCCCATTCTCCCTTACAGGTTTTTCAATATTTCGAAAGGATTTACAACGTACCCCAGTCGCCCACGGTGGTGTTCTTCTCGCAATCAATAATTATATACCAGCAAAGCAAATATCACTCCAAACACGGCTGCAAGCCGTGGCAGCACGTATATATATATCGCTCGAAGGCAGATTTCGCTCTGCTCTATATACCTACCCCCTGGGGTAGACATGCCCACTCGTGAACTAAATTTGCTTATATCTGAGCTACCACCGCCCATCCTTCTCTTGGGAGACTTTAATGCTCACCACACCGCTTGGGGGTGTGAAGATATTAACTCTCGGGGTCGGCACCTCGATCATTTTATCCAGGGTGTGAGCCTTTGTATTTTAAACACCGGAGCACCAACACATCTTACAATTCCATCCGGTCGGGAATCGGCATTGGATCTTAGCCTTTGCAGCCCAGAGCTATCTGCTCTGTTTAGCTGGGCTGTGTGCAGTGACCCCATGGGAAGTGACCATTTCCCTGTTTTAGTGACTTGTGACAACACATCTGCTTTAGGCACGAGACCGCAACGTTGGAAGATGAAAAATGCTGATATGTCCTTATTTAGCTCCCTCGTGGATGACTATTTGGAAACCTTTTCAACCCAAACACCGTTCACAGTCGACCAATTTACAGCTATCCTCCGAGACGCTGCTTATGCTTCTATACCGCGAACATCAAAAACCCTCGGCGACCACCGGTACCGTGGTGGAGCATGGAATGCCGTGACGCTGTCCGAGAGCGGCGGCGCGCTTACAGACAGTTTAAACGAAATTCCACTCAGCAAAACTTAAATATGTATCGGAAATCTCGAGCCGCCTGCAGGCGCACAATAAAACAAGCTAAGAGAAAATGTTGGAGAGAATACGTAGGTAAACTGAATCGATTTACGCCATTGTCTCAAGTGTTTGGCCAAATCCGCCGTATCGAAGGTAGGTCGGTCTCCACACCACTACCAACTTTGCAGATTGGTGGTAGGAATATATTCAATCCAACAGAAGTAGCCGACTGTATAGGAAATGCGATTGCACAGCGCTGTAGTTCAGTTAGGGAGGATGTCTCATTTATGCGATATAAAACCCTAGCTGAACAGAAAAGTATACATTTTGGAACCACCAGCACACTGTCATACAATAAGCCCTTTACCTTGCATGAGCTAGCGGCAGCCATTCGTGGGCTCCACCCTGTGGCCGAGGGCCCGGATTTAATTCACAATGATATGTTTAAAGCACTATCGCAGAGCGCACTCAGGGTACTGCTGGCCTCATTCAATATGATGTGGGAGTCCGGCGAATTTATACCGGCGTGGCGGGAGGCTATAGTGATACCAATCCTTAAACCTGGTAAATCTGGATTGGACCCTTTGCACTTTAGGCCGATCTCGCTTACCTCGTGCATGTGCAAGTTGTTCGAAAAAATGGTGAATGTAAGACTCGTTTGGTATTTGGAAAGCCGGGGCATCATCAATAACAACCAGTGTGGGTTTCGTAGAGGCCACAGTACGGTGGACCACTTGGTATCACTTGACACCTCAGTGCGAATTGCATTTAAAGAGAGGCGTCACCTGGGAGCCGTCTTCTTTGACGCCATTGCCGCTTATGATACAGCGTGGCGACATGGTATCCTTTTAAAGTTGCATAAGTGTGGTATCAGAGGTCAGATGGGGTTCTTTATGAAAAATTTTTTGACTGATAGGACGTTCCGTGTCAGAGTAGGTGGTACATACTCAAACACCTTTTATCAAGAAGAAGGCATTCCGCAGGGGAGCGTCTCTAGTATCTGCCTCTTCGCTCTGGCCATAAATGACGTCACACATTCACTCCCACCTTCCATTCAGGCATCCATTTTCGTGGACGACATCGCAGTATGGGCAAAGGCTTCAACAACGCCGGCACTTTCCCGTCAGCTCCAGCTGGCCGTGAACCATCTGGAACGCTGAAGTAGTAAAAATGGATTATATTTTTCGACCGAAAAAACCGCTGGTGTTCATTTCTGTCGCAGGCGCAGGACCTGTCCGGAACCTATGGTATCGTTGCGTGGTAAAACTATCCCTTTCCAACCGACAGCAAAGTTTCTCGGAGTAACGTTTGATAAACGGCTGACATACAACGCACACATGAGGAATATACGTGACAAGTGTTTTAAATCATTGAATGTCTTGAAATGTGCATCTCGTCTATCGTACGGAGCGGACAGGAAGACACTTCTCATTCTCTATCGGTCTCTTGTTCGTTCCAAGATTGATTACGCCTGTTTTGTATACGATTCTGCGTCGGAATCAGCTAAACGCTGTTTAGATACGATTCACCATAGTGCACTCCGAGTGGCCACAGGTGCGTTTAGGACAACACCGTGCTCCAGCTTGTTGGTGGAAGCAAATGAACCACCTCTCGCATTGCGACGGCGCCTGCTCGGGCAGCGTTACGCCTGTAAGCTGGCTCAGTCTCCGTCACACCCAACATATAACGCAGTTTTTTCGCGGAACATGCTACGGCTGTTTGTGAACGTGCAAAGAGGAATCCCACTGGGCGTACGCGTCCAACGTTTCTCGGCCGAAAGTGGTATCCAGCCGAGTGTTGTGACTCATAGCGAGCTTTCAGACATCCCTCCTTGGGAACTTATCTGCCCAAAAACCGACATGACTCTCGCAGGGAAAACCAAATCCGATACTATCCCTACTGAATTTAAACAATTGGCGCTCGAACACATTGCACAGTATGCAGATCATGTGTCGTTCTACACTGACGGATCAAAAACTGATGTTGGAATGGGATGCGCTTTTGTTACGGATACAGTAACAAGAAATTTCTCACTTTCATCTTTTGCATCGGTTTTCACCTCTGAACTCACCGCCTTGGATAAGGCTCTATGCTTTATCGAAGTTAGTGATGCCACGAAATACGTTATTTTCACCGATAGCCTTAGCAGCATTCAAGCTGTGAGTGGTTTCAACCCAAGTGATGGACTTGTTTTAAACATTGTCCTGCGCTTAACCCGCCTTGCCAGACTGGGAAAGTATGTAACACTCTGCTGGATCCCAAGTCATGTTGGAATACAATTGAATGAAGTGGCAGACGCAGCGGCCCGACGTGCTTCCCGTAGGCCCTGCAGGCGTGCGCAACGAATCCCCGCTAGAGATTTGTACCCATATATATGTACCCACCTTCGCAGTGTATGGCAAGAACAATGGAATAATATAATAAATAACAAGTTGAAAGTTATCAAACCTGAGATCGGTGAGTGGCCATCCTCGCTGCGGCCTAACCGCCGTGAGGAGGTGGCGTTGTGTCGATTGCGGACTGGCCACACGCTGGCCACTCACCGATATCTGTTATGCGGCGAACCTCGACCACAATGTCAGCGATGTGCGGCGCCCCTGTCGGTCCGACACGTGCTGGTCTCATGCCCGGAATATGCTAGACGCAGGTCTTTGCATTTTGGCGTGCACCGGCAGGAGTCCACACTTTTAGAATTGATCGGCCGTGACTCCAGTATGGTTGAACGGGTGCTGTCCTATCTTAGAGACATTGACTTTACGATAATATTTGATCCTGGTTAAACGCGTGTGTTGTGGTAGTCAACCGCGCTGATAGGCGCCTGGCGCCGATTTGGCGGGTCCTCCCTTTCGCTCCAAGGCCTTTCAAGTCTCGGAGCGACGGGGAGGGCCTCCGTTAGACGTCGGGCTTGGGTCCGGCGTCTAGGCTGCCCCCGCGCCCCGGGCCCCTGGGTCCGTTGGCGCGGGGTGGGCGCCGGAAGTGATGCCCCGGCGCCCCGCGCCGAGCGCCTGCCGGCGCGGTAAACCTGTTTGAATCTGTGACCATGCATCCGTGCAGTGAGAATCATAACTACGATGTGAAAGAATCACTCTTTAATGTAAATATTAGTTCACTGTAGACGAGACTTTACTTTCCCCTAAAGACAGACAAATTTATAAGCTTTGACTGCAGAGAAGTGTTATGGGCGCTATATGACCTCGCAGGTTGGCGCGCCCCTAAAACCCAATAATCAATCAATCAATCACAACCCTAGCAGTTGGTGCGCTGATAAGCCAACAGCACTACCCCGGCGACCTCATTGCTGCGTATAAGCACACCACCAACAGGGGCGGGCGGCGCGGCGGCGCGGCGGCGCAGCCCGCCAGAAGGGCGGGATCTCGTGCTAGCTCCGTTCACGCGCCCTATTAAACCGTCACCGCATCAGATCATCACAACTCTCACGCTACCCTTGTTAAATATGTTAATTGAGTGATTCGAATTGATTAGCTCATTAGCAGGCCACCGGGCGAACCGAGCGGTCTTTCACCCCGACGCAGACGGCTGTGGCGGGGTTCACGCAATCTACCCGGCATGCACTTCTTCTTGTTGTTCTCATAACCCACTTCAGCCACACTACTTAAAAAGGAATGTGGCAACTCCATAATGGGATTTGAAGTGAGAGAGCCATTTCATAGTACATGCCGAGAAACCAATTGATCGTTATTTCATTTGTCCCAGAACTCAGCATTCGCAGAGAAGAAACGCTAGAAATTGACCCCTTGTCGACTCCGTCTTCCCCGGAGGACCACGTGACCATTGACCGTCCTAAAAATGTGATTTAATGCTGACGTCGTGCTGAGAACGCAAGCCTTTGTTACCTCGGCCATCTCAAAACTAGTGGTATGACGCAAAAGAGGCGAAGTGATAATCATGTTGCTGTTTCCCAGATTCGCCTGTTCCGTTGTGTTTCTTCTTCAACATTGCAATATTGTACAGAAATAGTGACAATGATACAAAACCATAACTGCGAATTATTTTCGGACACATCGCTAAAGCGAAAACACAGCAAAAACTGGATCTCGCTACAAAGCGCGCTTATTCATTCAGGGTGCATATTGTAACAGAGGTACATTCCTGATTGGGGTCTCCATGGCAACAATAACGAAAGTTTTTTTGTTCGTGGAAAGAAAATTAAACAACACAAAATGTTGAGCTTAGCTTTATACCCGGGGGGCAAAGTGCCAAAAGCTGTCCGGCGTGTTGTAAAAGGTTGTTGCACAGAAATGAAATCCCTAAAGATTCAGGATCATGACCTTGGGTGGACAACCGATACAGCGCCTACTCGTTGTCCGCAGGAGGTGCATTTGTCAAAGGATGCACGCGCAAAATCGGCCCTTGCCTCTTGGACTTAAACGGCTTATAACTAAGCTAAAAAGACCGTTGGTGGCAAAAAACATAGTGTTATTTTCAAGCTCAAAATACATTGCTTCTACACATGTCAGTTTCTGTATTCTGGTTTGGTCCTGTCACGTCATTTTTGGCACGTGCAGCTCCGCGAAAGGGGTGTACGTCAACACCCCTTCTGGCTCAAAACCTGTATCTCTGTATGGGCTAAACGAACAGCCGTGAAACTTTGCACACATGCCGCTTAACATGTTCAGTATAATTGCTAAAAAAATTGTTTAGACACCTAGAAGAGTTATTAAGTTATGACGTAATATCTGAGCGCGTGCAAATGCACTGTTGCACAAGCCAAGCCAATTGGGGAACTTTGTCCGGGATGTTAGCTTCTTGCTTCAGTGCTGGTAAGAACTGATTGGATAAGCAAATAGTTTCAAATGGTATCTTTCTGATTGAAATCGACCATTGTTCTCCATATTATACAGGAAATTGCGCAATGGGTGTTCTGCCCAATACTCCAGCACGCGCAACATCGCCTGAGGGACATAGTTACACCCCTTTCAGTTAAACTCAAGTAGATTAAACTCAGTTCAGTTAACAAACACTAAATTTTGCAGATGTAATGCTGCACATGTTTGATATATTAACACAACGTTTTGTGAGACTACAATGACTATTGCAAAAGTTATGGCCATTCATCAAAACACACGTATATGCGTGGTCCAATGCAAAATGTAGCGCACTGCAGTACCCTTATTGGCAGTGATGTTTGGTAGTAATTTGGTCCACCTGTAGTTATTATGTGCCGCATCGCAGCTCACGTCTGAAAACTGAAGAGGTATGCTGTGCACCTAAGCATATGTTCCCTGGTATGAACGGTAGCGCGGGGTAGCCCCGTGTTTGCCCGGTCTCTTCCATTGTAGCACCAAACCCTGGGAGTTGAGATCAAAAGATCATTACCCACATTTGACCTTCATAGCCCACGTCCAAAGATACATTACATGCAAATGCCAGACCATGCTTGCTTCTGTCGCTAACTAAGGTGGACTTTGAACTTTTTTCCAAAAAAAGAGATTACCGAAAGAAATAGCGCGGGAAGCTTGTAAATGGCGAATCACTAATAAACATGAGAAAGACGCCAGCGGACAATGCCGACATTGAACATCTCGTCAGTTAGGAAGTAAGACGTTAGGCTTAGAAATGTTGGAATATTTTATTTTCTAGGTCAGATCTCCAATGGTGTTGTTACTGAGGCACTGCAAAAAAGTGAATCTACGTGCGCAGGGTTGATGTATTGTATACAAGTCTTACACGAGTAGCTCGAGGTTAGAATGGATTTGAAGCGATGGAATGGTGTGTTTGCTGGTAGACTTTGGGTCCTGAATAGATATTACATTGCGGGACCTGATTAAAACATCATGATCTATCATATTTTAGCTGCGTTTTTTGTAGAAAGAGTCTTGGAACCAAGATGCATAGCCTTAACAAATAACGTTTATGTCCTAGCAGCTCTGATGAGTGCAAAAAGGCGACAAAAATGTCACTATTACCCGATAAACGCAAGACAGTTGCTCAGCACGCCAGCAAAAAGGACTCGCAGCGATTTGATTACAGAATATGCAGGGCGCATTATTTTCCAAGATAATATTGCAGAAAATTTATGCTAAGTTGAATGGGAGATAAGATCAAACTTCACAAAGGTTCGCCACGGTGACGTTTTTCGAACAATCTGCGATGGCGCATTATCAGGAAATTGTCAGTCAGAGAAATAAGTGGCATCCCTGATGTCAGAATCGGTATTTTCACGAAAAGAGCTGTCATTATGCTGACAGGAAGCGTCTCTCTGATAATAAAAAAGCAAGTAGATACGCAAGTAAGCTAATCTGAGCCTCCCGAGTTGATAGCGTGATTTCCTGAGCAGCTCTGGGGCCCTCAGGTAAGCTGGGCCCGCCGAGGCTGATGAAGACCCCTGAGCTGGTATGGGGCTCCTGAGCTAATTAAGTGCTTCCTGACTTGATCTGGTACCCCTGAGCTGGTCGGGACCACTGAGCTAATTCCTTGTTCCCTGAGCTGATAAGGTGCTCCCTGAGCTGATCTAGGCCCCTGCTCTGGTCTAGGGGATAGGAGCTGATCTGGGCCCCCGAGCTGATAGATCTGGTGCCCCCTAAACAGATATGTTGCCGCCTGAGCTGAAATAATGCACCCTGAGTCGATTTCCTGAACCCTTATTGTGCCTCCTGAACTCATATTATTCCCTCTGAGCTAGTTGGGTGCCCCCTGAGCTAATCAGGTGCCCTTTAAGCTGATCTGAGCCTCCTGGGTTGATAAAATGATATCCTGAGAAGGTCTGGGCCCCTGAGCTGGTATGGGGCTCCTGAGCTGATTAAGAGCCTCCTGACTTGAGCTGGTACCCTGAGTTAATCTGGGCAACGTCTTGGTCGTTCTGGTGCCCCCTGAACCATAATTGTTCCTCCTGAGCCCAAATGATGCCACCCGAACTATTCCGATCCCTCTTGAGCTAATTTGGTGCCCTTTGAGCTAATCTGGTACCCTTTGAGCTCAACTGGGCCTCCTGATTTGATTACATGATTTCCTGAGCAGCTCTGGGCTCCTGAGCTGATCGGGATCCCTAATATAATAATTGTTGGGGTTTAACGACGCACCAACTGCCAGGGTCATACGGCGTCGCCAACTCTCATCCTGTTGGAAGGGATTTTGGGGATCAGATCGACTTATTCAGAGGCTCCGCCGGGACTTGAACCCGGTACCGGTGGCTTAGAAGACAAGGGTGCTATCCACTAAGCCACCTCATCCCCGATCGGGATCCCTGAGTTGATAAAAAGTTCCTAAGCTGATTTAGTGTCCATTGATCTTGTCCCCTGACCTAACTTATAGCCCCTGAATTGATTGGAGGCCCAAGATCGGATCTGGCTCCTGGGGGTATCCTGAGCTAGTATGGGGCTTGGGGGTACCCTGAGCTGGTCTTGGCGCTGAGCCTGTTAGAGTTCTCCAAGTTGGCCTAAGGCCGCTTGAGGTGATCGGGCGCCTTAAAGTGTTACGGGGCTCATTGAGCTGGTTCATGGCCCTATGAGCCTACCTGGGACTCGTTAAGCTAGTCTGATAACCCCATCTCTAGGGACCACTGAGCTTGTCTAGTCTTTGGGCGAAGCATGAGCTGCGCTGGGGAGCTCTGGTCCATATCAGAGGTCCCTGAGCTGATCTTAAATAGGCAGAGAATAAGAATACAAGGCCAACTCCCATAATCTCGGGATGCCACTGAGCTAGTCTAGTCCCTGGAGGCACAACTGGGGATAGAGCAAGATAGAGCAAAACGAATTAAACTGTATGAATCCTCGCAGCAAGCCGAATCGAATGATATATAACTTGACCTTGCTAGGTCAAATCAAGGATTTAACCTGAACTGAGGTCAGGTCAGGGTCAAATTACAAAAAATGCATACCATTAGAACCGCAAAGCCTTTTATCAGTAGGAACCTTTTATCCGCTCAGGGATCCCGATCAGCTCAGGAGCCCAGAGCTGCTCAGGAAATCACGTAATCAACTCAGGAGGCCCAGTTGAGCTCAAAGGGTACCAGATTAGCTCAAAGGGCACCAAATTAGCTCAAGAGGGATCAGAATAGCTCGGGTGGCATCATATGGGCTAAGGAGGAACAATTATGGCTCAAAGGGCACCAGAACGACCAAGACGTTGCCCAGATTAGCTCAGGGTACCAGATCAAGTCAGGAGGTTCTTAACACGCGCATTGACGGGGGGCGGGTACCCGCCCCCCTCGGGTTTTTCGGAGATAGCAGAAAAACGGCGGCGCGTAGCGCCGCCGTACTTGGGATACCTTTTCCCTCATCATTTTTACAACTTCTGTGAAAATTTTAAGGTTAGGTCATCTCAGGTCAGGTCACCATTACAGGTCAAGTGACCCGACCTCAAAAAAAGTTTAAGATAGCATAAGTCAGAGCAGGATGAACTTATCCGATTGAAACTCATATCACATAATGGCCCCACCAAGTTCTCTAAAATATGTTCCGGTATTTTTGATATCGATGACCTAAGGTCAGGTACGAGGCATGACCTCTCCTTTGGAAATACATGGGAAAAATGGTTCTTACGGAATAACTCAGTAACGGATGATGATAGAGCATTTATTTTAGCTGCATTAGACTCGCCTGGGCTTTGCGGTTCTAATGATATGCATTTTATATAATTTGACCGTGACCTGACCTCAGTTCAGGTCAAATCCTTGATTTGACCTAGCAAGGTCAAATTATATATCATTCGATTCGGCTTGCTAAGAGGATTCATATAGTTTAAGTCGTTTTGCTCTATCTTTACTTGTTCAGATTTAATGGCCGAAAAACTGAATTTACATGTTATCCCTATGACGGGCATGTTTTGACCTATCGTGACCTTAAATGTGACCTGACAAAAAAATGGTGCAAATGTTTTCGATGGAGAAGTGGATGGGCAGCCCAACGCCGTTTACCGTTTTTCGCTACCTACCGTGGTTCTCGAGATCTTAGGGGGCGGGTACCCGCCCCCCGTCAATGCGAAGGTGGCTCAGACCCCCGTCAATGCGCGTGTTAATCAGCTCAGGAGCCCCATACCAGCCCATGGGCCCAGACCTTCTCAGGATATCATTTTATCAACCTAGGAGGCTCAGATCAGCTTAAAGGGCACCTTATTAGCTCAGGGGGCACCCGACTAGCTCAGAGGGCATAATATGAGTTCAGGAGGCACAATAAGGGCTCAGGAGATCGACTCAGGGTGCATTATTTCAGCTCAGGCGGCAACATATCTGTTCAGGGGACACCAGATCTATCAGCTCGGGGGCCCAGATCAGCTCCTATCCCCTAGACCAGAGCAGGGGCCTAGATCAGCTCAGGGAGCACCTTATCAGCTCAGGGGACAAGGAATTAGCTCAGTGGTCCCGACCAGCTCAGGGGTACCAGATCAAGTCAGGAAGCACTTTATTAGCTCAGGAGAGCCCCATACCAGCTCAGGGGTCTTCATCAGCCTCGGCGGGCCCAGCTCAGCTGAGGGCCCCAGAGCTGCTCAGGAAATCACGTTATCAACTCGGGAGGCACAGATTAGCTTACTTGCGTATCTACTTGTTTTTTTATTATCAGAGAGACGCTTCCTGTCAGCATAATGACAGCTCTTTTCGTGAAAATACCGATTCTGACATCAGGGATGCCACTTATTTCCCTAACTGACAATTTCCTGATAATGCGCCATCGCAGATTGTTCGAAAAACGTCACCGTGGCGAACCTTTGTGAAATTTGATCTTATCTCCCATTCAACTTAGCATAAATTTTCTGCAATATTATCTTGGAAAATGATGCACCCTGCATATTCTGTACTCAAATCACTGCGAGTCCTTTTTGCTGGCGTGCTGAGCAACTGTCTTGCGTTTCTCGGGTAATAGTGACATTTTTGTCGCCTTTTTGCGCTCATCAGAGCTGCTAGGACATAAACGTTATTTGTTAAGGCTATGCATCTTGGTTCCAAGACTCTTTCTACAAAAAACGCAGCTAAAATATGATAGATCATGATGTTTTAAGCAGGTCCCGCAATGTAATATCTATTCAGGACCCAAAGTCTACCAGCAAACACAACATTCCATCGCTTCAAATCCATTCTAACCTCGAGCTACTCGTGTAAGACTTGTATACAATACATCAGTGACCCAAAATAGGTTTTGCGCTAGGGTGTCGAGTGGAAAATTCAGCTCGGAATGTATGGCGAGTGAGTGGAAAATTACTCTCAAAATGTATGGCGGAGTAAAAAAATTTCAAATTTTGTACTCAGGTGGTAAACTCTCAGAGCCCTTGTTTGAACTGAAGGATGAATATTTCCCTTAATTTTCTCAAAGTAAATATTTTTAAATCGTCCCCAAACAGCATTGTTTGACCATTCCCATGTGAGAAATTTGGGTTAAGCAGGTAAATATTTACCAGCTGAAACCCCCTGATGCAGTCTCAAATTTTTTTAAGGAGTTGGTGAATTTCCACAAATAAAAAACTTTTTGGGGGCCTCTGAGACCAACCTTTGGGGGAAAGAACTCTGGGACTCACTAAAACTCTTGGGGGGCTTCCCTAGACCAACTCTTGTGCCCCTCCTCTCCCACACGACCAGCTTTTAAGGGCACCTGAGACGAAATATCAGGGGCCCCCTTAGACAACTCTGCAGAGGGGCCTCCGAGATCGGCAGGTGGTGAAAAATGAAAAGGGATTTTTTCATGCAATACCTAGTTCCAAAATTAATTATCTACGCATACACTGTATAGTTTTCCTGTCCGGGACAACGCCCCTCCTATACCTATACCTATAGCTAACGGAATTTTGGAGGCCACTCCTGGCCTCAATCACTGCACCTCGCATGCACCTATGCTAGGGCCCAGTAGAGCCTTGGTTTACACTTAACTAACCCAGACGAAACTACAAACTTTCTATCATGGCAATAAACTCTTCCAGACTCTTGCTAAAAGTTTCTTTTCTTTACCTGTCAATTCCCCTGCTTCTCTTCACATATATACCCACTTTCATATGAGTATACTGCTTTCTATCAATATCTAATCGAAGCTAGCTACAGCCTCCTTTCTGTTGTTTCTTCCTTTCGTCTACAATCAGCCAGGCGCGGCGGGTTGCGACAGCGTCAGAGCGACTACTAATTTAAATTTAAGATAACTTTCCGCTTGCTGGTCGCATGAGCAACATAATTTGCATTTCAAAACTTGCTCTAAATTAATTTTCTAAATCCTTATAGACTAGAAAAATATACAACTAAAAGCACACCAAGAGGAAGACTAACAATGTGTTGTCAATAACGAATACGAAACCAGCCTTTCAAAAAGCCTAAAGATGCCGCTTTTATTTACTAGATGTAAAGACGGCGTTTTGGTAAGTCCACGCCGTAGACCAGCCATACAAAAAAGTGCCGATGTTTGAAGGGTAACTGGATGCATTCTTGTTGCCCAAAAAAATCATTTAATGAAAATGTAGAGTTTCAATGTATTAAAGTACCGGACACTTTTAGCTCAACTTAAATATCAGCGTATTTATGCCTAGGGTGTCGTAGGGTGTCGTGAGTGGATTTGGGTGCCACACGGCGTGGACGCAGCAATGAAGGGCTAATATGGATAAAAATTATTTTCTACGCAATAAATGGTTAATTTTCTACGATACAATGTCAAAAATATGCTGCTTAACATACAAATTTCAAGATAATTGCTTTTAACAGCAAGATGACCAAAAATGGTTTTTCACTATTCTCGGTACCAGAAATACAAAAACATCTTTTCAAGGATGTAAGCCTAGAAATCATATGCACAGATAAACTGCTTTCCAGACATGTATCTTTCAAAGCAGTCAGCTCATTTTTTGGCAACACAAGGCTATGGTGTCTAATTTTCCACTCATCAATTTTGCGAGTGGTGGAATTTAGTGGTGGTGTTCACCCATTGGAACTTTCTCCGTTGGGGCAGGGGAGGGGGCACTGTGCGTCTTGCCCGCGCCAGAATTTCGATTCTGTTGTTCCACTGAAATCGGTGGAGATAAGGATGCCAGGTATAATTGACCAGAAAAATAGAAATCGCCAGATTCTCTTTCAGAAAAGCGAAAGAAACGCATAAGAGCCGAGTTAATTTGGCGATCTTCTAGTCGATTCTGCTGCTCTCTTTTTCCAGTGGACGTTGGTAGAGGAGGCAATGGAACTGGGCTTTGTAGTAAGTATTGTTGAGTAAAATTCAATAGTAGTAAAATATTGTTCAATAGTTATTCAATAGTAGTAGTAAATATTGTTGGAAGTGAGTGGAAAATTCAGCAAAAAAATATAAAAGTGAGTGGAAAATTCTGATTGACTGGGTGTCGTTCTGCACCCAGCACCCCAGGTTTTGGGACACTGCAATACATCAACCCTGCGCACGTGGATTCACTTTTTTGCAGTGCCTCAGTAACAACACCATTGGAGATGACCTAGAAAATAAAATATTTCAACATTTCTAAGCCTAACGTCTTACTTCCTAACTGACGAGATGTTCAATGTCGGCATTGTCCGCTGGCGTCTTTCTCATGTTTGTTAGTGATTCGCCATTTACAAGCTTCCCGCGCTATTTCTTTCGGTAATCTTTTTTTGGAAAAAAGTTCAAAGTCCACCTTAGTTAGCGACAGAAGCAAGCATGGTCTGGCATTTGCATGTAATGTATCTTTGGACGTGGGCTATGAAGGTCAAATGTGGGTAATGATCTTTTGATCTCAACTCCCAGGGTTTGGTGCTACAATGGAAGAGACCGGGCAAACACGGGGCTACCCCGCGCTACCGTTCATACCAGGGAACATATGCTTAGGCGCACAGCATACCTCTTCAGTTTTCAGACGGGAGCTGCGATGCGGCACATAATAACTACAGGCGGACCAAATTACTACCAAACATCACTGCCAATAAGGGTACTGCAGTGCGCTACATTTTGCATTGGACCACGCATATACATGTGTTTTGATGCATGGCCATAACTTTTGCAATAGTCATTGTAGTCTCACAAAACGTTGTGTTAATATATCAAACATGTGCAGCATTACATCTGCAAAATTTAGTGTTTGTTAACTGAACTGAGTTTAATCTACTTGAGTTTAACTGAAAGGGGTGTAACTATGTCCCTCAGGCGATGTTGCGCGTGCTGGAGTATTGGGCAGAACACCCATTGCGCAATTTCCTATATAATATGGAGAACAATGGTGGATTTCAATTAGAAAGATACCATTTGAAACTATTTGCTTATCCAATCAGTTCTTACCAGCACTGAAGCAAGAAGCTAACATCCCGGACAAAGTTCCCCAATTGCCTTGAGAACAGTGCATTTGCACGCGCTCAGATATTACGTCATAACTTAATAACTCTTCTAGGTGTCTAAACAATTTTTTAGCAATTATACTGAACATGTTAAGCGGCATGTGTTCAAAGTTTCACGGCTGTTCGTTTAGCCCATACAGAGATACAGGTTTTGAGCCAGAAGGGGTGTTGACGTACACCCCTTTCGCGGAGCTGCACGTGCCAAAAATGACGTGATAGGACCAAACCAGAATACAGAAACTGACATGTGGAGAAGCAATGTATTTTGATCTTGAAAATAACACTATGTTTTTTGCCACCAACGGTCTTTTTAGCTTAGTTATAAGCCGTTTAAGTCCAAGAGGCAAGGGCCGATTTTGCGCGTGCATCCTTTGACAAATGCACCTCCTGCGGACAACGAGTAGGCGCTGTATCGGTTGTCCACCCAAGGTCATGATCCTGAATCTTTAGGGATTTCATTTCTGTGCAACAACCTTTTACAACACGCCGGACAGCTTTTGGCACTTTGCCCCCCGGGTTTAGCTGAAAAGGCTGCACAATTCATGATTTTCATAAGAAAACGCGTAAAACCATTTACGTGCGGAATCGTATCGAGGTGCTTCGTTCGCTTTCATAGGTGAAGGATTTTTTTCCAAGTTGGGGGCGGGGTAAAAGTTGTCACCACTGATTGGGTCAACTATGATTCGGCCTATCACTTGATTTATTAACGGAAAAGGTCCAGAATCGGCTCAAAGTTGGGAGAGGGCACTGCCCCTCAGTCCAAAAGTTGAAAGGCGTGGGAGCAGCTGCTCTTTCTGCCCCCCGTTCCTGTGCCTATGATCCATTTGCGTAACAATATTTTTCGTGGTTTATGGGACTGTTTTTTAGTGGTGAGGGTGAAAAAACGGGCATTGGAGTGTTTGAGGCAATGCATCTTGTCTGTTTCCAATACCAGCACTGGAGAGGGGTCTGGCACTAACGGCACTTGAGATGAGGCCTGGTATGTCCCCCTGAGATCTAAAAAAACAAAGAGATGTAGAAAAACACCCGATTAGGGGTGCGGGGGCTAGAACAATCTACATCATAGCCAGCTTTCATTGATCGAGGGAAATATCTTTGAGGTAAAACGAGGCCACAAATGTCAAGTCTCGATCGTGTTAGGAATCTACCGGAAAATGCCGTAATTATGCGGGAAAAGGTCTGGGATATACTAAAAACGGACAAAGATCATAGAAGAAGGTCTCAAAGAATATTTCCTAAAGCTTTGAGATCAATGTCATCCAAGGTCATTGACCTATGACGTCACAATATGGTATATTCCCTATAAAGAACACTATAACTAGCACTATAGCAGCCGTTTGGCAGGTAATGAAGATTGACCTTGACCACAGGTCAATGAGGATTGGCATATCTAGGGGGTCGTGACCCCCAAGCCCCGGGATTTCCAGCCATGCATGAAACTCAAAGAGAACAAAATTGAATGAGGACATGGAACTAGAAAAGTTCAACGACTGAGAAAGGTGGGTTTCATTCGAACGTCAAGCACACAAGCAATCTATCAGAATGTCACTCATTTACAATAACATCAGCCTGACAATAGCTGACGACTGATGGAGCCATCAGGAGCGGGTTTTGCTGACATCAGCGAGTCCTGACACGCAGCGCTGCTGTATAGGCTTGCAGGCCGCACCTGGTCGATGACGTTCGACGTCAGACCAGACAGCCCAGGTGCGATCCCGGGCCTGGGGGTGACGAATGGTACCACTAATCCTCAACACACGACTCAGTGCGTGTTCAGTGCTCAGTGCGGCGGCAGGAATATTCTGCAAAGGAAAGAGCTGACCCTAATCCTGCCAGCCGTATTGTGCCAGGTGTTGTTCCAGCGACGGCTGATTCCATTTTCGAACGAATGTGTAAAATTTTCGGGAGGGGGCGCCTTCCTCCCAAGGGGGGCGCCTTCATCCCCAGGGGGCGCCTTCAAATCCCAAAGGGTGCCCGCTAGGGGGAGGGGGCGGTGAAATGATATCCCTGCGATCAGTGGATAAATTGAGCCTATTCTCCCCGGGGTAGCTTTGATGCCAGGGGTGTCTTTCATATGTGACAATGTCTTTATTTCACATAGATGACCTTACCTCTTCAGATGGTGGTGCTTTGGCCTGATTTCCTCTTGACCGGCCGGGGGCGCCGGCTTAATCCGGAGGGCGCCGCACAGACCCGGGGTAGACGGGCGCTTCCCCGAACCAAGTCAAAACCGGGTGTGCAAAAAAACTTTTGCACACTCTCAATTTCTTCAGGGTGTGCAACTGCACACCCTGCCCCTCGGAATCTGCCGTCCCTGTGTTGTTCACATCATTCTACTACTACTCTTTATGAGATATAGGACTCCTATGTCGATTTGATATTCTAGTTCAGTTTGGGATACCTACAAAATTGATTATTTGCACGATTAAGCAAGTCGTTTTGGGGAACTTTAAAATGTAAATAAAATTTGTGAGCGATGTGGAAGTTGTTTTCACCTTTCAACGGAAAACCAATTTTGCAAAGCCACAGCCACCTGAATTGGTGTTCACTTACCGGTGAAAGGGTCCATCAGATGGGCGCGGCAGAGCCCGCAGTGACGTCATCCACGTCAGCTGACGCCGTCTCCGGCGCTGGCGCTGACGTCACGCCGCCAGACGAGTCGAGTCGAAGTAATCTGCAGGCCAATCAAGGCAGAGCTTACATTTGGCCAGGGACATCGCTGTTTTCAGGACTGACGTAGAAATCGAGAGGTTTTCAGACCAGAGTTTACCCACTTCCGACCCGTTTCGCATTCATCCCACACTTCAAGACACACTGCGCGATGGAGTGGTTAGGGAAGAGGAATCCAAGAGAGGGATCCATTTTCATTTCGGAAACTCGTATCTAGCCGTAGGTGGTTCGTCTTGGGTTAAATACAATATCAAACCAGTGTTCTTGGTGCGCTCTTTCAGACTGTTACGCTACTTAAACTTCCATAAATGAGCTACCCATTTATTAAGTATACCAAAATCAAGAAGCCACTTAAAGATGAGTAAGAACAGCGATTTGCAGCTGCACTGACAGGGCTCCCACACGCTGGTGTGGAAGGGGCAAGGGGCGGATCCTTGTCACCTTGAGGTTTTTGCAAATAGCCCCCCCCCAAAAAACCACGGCGCACAGCGCCACCGTACTTGGTATAGCAGTTACCTGGTCTTTATTTTACCTCCTAAAACATTTAATATCCAGGTCATATCAGGTCAGGCTATCAGTTCACGTTGTTCAGGTCCTGCGACCAAACCAAACCGAATGAGCAGAGGTGCAAAAGTATGAACAGACCTAATACATTAACCTGATATTCACATCACATAATGGCAATGAGTCAAACAATATTTGGTAACGGGATCTTAACACGCGCATTGACGGGAGGGGCGGGTACCCGCCCTCTCGGGCTTTTCGGAGATAGCAGAAAAACGGCGGCGCGCAGCGCCGCTGTACTTGGTATACTTTTTCCCTCATCATTTTTACAACTTCTGTGAAAATTTTAAGGTTAAGTCATCTCAGGTCAGGTCACCAGTACAGGTCAAGTGACCCGACCTCAAAAAAAGTTTAAGATAGCATAAGTCGGAGCAGGGTAAACCTATCCGATTGAAACTCATATCACATAATGGCCCCACCGAGTTCTCTAAAATATGTTCCGGTATTTTTGATATCGATGACCTAAGGCCAGGTACGAGGCATGACCTCTCCATTGGAAATACATGGGAAAAATGTTTTTACGGAATAACTCAGTAACAGGTGGTGATAGAGCATTTATCTTAGCTGCATTAGACTCGCCTGGGCTTTGCGGTTCTAATGATATGCATTTTATATAATTTGACCCAGACCTGACCTCATGTCAGGTCAAATCCTTGATTTGACCCAGCAAGGTCAAATTATAAATCAATTGATTCGGCTTGCTAAGAGGATTCATACAGTTCAAGTCGTTTTGCTCTATCTTTACTTGTTCAGATGTAATGGCCGAAAAACTGAATTTACATGTTATCCCTATGACGGCATGTTTTGACCTCTCGTGACCTTAAATGTAACCTGAAAAAATGGTTCAAATGTTTTCGATGGAGAAGTGGATGGGCAGCCCAACACCGTTTACCGTTTTTCGCTACCTACCTTGGTTCCCGAGATCTTAGGGGCGGGTACCCGCCCCCCGTCAATGCGAAGGTGGCTCAGACCCCCGTCAATGCGCGTGTTAATGTCCATGAGTTTGGGTTAAGCCAAGGCCATAGCCTCTTCATTGGGAATATATAGGCAAATTGGCTGAAGTTCGATAAATTCACAGAAAATAGTAATAGAGAATTAATGTAATAATTGTTGGGGTCTAACGACGCGCCAACTGCCAGGGTCATACGGTGTCGCCAACTCTCACCCTGTTGGAAGGGATTTTGGGGACCAGATCGACTCATTCAGAGGCTCCGCCGGGACTTAAACCCGGGACCAGTGGCTTAGAAGACAAGGGTGCTATCCACTAAGCCACCTCATCCCCATAGAGAATTCATTTGAAGTAATCGTGTTTGTTTTGCCACTACAGTTCGATTGACTTGCATTATGACCTATACAGACCTTGACATGACCTTAGGTTACGACAGGCCAATTTCAAAATTTGGCACGCAAGATGCATCATATACAACACGTAAGATGCCAGTTAAGAGCCTATAGCCCAGATATTTGAGAATAAAGAGATATTATTATTCAAAATTGTCAGCTTCAGTGAAACCTACAACATAGCTGTAGGTATCTTAACTAATTCCGTACAAACGGATGGCCAATACCCCAGGTCCCTACGCCAAAATCCGCGGCAAGAGGAGGCTATTTTCCGCCTATTAGTTCCGTAACTTTTTAGGATGTGCCCATTTATCGCTTGAGGTCAGCATCAAGATGGGCATCTATCGCAATTTTAGCTAAAATCACTCGTAATTTTGTTACAACTTTCCGAGAATCCTCCAGAGACCGGCGTCATCTCCCATTCAATGTTTTCAAAATCACGAATAACCCTGTAACAGAAGGAATGCGTGGGAGGCCAGGAGGCAGGAGCTCACTGCATAAATATCTTAATTTGAGTCATCATCAAGGCCGCGCGGTGTGCTGTTCTGACGCCGTTAGTTATTACATAATCCACAGGTTATAGCACAGCACAAGGCAGAGCTCACCTGATAGCAGATTTACGTTTGTAAATCACACTATGTTTCGAAAAGACATGCCTCTAAGTTATTGGCTGTACATTAAGGGCTCTTAAAAGGAATCGCTTTTTTGACTTTTTATAGTTTTTTCCGCTGTTTCCCATGAAGGCAGACATGCAAAATAACGTGGTGAGCTCAGTTTTTCCCGTATCCGCTGTGCATACTAAGCACACCGATGATTTTTGGAGGCTGTTTTTTTCAATTTAGTCCTATCGTCGGGGTTTGATGACCCAATAACTTAAAGTCCAAATCATGTCAAGTAGCACCTCGTTTGGTTCCTCTCGATGAGAGAACCCGATTGAGATACATTCCGAGATTGTTAACCGACTAGTTTCCTGCATAATTAATCCAATAATTTTGAATTTACCGTTGAAATTGGCTCATACGACGTTAACCTAGGCAACCACGAACTCATGGACATCAGTGAAGATTCGACTACGAAGGAATTTTGAATATCACATTTTAGAAGATCAGATTCTATTGTTTTCTTCCATTATAATAACTGATGTATATCATATACTATTGTCCACATATAAACTCAATTTAGCACAATCACTACCATACTCAGCGAGTCAATCCGTCGCTATATGTTTCCTTGGTTCCCTGCCCAATTCTCTGCCGTTCTACATTTTGTTACGCAGTATCTGCGTTCAACGCTCGGTGAAAATTCACTAAGACTTGGCAAAACACTTGCAGACTCTTAAGATTTTGTCACGCTCTTACTTAGTCCCATATAGGGAAAACTGGACCAATTTTGGCTGGGCAACGTTAATTTTATTTCTGAATCGGACCCTTATCTTGTTCACTTCAGAAATAAAGGAACGTTTATGAAGTGGGCAAGATGAGTGCTCTTAATACTGGTGCTCCACATGAAGCTATTTTGAAGTGGTCCAATGCAAATATGATCCCAGATGTCACTCTTTAGGGTCAATTCGTCAAAATTAAAAAATCTAGGAAATTTATATTTAAGTCTTACTCAGGCCTCTAGAAAGGGCTCAAGGCTTTGATCTCGCCTGAGTGGTTTAATCTTATTGAGCTATTGCTTGACCCCTTAGCTTGCCCACGTTTTCTTAGCCTGTCTCAGGTTCTCGGTTAGACACCGAGAAAGAATACGCATAAAATATATAGCATTGACAAAAGGTAAAATATTTAGGTTCGACAACCGGGCTTTCTAATGAAGCCTAAGTTTAAAAACATATTATTTTCCTAGATTATTTGAAACCAAATCACATGTTTTGTTTCAGGAAATACCTTCCAGTCACCAGCTACAGTCATTTGCGTTTGGCTTCTACGAATCCTAGGATAATGTTTAGCCTATTATTAGCATATTACACCAGAACAGGCACCAAACGCACCCTCCAACATCTGGTATGGAACTTTGAAGTACTCGCTCTTACTTCTTTCAACGCCAAGATAAACATTTACCGGCAAAATCCACTTAGGAGGGGGCAGTAAATTGATGTTTGTCCCCAGGGCTACGGGTGGGGGCACATTTCCCCTTCCTCCGCTTCCGCCAACACTGCACAAATCCATAATTAAGATATAACTGATTTTCCATGTCTAGTTCCTTCATCGTTCGTGAAAATCGTCATTTAAGCTTTACAAAGGACTGAACAGATTTTGGGCCATTTTAAGGTTTTATCTCGCTCTGGCCGTTTACACTTTTGGCGAAGGAAGGCTAGTATGATTTAATTCATACCAGTTACATAAGTCAAGTAGTTATATAATTTGTAATTTCATGGATTAGTTCAAAAGTCACAATCATTGCGGTAAAGGGGCCATACGTATTAACCCGCGCCCCACCGGGGGTCCGGCGCCACCTTCGCCCCACTGGGGGCCATCGATGGCCCCCCCTCTAACTCCGAAAATATGGGCGTTAGCGCAAATCTGCAAAGTGCAATAGAAAGCTCGCGTGAATTCAGTAAGAAATTACTTCGTATGTTTTAGTGCTCAGGTCAATGGTTTGACCTCCAGAGGTCAAATTAGGTCAAGATCGGCTATTTTCACTCAAATATGCAATGCTTAAGCAAACTGGGTATAACTAACTGAGTAGCATAGCCCAGGATTCTGCGATATTCATAGCCTTGTTTGCAGTTATGACCAATGATATTGCAGACACTTCCCGCAAACATACGTCACGTGTTTTTCGTTGAAGACTTCACAATATGTGTGACAGTGTCTACTACAGCAGCTGCGCAGAGGCGGCTGCAGCTTGGCCTTGACATATTGCAGCAATGGATCACACGCAATGGACTGAAATTTTCAAGTTCAAAGACATAGTGCATGCACTTTTATAATAGACATTGAGACTGAATACCCGATTTTGTAAATTCGCGGAAATCCGAGCGACGTTGTAGCAGAAACCAGATTTATCAGGCTCACACTCGATAAGCTTTCATATGTGCCACACCTGAAGGATTTCCGCAAAAAATGTTTCGATACGCTGAATACTGAAGATGTTGACGAGGATGAGATACCGTGCAGATAGAGAAATGTTTCTCATGCTATACACGTTATACGCTTATCGCCTATATATACGTTATGCGCACGCTATACGCTCATTGTTATACGCTACGTTATAAGCTTCTTATGCTGTATAGATCACTTATTCGTCCGAAGATCGAGTACGGCTGTGTCAGAGCCGCATGACGAAATCCATGGAGCGAAGCGGATTGAGATTTCTCAAGAGGCTCTATTCTGGCCGTTTGGCGGTTCTGACAGTTGATACCAGGGATCTGCAATTGTGTTGGGTGATTGCCCTTTTACGCTAGACGCCCAAACTAAGGCCCCCAAATTTAAATTCAAAATAGTTTTTGAGAAATTTTGGAACAAGTGTTTTCAATTTTGCATTTTTATCATTTTATTTCTTAAGCGACGAACTTGAAATTTGCCTCCTTGTGAATAAGCAACAAGCCCACCTAAGAAAAAAGGTTCGAACTGGTCCGACAATATTTATTACGCCAAAACGCAGTATTTCTAGTACAAGCAAAAAAGATATTGAAATTTGACAGCCGACTTGTAAGCTCGAAATGTCAGAAGGCACGATTCAGTTAGTTTAAAGACAGCCACGTGGAGGCAGCTACGTCAATTTTCTTGTGCTTAGGCATAGTTTCCAGTGGAAAACGTAAAATTCTGACCTAGTTTTTGCCATTTTGCCGGAGGACTACATTTTTGCTCATTTCATTTAAATCTTAATCTCTCGCGATCTAATGCGCCGATTTGACTTTTCATTTCAAATAATGAAAGAACATTGCTTCCGCCTGATAATATTCGGAGATGGATATCGTGATAATAAAATTCATTGTCTTATATGTATAAATATAATTTTAGTAGAAAACCTTTTATTTGCAGCTTTTCGGTTCAGAGCACATGTCATTCACAAGCTCCAGAATTGACATGGCTGAATAGGAAAATTAATTGCAGTCATTCAATTCATTTACACTACCCACTTATCTCCAACGGCTTTCGAGTAATTCGTCCGAAAGGGTATTTCAAGGAGCTAAATTTCTCGGAACATGTTTGCTTCTCACCATGGTTTCAAGTCCTCAAAATGAATGGAAGTGGATGCAATTTGGCATAAAGCTAGCTTAGGGTCCTGGGTCGCCGATACAAGTGATTCTAGGCGAATCTAATGTTTGGTTCGTCTTCCAGAAGCAGCTTTATACCATGCCTTTTCTGTACGAACACAACACCCGGCGCCACGATCACGGCATCGTTTTGATTGCGTGATACCGGCCAGTGACCTCCTGACGGGTCACAGGTGTAGGGTTAGTGGGAGTCGGTACAGTGTGGCGCAGTGGTCTAGTGGTTAGAGGTCCTGTCTCGTGATGAGGGGTGCGAGGGTCGAATCCGGGGTTGACTGCGGGATATTTACTATTTATCTCAAAGAAAGAATGATGGCACTGACCTACAGGCTTATGAAGAGATACATTGAGAATGAAATATGGTTGATTTCAGCACATTTTCATGCGGCTCTCCTGCGCCGGTGGGGGGTTATCCCAGGTCGCAGACCGGGGTTGCGTATGAGGCCACTTCTTAGTCCGCGAAAAAGATTATCGATATGTCCGTCATCTCGCTATCAGAATAGTAACAGGAGCGTTCCAAGCTTCACCCATACTAAGCATGCTAGTGGGAAATTAGTGAAATACCGCTACAAATGCGCAGTAAGATACTCGCTTTGCATTAAGCCATTAAAAGGAATGTGGAACCTTAAGAACGTGATTTTAACTGAGATAGCCAAGTTGTAAAGCAAATCGGAAAACCAGGTGCTCTATATATCATTTGTCTTGGAACTCGATTTTTCCGTAGAAAAAAACTAAAACCTACCCGAAATGTACCTCTCATGTACCTCTCGCCAGGCGGCCATTGTTGTGAGCTACTGGTGTGACGACATATGCTGACATCACGATGAGCATCAGCCAATCGAAGCCCTTGAGGTGTTTCGAGTATGGTAGTGGTTGCCAGATCATGACATCATCCAGAGGCAGGTATTTATTCATTTTTCTAGAGGAGTATTTTAAAAATAAAAGCATTGGGCTTGTTGTACATTTTTCAGAGAAATCATGAGTGGTTTGATTATTTTCGGCTAAAAAGTACGCCTAATTACACAAAAATTCCAGGATTTTACCAAGGTGCCACGTTCCCTTTAAAATAAGTCACCAACACGCCCCACATACCAAACATTTTTTTGGCGACGCCTACCTAATTCAGATAGACAGTGGCTCGCGTTTTGCAACCCGTCACCAGGGGAGTGAGAGTCTGTGCCTGGCTGGCATAGGCTGGTATCGACAGCAATCTCTGTCGAACCACATGAAGCAGCTGTTATTGAACCATAGCTCATCTCGACAGTTAACACGAACACAACCTACGCCAACAAAGCAAAAATTTGCCTCCTGAACCGACGCGCCAGTATTTTATGAACTTGCTTGCGGAGCCGTTCGAAAACCATCTCTGTTTCTATATAGACGGTTGCAAAAGAAAGTGACAATGGCACAGGGCGTGCATTTGTTGGTGACGATGTTGAGAAGTTTTCTAGTTTGCCTTACGAAGGATCCATTTTTACTTCAGGGCTGTACTCCATTTTTTTGCTGTTTGGACCAGGTGTCTAAGCTGATGGTGAGGAAGTTTGCGATTTTTACCGATTCGCTGTCTTATCTGCAGACATTGAAGCCATTTTATTTCTATAATGCGTCGTCACCTTGGCAGGCCATGCTGAAGATGACTGGATCTTCTGTGTGCACTGATTAGTCCAGTAGGAAGACACAGGCAGTTTGGATGGCTACCATCTCAGCCTGAAAACTCGAGCAGAGCGAGCCTGCTGGTCGCCTGAGCTCATGCTGGGCTCTGTCTGGTGACTCGATGAAGACCCAGCTCCCCCGCTCGTGACCCCTCCGTGCACTGACCCGTCGGTCCACACCCATGTGGCACATTGAGTCAGGGAAGCGAGGTGGGGAGAGCTACTCGCTTCTTCCGGACAGGTGGCGCTCCTGATGTCAGTGGGCCCACGTCTAGTTGAAATGTGACTCACTCTTCCTGATACCCACAGTGGAAGACGTCGAGGAAGGAAAGACTCGATGGGGAGGGAGATGCCTGCTTGATCCCACATGTCTTTGCCCACCTGCCGCCACCCGGTCACCGAGGAGAGTCGAGAGGGCGCTGCCGCCTCCGCGCACGTCTTCACAGAGGGTCTTCAGGCGGCAGGGTATGGAATTTCACCAGCAGTCGGGTCGCGAGTACCCTCCTTCTGGCCGCTACGCGGGGAGTCTTAACTCGGCTGGGAGTGGAGTGGGTGCATCCTGTGATGATACGCGCCGACGCTCTCATTTTGCGTTCCAGCAGCTCGACATGAAATGGCGGTGTGGCGTGGAGCCACGCTGCGGCCGCTTACTCCATCGCTCCTCTCACGTAGCCAGTAGCGACGGTTCGGAGGTGCTGTTCGTGCAGCCCCCAGTTGCAGCCGGACAGTTGACGAAGGTGGGAGATGCGGGGGTGGACCTTCTCCCACAGTCTCTTACAGTGTGGACCGAAATGGAGGAGCCGATCGATGGTGACGCCAAGTAGCTGTAGGGTGTCTCCAGCAGTGACAGACTTCCCGTCGACCTTAAAATTGAAGGGATCGGCGTCTCTGGCCCACTGGGACATCACCAGTACTTGGATCTTGGCTCCTGATACCACCATTTTGTGCTGTCGGGTCCACTTCATGAGGGTGCCAGCAGCAGCTTTATTGCGCCCGGTCCTTGGCGACTTGGATGTTGTTGCCTCCTGTGCAGAGAGCCGCCGTATCATCGGCGTACATGTAGGGGAGCATCCGGGAACCGCGCAGAGGTCGTCTACCAGCCGAGCCGCCCATACAAAATAAAACTGGCGATAAGACACTCCTTACGGCAGGCCAGTTCCGGAAAATGCGCTCACTGGAAAGCACACCACTTTAGTTCCACCTGGACTCTTCGGTCCCGGAGTCACTGCCAAATCCAGGCCACCGTCAATTTGACAGCCCCATCTACAGCAGGCGAACGCGTAGCAGGCGGTGGTCCACTACGTCGTACGCGTGCGCGAAATCAAACGCTGACGAGGACGTATTTCTGCGCGGTCTGTCCATCGGGAGGGCGGCTGTGTCTCGATTTGGGCATGCACAGTGCACGCTCACCTCTTCTCTTAAATGAGTCCTGAACTTGACCTGCGAGAGGCGATGGTTGATGGTATAATTGGATGGTCAGTGACAAATATACTCGTTTTATCAATCTGAATGGTCTGTTCACTTCGATCTGAACACTGCAAGCATGATCATTAAACGCGCAAATTACAGCCAATAAACGAAAAAAGTTATCAATTTATCAAGAGAGTACTTGGACAAGTTCAAACTGTTTTTCTTTTATTCTAGTAGGGCCCATTTATGTCACAAATCACACATGCCTATGGCATGATCTATTTCAGCATTTAATCACATGGCTACGAAATTCTCTTAACACACTCGAAATTTCACGCACAAGAGCAATTCTCCCCATGCTGATAGAATTGGAAAGAATATAGATCTTCATAAGCCATTGCCCATTTCGAACACTTGCTCGTCACTATGATGCCACTTATCGCGGGATCTCGTCCTGCTTATGCAACAGTTTCTGTGTCCACCAGCTTCTGTACTTAGCCAACAGCTTCTGTAACAAAAATTCTTGCCGACCGGTGCCGTTGTTGACTTGACCTAAAAATGGATCACATAGCTCCCGATTTCAGGAGCTTGGGAAGTTTGAAACTCGATTCGTCTGTGCCTCCGGTACGAGCGACGCCCCGCTTTTGTTGCGTTTCAGTTTCTAGGCCAGTACACGGCGACGCTTCAGAAATAATGTCATAATCGGTATTCAACATGATCATTGACTCGAAATTTGTCAAGACGTCACCACGCATAATTGCTAACCAACCCCGTGCCATCGCGGAAGAAAATATATTCAGCAGAAGTAAAAATCGAAACTCGCCGTTCCCAGGTCGAGGGAACGCACCTGGAAATGCAGGGATCATGGATAATGGCACAGTGTATCTGCAGATTTGAGAAAGCCAGAACAGGCACAGACACTACAGTGTGGTCATGTTGCTGGCAACAGCGGAGGCCAACGATTATCGCAACATGGGTATGTTTCACACACATGCAATACGCTGGGAGCAACACGCATTAAGTAAAATTAAAAAGTGTTTTGTAACAAATGATAGGGTTAACTTCGCCCCATCGGGGGCTTCCGACACGCCAAGCGGCTTCACTTGGCTAAGGTGCCACATTCCTTTAATGAGGCCTGGCGGCGTTCGTTGCCGATGCCTCACGAACAGCTGGGAACATACGGCTTGAGCCGCGCAGTGCAGCACACAGCCTTGTTTTTCCGCTGGGGCACTACTTCTTTTCACAGCACTTAATTCATTTATTTGAACGGCGTTGTGATAAACCAGTCGTTGATGGTTCCCGCTAAGGGGATCCTGGCCTGATCGAAGCATGCGCTAGCGGTGGCAATGTCATTACGTTCCAGACTGCTGCGCTCACAACAGCAAAGATAGGAGATCAGTTCAGATTTCGGGTGCCGCAAGACGCTCCGAAAGAAAACCATTGCAGCACCGGAGACTTTTTGCTCTCTTTGGAATCGGCCGAAGCATTCGTTAATCGGTAAAAACATAAAGCCTCGACTAGCATTACATCTAGGGCATGATACGAGCGACTTAAAGTAAGGTCATATTCCATGTCAACTCGACACAGCCAGCGCCGCGCACACGGCACCACTTCGACTTTATGATCGTGCAATACAGTTGTACGTAAGAAAGGGAATACGAGAATAATAGGAACTTACCTCACATATTTTCGGGATATGACGATGTCAATATTTGCGTTAAAGCCAAAGCCGGGGCATTCTGCTTAGCTTCACAATTACGGCTCAAAGCGGCTCTTGTGTTCTGCATTGTAGCAAATGAGTCATCAAAATAGCAAAAGGCATCCTCCTTCAAATTACTTGTTTGCTCAGGCGACAGCCGCAATATTCTTAAAGAGAGGAAATCTGAAGGGTGCCGCACCAGTGTAAATGAGGTTGGCATGGGGGCGGGGCTCTTCATCAAGAAGCTCGATGATTACTTAGGCCTGTTTATGCTGCCCGATGTCACGTTCCGGGGGGTCGTAGCCCTATGTCCACAGACATTTTCCTTTTTTTTTTTTTTTTGGGGGCTGGAGCGGCAGCATAACCCGCCGTACCTGAAGAATCGCAGTAGCCCGTCGAAAAGGAATCACATGGAAAAGCCACCCGCCCTGAGTAATGGAGAGGGGCAACACAGCAGGGATGACAGTTAGTGTTAGCTCGGGGGGGAGTAGTGGATATGGGGTTCAGAAAGGTTGATCGGAGGTCATAGTTCTCCAGTGAATTTTGAGGCTTCATCGCGTTTATGGTCGCCTCAAAAATCAGACAGACGATTGGCGCATATGAGGGAATCTGCAAATCGGATCTTCCGCGACTTCAATCTCACGTTTCTTTTCAGTGTCTCATGTATGGCCATATACTGTTGTTATTATTAAACAATGAACTTTTATGGATCGTTTACTCAGTTAGGGGCAGCTGTAAAAGGCAAGGGGCCGGCCCCGTTTGGGCTTGCCTGTTTCCCATAATCGCTTGTTTGTTTGTCGAGTGGACCAAGCCGTAATTTTTCTTCGAGTTAAATATGGTTGCAACATTACAACACTCACCGTAACAAAATAAAAACAGTCAGGACAATTTCTGCTCTTACTGTGCCGCATCCTCCATGCTTACATGGTTGATTTGCTGAGGCCTGCTTTCCGGAAATGCCCCAGCATATCCCAGCAGTAAATTAGTTTTTCGCATAAAAACAAAGCAATTTGTCTGTATAGCACTACTACTTCCGGTAGTCACTAAAACCATGTATATTCTCCCAGCAGAGCGCAGTACACAGCTGGACCATTTCTCTCAATCGAATTGGCAGAAGACTATCAGCCTTTCCAGAAATTTGAACATTTTTTTCTTGCAGCGAAGTTGTCTTCTACTGGACTTGAGCTGCTCAGTTCTATGTTTCCAAAATAATTTGGATTTCACTCGGATATATCTTTCCAATAATTTCTCACTTCCTGTTTACTTGGGGAAGAGAGGCTTGAATGGACACTAAGATGAGAACATTTGGGAAAAAGAAAAAACATTTTATTCTGGGACAATTATGGGGTTGGTGGGTTGAAAGAGCATCTCGGCCTCCGATCGCACCAGCCTGGTTAAAGCATAGCAATAACTCCAGTAATCACGTTGGCCGTTAGTTACACAGAGTGGTTTCAATCTCTGGCACTGGCTGAGGGTACTCCGAATGATTTATGCGCTGTTCTCTTTTCTTTTTTTGGGGCATTAATATTGAGCGTGAATAAGCTCGACTATTATCAACGCCACTTCGACATCAACATTATTTATCGAAACAGCGCAGTATATAGTAGGCCAGACGAAAGTTCAGTTACTCCAGCCAAGATTACAGGGCCACCAAAAATTCACACTACCCGGCACAGGCAGGGAGAAAAACATTACTTCATTCCTACCGACACGATGCAATGTTACCTCTCTTCATTGCTTTGCATGTTGAGGACTTTATAAGGCCCTCTTCCTATGTATTTCCATACTTCCATTTAGCCATTATTTGTTTTGTTTCCATAAAATTGCTCCAGTTCACAGCCTTGCACCAGGTTGATACACATCTGTTCTAGTACTGCACAATCGACGTCGCTGAAGATGCCATCACCTGCACGCTGGATTTTCCTTACTGTTCATGACTTCGATAATTCCATCAGAATACAAACAGTAAAAACGAATACTCCATTCAGAATAACATAATGATGAAATAAAGACAAGAAAGAGATTATCAACATTAATAGGCTTCGTATTTGGCTCAGCACGTTGGGACAAGCACACATTATAATATGGCGTGCCGTTACTTGTAACAAGAATGAACTCAGAAAAGAAACATAAAAAACAAATTTTTGGTCTTCTGCAGGGAAATATAAAAACTCCGGTTTCCCATCGTAATGCCGTCAGGAAACCATCAAAAGATAGGGGTTTTCATCTTCCGTGTATTTTTCGAAATTTAACACGTAAGGGCACGGGAGCATTTCGAAGGGTTTGCTGGATGCGTGATATTTTGACCAAACAATGATGTTTTGGCTCAATTTTCGTTATCGATCCATGGTGCAATAAACTCAGTTCTTTCTTAAAAACCGTTTTAGCGTTATTTTGAAGCCTATAATAACGAATAACCTGTTCAAACATGCGCTGGCAACTTCTTCTAGATGCCCACTTGGAGTAGAATGCCAATCAGAAGGCTGAATGCCACAGGCGCCGCCAGAAAAGCCAGAATGCCAAGATATAAATCTTCACGTCGTTGTTGTAAATGGGGCTGGTTAAGTCATACCCGAATCCCCAACATGACGACCGCGGAGTATTTTATGACGCGAATAGGTCATATGAGGGGAAGCGGCGGCTTAGGACGGATGCGCTCCACCGCCGTTTTATGATCTTTAGTCAGGTCATAAATACTGCAAGTGCTTTGAGCGCTGGTGGAGGAATGCGTTTTCAGAAAAGAAAAAAAAAAAAGGAAAGCGAGCTTTCAGCAAGCCCACGGTGCTTCGGATACGCTATTTTGAGCGCATAGGTGAGGCGAGGGTTGCTTTTGCGGCTCCGTCTTTGGGGAGGTCTAGGGACATTACGGATTTCAATACAGGCTGTAAGCGACATTTACAAGTCCGAGCATGAACATTGTATTTTCGATTTCACTCTGGCTGATAGATTTTGAGGTCAGAATGGAAGGTACAAAAAAAAATTCAAATCATGTCAGGGAAAAAAAATGCCAGAAAGAAGGCCATTATGATCACCTTGGAATACTCTAATGGGAGATGAGTTTTGGTGTTTTCATATGCCCTGTCATTTACCTCATGATGACACATCACCAGATTAAGAGAATTCGCATTGTCCGGGAGCAGATTGTGAACAGCGAAGTTGGGAGGACTGTCCCTACACATTGTGGTGAACTTTATAAGCAGTTTGGTACAGCGCTGCTTATTATATACACAGGGATCAACAATTTGCGGATTGCTTGTTCCTGATTTTCTTTCAGCGGGAGCTGTGAAGTCTATTAGGGCAGCTCCTCGAGAGAAGCCGACTCATGCCGGTTCGGCGCCACTTTTTTCCCTTAGCAGGTAAGCTTGCGGCAGAAAATTTCCATCCTTTTGAAGTGGAGTCATAGGCATCCCCCCCCTATCTTCCAGATACCTCTTCTGTTGCGTAAAACCAGCCTTCAAAGCATCGAACAGGAGATCAGCCACATAAAAAAAATCTCACTGTTCGTTCAGCCTCAGCAGGTCTCATATACTGGGGAGGCTTTTGCTTGGCATCCACGCACGTTGCTCTGAGTTATTAAGGGAGCCAAGTCATCTTCCGCCCGCCTTAATAACCATTTAGTAGCTTGTATGGTTTACTTGTCACCTTCCTTTCAGTTCCAGTGACCAAAGCATCAGGTTGACATAATTTGCACCACTTATCTTCTAGCAAGCACCTCACACTTCAGATCTCGCCAGAATGCTGGTGTGAAATTTAGCACTCTTGTATCTTGGAATTTATAATTGTGTTTATGCTTAGCAAAATTCATGATTTCAGAAAATGTTAATAAGCTCAATATTTTGCTCTTTTAAAATATCTTAGGAAAATAAACATTCGCCTGCGGATAACAGGACTGGCACACATATTGAAACGCCCAGTGGCTACGACGCTGTTGATGCCACAGACGTCAGCATCCGTCATCACCTGGAATCACAATGTCTGGCGGGGCTGATTAGGGCTGGTGTCCTGTGAGTTTCGGTCTTTTCTACCAGCATTGTTTCCACGCTGGGATATATGTATATCGGCGGATTTCTGTTTTTCTGTATTCCTTGGTTATCTCATTTAAAATAATGTTTTGTTGTGCCACGAGCACTAGCGGAGGGAAAGTGTCTCATCCACACGATTCTGTTCAATTCGACACTGTTCTGACAGCTAGGTTTCTGACATAAATCCCTGCCTGATCAGGCTTTTGTCTACCTCGACTGACTAAAGCCTGACTGACTGTCTGTTCGATCGACTGACCGATCGACCGACAGACAATGACTGATTTCTCTTTACTGTATCTGCCCGCTTTCAGATGTTCAAATCTGACTGTTCCCGTATCTGGCTGGTATGTATACACGTTTGTTCTGTCTTTTTTTTTTTTGACCTGGTTTCTCTCCGGGCCTCCAGTTCGCTCTCTCTCTTCGCCTTCTGTATTCTCCATATGTTTGTTCAGTCTGGATGTTCGTGCATTTTCAAGGGTCTGAATGACTTCGCCACTTTTGTCTCAACGTCCTGCCTCGTTGACTGTTCAGCTCCCTGATCGTTCACAGCCTAATTCCGCCTATCCGTATGTCTCGTCTCCTTTCCGATCGGCTTCCTGATTGCCTTACCGTTAACTGGCCGTGTCTGTCCGTTCGTTCCTTCCTGCTCACCACGACTCCGCTTACTGTGTTTCTGTTTTCTGTCCGCCTTTCGTAAATCTGTTCGATCATTTGCCCGGATGTCTGCGTATTTTTCCGCATGTCTTCGATCGTCCCCGCATAGCCTTCAATATATCTCAGGTAGCTGGTACCAGTTTGTCTCCGGTTGGTCCGTGGTACAGACTCGCTTCTTCGTTCAAATAGCCTTTGCAGGTTACCAATTCTCTGATGTCTTCGTATTTTTCGCTGGCGTTTCCAACAATCTTCATGTCTGTTCAGCTACCCGTGCTGGAAATTCCTGGTTGCCCACGATGTTTTCTGTCTTGGTCTCTGTTTCAGTGCTTTCCAGTCGTCAGTCTCAGCCTGTTACTCAGCCCGATCTTTCGTTCGTTCTGTCTTCCGGACAATCTGTCTTCTCTGTCACCTGCTTTCTGACACTGCGGGGGCCCGATTCAGCGTTCGTATCTTCGACTGTCTGTTCACCCGACAGCAGCAAGCCCGCCAGTTCGGTATCTGTTCATTGTGTCAACAGTTCGATTCTGCGACTGACTGTCTCGCTCCGGATGTCTGTCTCTGCGTTCAGCTTTTGTTTTTTTGTTCGTTTTCTGTCTGACAGTCAGTATTCATCCGACAGTATGTAATAACTGGGACTGCCCGTTTCTGACTGTACTGTTCAGCTCCAGCCTGTTTCTGATTGTGTTACCGTCGTGATCGATCTCCGATCGCGTGACCGATCGTTCAGTCCATTGTCTGTTCGATTGTTCATCAGCGAAACTGTCACTTACTCTGTCCGGTCTGTTCGCTTCTGCCGTCTGCATTTTTTTTCTCTTTATATTCCTGTCCTACTGTTCTGGATGACCAATTTTTTTCAGTAAGGTCTGTCTTTCTGACCGTTCCCCATGTTTCTGTCCAGCTGTCTGGTTGGAACGCTGCATGCATTAGATCTGGCTTCCTTCACCTGTTCTGTCGTTCGTCTGCCTACTTTCAGCCTGTTCGCCCGATTTCGTACTAGCAACTGACTTTCGCTTACTGGTTACAATTCAAAGGTTCGTCTGTCTGTATGTATGTAGACTGGCTTCCTCAGCTTTTCACCAGCGTTTCAGTCTGGATGTCTGTATTTTCAGATATAGCTGGTCTGATCAAAATTGTCTGTTGGCTGGACAAAGTGTCTTCACAAACCAGTTCACACTGGGTCTGGGTCTTCGATTAAATTGTTCAGTTCGTTCCGCCTGTCTGCCTGATCGTATGTTCGCTCCGACCTGTTCGTTCACCTGACAGCAGCGGCTGTTCGTGCCTGACTGACTGTCGCCACCAGTGACCGACCGTTCACCCAATGTCAGCGCAGCTCCAGTAGAGCGTTGGCTGCGGCTCACAGCCAGAAGATGCAGCAGAAAGCGCGATGTCCAGGTAGATCGCTCAGCCCGAGACGGCTCCGGCCACAAGTACCCGACTGCAGGTCGGCTGGCAATCGACTGGCGAGAGCGTACTGAGCGGCGGTCGTCCTCGGGCGCGCAGGGACGCCAAACTCGCTTCGAGAGTCAACCCTTTTCACGTGGAGCGCAGGAATGGGGTCTCCGCACAAAGTCTCTCGATTGACTTTGTGCGGAGACTCGACCCAACATCGAACGAGAGCACCCTGTCAAAATTTATGTGAACAAAAGGTCAATTGTCTGGTTCGACAGTCTGTCTGTTCATTCTCGCATAATTGTTCGATTGCTTCCGTTCGCCTGACTATTTTCTGTCTTGATTGCATCAGCCACCATTTCCATCTCGCCCCAACTTCGTTTCCACTCAGTCAGTTCAGTTTATTTCATCGATCGTCTGGTCTGACTCAGCCTGCTTGATCACTCGTCCAGCTTTTCATCTGTTTTCGATCACATCATTAATATGCTCATTGACTAGATTCCTATTCATTATTGTTGCACTCATTATCACTGTATTTTTTTCTGAACGAATAATAAATGATAGCCTTTGCATTTTTTCATATGTAAATGGGACTTAATCTTAGGGTACTTGATCATAACTTAGTGCAGTCTTATTGCTGAACATATGTATCTTTTAGACTTTTCCTGGCCTGACAGTTCCGCTTTCCTAATTATCTCACTTTCAGCCTCACTTCAGTAATAATCAAACACGTCCAGCCTGGATGGCCTTGCTATTTTCAGGCCACGATCAGTTCCATAGTCGTCATGACTGTGAGTAAAGGTGCCTGTCAACGACACCAGTATGGACTTAGCTTTTTTTCTTCAGCTGCTCTTATTTTCATATTCATTTATTTGATAGCCTGTAGATTTTTGAGCATAGTCGACTAATCTTTGATGTTTATACTTTTTGTTGCCTTCAGGCTTCATTGAGCACTGGTTATTATTGCTTCCTTCAGTTGATGTCACTTCTTCTAACTATCATCTTCACCTGATTCAGTCTTTTTTTATTTTCAGCTAAACAGTCGATCAGCCTGAGGTCTGAACTGCCTATCTTCCAATCAACTGGTTGTCAACTTCATTTTCATCTTTTCGGCCTTTTTACACCAATCAGATTACTGTCTCCGACGCCCACTCCACAAGGTTCGCCCGACAGTCTGCTCGGTTCGACTAAATAGTTCTGCGTGATCAGCATACGCCCTGCCTTCGAGTCTTCTGTTCGTTCGACAGCTTCCAGCCTCGTTCAGACCGATGTCCAGGTGATTTTGCTGTTCCTGCTCAAATCTCCTTCAGCCTGTCTGCCTGCTTGTTCGTTCAGCCTTCAAACTTCACTCGATAGAAGGTTCGGTCTTCCGATACTCGTCCACCATCGTTCGTCCAGCTTCGAATGTCCGTTTGTCCACTCCGTTTCGTTCACCAGTTCAGCCATTCGCTCCGCTAGTATATCAGTTCGACGTTCGCTGGATGTCTCCTTGTCTTTCATGCCTGACCGTCTCAGAACCGTTCGGCTGTCTCGATGTTAATGTTTTTGTTCAAACAGTGTGTTCACCAGTTCAGCCTTTTCAAACTGCTCCCGTATTTTCGTATCTGTTTGCTCCGAGGTTCTGTATTTTTCAGTGTATATCTGAACGTCTTTATGTCTGTCTAACTGTCCTCCGTATTTTGTTCTGTTCTGTTCAAATTCGTAGAGATCTGATTGTTCATGTCAATTCGGTTCGCTTCGAGAGTGCTTCCTGTCTATCTTGCTTTCTTCATTGTTTGTTGTTTTTCTTTGTTTATCTTTTTTCGTCTATCTCTGGCTTTTCTGTGAATTTTTAGGACATGTAGACTGCTAAGCCTATATGTGGGCCAGCCAGCCAGTCAGCCAGACCGACAGAGACATACAGACAGAGAAAGAAAAACTTCCAGAAAGCCAGAGATAGACAGGGATAAACAGAAACACAAACAGTGAGAGAACAAGATAGACAGAAACATATAAACGGAGACAGATCGACATAGACAGAAATAAACAAAGAAACAACCAGACAGACATTGCCAGATATTCAGGGAAGCCAGATCTAAATACATACAGACAAACAGAACAGACAAAATACAGGGACAGTTAGACAGACATACAGAGACAGTCAGACATACACACAGAAAAATACAGAAACATCCAGGCAGACAGACATACAGAGAATACAGAGGCAGACAGACAGGTAGGCAGACAGACAGAGGAAGCCAGGTCTAAGTGCATACAGACAGACAGAACAGCCAGAGAGACATACATACAGAAACAGCCAGACAGACATACAGGGACAGTCAGAGACATACAGAAAAGTACAGACATCCAGGCAGACAGTCAGACTGATATACAGAAAAATGCAGGCAGACAAGCAGACAGGCAGGCAGACAGCCAGACAGACAGAGTCTGACAGACAGACATTCAAGCAGACAGTCGGGCAGACAGATGGACGGACAGAGTCAGGCAGACATACAGACAGTCAGGCAGGCAGGAAGACAGGGAAACAGGCAGACAGGCAGACAGACAGGGAGACAGGCATGCAGGGAGACAGACAGTCAGTCACACATCAGTCACACAATCAGACAGACAGTCAGGCAGACATACAGTCAAACAGACATGCATACTGTCAGGTGAACAGACAGACTGTCAGGCAGGAGACTTTCAGACAGGCAGGCAGGTAGACAGTCAGTCACACAATCAGACAGACAGACAGTTAGTCAGACAGGCAGACTGTCAGGCAGACATACATACTGTCAGGTGAACAGACAGTCAGGCAGGTAGGCAGACAGACAGTAAGGAAGACAGACAGAATGAAGACAGACAGCCAGACAGTCAGGAAGACAGACAGACAGACAGAGACAGACAGTCAGGCAGGCAGGCAGGCAGGTAGACAGTCAGGCAGGCAGACAGACAGGGAGACAGGCAGACAAACAGAGACAGCAAACATTCAGACAACCAGACAGACATACAGAGGCAGCTAGACAGACATACAGAGACAGTCAGACATACATACAAAAGATACACAGACATCCAGGCAGACAGACATACAGAGAATACAGAGGCAGACAGAGGAATCCAAGTCTACATACATACAGACAGACAGAACAGACATACATACATACAGATAGAGCCAGAAAAACATACAGGGACAGTCAGTGACATACAAAAAGTACAGAGACATCCAGGCAGACAGACATACAGAGAATACAGAGGCAGACAGACAGGTAGGCAGGCAGACAGTGGAAGCCAGGTCTAAGTACATACAGACAGAACAGCCAGAGAGACATACATACAGAGACAGCCAGACAGACATACAGGGACAGTCAGAGACATACAGAAAAGTACAGAGACATCCAGGCAGACAGTCAGACAGATATACAGAAAAAATGCAGGCAGACAAGCAGACAGGCAGACAGACAGCCAGACAGATAGTCTGACAGACATACATTCAAGCAGACAGACAGGACAGACAGACAGAGTCAGGCAGACATACAGAGTCAGGCAGGCAGGTAGACAGGGAAACAGGCAGGCAGGCAGACAGACAGGGAGACAGGCAGGCAGGGAGACATACATACAGACAGACAGAGTCAGTCACACAGTCAGTCACACAATCAGACAGACAGACAGATAGTTAGGCAGACAGACAGTCAGGCAGACAGGTAGTCAGGCAGACATACATACTGTCAGATGAACAGACAGACTGTCAGGCAGACAGACAGCCTTTTTGATTTTTATAAATTTTGACCAAGTTGTTTCTCAGTTCGACTGTTGGAGTCGGAGTCTCACTAAAGTCATCAAGGGACTTGTCACGGAGACCCCGACCCCACCACCCGAACTAGCAACTCCCACAATGAAGGGTTGATTTAGAAGCCAAAGTTTAACGTCCCACAAAGCACAGGGACGGCCGCCCCGCTCAGGTCACCCTCTCACCAGTCAGTTGCCAGCCGACCTGTACGTCGGGTAAACTATTGAGCGCCGGAGCGTCTCAGGTGAACCGATCCCAAGCCTGGACATGCACTGCCACTGCATGCTTCTGAGCAGCGGGCCGGCGCCCAACGCTCTACTAACTGAGCTACCGGGGCGGCTGTCTGACATTCTTTCAGACAGGCAGACAGTCAGTCACACAATCAGACAGACATGCAGACAGTCAGTCGGACAGGCAGACATACATACTGTCAGGTGAACAGACAGTCAGGCAGACATACAGTCAGGCAGGTAGGCAGACAGACAGACAGACAATCAGGAAGACAGACGGGCAGACAGATACAGTCAGGCAGGCAGACAGACATACAGGGAGACATGCAGACAAACAGAGACAGCACACATTCAGACAACCAGACAGACATACAGAGACAGTCAGACATATATACAGAAAAATACACAGACATCCAGGCTGACAGACATACAGAGAATACAGAGGCAGAACAGAGGAAGCCAAGTCTACATACATACAGACAGACAGACAGAACAGACATACATACAGATATAGCCAGATAAAAACATACAGGGACAGTCAGAGACATACAAAAAAGTACAGAGAAATCCAGGCAGACAGACATACAGAGCATACAGAGGCAGACAGACAGGTAGGCAGACAGACAGAGGAAGTCAGGTCTAAGTACATACAGACAGAACAGCCAGCGAGACATACATACAGAGACAGCTAGACAGACATATAGGGACAGTCAGAGACATACAGAAAATTACAGAGACATCCAGGCAGACAGTGAGACAGAAATACAGAAAATGCAGGCAGACAAGCAGACAGGCAGACAGCCAGACAGACAAAGTCTGACAGACAGACATTTAAGCAGACAGGCAGTCAGGCAGACAGATGGACGGGCACAGTCAGGCAGACATACAGACAGTCAGGCAGGCAGGGAGTCAGTCACACAGTCAGGGAGTCAGTCACACAGTCAGCGAGTCAGTCACACAGTCAGACAGTCAGTCACACAATCAGACAGACAGACAGTCCGGCAGACATACATACTGTCAGATGAACATACAGACTGTCAGGCAGACAGACAAACTTTGAGACAGGCAGGCAGGCAGACAGACAGACATCCAGGCAGGCAGACAGTCAGTCACACAATCAGACAGGCAGACAGTGAGTCAGACAGGCAGACTGTCAGGCAGAAATACATACTGTCAGGTGAACAGACAGTCAGGCAGACATACAGACAGTCAGGCAGGTAGGCAGACAGACAGTAAGGAAGACAGACAGTCAGGAAGACAGACAGGCAGAAAGACAGTCAGGCAGGCAGGCAGGCAGGCAGACAGACAGGGAGACAGACAGGGAGACAGGCAGACAGGCAGACAAACAGAGACAGTAAACATACAGGCAACCAGACAGACATACAGACACAGCTAGACAGACATGGAGACAGTCAGACATACATACAGAAAAATACAAAGACATCCAGACAGACAGACATACAGAGAATACAAAGGCAGACAGAGGAAGCCAGGTCTACATACATACAGACCGACAGAACATACAGACATACATACATACAGATATAGCCAGAAAACCATTCAGGGACAATCAGAGACATACAGAAAAGTACACAGACATCCAGGCAAACAGTCAGACAGATATACAGAAAAATGCAGACAGACAGACAGAATCAGTCAGCCAGTCAGTAAGCCAGGTCAGGTCAGGTAGGCAGGCAGGCAGGCAGGCAGGAAGACAGACAGACAGACACAGCCAGTTAGGCAGTAAGGAAGACAATCAGGAAGCCGGTCAGAAAGGAAGACAGACATACAGTCAGGCAGACAGATGGACAGACAGTCAGACAGGCAGGCAGGCAGACAGACATACAGTGACAGTCAGACATACATACAGAAAAATACACAGACATCCAGGCAGACAAACATATGGAGAATACAGAGGCAGACAGAGAGACAGGCAGGCAGACAGAGGAAGCCAGGTCTACATACAGACAGACAGAACAGCCAGACATACATACATACAGAGATAGCCAGACAAACATACAGGGACAGTCAGACAGACATACAGAAACATCCAGGCAGATATACAGAAAAATAAAGAGAAATCCAGTCATTTTGTCTGTCAGTCAGTCAGTCAGTTAGTCAGTTAGTCAGACAGACAGTCAGTCAGTCAGACAGTCAGTCAGGTAGACATACAGTCAAGCAGACATACAAACTGTCAGGCAGACATACAAACTGTCAGGCAGACATACATACTGTCAGGTGAACAGACAGTCAGTGAACAGAAATTCGGTGGATGGGGCACTTTCCCTCCGCTGGTGCTTAAAAGGAATGTGGCACCTTCAAAACATGATTTTAAATGAGATAGCCAAGTTTTAAAGCAAGTCAGAAAACCCGGTACTCCATATATCATTTGTCTTGGAACTCAATATTTCAGTAGAAAAAGCTAAAACCTACCTGACACCAGCCCCCTCATCAGCCCCCCACCAGGCAGTCATTGTTGTGAGCTTCCGGGGTGATGACATATGCTGACGTCACAATGAGCATCAGCGAATCGAAGCCCTTGAAGCGTTTCAAGTATGGTAGTGGCTGCCAGAACATGACATCCACAGGCAGATATTTATTTTCCTAGAGGAGTATTTTTAAAAACAAAATATTGAGCTTATTGAACATTTTTCACAGAAATCATGAGTGGTTTCATTATTTTTTCTAAAAGTACGCCTAATTGCACTAAATTCCAAGATTCGACCAAGGTGCCAAATTCCCTTTAAGAATGTTCATTTCACACCAGTCTGCAAAGTATGACATTTCTGACGAGATCTCGTCAGTGTGAGTGCCCTTAGAGATAGAAGGAAGTGGTGCAAATTGTATCAACCTGGTGCGAATTTGTAAGACTGGCGAGAGGAAGGTGACAATTAAACCATACAAATACTAAATGGTTATTAAGACAGACGAAGTGGCTTGAGAAAAAGTCCCTTAGTAATAAGAGGTAGCATTGCATTGGATGGGTAGGAATGGGTGCATTTTCTCCCATGTATATGACATATTTCTGCAACTTCTTGGAGGCTGGTGGTGAGAGAATTTTAGATGGCTAGTGCGACTCATCCGGCCTGTTGCCATACTTTGCAGGCTGGATTTTACACAACAGCAGAGTATCTGGAAAACAAAAATCACATGCCTATGTCCACTTCAGGGTCATTTTCTGCCATAAAATTTTCTTACCTGCCCCAAAAAGGGGCAAAAGCAGCCCCAAACTGGTAGGTCAGCCTCTCTCGAGGCTGCCCCAACAAGACGTCACAACTTCCCACCTTCGGAAAAGTGGGAACCAGCTTCAATCCCTTAAGCTGTTGATCACAATGTATATAATAAACATACTGTACCAAGCCTTATAAAGTTCACAACCCAATAAAGTAGGGACTGGGTCCTCAACTCGCTGTTCCCAATCTGCTTCAAGAACATTGACGTACACTGGGCAGAGATATTGTACAAAATCCTGACTTAGTCTGGTGATGGCTCATCATGAGCTCAATGACAGCGCAAATGAGAGGCACCGGGAATACCAAAAAATACCTGTACACCTAGGGTATTCCAAGGTAATCATGTGGCCTTCCATCTGGCATGCAATTTCCTTGACAGAGCATAACGCGTATAGGTACCTTCCATTCTGACCTCAAAATCTATCAGCCAGGGTTAAGTAGAAAATACAATGTTACATACGCAGACTATACTTTAAATAATCGCTTACAGCCTGTATTGAAATCCGTAATGATCCCTAGTATATCGTGAAAGACAGGCCGAAGCAATCAAGCAACCCCTCGTGCTCACCTATGCGCTTCCAAAATGGCGTATCCAAAGCCGTGGACTTGCTGAAAGCTTCCTTTAATTCAGTCCACCTCTTTTCTGAAACGCATTTCCGCTCCAGCAACGCTAGAAACGCTTGCAGTATTTATGACCTATTCGTCATAAAAACGGCGGTGTTTATGACGCATCCGTCCTAAACACCGCTTCCTCTCATATGACCTATTCGTCATAAATACCGCGGTGGTCGTGTTGAGGGTTCGGAATGACAGAGCTGACTGCCTGACTTGGCAGCATTTGAGGATATGGTAGCATTCTGGAGGGTTCTGGCAGCATATGGTGGCATTCAGCCTTCTGATTGGTTGAGCAGTCTGGCATCTACTCGAAGTGGGCATCTAGAGGATTATAGCACATATTTGAACAAGTTATTCGTTATTATAAACCTAAAAAATAACACTAAAATTGGTTTTAAAAGAAAGAACTGAGTTTATTCTCTAGGATCGGCAAAAATTGAGCTTAAACGCATGATTTGGTCAAAATCACGCGTCCAGCAAACCCTTACAAATTCTCCCATTGACATTACGTGTTAAAATTTTCGAAAAAATACCTCTAAGAACCACGTTCTGGAGGTGAAAACCCCTATCTTTTGATGGTTTCCTGACGGTTTTTATGGAAAACCAGAGGTCTAAATGATTTCCTGCAGAAGATGTCTGGTAATTTGTGTTTTATGGAATTTTTTTCTGAGAATCATTGTTGTTACAAAACAACAACGGCGTTGTGTTATAATGTGGTGCTTGTCCAGCAGCCAACGGGCCAAATGCAAGAAACTATTATGTTATTATCTCTTTCTTGTCTTTGTTTCGTCATTATGTTTCGATATTCTGGATTAGATACTCGTTTTTTACTGTTTTATTATTCTGATGGGCTATCAAAGTCGTGAACAGTGGGGAAAATCCAGCGTGCAAAGTATGGCATTTTCGACGACATCTCGTTGGTGCGAGTGCCCTTGGAGACAGGAGCGAGTGGTGCGAATTTTATCAACCTGGTGCGAATTTGTGAGACTGTTTCGAGGGGGTGACACTGGAAACAAAACAAATAATGGCTAAATGGGTATAAAGACATAGGAGGGGGCCTTATAAAAAGTCCTCAACTAACTAACTAATAAGAGAGGTAGCATTGCATCGTGTGGGTAGGAATGAGTATGTTTTTCTCCCTGGTATATGGCAGATTGGTGTGAATTTTTGGTGGCTGGCAGTGCGAGAATTTTAGATGGCTGGTGTGACTCGTCTGGCCTGCTGCCATACTTTGCAGACTGGGGTAAAATAATGTTGATGTCTTGTACATTCCCAGGGGTGGGGACGTTTGATGTGAATTGAAACCATTCACATATATTAATACTAAAAAGGCAGCACATAAATCATTCAGGTACCCAAAAATTTCAACCAGTGCCAGGGATTGTAGTTACTCTGTGTAGCTGCTGTGCTTGGTCTGGGTTGTTGCTATGCTTTGTAGACTGGTGTGGTGGGAGGCTGAGATGCTCTTTCAACCTTCTAACCCGGTCCCCTGGCCTTCTTTAACCCATAATTATTATTTTGCAGAATAAGAATAATGCCTTTTTGTTTTTTTCCCAAATGTTCTCATCACAGTTGTAGAAACTGCTTCAAGTTTTTCTCTTTTCCGAGAGATGCCAAGCAAAAAGGAAGTGGCTGAAGAACATTAGGTAAGTTATACATTGGAGAGGTTATCTTAGTGAAATCCAAATTATTTTTGGAACCTTAAAACTGAGCAACTTTGGTCCATGGGCGCAACTTTGGTCTGCCACCGAAAAATGTTAAATTTTCTGGAAAGGTTTTGATGGGGTGCTCTGCCAAAAATTATGGTGGGAGAGATGGTCCAGTATGTGTACTGCATACTGATAAGGAGAGCCATAGTTTTAGTGACTACAGGAAGTAGTAGGTGCTTTACAGATAAATTGCTTTATTTTATGAAAAAAAACTAATTTTGCTAGGATAATGTATGGGGCATTTCAGGTAAGAGGTATAACCAAATCAACCATGTGAGCATGGAGGATGCAGCTTTTAGTAAAACATAAAAAATTAATCCTGTTCCATGCCCAATATTTTGTTACAGTGGGGGTGGTCAATGTTGCAACCATATTTGTACTCAGAAAATTACAACTTTGGTCCACTCGACTAACAAACAAACATTATGAAACAAACAGCAAACACAAATTTTGGCTGGCTCTATAGCCTTTTACAGCCTTCTTGAATCGCTTTGATATAAGTTTATCATTTAATAATATGCTGGTATATATGGGTTTTTATGGGACCTGTAAAGGAAACATTAAGTTGAAGTCATATTGGAAGATCCATTTGCAGATTGTATCATATGTTTTGTTCAATCGTCACAATACATTTTTGAGACGACCATAAGCGCATTGAAACCCCTAAAAATTCACTGAAGAACTATGACCTCCGATCAACAGCCATTACATTTTCGGAACCCATATCCACTACTCCCCGAGAAGCTAACACTTGCTACAATGCTGCAGGTGGCCCCTGCCCTCCTCTCGATGCCTCAGACGGTGGGTGGCAGGCTTCCATGTGATTCCTGGTACCTTCGACGGGCTACTGCGGTTCTTGGAGGTGCAGCCCGGGACATGCCGCCGCTCCAACGGAACTGCGCCATCCTCTTCGACGAAATGTCTGTGGACACTAAGATGAGCTACGACCCAGTGTGTGACGTCGTCATCGGACCTTATAAGCAGGCCCAAGTAATCATGGTAAGTAGAGGATCCGGACTTCTTGGTGGAGAGCCCTCTGGTATTGGGTCACCCCATGCCAACTCGACACACTGAGTGCACGGCACCCACTCAGATTTCCTCTTTTTTAAATATTACGGCTATCGCCTAATTTTCGTAAATATTTGAAAGAAGGATGCATACCTTTATTTTGATGGCCACCGGCTTGCACAATGCAAATTTTTAAAACCGCTTTGAGGTCATGGTATGGCTTAGACGGGAATGCAACAGCATTTAGCAAATATTGACATCGTCATATATCCGAAAATATGTGAGGTAAGTTCCTAATATTCTCATATTCGTGTTCCCAGCCCACGATAACCCTGTATGCAAAGTATCATAAAGATCCGAGATGGTGCCGTGTAAAAATTGGCACTTGGTGTGTCGAGTTGACATGGAATGACCTTACTTTAAGTCGCTCGTATCATGCCGCCTAGATGTTGTTAATGCTGAAGATGAAATCGGAGTTTTTTATGTTTTTACAAATTTAACGAACTCTTTCGGCACGATTCCAAAAACAAGGAGTCTCCGGTGCTTCACAATGAATTTTCTTTTTCAGACGTCTTGTAGGATCAAGAAATCTGAACATATCTCCTATCTTGCTATTGTGAGCCTGTGTCTGAGAGAGTCATGTGGCGATATACTGCTGCCCATGCTCGATCAGGCCGGGATTCACTAGCGAGAACCATCAACGACTGGTTTATGCAACGCCGTTCTAATTTCGTGAATTAAGTGCTGTGAAGAAAGTAGTGTAACCGGGGAGAAGGCAAAACGGTGTGGCAACACTGTAACGATAAGCGAATGTATTTATATTCGTGAGATAAGACTGGGGCATCGGCGCTTGAACTTAAATTGCACCACCGAACTTCATTAAAGGGAATGTGGCACCTTGGCCAATTGAAGCCCTTGAAGCCTATTAATATGGTAGTAGTTGTTCGAGAAAACCTTCGGGGGGGCACCGATGCCCCCCGATGGGGCGGGGGTTAAGCATATCAGCACATTTACGAAACAGCTTTTTAGTAGTTTTTACTTAATGCGTGTTAGTACATGTGTGCATGTGTGTGTGGTATACCCATGTTATTTGAATAATCGTTGGACTACGCTGTTGTATGTAACATGACTGCATTACTAATTGGGTGTCGGTGCCTGTTGAAGCTGTAAAATATACAGATACATATTGCCATTATCCTTGATTCCTGCATTTGAAGGTGCGTTCGATCTGCGGAGGCTGGAAACAGCCAGTTTTCGTCGGGTTCGACGTGCCCGTGACATCCCACACTCTGCTCTTCCTCTTCCTCTTCACGATGACACACAAAAAGAGACTAGTTTAGCCCAATGCTGCGTGGAGATTGTATAAAAAATTAATTTGAAACGTCTTGACAAAATTTCAAGTCAATGTCATGTTGGGTCACCGAGTTATGACGTCATTTCTAAGCCCATGCAAGACAATTTTGGCCCTAGAAATAAGCCTGAAAAAACGGGGCGTTGCTCGGCTTCCAGAATAGTTAGATCAAGTTTCTAAACAACATTCGAAAGCTCCTGAAAAGGAAATCTGGAATATGTGATCCATTTTAAGGTCAAGTCCATAACGAAGGCACCAGGGCTCCCCAAAGGTCAGCAAAGGTTACCGTTTTAGAAGCTGTTGGCGAATTTTAGAAGCTGGTGAGTTTTAGAAGCTGTTGAATTCTCATAAACGGGACGAGATGCAGCAATGAATTTGGCATCATAGTGACGAGCATCACCCAAGTGTTCGAATGGTATGCGACCTGACTTTGATCATGATGGACCTAAGTCAAGGTCACGTGTGACCTTACAAGCCCATGCCGCATTTTGTTGAATTCCTTGCATCAAGACAAACACATTGACACCTCGGGCTTTATTCCAGGCCCATTGATTCCCGAATTATAAGGAATTTTCTAAATGTGTCACAATTTCGCCATTTTGTGACATCACAAGGTCACTAGTTAACCTAGGGTAAAAATAATTTTCCACCGTCGGAGAGTTCAGGTCTCGGGCAACACGCTAAGCTTTACCGCGTTTTTCCACCTTTCTTAGTTTTCAAGCGTTGGGAGGTCGAATCGATCCTCTGGTAGGGCGAGGGATTAAAAATACCTCCAGTAGGGAAAGGGTTAAAGTAGATTCCTGTTCACATAGTATAAGTATATTGGACCACCCCAAAGGTCCAACTTGACATGTTTGATCTGTGATCTCTGTAAGGTCATTCGGGACTATTTAAGCTTTTTTTAGACATGGGTTCGCAGGAAACCCGGACAACTTCGCAGGACAACTTGGCAAGAAATGATGATAGAGATTTCACGTTAGTACCATTATTCTTAAATTGTCATTACGAGTCGATTGGTATGCATATCGATTATGTCAGACCAGATAACGCTCTTGACCTGACCTTTGGTTTGGTCATTCTTAGATTTTGACACAGCATGTTTATACCATAGATAATTTGATTCGCCGTAACGAGAGGATTCGCCTAAATTATGGCTCTAGCTTAACGCAGTTTTCGACCTGTTTGGCTATTAACTATCGCCCTGGCGGGGGTGTTTGATTACCCCCTCGGGTTTTTCCGGCAGCACGAAAAAATGGCGGCGCGAAGCGCCGCCGTACTCGGCACGCCTTCTCGATCAATTTTGCAACTTTTCTCAAAATTTTACGGTTGTATCATTAGGGTCAGTTCACCATTACAGGTCAAGTGACCTCACCTAAAAAAAAACGTTTAAGGTGGCATACGTAAGAAACAAGTACATATATGGGATTGAAACTTATACCACATAATGGCCCCACCGAGTGCTACAACATATATTCCGGGATTTTTCATATCGATGACCTAAGGTCAAGTATGGACCATGACCTCTCCATTGGAAATAAAGGGGAAAACAGAAATTGGGCTGTATTTGTGTAGATACAGCTGAGAATAAGTGCATATTATCCTAACCATAGTATCCTGGGCCCCTTTCTAGGTTCATGCTGCAATGTTTTACATGTGACCTCTGAGAAGTCATATCCCTTGCCCCGGTGGCGGGTACGAGCCACCTTCGCCCTGGTGGGGGGGGCTAAAAAAGACCCCCACGATCTAAAAAACTAAGAGAGCTAGAAAAAAGCGCAAAACGGCAATCGAAAGCTCGTCAAAAATGATATCGAAAATACTTCAGTCATTTTTCTTGTCAGGACAATATCAAGGTCACCAGAGGTCAAAATAGGTCAAAATCGCTAATATGAGGTGTATTAAGAAAACCTCATATATCTCAGAAACTATGATAGCTAGAAACATTTTTCTAACACCATTCGAAAGCTCTTGAGTTGCTCTTTCATTACGGTTCCATTCATTTTCGTGTCAGGTCAAAGCCTAGGGAGCTACATGTCACTGAATGTCGGGCATATTCTTGGGAATGTCCATAGCCACCCATGCAAAAGGGCGTTTCCTTTTTCGCTAATAACTTCCAAACCAAACAAGATATAGCCATAGTTGATGCACCATTGCAATCCTCTCGTCAATACGAATCGAATGTTATATAATATTGTTGTGTCAGGTCAAATTTAAGAATTTGACCTGACCCAGGTCAACGGTCTGACTTAAATTGGCCTGGTATAGTCATGATGTATATCATTTGACTTCCAGTGACTATACAAACACTTTGGTGACAAAATAAAAGTTTTATCTTAGTTTATTCCAAATTTATAGAGTAAAACACCAAAAAATGCTTATTTGACCTAAGGTGACCTTTTAAAGGTTACAAGTCAAAATGTTTGGCATCAACTTCAGAAATGGGCTAAAAAGCAAGTCGTAACCAATTTTTGAAGTTGATTCCATCCATACTCACTGAGAAAAGCTCATTTCGTGATTTTCCCCATGTATTTACAATGGGGAGGTCATGCTCTGCACATGACCTTAGGTCACCAATATCAAAAATCCCGGAACAAATGTTGTAGCTCCTCGTGGGCCCAATATGTGGTATGAGTTTCAACTTGATCGATTAACCCTTCCCTTAGTTATGCGGCCCTAAACATTTTTTGGGGTGAGGTCACTTCGCCTGGCCTGGTGACCTGACCTGATATGACCTTGAGCTAAAATTTTCAGGAAAGATGTAAAAATGATGGAGGAACAGCTATACTAAGTTTGGCGGCGCTGCGCGCCGCCGTTTTTTTTGGTCACTTTGGAAAAACCCGAGGGGGGTCTAAAAAGACCCCCACCCGGGCGGATATGGGGCGATTTAAGCAGTTTTCAGGCTTAGGTCAATAACTTCGAAATGATGAAAAATCTTTTATTTTGATATTATTGCGTTCAGATTGCTACTGCGAGTTCATTGATATGCATATTGACTATGCTATATTAAAAAGTAACCTTGACCTGACCTGAGGTCAGATCATTTTTGTTTTTTTCCACGTTTGCTGCTTTTCGAGCTTTAACCTTTGATGAGCAAGAAGCTTACAGCATAGGCGCAGGAACTATTTTGAAGTTGTGGGAAAGGGTCGTCGACGTTGGTGGGACCAAAGATGACTCGGCTTATCGCTTGATTTGTTGCTGAAAACAAGGTACGGGAACGGCTGGAAAATGGTGGGCACTGCCCCCATAGTCCGAAAGTTAGGGTTGTGGCCGCTACCATGATTTTTTGGGTGTGTGTCCAGGCACTGGCGGATCAGGGGGGAATTAGGGTCATGCTCCTTCAGACGCTCAAACCAGAGGGCCAAAGTATTTTTCGGCCCGAGGGGGAAGTGTGGAGTGCAAATAAATAAAAAAGTATTTATAGATGTTTCGACAAAATTTTAAGGTTTTTAACGTTCTTTTACTCTTTTAACGTTTTTAATCTAACACTGCCCGTAAAATTTTATGGGTCGGCTAGGAAAAAGAACCCTAAAATTTTCGCAGTTACACCCCTGGATCAAATTGTGGCAAACCGTGCATCTAAAAATATATGAATCATATTTAAGCACCACTCACGTATAGACCGATCTTAAAATGAAACTTGAAAGTCAGCAGAAATAGAACTTGCCACAATAAAATACAGTACTTTCATACATGTATTCAGGTACCCCCCCCCAAAAAAAACATCCCAAACACAATACATTTCAGAGGGGAAAAATTGCCACAGAAACGAAAACAAAAAAATTGGAAGGTGATTTCAGATATGCCGGGGTGAGCGGGCCCCGAGAAGACGGGCGCAAAGCAACGGGCATGTACGGCAAGGGGGAGGGGCAGCGCAACGGACGAGCGAGCCACGGACGGAGCGTAGGAGGCCGACGACCCACGCGTGCAGATGGCACACCTAATTGTCGAGATCAAATGTCTCGTGGATTCGGGTGACCGGATCGGGCACCATGCACGTTTGCAACATTGTATTACAATAGAGTGCACGAGCACGGCGGCGGCTAGGGAAACGTGTGGGTGCAACTGTTAGGGTGAAACAAGGAGGGAGGGGAAGTGAAAAGGGCATAAGAATACAAGATCCATCGGCTGATGGATCAATGAAATGCCGGCAGCAAGTAAGTACAGCAATTTGTTTTCCTGGCATCAGGAGTACAAATATAGCAGTTATCATATCAGTAGTAGCAGTTATAATAACACTGCCATAGCAGAGGCAGCCACTCACAACCGTTGGAGTGTACATAGGGTGTCAGAAAAGAAGACAAATTCACAATTTTCCGGAAGTAGTCACTGCTAAATCAGTCCCAGATAGAATCAGGAAACACAAACATTCTTAACTACAGCCGCACAGGCATTGTGTAATGTCATGCTTGCTCCATTGGATACTTGCCATTATTTGACATGATTAATAATATTTCATCAAAGCCTAGCCCCTACATGCTGACACAAACAACCTTTTTTACCACACAATGTAATGCCATGTATATACATATTACATATATATATATATATATATATATATATATATATATATATATATATATATATATATATATATATATATAAATGTATATATTTGTTTAATAAATGAGTCATAGCATGATAAAAACATTAATAGGAATAACAAATTATGGGCTCTTTGTTTGTTCTGAAAAAGATGAAGGAATAAGTTTAGCAGTCCAGTGCTGGCAATGGTACCTATGTAGTATAAGCAGTATGCAGTCTGTTTCACAATTTCGACCCAAAATAATAACAGACATATTACAAGTATATTCTGTCATTAAAACAGAAGTGAAAGCTCCTCAGTATCACATTCCATACATGGTGCTGCAGAGCATGCATGTAGAAAGAAAACCTTACTATTATGGTATAAGCAACAAGTTGGCATAGCTTAGGATTTAGACCTATCAATTTGTCATTGTTAGACTAACAGGATACCTGTAGGTATAAAAAGGGTCTGTAGTGTCCAGTGGCGGATCTAGCCGGCCGGTTTGGGAGGGGCAAACCAAAGTCAAAAGTCAAAAAGCAAAAAAACCAACAAAAAAATTCAGGCTGTTAAAGCTGCTCTAAAATATCACTTGCTGGTAGAATTTTGGGTATTTGAGGCGAAAAGCAAAGAAAAACTTAACGAGATGAAAAATATGCGCTCAAGATAATTTTTCCAGTCCGAGGCCCAGTATTTACACTGAAATTAACTGGTTCTGTTTGAAGTTAAGAGTTGAAGCACCAAAATATTGCTTATAAACTAAAAAGGAGTGGCAAAAAGGAGGTCAATAACTTTTGGGGGCAAAAACATAGTTTTTCCCCGAGCTTTTCCATTTCGGGGGCAAATGCCTTTTTCGCCCCCCCTTGGATCCGCCACTGGTACGGTCCCAAGATCTTTCTTTTAACATTTGAATTGTGAAGGAATTCAATAAAGCTTCATTTGAAATGAAATATGTAATAAGTGCCTAAATATGTTTTATAGAACTTCTATCTCAATTTCACACCCATGATACAATTGCAACATATCTTTACACAGATTCACAAGACTTGGAAGAGTTTACCCAATTAATAAACATCCAACCCTGACAGCATATAATAAACAGCCTCACAATCCCACCTTCTGGTCAATCCTATACAGACTGGAAATAGCTTCAATGTTGCTGCTTGGCCTTAGTAGGTACCTGTACCCTAATTATTATCATGGTATGTCCACACAAGCATGATCAATGGATCTTAAAAGTCCTCCTTACACTTAAAAGCATCAGGAACATAGTAATCCATGTAATAGATGGTACAGTTCTTGACCTAAAATGTGTTCTCCCCAAAGCTCACCAGACCCATACCTACCTAGAAATAAACGTTCTTACTGGCATGCATGTGTACACTTGTCCACAAATCTGCTATTCCTTTGATGTTCCCTACACTCATTCAAAGATAGATACCTGTATGAATATATTAATTACACGCTGGGTTTTCTAATTTTATTCCCGGCTCGTTTATATCCTACACGTAACCAGCGCCATAATTCCAGAACAAGTGGCGGGTATATTTCTTCCGGCCGAATAACACAATTATTCTTATTTGGGTTTGAAATAACTGCGCCAGGTTCGAAACGGGATTCTGAAGGAATTATCATGAAATTCATCGTGGAATTTACTTGATATTAAAGCATGTCAGGGACTTAAAAATGTCTCTAGAAGATAGCCTGATCAATTCTACATACTAAAAACCAAAAATATATCCTTAAGCACTACTTATATTTTCCCACTGGCCCGTGCCCCAAACCCCTGCAAGAAGTCCCATTGGAATTACATGTTAAATTTTTCTGGAAAAAGTCTCTAAGAACCAGAAATGGAACCTTCAACAATCCCCAAACTTCTAGAGAGATAGCTCATGTCCACCCCCTGGGAAAACCCAAAGCACTTGCGCTCCTGCGGCGTTTGACTCCAGCGCCTAAAAAGCATTATTGCAGGCATTGTTTGTTTATTACATTTGGTACGGGGAGTGGGTGCGTGCGGAATTGTACTGGTTATGTTCCGAGAACTTCGTCTAAAAAAACATTAAGATAGTAGAGAATGATCAAAGGCGATGGATGTAATAGAGTAAAATGATGAAAGTGCATGCTGAAGGCGTGGACTTAGCTCTTCTTTAAACAGGGATAGATCCTGGTTTTACCAGTTTCATTTAGAACAAAATTGGCTTACTTGAGTTTAAAAATAATTTCAAAACTATTTGACCTGATCTGACCTTATTAGTTTTATTTTATCACAAGTTGTCAAATTGGTCACCTAGTTACGGGTATGCTGACAATGCATCCCATTCAATACAACTCAGAATCATTCATGAAAAATTAGAGATCAGACTCCCAGGTGGCAAAGGGTTAATGCTGGATTGCATCACCCAGACCCCAGTATGTGTGCTCTGGTATTGACCAGCCAGGAAGTTCAACTGCAGTTTATATGCACACACTTAGGGTATTATGGTAGTAGGCAGATCACGTCTCGCGGTTCAAAGGATCACGTCAGAAGGTCCACTGATCAAAGGGTCTAATGTTCATAGGCTCTACACTTTGAAAGTTAGACCTCTTGAATAATAAGTTCAACGTTCAAAAGGTTCAAAAAGGCGTGCTCAGAGCATGAGAGTGGGGTGCATGATGCTGCAGAAGCGTGCTATGACACATAATAATAGGAGGAAATGAGGGTTAGGTTAGGTTAGGTTAGGTTAGGTTAGGTTAGGTTAGGTTAGGTTAGGTTAGGTTAGGTTAGGTTAGGTTAGGTTAGGTTAGGTTAGGTTAGGTTAGGTTAGGTTAGGTTAGGTTAGGTTGGTTGGTTGGTTAGGTTAGGTTAGGTTAGGTTAGGTTAGGTCAGGTTAGGTTAGGTTAGGTTAGGTTAGGTTAGGTTAGGTCAGGTCAGGTCAGGTCAGGTCAGGTCAGGTCAGGTCAGGTCAGGTCAGGTGTTAAGTTAGGTTAGGTGTTAGGTTAGGTGTTAAGTTAGGTTAGGTGTTAGGTTAGGTTAGTTAGGTTAGGTTAGGTTAGGTTAGGTTAGGTTAGGTTAGGTTAGGTTAGGTTAGGTTAGGTTAGGTTAGGTTAGGTTAGGTTAGGTTAGGTTAGGTTAGGTTAGGTTAGGTTAGGTTAGGTTAGGTTAGGTTAGGTTAGGTTAGGTTAGGTTAGGTTAGGTTAGGTTAGGTTAGGTTAGGTTAGGTTAGGTTAGGTTAGGGTTAGGTTAGGTTAGGTTAGGTTGGGTTAGGTTAGGTTAGGTTAGGTTAGGTTAGGTTAGGTTAGGTTAGGTTAGGTTGGGTTAGGTTAGGTTAGGTTAGGTTAGGTTAGGTTAGGTTAGGTTAAGTTAAGTTAAGTTAAGTTAAGTTAAGTTAAGTTAAGTTAAGTTAAGTTAAGTTAAGTTAAGTTAAGTTAAGTTAAGTTAAGTTAAGTTAAGTTAAGTTAAGTTAAGTTAAGTTAAGTTAAGTTAAGTTAAGTTAAGTTAAGTTAAGTTAAGTTAAGTTAAGTTAAGTTAAGTTAAGTTAAGTTAAGTTAAGTTAAGTTAAGTTAAGTTAAGTTAAGTTAAGTTAAGTTAAGTTAAGTTAAGTTAAGTTAAGTTAAGTTAAGTTAAGTTAAGTTAAGTTAAGTTAAGTTAAGTTAAGTTAAGTTAAGTTAAGTTAAGTTAAGTTAAGTTAAGTTAAGTTAAGTTAAGTTAAGTTAAGTTAAGTTAAGTTAAGTTAAGTTAAGTTAAGTTAAGTTAAGTTAAGTTAAGTTAAGTTAAGTTAAGTTAAGTTAAGTTAAGTTAAGTTAAGTTAAGTTAAGTTAAGTTAAGTTAAGTTAAGTTAAGTTAAGTTAAGTTAAGTTAAGTTAAGTTAAGTTAAGTTAAGTTAAGTTAAGTTAAGTTAAGTTAAGTTAAGTTAAGTTAAGTTAAGTTAAGTTAAGTTAAGTTAAGTTAAGTTAAGTTAAGTTAAGTTAAGTTAAGTTAAGTTAAGTTAAGTTAAGTTAAGTTAAGTTAAGTTAAGTTAAGTTGGATTAAGTTAAGTTAAGTTAAGTTAAGTTAAGTTGGTTAAGTTAAGTTAAGTTAAGTTAAGTTAAGTTAAGTTAAGTTAAGTTAAGTTAAGTTAGGTCAGGTCAGGTCAGGTCAGGTCAGGTCAGGTCAGATCAGGTCAGGTCAGTTGTATATGCCCTTGGTCCCTATTTCCTAATTTGGGGATATCACCCCTTTTTCCAGATTCTGAGTGCGCCTCTGGTCTGGGTACCACTTTGGGAAATGGTTTAGAAATATCCCCACATTCTTTAAGAAAAGCCCAAGAGGTGAAACAGAATGAAGGAGGGAGGGTTAGAGGAATAGCATAAAGTGGTACTCAGACCAGAGGCGCACTCAGATTATGGAAAGAGGGGTGATATCCCCAGACTAGGAAATAGGAACCATGGGCATACACACCTGACCTGACCTGACCTGACCTGACCTGACCTGACCTGACCTAACCTAACCTCTTAACCTAACCTAACCTAACCTAACCTAACCTAACCCTCATTTCCTCCTATTATCATGTGCCTTAGCACTCCTCTGCAGCATCATGCACCCCACTCTCATGCATCTGAGCATGCCTCTCTGGACCTTTTGATTGTTGGACTTCTTATTCAAAAGGTCTAACTTTCAAAGAATGGAAGCTATGAACATTAGACCCCTTGAACTTTGGACATTCTGATGTGATCCTTTTGAACCGTGAGATGAGATCTGCCTACTACCATAATACCCACACTTAGTACCTAGTGACTGAAATCTACATTTATAAAGTAAAGAGAGATGTTTTGTCTACAGGAATGAAGTACAGCAGATTCAGTTATATTTCTGTTTGCCCAGGCCAGAAATATCTAGGTACTATGAATATAAAGCAACATAAGATATACTGATGTAATTTGTCTTCAAACCAGGTCCAAGCTCATTGTGTATTGATGAAGTTCATTGTTCCAATACCAGTTTTCCACCCACTGAAAATTTGGTTTGGAGTGCTGTCCAGTGCTAACAATATTGGGTCATAGTTTCCCCTGAAATCACCCGGTACCCCATGAAACTATTTTCCCTCGTGTGTTAGCATCCACAAAAATGATTTGTCACCCTTCTGATCAGAGGCATTGCAATATCATTTTTTACTAGGGAGGACAGATCTCATATTGGTGATGACATGAGAGGCAGGGGGAGACAAAGTGGGCATATCTGCTATCTTGGAAAAAACTGCCAATTCATTTCACAAAATATCTTTGGAGCATTTTTGTGGGTCCACACAGGAAGAAGCATGTAAACCCTAAAGAATCTTGGTCAGTTCCCTATAGATTTTAAAGTTGTCACTTAGTTTTGTAACCTGTTAGTCCCTGGAATCTTTATTTAGCCAATATCATAGCCAGAAAAACCATGGAAGACTCTATCAATCACTTCTCACTGTGTGCTTAAATAAATTGTCCTTGCCTTGTCCCTGAATGCTTGTGCACCCCCAGGAATCCAGGTATGTGCACAGGTAAGCGATTCGAACTGACGCACCCTCTGTCTGCGGCGTCACGCTCCCTCTGGTCATGCTCCCTTTGTTGCTGTGTGGTGTACACTCTGTTATGCCTCTGACCCTGTCGCCGTCGCGGCTCTGGTGCGTCGCTGTGCTGTCACTATCGGGCTGCTGGGGAGGCGTGGGTGGAGGACTGCTGGCAGACTTATCGTCTTAATTGTCAGTTTGTGGGGTGACCATGAATTGAGGTCCTGCGGCACCCGCTGTCGCCCCTGCTCGCCCAGACATCGTTCCTATCGTCATCCCCAAGAAAAGCAGTTGACTCTACATATATGCCTAATCCTAGATTTCAAAGATTGTCGGAAGTGATGTCTCCCCTGATTCGCGAGTTGGGGACTTGTCCCTGTCTAGCTTACAACGCACATGCTTCTGACAAACCGCTCCCTGATAAAAAATTCCCTGACCCAAATAACACCCCCTGAGGTCTAAATGGTACCCCCTTCAGCCCCCCTGACCAAAGTATTACTTCTTCCCGGAAATCATGGGTCCGGTTGTGCACTACACAATGTCTGCCTATGTTCAATAAGATAGTTGTCATGTGGCGTGACTGTTTTCAGAGAACGTGACACTGCCAGCGGTCTAGCCTGACATTCAGTCTATGTGGACCGCAGTAAGGCTCGCCTCTATCGCCAGATGTCCAAGACCAGCACACATTCACCACCAAAAGGGCATCCCATGTAACCACCTGTCATCCTGCCTAGAGACCATCTTTGGGAGCTTCTGTACATCTAGCGATATGTATTCAGAACAAGACACGGGAAACAGAGACAGGACCGCCCCGAAGTCTGGCTGCAGCCCGCCCTCACCACCGCTGGTAAGCGCCGGCGCCAGCTCCAACCGACACGCCCCCCAGCCATCAAATGACGTACCCGCGGCGTCTCAGACAGCCGCCGGCGTCGCCAGGGCGGACAGACCCGGCGCCGGCGCGCCGCGGCCGGCTAAGCGAGCGTCGTGGGCCGGCTCGCCTGCGAGAGGGGCTGATCCCGCTCTGGAAGCAGAGACGGGGCACTCCGAGGGAGGAGGCCTTAAAAGGAAGCGGCGGGCGTCATCGCTTGGGAGTGAGCCGGAATCCGACGCTTCTGCCGGGAGCGACTACCCACAGCGAAGCGGCGACTGCCCTGACAAAGGTATGCAGACACTTTCACAACATGGGGAGCTCGTGGAAGGGGACAATACAGTTTTGGGTGCGCACCGGATGTATTTGTATGGTTTCTAGCTCATTCCTTGGTGACCTCTCCATATAAGGGTGACTTTTGCAGCCATGACATGTATTTCATACACACACAGACAGTGCTATGTTAAAAAAGATACGACACGGTTCTTTTATATTGAGTACTATTTTAGTCAACAAGATTGAGGGGTGGTTACTCTTCCCATTTGTTTTGGTTAAGGCCATTTTGATGTTCGGTGGTAGATTGAAAACCAATGTAGAAGTTAACTCTAGCCCGTCCACTAGCAAGTAACTATCCATGCGAGGAAGACTTTGCGCTCTAGAGGAAAATCTGTCCTCTAGAATGCTGAGCTCCTCCATGGGGTACAGATAATTCACTGTCGATGAGTGGTTCTTCCTGCTGGTATAAGTTCGGTGTTTACCTTTCTTTTGTAAGGGGATGGCCTCAGTATCCGTCCTGTGTGGCGGTGCTGACCCAGATGACGGGTGGTGTCTGACCTAACCCTTGCAGAAGGGGTAGGTTGTAAGTGTAAGAGCTGGGAGTCGCTGTGAATGGTGCCCATATAGTCCCAGCACAATGCCTATTGCCAGTGATTGAATTTTTATGGTGGACTATACAACTGCCGCCTTCTTCGCTCTTCACCTTTCGTACTTACTGTCATTCGGTTTCAAAATTAGGTGCGTGCTTTACAAGTGCTTTAACTATCCCCTTTTTCTCTACTCCCATCGAGTTGAAGAAAAAACTATAATTTTTTCTGTGTTGCAGAGAACGACCTTGCAGAGCCTGTCATAGACTTAGTGGACTTCAATCCCAAAGAGAGCCCAATAATTCGGGTGGTTTCGGTTCTGAATATGGATTTCTATCTGGCTTTGTGTCGATTTACCCAAAGTTTTTGTATATGGATTTGATTGATATTTGTAATCAGTTGTAACACACGTTTCCTGGATCTTTATGGAAATTTACGTATATGAAATGAATAGGATTTGAAACTGTCAACTAGGTCTCCAACCTGGCCCGTTCTGCCACCCCCTGCAGACGTATTTTGTCGGATAATCCCTGCCCTCCGGTGCCTGCTAGTCTGCGTTTCCCGCCGCCTGTATTTTGAAACTGTGGCAAAAGTGAAATGGGTATCTGTCGATTTTGGACAATTTCCAGCGTGTTCTGAGAGAAGTGCGCAGACTAAGAGTGTGCTCTCGTTCCGTGCAGTAACTGCCGAGGACGAGCTGGAGAAGCTGCAGCAGTGGGCGCCAGTCTACAACAGAGGTACCGACTTCAGCTGCGCCGTTTCCGTCGCGTAGCTGCAGTTTAGTAGCGCTTAAGCTTATTGTAGGGATGTTTTATGTGAACATGTCCAGGCATCCTGATGATTCCTAAGTACCAATTCTACTCGTGCAAGAAATACGATGGTTGCCTTAAAGGGAATATGTCACCTTCGTGTATTTCCCGACTGAGGTAGTTTTAGGGGCGATCTGCAATCCACTTAAGTCTGTGAATTGGTGTGAACTCAGATCGGTGTCCAATCTGGTACTATTTTGTGCCACGATAGACTTCTTCATTAGGGCCACAAATAAATAAATATGTGTCCAAGTGAAGTGTTTTTAGCTCACAAACGGCAAGTTCCTGTACAAATGGAATAGGTATCGATCAAGTGGTGTCTCGGCTTGCCCAATCACATTGTTATCTCAGATCGAATCCCATTAACTCAATTCAAAATATGAAGGGTGCCAAATTTCCATGAAATATACATAATGCCAGGAAAAGACCACTTCTCATCAGGCTTGGGCTGTCCGAAGAACAATGCCAAATCGAAAAAAACTTGAAATTATAATTGATCAGAGTGAGGCATGTCATGAAATCCCGATACATTGCGATTAAAAAAATTGAAGTTATGCGCTAAAGCTTGTTTGTCCTTGTTTCGTGCAGTCAGATTTGTGTGTGACTTGAGAATATGCAGATATGCTGAAACATAACAATTCCGTATCCAGGAAGATTTTGTAAACCGCATATTTCTTCCTCAGACTGCTTAAACACGAAATTAGAGACAGAAACCTTTATTCCAGAGGTTTTGAACAAATTTAAATCGTGAAATATGATAAACTTTTTCAAACATTTAGGTTTTGAAGCCTGATATATTTGGATGACCAAATATATCTGCGTCACCAGCATCTAGGGTGAGTGGGCAGACCTGTTTGCCGCTGTGCTCAGGTGCGCATGCCGGCCGCGAGCCCGGTCTGCCAGTCACCCTGGTCTGCTACAACGTGCTGTCGCAGCGGCTCTTCAACTCCATGCTGGACATCTACCCGGGCGTGGAGCTGGAGCACGCGGCCTGGACGGCGCGCGGACCCCGCATCTGGCGTCAGATCTGCCAGCTGCAGCCCGACGTGAGATCCCGACACTGGTCCTGACGATAGTGTACCCTGTCTGGGCTCTCCTGAACGTGAGATCCGGGTACTAGTCCTGACGATAGTGTACCCTGTCTAGGCGTTCCTGGACGTGGATTAGAGGGGCTGGGTGGAGGAGATGGAAGATAAACTGATCCTCTTCATTCTGCTTTGTGGTGGATATTTTGGCACCTGTGCATTAACCTTCTCTTTTGTGGTAGAACGCAGCGTAGCAGTGGGGCCTGCTCTTTTGACTTTACTAATAGTCTACTTTTTCGGTAGGTGGTGTGTTTGCAAGAGGTCGAGGAGGAGGACCTAAATACATTTTGGAGACCGCGCTGTGAAAAGGAAGGTAAGCCGTCCAGTTAATTGTAGCAGGTACGCTTGTCTCTTATTTGGATTATTGCTATTTTGCTCCATAGATTGAAGACGATAAACGCTATTTTACCAGCCAGATCACTAATTAATATGTTTGTGGAAGAGATCACTTGACCTGTGATCAATATTATAAAGACGAAATTGCAAATGTTGTGGTCCCTTCCGTAACTAATGGAACGTGCTCATTTGTAATAGTCTCGGCTCTACGGAATGTTTCGTTTATATATTTTAAGTCGAGAGTTGTCAATGATGATACATGGTATTGGTCCTCTGTGTAACTCCTATCCGCGGTGATCTGACGCTCCAGTCTATGATCTTTGTTTGTTGTCGTAGGCCAAGCTGAAATTACACCTTTAAACACAACCCTATCCCCTCAGTTGTGTGGATGGAGGCTTGTCAGTAGCGAGGGTGCCCTCTATACCCCCTCTGCATTATGGATGGGGACCGAGGGGGCCCTCTACCCCCCTGTGCAGTATGGATGGGGACTGAGGGTGCCCTCTACCTCCCTCTGCAGTGTGGATGGGAACCGAGGGTGCCCTCTACCCCCTCTGCAGTGTGGATGGGGACCGGGGTATCCTCATCCTCTGCAGTGTGGATGGGGTCCGGGGGCCCTCACCCCTCTGCAGTGTGGATAGGGACCGAGAGGGCCCTCTACCCCCTCTGCAGTGTGGATGGGGACCGAAGGTGCCCTCTATCCCTCTCTGTAATTTTGCTGGGGACTGAGAGCGCCCTGAACCCCCTCGGGTGCGCCGTGTAACATGTGTACCGTGTGGAGTGTCCTTCGTTGGAGCATCGTTTTGACGAGAGTGTCACCCGCTTTGGTATCAAAATACCCCTATTTTGAATACGCCCCACCCTATTTACAGTGACGCCATTTGCGCCGGCCGAGCCCACCGTTCCCGTGGGACTGGGTATCGCCGGGACGCGATTGTCCGTGTGTGTGTCGCTGTTGTGGCCCGTCTGTGTCCTGCGTCACCGTCACCTCCCCACTCCCCGCGGGCGGCAGGGTTCACCCTTCTCTTCAAGAAGCGGACCGGCGGAGACAAGTCGGACGGCTGCGCCGTGTTAGTGCGGAGTCCGGCTTTTCAGGTGGTCGACTCGGCCACTGTGGAGTACAGACAGCCGCTGGGAGAAGCGCTGGACAGAGACAATGTCGGTGTTGTGGTCAGGCTCAGGTGTGTGAACTGGACGATAGATGGCAGGCCGTGCTGCCTTAGCGGGCAGGACAGTGGGTGCTGGAATCCAGGTTGTGATGCTCGCGCATTTTGCTAATGTAACGTTGGTATCGTTGAGACGACACGGAATGGAATTGATATTTTCTCTGTTGATTCAACGTAGTCAATCACGATTGTACGTTAGTAACGCAAGGTAACGTAGACCCGCGATTGTATATCTTGAGAACACGTGGACCATGGGCAAGGTTATTCGCCGTTGTTAATCGGTAATTTAATTTGTAATATCTTAATGTTAGTTTGCCCGTTTCTTGTTTCTATTTGAAGTTTTTGAAGATGCAAGTGAGTACTCAGATGAAAAGTTTCCACCTGCATACCCTCAGTGATCATCTCTAGGTACAACCGGACGACCCCCAGTGAGTTTATGTTGTCAGCCGACCTCTTATTAACCTCTCGCCGCAGCTCAGTGGCCTCTCGCCTGCCCGCAGGAGCGGCGACAGTGAGCTGACGGTGGCGTGCACGCATCTGCTGTACAACCCGAAGCGGGCGGACGTGCGGCTGGCCCAGGTGGCGCTGCTGCTGGCCGAGGTGGACCGGCTGGCCTGGTGCGGCCGCCGGCGCCGCCACACGCCCGTCCTCATCGCCGGCGACCTCAACCTGCAGCCCTTCTCAGCGGTACGCCGCCAGCGGGCGTGTCTGTGGCTCAGCCACGGGGGCGTGTCGGTGTCGGCGCGTCGGTCGGGGCTTAGTGGGTACAAGTGTGGATTAGAGGTGCGGGGGCGCGCAGTCTTTTATGGCGTTTCCCCTCGCTTCGTCGTTTTCGCTTTAATAGAAAGGGAAAGGAGAAGGAATAATATTGCTGGAGCATATCTGAACACCCATTGCTTGTTTTTAACCACTGAAAAGCGTGCCTAAGCTATGCAGGTTAGGATTCTAGTAATATCTGACTCATTTGTCCCTGCTAAGATAAAGCGCTTGATAAAAGCCTCTATTATAAAATAACGAGAACAACCAATGGTTGCGAGTTCACACACGGGCTTGGAGCATCCTTCGCTGAGTCAATGGTGTGGGCATCGGTAAGATAGGTGCATCTGTGAATTCCTCTAAAACACCTCTGATGAGAGCTGTATAACACGCCTAAGTCACACCTGCCACCCCTGACCGGCTGCCGTTCCAGGTGTACCGGTTCGTGACCCGCGGAGTGCTGCAGTACGGCGGCATGTCGCGCCGCTCCCTGGAGCTGTCTGACGGCGCCCCAGTCTCTGCCCCGCTGCTGCCCGCTCAGCTCGGTGTCACCCACGCCTGCCAGCACGCTGCTGTGGTGCAGCGGCGGACGGCCGCGCTGCCGCCGGAGACGGAGCCCGAGCGGCGCCGAGCCGAGCGCCGCCTGCTGGCGCTGCGCCACAGCGAGCGGCCGGCGCCGGCGGTGTCGCCGCTGCTGCCGGACCTGGACGGCTGGCTGGTGCACCGGCTGAACCTGAGGTCGGCGTACAGACAGGGCGGCGGACCAGCCGCCGGCGTCACCACCCGCCAGCACAGGATGTGGATCACTGTCGACTACATCTTCCACAAGTGAGTGGGCTGGTGGCCGCTCAAAATGGGGCGTGCTTCGTCTTGTGTTCTTCCCGTTGATACGGATTGTCCTATTCTTGTGGGCGCTGATGTTTGGGAGGACGGTGGAAAATCGGGAGGGAGAATGCGATGTGAAGCCAATGAAAATTGTTCACTGAGGCCAAATACCAGGATGATTAACCGGTACGTTTGCTTGTGGCTTATTTTGTTTTTTGTCTGTGTAAGTCCTGCTGCAAGATGCCGCGGCGTTGTCCCATTCAATTTTTACCTCTCAAAAGTTTAAAATCACCAAACGGCATCTCCCCCAGATGCCATCTATATCAGTTATGGTACATCTTCATTGGTAGGTACTCAGTTTCGTGATCAAGCCCAACGTATCGTTAAGAAACAGCCTTCTTCCCGGTTCCCAGCCTGGGTCCTGTACCAGCTGAACCCCCTCTCCGACAGCCTGCCGGCGGGGCCCGACTGTGACTGGCTGGAGCTGACCTCTCTGCTGGCTCTGCCCACCGTCTCGCTGTGCCAGCGGCTGCGGCCCTTCCCCAGCCGGCAGGTACCCTCCGACCACCTGCCGGTGGCGGCCCGCTACATTCTGCGGCCGGCTCAGGCCGCTGGGCCGCGCGCTGGCGGCGCCCTCAGGCCCTGGGCAGAGCCATCCCTCAGACGAGCGCGGGTTCGCCGGCTCCAGGACTTGGTCGCGAAGCCTTCACCGCAGCTGACTGGAGCAGGAGCTAGGTGTGTGTGGTGGGAGGCGGGCCGACTGGGAGCGGGTAGTGCGCAGAGGTCCCGCCAGGTGTCGTCGGGACCTGCCCAGCGTCGCCGAGCGGTGTAGCGCTGTGTTCAGGAACACATCCGCGCGACAGTGCGTGCCCAGTCCACAGAGTGCCGAGCCTCCTGGCCATGCGTCCATTTCGGCTTCTTTCGAACCCAGTCGAGCGCCGGCTGAAGATTCGGGTGTCATCGGCCGAGCTGCGGGTGACGTCATTCGTGATGACGTCACATGTCTGCTGGAGCGGCTGAGCGACATGGTAGCATCGGCAGAAGCCGCTGGTGTCGGCTCCTCGGCAGGGAGTGTGGAGCCCGCCGCCAGCGGTGACGTCACGGCTCTGATGGCGCGACTGCAGGAGATGGTAGCCTCTGCCGGGTCCGCCGCCGGCGGCTGCCCGGTAGAGGCTAGGACTCCGGTGTCGAGCGGTCAGAGCTGACCCGTGGGGTCGCGTACAGTACTGCCGCTGTCGGCGCGAGATTAACACATGCTTTTATAACACGTCAGAACGAGATTTTACGGGACTGAATGGTAGAAGTAGTCAAGAGCAGAATGTAGCTTTATGCGTGTCTGCACTACAATTTGGAGTCGTTTGTGACTGAGACTGGGTCTTTGTCGGACACAATGTCAGCTCATTAAACATTTCGCTAGGGGAGATGTCAGTCCCCTACGGCACTGAGGAGCGTTTACTGTGATGGTTCAAATAGCTTGTATTCTTATTTCGGTCCAATCAAGTAGCTGAGTCATTGTATGACTGGTAGAGGGAAGGACTAAATTGCAGGTAATACAATAATTTTACGGGGATTTTTTTGTAACCACGGATTTTAAATGTTGAACTATCTAGAGTTCCGGAGTTCGGTTCTTCCCGACGTCGCTTTCTGCGCAAAAATGGTTCGGAATCTAACATGCCCAATTGAGCGTGCTCCCCTATGGCTTAAGTACAAAAGTTAATGGTTAAGATGTTTATCGCAGAAGTATTTTAGGTGACATTTACGGAGTACAAAGTCAAGTGGACGTCTTGCCAGGTATTGTTGGAGTCGCAGCCTAACAACGAAATCCTGCTCAAGTGCCAGTCCAGGCTTGAAAGTTTTTATCATCTTGAGGTATTAAAACAGAAGTATCAATTAATTTTTGGGCTCCAAATTTTTACGTAGTGGTTGAGCTCAGGGTCTGCTGTTGAACCCAGAGGCAACTGATTTATTGTGCGGATTTTGGTGCTTTCTGAGTATTTTACGGCTGTAAAATACACGACTGTTCTGGTTTTTTGTGTTTGTGGATGCCAGAAACTGCGCCTGTGGGGGGTGCTTGTAGGCCGGGCGTGTCTGGGAATATGAGCGGCATTTACATCTACGCAACGGACATGTACCGCACAGACAATTTTGTCAGTTTGAAAACGGCGAAATCTCAGCACTCTTAGTATCATCTAATACTCGTCGTTTTTTTCTGACGCGCCCAGAAATTCTAGTATTGTCCCAAAATATAAAATCTGGTAAATGTGTTTGCCGTCACATATCATTTGTCACTGGTGCCGCTGAGCCTGTATCATACAGAATCATACCGGAAAACGTGCAATATTATGGCAGCCTCCCCTTCTTTCCCAGCCGTATCATGACGTGACATTTTCAGATTTCGGCCACTCCTATCTTTGGCGTTGGAAATTCAAATATGTTTGGGGTATTGAGAATCGATACGGGCGCTGCTTTGGTGTCGGCTGCTACTGGACGAGCTGTTGCGAGGGGTGACAGCCAGGCTCGCGCTGTCTTTTTTAGAGGTGCAGAGCTTCGAGCCCGGGTCCCAGCCCAGCCTACACCCATGGTGCATTTGCTCGAAATTCGACGCGTTCAGAACGTAGTCCCACGCGGTCTGCATGTGTTCAAACGCTGAGAATGGCGTTGGCCATGAAGCCGGAGATCAGTCTCAGAGGATCGGAACGTCGCCACCTATCGGCTCCGATCATAGGATGAGTGGATGGCAGTAGTTCAAGTCATGGGTGGAGATCGTGTGGTTGGGAAGGGGTCAAGACCCCCCCCGGGAATTTTGGGTCTCCAACAGGCTTTGTATAGGGCTTGTATGGCTGTGCCAGCGGTAACCCAGCCAGAACCCCCTGGATCGAGAAGAGATCTCCAGCCCTGGTTCGTCACGCCCATGAGTATAAAAAGCTTTCTCGATACCAAACTTTTTGAAGAGAATATATAATTTCCAATACAGTTACTCTCCATTTGAAACATCACCGTCACAGGGGAAATGTGTGATGAGTAGGCTACCGCTTCCCTCGAGCGGCGCGGAGCTACTGATCCGGTGCTACCGTCGGGATCCGTTCCTGATACCGACGCAGGCGAGCCTCAGGAAGAAAGTGCGGTGGTCGGCAAAAGTCCAGATTAACCCAAGTTTGGCTACAGTCAATACTTTGTTTTTCGGTTGGCTTCGGCCTTAGACGATAACGACACGTCCTTAGTCGGCGTCGCCGCCGGCTCCGACCGCGAGAGAGCCGGGACGCTCCGCGGAGCGGCCAGTCGTGGTTCGGCAATAATGCACAACGGTGAAAGAGGGATAAAAAAAGCTTTGAAATATTTCATACTCTCAGCCACAAGTAATATGGTTAGAATAAGTCGGCATTACATAAGGCGGGAGGCCGTTTTCCCTCCTGCGCTGTACGGCCGTGACCAGTGGCGGATCTAGCCGGTAGGTGTGGGGGCAAATTAGAGTTTGTAATCACAAAAAACGTCACACAGTGAGAGTATGCCACAATTTAACTAGACGTTAGGTGTTGGGGATAAGCCCAAGATCCGATTAGCAAAGAACAACGTCACGGGGTGAAATATGTGGCCACAAGATGTTTGTCTTGCTATGCAAGGGCCAGTGTTTACACTGAAGTTGACGGGTTCTGTTTGAAGTTGGGAGTTGAAACACCAAAAGTCACTTAAAGGAATGTGGCACCTTGGTCGAATCCTGTAATTTAGTGCAATTAGGCGTACTTTAGCCAAAAATAATGAAACCACCATGATTTCTCTGAAAAATGTACAATAAGCTCAATATTTTCATTTTTAAAATACTCCTATAGAAAAGAAATAAATACCAGCCTGTGGATGATGTCACGATCTGGCAACCACTACCATACTTGAAACGCTTCAAGAGCTTTGATTGGCTGCTGCTCATCGTGACGTCAGCATATTCGTCGCACCAGTAGCTCACAACAATGGCCGCCCGGCGACGGGCCGATGAGGGGCTGGTGTCAGGTAGGTTTAGCTTTTTCCACTGAAATATTGAGTTCCAAGACAAATGACATATGGAGTGCCGGGTTTTCCGACTTGCTTTGCAACTTGGCTATCTCAGTTAAATTCACGTTATGAAGGTGCCACATTCCCTTTAACTAAAAGGGAGTCGATGTAAAAATGGGGTTCACAGCTTGGGGGAGGGCAAAGACACGAGTTTTTCCGTTTGAGGGGCAAGTGATTTTTGCCCCCCTGGATCTGCCACTGGCATTTTCCACGTAGACGACTTATTTGATAGACAAGAGCAGCTGCAAACGTTAAATGTAATTATAGAAAAAGAGCGTTAAACGGGACGGATTCCTCGATGCACATGAATGGGTGCCGTACAAAAGGCAGGAAATAGAGGAGACGAGTTAGTTTTTTTGCCCCGGCTCCTTTTTAGTCTATAAGCAAGCTTTTGGTGTAGCCACATCTTTCACCCCGTGACGTTTTTTTGCTTTCCGACTTGGGTTACGATGTGTATACCCCCTTAAACCTACCGTCTAATTAGACTGTGGGCAAGGCTTTTGCCGCTTGACTTTGTTTGCCTTTGGACTTTCTTTTGCCCCCAAACCTATCGGCTAGATCCGCCACTGATCGTTTGTCAACTGGGTGTGTCAATTTTCAGAGCTGGCAGTTTAGAGCAACTCATCAATTTTTCCCTCGAGATGTTTTCCCGGCAGCAAACAAGCTGGCGACGATGCATTTGTGAACAGTGGTGAAAAATAACGTGCGAAACATTTCATTTCTAGACTGATGAAGCTTGGAATTTCTGGAAGGACTAGTAATTAGTATAAATCGTAACCTTTCCAGCCCAGTCCTATCTGTTGCATACATTTCCATCCCGGTATATCCAAAAAAGTAGGCCTGTCCCGCTCTGTTCCACATTTTTTCCTTAGAGATGTTAGGAACGCTCAGTTCCGTCTCTAAAGAAATTGGGAACATTGAATCTAGTCTCGTCCCATTTTAGCCCGTTTCCCACCCCCAAACGGTCCTCATTTGTGGGATCTCGGGCATGACCGCTATTTGTTGGATAGCTGTCTGTTTGGAGTCTCGTTGACTCCTCGTCGCTGCGCTATTTCCGATACTACGACTCCAGTTTTGGGTCACAGGGCAGAAGACTCGCCCCGGTGATCTGTGCTCCGTCATGCGTGTGACACAGTGTGGTTAGCATGCTCCCGGTGATGCCTGAGGGCAATCAGGAGCCTCCGATTTGCGCGGCGGAGGCGCCCCCGACACGAGCGCGCGCGCGACGCCGTAAGGCACACTTCTCGGGTGTCACTGCCCGAGTTTGACCAGTAGTGCCGCGTCCACCGTGAAGAGAGGTGGTGACTGGAGCTGCAATCGGTATCCGTATTAATACAGGAGAGACGGTAGCGTGATGATACCGATTAGCTCGTAACGGTCAACGGTCAAGGGGTTTGCAGCAGTGCTTACTCGCTGTTAGCGCCGTTACAGTCGCTAGCGCAGTGGGTCCTCACCTGAGGACTCCCCGGAACTGGGACTGAACGGTCACGGGCAACTCCAGTGCGCGCTCTGGACCTGCGACTGTCAGTTCGCGGGGGTAATGGCGAGGAGGACAGCCTCACTGTGGGCTTCTGCGCTGATCCTGACCGCATGCTGGTGAGTTCCTTGAACAGGAAACTGTTCGCGGGCATAACTGCGGCACGCAGCACCGTCGTATTTAATCTACGTATCACCTGGTCTTTTTGCATCGTCTGACGAAACATTAGATCCAGATCATGTCAGGTCATGTCACATGTCCGGATCAAGTGACCCGACAAAAAATGATGAGGCGCAGCAGTAAGGTTAAGCGTATTCTTTCAATCTGACATTCACATCACATTATGAGGTCACTAAGTACAACAATGTGGGTAACGGGATTCTTATACTAGTTAAGTATACTTCCCGTGGGGTTCTCACCTGTGGTTAAATCAGGGCCATGATCTGTACATTATAAATGCATGGGGAAACTGGCGTACATTCAAATTCGCGCAGAATGGCGATAGAGCGTTTATTTCGACGTCAATGTGTTTGGTTGCCTCTGCCGATCGAATATTCGTACGATATTCGTTTTAACGTATGCTAACCTTGGACTGACCCTAAACCTGGTCAGGTCAGGCCAATTTTGGGATTTGACCTAACGAGCTTTTACAATGCACCATTGGATTGACTTTGACAAGAGAATTCCAATGATGGTTATGTCTTTTTTACAGCTTTACGCTGCCAGCCGTTATGACACCAAATCTAAGTTCTAAGTATGACACAGAATCTAAGTTTCCATTGTATTCCTATAAGAACATAAGTTTGACCCCTACTGACACTGAAAGTGACCTGACTCAAAAATTGTATTATATGTTTTCGGTAGAGATCAATACGGGCTATTTCACGTCGCCATCAGTTTTTTCTACCCAGAAAAGTTTCTGGGATCTTTGGGTGAGGGGGCAGGGGCGGGTATCTGCCTTACGCCCCTCCCCACCTGTGGTGAGGGTGGCTTGGGCCCCCTACCGGTGTGTATTAAGAATAGACAATGTCTCATTTTTGTTCCAATTCTCCCAATGACGCCGAGGCCTTACGTCAGACATTTGCTTTACTTCAGTGCAAATTTAGGACAGGTGAAATGCTGCTATCGCCACCTGACAGCTGCAAAGTAATTTGTTGTTAAACCTCGCCCCAGGGAAAGACATGTGAACAGTTGGGCTGGCTTTTCTGATTGTGTTAGAAAATGGCGGCGTGGAAGGCCGTTATGTTTGACATATCTTATCCTTGATCTATCGTGCCGGCATCTTGGGTCAGTTCACCTGGCTAGGTCAAGTGAACTCACCGTCCAAAAATGGTCCAAGTGACGTCAGTTGGAATAAGTTTAACCCATTGACTTGATATTCCTTTCGCGTAATAGGCGTACCTTTCCAGAAGTTGTGGCAATGGGATTTGCTGTATCGATGGCCAAGGTCCAGGGACATGTAATGGCCTCACTTAGAAGAGCTCGGGGAAAATGGAAATGACGGAGAGTAGTCACATTTGTGAAGATATGGCCTAGAATGATATTCTCATATTAGGTCAGATGTCATATTATATATCCTGTCTATGTGATGATAATATCGCATTATCATGAGGTCAGGAAGTGTCCTTCACCTGCCCTTCGGTCAAATAATTTTTAATATTTGACCTAATATGGTCATGCTACGCATCATTCTAGTCGATGTAACGAGAGGAATATAACGATCCCTAAAAACGGTCTCCAGCTCATCTTTGTCAGAAGACAGTGTCAAAAATTGTACCTTGCCGATCACCTTTGCTCTATGCCCTTTGACCTGTCATGACTTCAATATTGATCATAGCCCGAAAGTGGCAGGTTTAGTTCTTCATCGTTTCTCACGAGCTATCTGCTACCGTTCCCATTTTATTTCTTTTGCCTTTTTGCACAGGAGCTGACATGAAATGGGCGCTCGAACGTCCCTCCCTCGTCCCTTAATGAGGCGAAGCTAAATCGCAGGCCCCCTGAGGCGATGATTGAAGAAGATAGGAGATAATAAGAAAACAAATCAAGAGTAATGAAAAGCCAATTAACGATACCGTTGGAGACTAAGTTTAGATCCAAAAGTGACACATTTCCCAGCAACACGCATCCCAGCACACGTTATGTTAATCAAAACTAAAAAAAGAAATTATTCGGCCAGTCCATAGATACGCAAGAACCGCCCACCGTTCTCTGAGTTAAAGGCGTAAGGCAGAAATAAAATAACACGTGGATCTTCCATGAATTATCCACAAAATGGCTGTCTTGTTTTCCGAAAATGCCTATTGAATAATCGCAATTACGTGATAAAATGGACCACTTCTTAACCCTCGCCCAACTTGGGGCCATCGATGGCCTCCCTAAGGTTTTTTTCAAGATAGCAGAAAAACGACGAGACGCAGCACCGCAGTTATGGCTCTATCTCTCATCCCATCATTTTCCCACCATACCTGAATTTTCTTTACCCCGGGTCACCCAAGTTCAGGTCACCAGGTGAGGGCAACTAAGGACACCTCACTTCAACTTTTGAGCTCTATACGAGCTAAATTTCTTGGTCGATCGATTTGAAACTTCCTACACTTCATGACCCCTCCAGGATCTCCAGGATCTAAGGTCAGGTCACGAGGTGACCTCTCCCATTGAAAAAGCATGGGGAAAATCTTATGATCTAAAAGTCACAAAAACGATTGCAAATGTTCAGCTTGTCCGTGCGCAAACGCTTAGGAAAGCGTTCTTGAATACCCTTTAACGACCCAGGAGCCATATTTTTCCTTTGACCTCTTCAAGGTTATCCAAAGTCACCAGGGATCAAATACAGTATTTTGACAATAACTTTTGACCTAATTAAGCTACAGCGCTGAATCAAATATCATCGTGCATGTCTTGTCACTCGCTTTCATTTGATATACAACAAGGGCACTTTCTGACCTTTCGTGACCTCAGATAATATTTTGTCACGAGGTGACCTCTGGAGGTCAAACCACTGGCGAGAGGTCATTACGTTTCACATAGTGAAAAAGGTGTGGCATTTTTCTATCAAATGTATTTTACCAGATATAAATAGCTCTAATGGTATAAGTGTTATGCCAAGTTTTCTTAAGCCCTGCATATTTTAGTGAAAATAGCCTATCGTGACCTAACTTGACCTCTGGAGGTCAAACCATTGACCTGAGCGCTTAAACATGGGAAGTAACTTCTTACTGAATTCACACAATCTTTCTAATGTCATTTGCAGATTTGCGCTAACCCTCATATTTTCGGAGTTACAGGGGGTCATCGATGGCCTCCGGTGGGACGAAGGTGGCGCCGGACCCCCGGTGGGGCGTGGGTTAAGGCATTCTTCTTTTTCTACCATTTACAGCCTTCTTCGTTCAGAAGGGCAGGACTTCTGCTACCAAGATCCACCAAAACTGCGGGAGGCCCACCACTATGACGCAGTGACAGTATGCACCGTAAATTAGCGGATGGAATGCTTTCCAAAACTAATCGAAGCATCCATGGCAAGATGAGACTTGGCAGGCCGAAGCCCTCCAAGACGCCTGCGAACCTTCAAAGAGTGAATGGAGTGATTAAGGCTAACAGGCGTATCCGGGTACAGAAGCTGACCGAGCTCCTGAATTTCTCGAAGGGATCAATGCTCTCCATCATTCATCGGGCTTACCTACCGCGAAATCTGCGCTTGATGGGGTCTTCGGGAGCTTACCCACGCTAAGAAAGAAGTTTGGCGACAAGCCTGCGAGAGAAGATGGCGCACAGATACCGTGCGACCGGAGACACGTTCTTCAACGGGATGGTCGCGGGGACGAGCCGTTGGCCCACCATTGCGGCCCGGAGACTGGCCGTGAGAACACTTGGTGGAGGCATCGGAACCAGTTGTGTGGATTTACATATCTTCATGGGTGCCCAGGCACCCCCAATGAAACGTTGAGTGAGCGCAAAAAAACTCCTTTAAAGTTAGGCTTTATCATTTTCAAGACTTTAAGCTGGTTTAATTTGCCTCAACAGTCCTGCCTGAGGACTAAAACAAAGACAATATCATGCTATCTGTCTTGACGTGATGGTTGTTGACATTCATTCAGATTTCAGCACCCCCAATCATTTTCGGAAATCGACGCCCCTCTTCGGCACTACCCTGTCCTCAGGAAGTTCAAGGTCATCGTTGTCGTGGGGAAGGTCATGGTAATCATATTATTATCGGTGATTATTATTATTGGCGATCATATCATATTATACTGGACAGCGCCATACTGGCGGAGTTTCTGGAGTTGGGGCACACTGTGAACAGCGACAGCTACCTCATAACACTACTGCAACCTTAGCAAACCACCAGGGAAAGGGGACCATCCTAAGATGCAGACCACATCAGACTCCACCACGAGAGTGTTCTCCCGCGTCACCAGTCGGGAAATAGAGGTCCCGGGCTGGACAGGGCCGTGACACTGGACTGGACTGTACTGCTGCAGTCGCTGTACAGAACAGACTTGGCGCCTGGTGACCTCAACCTCTTCTTCGGACCGATGAAAGCTTACCTTGGGACTATCGCTACAAGAATAGCCAAGAGGTGAAGTCTGATGTTGGGTAATGAATCCGTGGCTCGAGGAATTGGGTCAACAAGAGTAACATGTAAGAAAGAACAAGAAAAAATCAAGATTTTAAACTTAGCACGAACCAAGCTTTGCAGGGACAAGCACATGGTACAACCATAGGTTTTTATCTGTTGATCAAATAATCGTCTGTTGAAAATCAGACTTTGGCTTCGAATAAAGATGCCTGGAGATTTCCAGCACAACGTTACAATTTTGTTTACAGTGATAAAACGAAATTGGTTTGGGCAAAAAGAGTATGCAATTTACCATTCAGATTTTTCACGATATTGGAATAAGCCTGACGCAATGATTTATCACACAGAGAAACTTCCAGCCTCCTGCGATAGCGCAACGCTGGCGGTAAGTGTGCGCTTCATCGAGTGTATCTTTCTTTGCGCTTATTGCTCTGTCTGATTTGCTTCCTTTCGCTATTAGAATAGGCATGTTCCATATGTATTCTGAATGCATTAAATTGATCCAGACATGAAACGGCTGGATAGCGCTGTTCGAGCTAATGCATACCAGCAAGAACGTGCTAGCCATGGAAGTGGGTGGAGAATCCTAGAAGGTAAAATATTCCTGCATCTAGTTCGCAAAATAGCGTCAATACCACTGAGAAGCATACAAGCTGTCCAATTGTCCATAAGATATGACCTGTATGCCTCCGTTGGGACAACCATTTCGCGAAATGATGCCTGGAGGTAGCTCCAACGGGCACGGAATGGTCGAAGTTTTCAACGATCCCAAAAGCTCCAATCCAAAGATGCGATCTAGATCTGCGGACCCGAGTGCCCTGATTTGATTCCAATTAGCTAGAATACTTAGCATTCTAGCAGTTGTTAACCGCCTGAAGTTTCCGTTTTACCTCTCACCTATGAGTTCAATCTGGAATGATTAGATTCCGTTTGAAAGCTCTTAATATCATACGTTCTAGGCCTAAGTTTTCATGGTGTCGAGCTGTGTGGTGGCAATCATACGGCAGAGTAGGCTTCCGGTTTAGCTCAAATTTAGCCTAAATGTGACACACAGCAGGCGAGAAGTTGGACCATGCGTTTTGGGTGCAGGCGCTGAGGTATGAAGAAGTTAAGCCGGGACCTTCGGTTGGCGGCGAAAGTCCTGCATTTATCATCTTCTTTCGACGCCTGAGCTCTTGTGCGTTTCTCACACGTGCATCCTCAGCTATAAAAGTATGTTACGTGTGTCTTTAACAGGGAAGGATATATTTTTTCAAACCAGGGGGTTCCGGACTCGATCTTACGGGGTGCCAAGTTTTTAAAACCGCTCAGGCTGCCTGTATAAGAGAAATATCCGTGGTCTCTCCGAATGTTACTAGTTTCACTATTCTTTTCGGGGAGGGCGCAGGAAATCAACTAACCCTTACTAGCAAAAAAAAAAACGCAGCACAAACCAGACTCTTTTCTCCTGACTTGACCTTGGCACGACAATATGACGAGACCTATGGAAACGGCAACATTCACGACAAGTCCAAACTTCCTCTCTTTTGTTGCCCGTTAGGTCTGGTGAGCAGCAGGTCCCACCTCGTGCACTGGTCTGACCGGGCAACGGAAAGAGGATATCATGCTCATCTTAAGTCACTCTCACCTCATCATCACCCAAAAAGGTCCAAAACATGTCATTGTGTGACAGATGTTTGACAGATATTAAACATGCCTGTGGTCGAGCACCCAAATTGACAGATATTGAACATATCTGCGGTCATGCACCCAGTGTCACAACGCACTGTTGGTGTTTCTTCGTAAGACAAACATTACAAAAAGAAAACTAAATCAAAAGAAAAGAATTCAGAACTATTTTTAACGTTAGTTGAACCATTATCCTTCGACGCAACTGGCGGTATTTAGCACCGGCCAGCAATAGCCAAATGCTGGGCTTAATCACATGGGAACTATAGGCTATTTGTTTACATGCGATGAATTGCCAATTGCACTACAACAATGCGAAAACTGACGCACTGACTGACAAGAGAACCAATCGTGTCCACTCTTCCAATACTCTCGGCCAAGGGAAAGAGGAACTAGCAGATCTGTTTGTCACAAGCCCATTATTTGTGCGCAAATCACATTTTATCAGCGCATTCGTCACGTGTCATTGAAGCGTGCTCGAATCAAATTGTGCTCACAATTTTACACAACAAAATGTCTAGCTGTACACTCGGTCGCCAGAAAAAAACCGTTAGAATACACCGCGCTTAAATACGTTATCAAAGCTGGACGATCTGTGGTTGAATTCACTTCAGCTGGTTGGACGCCTCAGATGTTCCACCAGAAAAAATTGCCGGCCCCCTGTCAAACTGTGGCTCACCCCCTGTGCTGCTCCTCCCTTCCCTTTGTAATTAGCGGGAGTACATTCCTGGGGCCGGCCGGGGGTCTCCCACTTCCCACCTCTTCCAGCCTGTACTATCATATGGAAAAATTCTTGGAAAGACATGGTGTGAAGTTCGGATGTTCGTATATGATCGTTTGGAATTACTCCACAAAGTGTTTTTGGGGTCGACCCCAAAAACACTTTGTTGAGAAAGTCCGAATGATCATATACGATCATCTGGCAGAGTCCTAAAATTTAACGTCCTGGCAGTGAGAAGTTTTGATACCCCAGGCACAGCAATGGCCTGTGTATGTGGCAATGTAGCATGTTCTTATTTTTAGGCAACATACTACAATTTCCTCACTTATAGTTGCTTTGTGCTCAGTCTCCAACGATTATTGCTGCATGGCTTTTAGCTTCCATGTCAAATTCAATGCACATGAGCGGGATTTGAACAGAACTTTCAGAAATACAGAGCATGAAGAAAAACTCTGGCTGCATGTCTCGTTTCTCCCAGAGCTCAACTCGCAGGGAACTACAACGCTTCATGAGCCTAATTATTTCTGAACTACGACAAAAATGTTACAGCTGATGGTAGCATTTTGATTGTTTTCCATAATTTTATGTGATGAATTGATGTCTTATGCTCTTCTAATTCCCGACTTCCGAGTTTTGTTTCTATCACCGTCCAAAATGGCCGTAATTTACAAAGGGAAGTTTTATGTCCAACAGGCTCAATTTTGCTCTGACATGTTTTGCACATTGGAATCACGGCCATTCTGAGCTTGTAAAGCACCGTCTTCCTGTCAAAAGTCCTGACTTTCCTTTCTTATCAATATAGTAACTGATGCACATTAGGTAGTTTTAGAGAGCGGAAGAATATATAACTCTTCTTTATTTGACCGTAAATTTCCGGTTGCAGCCATGTTCCCGCGGTTTAATTGGAAGTTCACCGCAATTTATCATAGTCTATAGCGATGGTTGGCACCTTTACCTTTGAAAGGACAAAGCGAACAACTCAGATGATTAGTGGGCTTTGCAACAGTCCCTTTGAAATTCGGCACTTTATTGCAGGTTTCAGTGATCGTATAACAACATCAGTTCATTATATTTCCACTGGCAAGGATTTAAAATTTACCCAACGCTTTATAGGGCATTAAGTTCTTTTGAACATTATTGGTAATGATATTTGCGTATATTCTGAGATATTTTAAACATTTTCCCCAGGTAGTCGTTAACTTGAAGCCGTACAGGCTTATTTCATTCATTCACATGAACATGAATACGGGAGTGACAGTCGGAGGCACAATGAGGTAGGAGCAGTGGCGGGTCCAGGAATTCCTTTTCGGGGAGTGCTAAGGGCTCAGGCCTCACCCGACAGTACCTCAGGGTAGCCCCTCACCCATGTATTAAATATAGGGGCTCGGACATTTCGGGGGCTTGTGCCCCTAGCCCTCTGCCCCTGGATCCGCCACTGGGCAGGAGTTGTGGCTGCAGACATCCGTCAGAGCCAGGAGTTGTGGCTGCAGACATCCGTCAGAGCCAGGAGTTGTGGCTGCAGACATCCGTCAGAGCCAGGGGTTGTGGCTGCAGACATCCGTCGGAGCCAGGAGTTGTGGCTGCAGACATCCGTCAGAGCCAGGGGTTGTGGCTGCAGACATCCGTCAGAGCCAGGGGTTGTGGCTGCAGACATCCGTCAGAGCCAGGAGTTGTGGCTGCAGACATCCGTCAGAGCCAGGGGTTGTGGCTGCAGACATCCGTCAGAGCCAGGGGTTTAAGCGAGTGTAAAGCAGCAAGAGTTAGTAACTTCTTACGCTACTCCGATAAACTTTTTGTTTTAGGGTGCGGTGACAGAAGCTGCTTCTTGATCCAGGAGGGTTTCAGATATATGATAGGGCTTCTGTGCCTACCGCACGACAAGCAGCCTTTCATCACTTTAGAGTATTTTGGTTTCCTTCTATAGAGGTGGTATACAATGACAGAAAGTGTGGGTAATTCATCCCCTCCTTGCATTAATATTGTATATTTTCCTGCCTCCTGTGAACAAGTACAAGTATTACACCTTTTCTCCCATAATTTTCCGGTATCTGCGCTAACGGAACCAATATCTCAATATCATCAGCTGATAATTGACTGAAATAATTAGCTTAATTTCTTATAGGTGCAAATGTCAATAACAGCACCATGCATTCAAATTCATCGGGAGCGCCGTGACCATTTCAGGGAGCGCCGAGGGTCGATGGGAGGTGGTACCTTGCCACTTTGCCCCCCTGGATCCGTCTATGGGAAACTTGTTCATGGGCTGATCCAGGATTACTGATTACGGAGGCACAGGGTCGGAGGGAGGGAGTGTCATTCGGGTAAGGGGGCGTCGCTTTTTGACGCAAAATCTAGCAGGTGGGTGTCAAATCGCATCGTTGGGTTATCAGTAGGTACTCGCATTCTGAGGGGGGTTTGCGAAGTGACCTTTCAGGGGGGCGCCAAGTGCCGCTTTTTCCTCCTGAATCGGTATACCTATGAGCTTGTTCATTTTAAGAGCAACTATACAGTTTTGCTATATTGCCGTGGCCGAACAAATTGTGCTTTTCTTTCTTGAAATTCCATACCTTCCCGTGATCAGCCTTCCCGTGCCCTGCTAGAAGCAGCAATGTTATGCATTTGATTGTCTTACAATTTTAGGTGTTAACATTTAGTCAGACCCAGATAACGTTATCTTCATCAAACACATTGGGTCCAAGGTTCGTAACTCTGTTTGGATGGATTGTCATCACTCCGGTCCTTCAACAATGCCCGTCTGTTTATACACTCAGCGACGCGAGTGGCTCCGCAGATTCGGCGGTTCAGCTGACTAATCATGACGCGCGCTATCTGCGAGGCCACGGCAACATACGCGTACCGTGGCAGTGCGGGGTCGAGCGCCTCACGAGACAGCCATGGCGCCTCTGCTGGTGCTGGTGCTGCTGGTGCCGCTAGTAACGAGCGACGGTGTGGCATCGCCTGTGGTACAGACCAGCGCTGGTGCCGTCAGAGGCCTGCGGCTGACCTCCTTCTCGGGCAGGCAGTACATCGCCTTCAGAGGCATCCCGTACGCGAGGCCGCCTGTGGGTGAGCTGCGCTTCTCCCCACCCCAGCCTGCTGCCGCCTGGTCCCACGAGCGGGACGCCTCCGCCTACGGCTCAGCCTGCCTGCAATATAACATCATGCACTTCCAGACGGAGGAAGGCGACGAGGACTGTCTGTTCATCAACGTGTTTACCCCTCGCCTTCCCGGTGCAGCAAACTCCGCAGACGAGCTGCCGGTCATGGTGTGGATCCACGGCGGTGGCTTCGTGTCCGGCGCTGGAGATGACGAACTGTTCGGCATGGACTACCTGCTGGACGAGGACGTAGTGGTGGTGACGCTCAACTATCGCCTAGGCGTGTTCGGCTTCTACACCTCCGAGGACACCGCAGCGCCCGGTAACATGGGCCTGCGGGACCAGCAGCTGGCGCTGCGGTGGGTGCAGAACAACATCGGCCACTTCGGCGGTGATCGTCGACGGGTGACAATCTTCGGCGAGTCGGCTGGCGGCGCCAGTGTCTCCTACCAAGTGCTCAGCCCTCTGGCGAGGGGCTTGTTCCGGGGCGCCATTAGCCAGTCGGGAGCAGCCACAGCCAGCTGGGCAATGGGGTCACCGCAGCGACCGCTGGCACAACAGATGGCCCAGAACCTGAACTGTGACGACGGCGCCAGCAGCGGCGACTGGCTCGCCTGCTTCCGACGCGTCAGCGCCGCGGAGCTTCTGCACGCTCATGGTCCTTTCCCCCAAGGTCTTCACCAAAGCTTCCACCCTCGCGTGGACGGCGCCGACTCCCAGGATCCGGTCCTTCCCGACGAGCCGAACCTGCTGCTGCAGCGCGGGGACTTCAACCGCGTGCCGCGAGTCATAGGCCAGCTGACGGACGAAGGACTTGCTGGACTTTTCTTTGTTCAGGGCAATGCTGAGCTACTGAAGCGTCTGCACGCGGGAGACCTAGAAGCCTGGTCGTCCAATGAGCTGCTGGGAGGAGGTGGCATTGGTGATAAGACGAGGGAGCCTCTGCAGGTGGCGGCAAAGGTCAGAGACCGCCTGCTGGCAGATGCCGGCGGTGACCTCACCCTGGCTCTGATGCCCCTAATGGAGGCGCGCTATTTCACTCTAAGCATCGAGACCGAGGCTAATCTGACTGCTCAGTACGCGCCTGTGTTCAAGTACCTGGTGGATGAGAGGGGTCCTGGTCAGATGCGCTTCCAGGACGTGTTGCCTCCTCAGTGGAGCCCCTCCACGTCGGAGAACCTGCCTCCCACGCACGCAGACGACCTTGCCTATCTGTTCCGGGGGAATTCGCGGCCGGCGGTGCACAAGAACTCGCCCCAGCACCGCATGATTCAAGTGTTCACCAAGTTGTGGACGTCCTTTGCCCAGTCGGGGTGCCGTCGATGGAGGGCATGCCTGCCTGGCCGCTGCTTCAGGAGAGTAGTGGCCGTCATCTGCGGCTGAACGCCGCCCCGTCTGTCGCCAGTCACGCGTTTGGTGACTCGATGCGGTTCTGGCGCTCCCTGCCGCTGAAGGAGTCGTGGAACGCCGATGTCTGGGCTGCAGGACGTGATGTTGAGGTTGATGGACACGATGAACTGTAGGCGGCAGTCACAGCCATGCCTTCCACTGACAGCTAGTGTGCAGCTGAAGTTGTATCCTCCACGAGAAGCAGTAAGAAGCTAAAGTTGTGTCCTCCACGAGAAGCAATAAAAACTGGTTCGTGCCCCACCAACGGAAAGTTTTAGCTGATGCTATGGGACTTTCCAAACGGGTAGTTTCTCAGGTTGTCTTGGCTCCTGCTTTACTGTAACTTGTCACTGTCAAGTTTTCTCTTGTTACTACAGCGCTCACGTAGGAGCTGTAGGAAAATGGTGGTGTCCTTGCGTAGCTCACGTTTTATGTACTCCTCTTTACTTTAAACATTAAAAAAAACGCTAGAATGAACGATCTATCACAAGTAAAGTTGAAAACGTAACCATGAAATGGTAAAATTACCTATTATTTCGGAAAATGTATCAGAATGATAACTGTTTGACCTCTTCTTTGCCGTTCACGTCTCATCACAAACCAGGTGGAGCGACCGTGACTAGCTGCAGTGTGTGTCCGCTAGAGGGCTCCACCCGCCGGAGGAGCCCCAGGGGGTTTATTTATACGTGCTAGTGGGGCATTTCCTACCTCCTTAAAGGAGGCACCATCCTCTTTACCATAAAGTATGGCTGATGATTTGTGGTTCTGGCAACTAACCAACTATATACATATATTATATATATATATATATATATATATATATATAACAAGTGCAGAGCCTCCACCATAGGCAATACATCTTAAACCAACATATGATGCCAGCGCCCGAGGTAAATGTGTTATTTTTAACTTTTGACCTCTGGTGAACTGAAAACTAATATGACCTGATTTTTTCATTTTGGCGGTGTTTTATGGTTAATACATATACGTAAGTGTCTATTTCCGTCTTATTAAGATGCATTATTTTCAGTGCCTTCCAATAAGGGTTGAAATCTATTTCATGGTCGGTGCCAAACTATGATGTTTTCACCATCATTGCACGGTCATTCTCCAGCGCCGGGCAGCTTATTACAGAACGCATTCTCCTTGACAAACAATCGTAAGTCCACAATAGTTCACCAAGCCCACATAGTCCACAACCCTTATAGTGAGCTTCAGGCGCACCCCGCTCGGACAACATACCACATTGGCGATGTACCCCTGGAAGCAGTTGATGAAATACGTGACCTGGGAGTTATTCTAGACACTAAATTGACTTTTGCTCCACATATATCCAAAACTGTCAGTCAAGCCAACAGAGCACTAGGCCTTCTTCTGCGCTCATTTCAAACGGCTTCCAGGGGAGCTAAATTCGATAAAAAATCCCTCCTGGCTGCTTATTTCGCCAATGTAAGATCTATACTTGAGTATGGAAGTGTTGTCTGGGTGGAAGTAGCCAAATCCCACGCTGAACGTGTGGACAGAGTGCAACATATATTTCTTATTTGGTTAAATAATCACTCTACTCAACAATATGACTTATGACTCGCTTTTGAACCATTTCGGCCTCCCATCACTTGCTGCACTTCAGTTTGATCTCATTTTCCTAAAAAGTATCTTTTCAGGCAAGATTAACTCCATCGACCTGCTAAATTGTTTCCTCTTGCATGTCCTATCGCGGCTCACTCGCTCCTTGCGACTCTTCGCTGAGCGCCGCGGCCGTGTCAGCACTGTCAGCGGGGGCTTTTCTGTAGGGTGCCGAGAGGCATGAACACATGTCTAGCCGCTTCCAGGGCCGACTTCCTTTGTGATGATTTTAATACTTTCAAGACATGTGTGGTGAGATTTGTAAATGCTCGGTAGGAACTGCACTATTAGCTCTTATCTCTTTTTTATGTTTCTGTGTTTTTTATATTTATGTATTTTAACTTTTACCGTTTTTAGGAAGTACACTGTCTCGATTACCTGTGAGTTAGATAGTGTTTTTAATGCTTTGACTTCGCCTGTGAGTGGATTTTATTTGTTGGTGATAATTTTGAATAAATAAATAAAATAAATAAATAAAGCCCACCTAGTTTACCGGTTCACCGAGTCCATCAGTCCACCGAGTCCACCAGTCCACCAGTCCACCGAGTTTACTGGGTCCACCAGTCTACCAGTCCACCAAGTCCAACAGTCCACCAAGTCCACCAAATCCACCATTTCACCAGTTCACCAGTTCACCAGTTTACCAGTCCACCAGTCCACCGAGTCCACCAAGTACACCAGTCCACTGCGTCTGCCAGTCCACCGAGTCCACCAGTTTACCAGTCTACCAGTCCACCGAGTCCACCAGTTCACCAGTCCATCAGTCTACCGCGTCCACGGAGTCCACCGAGTCCACCATTTCACCAGTCTACCAGTCCACCGAGTCCACCAAGTACACCAGTCCACTGAGTCTGCCAGTCCACCGAGTCCACCAGTTTACCAGTCCATCAGTCTACCGAGTCCACCGAGTCCACCGAGTCCACCATTTCACCAGTTCACCTAGTCCACTGAGTCAACCAGTCCACCAAATCCACCATGTCACCGAGTCAACAAGTTCACCAGTCCACCGAGTTAACTGGGTCCACCAGTTTATCAGTCCACCGTGTCCACCAATTCCACCAATTCCACCTATTCCACCAGTCCACCATCCCTGCAGATTGAACTGCAAAACTGAGATTGACAATTGTGTTTAACGCCAACCCGCGTTGAAGCATTGGGAGAGTGGTCTGAAAGACCCGGCGGCCCAGCATGAAGGCGAGCAGGTGAAAAGCAGCAACTGGCGACGCGAGTCGGTTTATTTTGCCGTCCATCGCCGAGTTTTGTCTGGAAAGTTTCTCATCAGAGCTGTACAATGTCTTGATCAGAGCACAGCTGTCAGAGGTCGTGAAAAACGCCCTGTGCCGGAACACCCGGGCTGGATAGGACCGGGAAGTCGCGCATCAGGTCCACTGTCGACACTTCGGGAATTGGAGAAGAAAAATCGACGGCATATCTCTAATATTATGGGCGTAATTTGTGACATCGACGTTATTTTCGTGCCCGCAACACTATTATTATTATTCCTGTTTAGACGATGGATTTCATAGAGCGGACTCGCACTTCTTGCCACTTAAGTAAAACCCAAGACAAAGCTCAGGTTATACTTATTCCAGTAATGAGTCCTAGAACAATAGGAAAATATAGATATGAGGCCACATCGTGGTCTGTTCTCAGAGTTGTTAGTTTTTGTGGAACTGTTTGATGTGGCTCTATATAAGGCCTCGGATGTGGCTATGTATGTATGTATATATAACACGATCTAGACCACCTTATGTTCTTCTCTGGAATAAGGGATACTCTGACCCAGAAATATCAGCTTCTCAATTTAATTTTCTGTGTAGGAATTTAGTTTAAACCTAATATTTAATACCTCTTTATTTAAAGAATGTCATGCCAAAAATGATGATGCCTGCAATGTGCCTAATGGTTCTGACGGAACAAGGTAACTGAATGTGTATTATTATTATTATAAACGAACCACTTATTTAATCCAATTCTATCCCTAACGGTTTTGTGAAACAGTTGGAAACAAAACTTATGCCAAAAAACTGCAGTCCTGGAAAATCACTAAACAGTACATTTTCACCTTTTTTGTTTTTGCTCTGCCTTGTCTTATACGTTCATTCAATGACCGTCCAAAGTCGGTTACCTAACTAGATTCAATTGTTGATTCAAAAGGCAAATGTCAACGATTTGTTTATGATTTTATATATATTTTCTGTTATATTCCGGGCATAATCGTTGAATAAAGTGTCTAAGATATATGTTGCAACATATTAGATATTCCAATTAGGCTTTCCATGGAACTTGTCTCGGGGACCTCGACTCCACCATCCAAACGAGTAATTCCCGTCATGACTGGTAAACCTGAAAGCCAATGTTTGACTTTCCACAGGGTACTAGGACAGCCGCCTGCTCAGGTCACTCTATTACCGACAGCCGCCTCGGTCAAGGCACCCTATCACCAGTCAATTTCCCGCCGACCTGCTGTTGTAAATACTGCCTAGCGGCTCAAGGGAATCGATCCCAGCTCTATCCCATGTACTGGTACTGCATGGCTTCTGAGCAGTGGAGAAGAGCCCAACACTCCACCAAGTGAGCTATCGGGAAGACATACCCGGGTGCTAAAATTGACGGTGAAATGAAAAAAACTATCCAGAGTCACTGAAATAATAATTCCCATATGTTTGTCTCCTTTAAAGAGGGTAACTTCTATTGTCAATGGGATTATAGATTGTTAGCGATTTCATTGAGCAGAGCATAGCTACCAATTTGAGATTCACTGACGAAATCAGAGATGAAGAATGCATTAGATTGATCCGGATTGATACTGCGTCTGCAGAATGTCTCAGAAATATTCAGTCACGAATCTTTCTGCCAGTACGGCTACCAGATTCCACTCGTCAAATTCACAATGGCGATTCCATGAAATTTCCCTCAGGCATTGGCCTGGAACAGTAGGACGTTTCTAAGGGCGGACTACCCAGCTCTAAGGGCGGACTACTCAGACAAGGGCGTTGGGTGACCGCAGTCTCCTGACTTGGACTTTTTGCGATTATTGTTGTAACTTTTTTATGATCTGAAAATGCTGGTTTAGCGTCTCAGGTGTCAAACGCACAGACATTATCTGAAGTGCAGTTCAGAGGGCTGTGGCCTGTAAATAGTGGTGGAATGCCTTGGAATAGTTCCTATTATAACTTACTTTCGTCTCATCAAGAGTTTTTGAACGCCGCCAGAATGGGGCACGAGTCAAAGACAATCACACTAGATTGGTCCTAACCTAAATTATAAAATGTCAAGCCCGGTCATAGATGTAAGATTATGTTCCTCTGAAACGTATTTTTAGGACAAGGAAATCATATAAATGATAAGTGCATTAACGTTTCTGTTGAGCTCCATAACCACAAGAAAAATGTGTGTGATTTCTACCTCCATCGGCATTGACCACACCCAATTTGTATTTCATCTAACAGCTTTATTTTGTCAATCCGGTGGTGGCCTTACAGGCCAGCCAAGTCCCTATTTTTGGGGTCTCAAGGTGTCTCATAGTGAAAATCCTTAAAAAGGTATGCTTAAAATAGTCTCCCCTGATTTAGATATTTTTTGGACGGAAACGTCGACAATCTCCTTCATTCACTTCCCACGTTTCATGCTTCTTGTCCATTTTTTGCATTTCCAGGTACCGTATATAAATATACCAAGATGAGCTGTAATTGGCACTGCATTTTGCTAATATGCACAAAATAGACAATAAATACCGCCGCAGCGATGCGTGGAGTACGGTGAATCTAATGGCGGCACACGTCAACTTGGGCAATGCCCAGACGGGATAATTTTCTGTACAAAGAATACACATACACGATCGTTCGATGATATCTGAAAAATAGCTATTTTGGCATTTCCATGCATAGGTTGTTTGATTCGGTGCCGGGGAAGATGTGACGCTTGCCAGTGGAAGCGGGAACATTTTCCGGTCAAAAGGCTGCAGTCTGCAGCTCCAATTAAATTCAAGTCGCCAGAGCGCCCGGCTGGCTGGACAATCAGAGAGGATTTGAGACGTGCTGTGACTGACTGTGGCCGATCTACGGACCTGCCGAACAATTATTTTAGTCAAATGAGATCCCGAACCAAGCTTACGACAAGTCACTTTCCGGAGAATTCCATTAGCTCTTAATCGCATGAGATGGAAGCTGCGACGCCGGAAAATGTAGAGAAGTCCGCACAATAATTGGAGATCCCTTCCGGCATTTCACTATGTCCGAATGTCTTGCTATCATCTGGCTCTAGGCTTTATAGAAGTCGTCAGTGGATATTTGCGTTAGGAACGTGCCGTAAAATATCAGTAAAGCACGGCTAACTGCAATGAGTTGGAACAATGCCCACGGAACCAGCGCGCAGGCGAGCGGGCGGCAATCTGCCGAGTTGGGCCTACCACCGTCCAAGTTGCGCTGCTGGTACACCTGAGGCGCCATGCTCAGGTGCTGGACGGAGATTAGCTGGCCAGCCACCGGGCACGGCGGCCGGCTCCAATTTCCAGCCTGGGAGCAGACGACACGAGCGCCCGGCACGACTCCATCCATGCATGTCCTGCCGGCGCAGAGCGACCAAACTGGAACGAAGCTGGCCAGCAAGCAGAGCACGTGCTTAATTGCCTCTGGCTTGTTCACATACAGCTCCGTGATTGTGCCATTGCGGCTACAATTTGTTAACGACTCGTGCAACGTGCATCTTAAAATATTGGTTGGTATTTGTCATGTTGCTGCGTTTTGTTCCAAGAAGTTATTATATTTAACGAGGTCTTTAGCGTATTGAAATAGCCTGTATTGCTTCCAGGAATGCTGCAAGGGGCTTCATTGTGGCAATGAGGTAGTTAAAGCTGTCGTTAATGTCGCCGTTTAGCTCTATAACATGTGACGAGACAGTCGAATAGGCCGAACTGAGGCCTTAAATCTGGCGAGCTCGTTGAATTCCTCCCGATTCCATTTTCGCGCCCGTTTCCGGTCAATAAAGAAAACAAAGAAGGATTCAGTGCCGGCATTGATACAATTTCAATTGTCAATCGAATCTTGTATTTCTTATTAAGAGACGGAACGAATGGAGTCGAATAGATGTGAATCACTTTACATACCAGCCATACTCAGTCTGGATGACAGGATGACTCGCCAGAGCCTCTGTGACCTGCCTGGGGGGAGAGCTCATAGTCGGATCCAGGGGGGGGGTAGTGGGGGCACTTACCCCCCATTTACTCCGGCGCCCCTGGAATGGTCACGGAGCACCCCTGAAAGGTCGATAGCACCCCCCCCACCCCGAAATGTTGCTTCCCACCGTCCCCTTCCCTGCAAGGTACGAGTATGAGCGCTCGCCTGACAGGTTCCGCCGTCCAAGAGCCGCACCCCTGTCCTGATAGCGCTTCCCCTCTCCCCCTCCCCACGATCGGCAATCCTGGATCCGCTTATGGGAGAGATTAAAGTAGAAATGGTCCACAAGGGGTACTTCATGTGTTCAAAGCTTATGACAACATTTTTTGTTAATATGTCAACTGGTAGTTGTTTGTGCTATATTCAAACACATGTAAAACTATTGTAAAAGTAATGGCGCGTCTTTTTTCGACAGGAAAATTTGTGTAACGCTGCATAAAAACCCAATCGACATTGCACAAGCTGAATGAGCTATTCCTTGGCATATATGTTTAAAACAGGTGGCAGAAAATATAGCATTGATCTGGAGCGGGGCATATGTGCCAGGTTCAGAATAATGCTTGGTTTCAGCTGCCCAGCCGAGACCCTCTTGTAGTTTTCCAGATGACTGTTCAACAACGCACAGGAAACTAGACGACAGCGTACGAGTCTTATGCACAAGCACTTATTAACACTTACCGCTATGCGTTTGTTTCACTGGCACATACAACATACATATACGGCTTTCACTGGCACATACAACTCGGCTTCCACGAGCTGTCTTGAACTCCTGCTTAACATGGTGATTTATCGGTCGAGGCTGTACTGCTCGTTGCAAATGCCTGCTTTCGGAAACCTTTTTAATGGCCTAACACGCTAATTCTGTAAATTTGTGCATGTATCCGCTGGGTTCCATCGCCTCTTGCTCTTCTACCAGGGCGTGCTGCGACTTGTCGCTTTTCGTTTTGGTGTTAACGTAAGGGTTGTGACGGCGCTGGAATCGCTGTAGGGGCTCACCTGACTGCCGCTGCCGACTTAAATGGGCAGTGGGCCTTCATAAGAAGGCGGAAAGTAAAAACGTGCAGAAAGCAGCATCCTGTGCAATACTATGCACCGGAGCAGTACATGAACGTTATAAAATTTAGGCGAAATCATATTTCCTGCAACTGAAGAGCCTGAAACTGCTGCAATGGCCCAGTCTCACCTTGTCCGGTTTAGAGTGATGGTTGATTTGACGCTGCTCCTTAATTGTTTTCCACTTTAGCAGTATCCTGGGCCACAGTTGTTCATTCTGGCGCTGAATCAGTGTGTAATTTGGGTCCGTTTTCTGCTACAGAGGTGTCAATTATCGCTATCTAGATGCGCCGACCCAGCCATTAGGACCAGCGCATGCAGTATTTTGAGAACCAACACCGTCTGTATTCGAGACGCAGGGAATGTCTACCATTATGCGTGAACGTAAAGATGTACCTAACGCATGTACATACCTAGGGCCGCCTTTTTCTCACATATGTTTAATTCATCTACTTTGCATTGAAGATAAGCTGAACTATCGCGCTAATGAGATTATTTATACAATTGCACCACCCCAGATATATAAATCTCCCTCTTAGCTATTTGGAAAATAAGAAAGACCGAGAGACACGATAAACAACAGCGTATGGGTTGTGACCTAAACCTTCGGATGGATTATTTTCGCTAGAATCTCGGTGTGACTAACATGAATGTTCACCTTTAACGGAGGCCCCCAGGTTCGGAAAAAAACAGGCCACACGCGGAGGGCCACCCCGCATCATTTTCCATCACCCGAAATTTTACCCCGGGTCACCCAGGCAGGCACCAACGAGGTCAACCAAGGTCACCACTCGCCTTTAGAGCAAGAGCACATTCAAAGCGACGTTGAAACTCCACACCACCCCAGGGTCACAAGGGATACCGGGATTTTCGATTCGTGCCCGAGGTCAGGTCACGAGGCACCCCCATGAAAAGCAGGGAAAAGCTATTCGATATAAAACCACAAAAATGATGCAAATTTTCAGACGCCAAACAACGTTTTGGACACCCTCACGGATCCCAGGGGTCATATTGCCCGACTCCAAGGTCATCCAATCACCACAGGCAAAACAGTTTTGACAATAACTGACCAATTAACAGACGAAACAAACACCACGTGTGTCTTGTCACGGCTCATTGATATACGGCAGTCACTTGACCTTCGGACCCAGGTCATATTAGGTCACGAGGACCGCGCAAACACGCGGAGGTCTTACGTCCACATACGAAAAGACGGCATGCACAAATGACTCCAGGCCAATAGCCAAGACAAAGAGTAGCCCAGTTGCTTAATCATCATATAAAAAAGCCATCTGACCAATTGACCAGGCAAACCATACCGAGCACAAAACAGCAGTAATCACGAATCACGCGAGCTCATGCACTCAGATTGCCAACGCCCATATTTCGTAGGGGACGAGGCCCCCGGGGCAAAGTGGCCGACCCCGGTGGGCCGGGTTAATTAGCTATGCTTGGAAATTAGACTTAGAATATTGTTGGTAATAAGCTGAATTAACATGTATCAAACCTAGATAGACTTATTGATCCAGCTCCTTGCATATCTTCAGAGGGCTACTACTGGCAGCCTATTATTACTAAAATTACTTATATTTATGATGTTTTTTCAGTTAATTTCTTTCTCCTAGCAGGGTGTGCCATGGCTTGTACCTAATTCTTAATATTTCTCCTGATGTTATATATTTAAACAGATAGATAATTAAATAAATAAACAAATAAATAAAAACACACACACATATATATATATATATATATATATATATATATATATATATATATATATATATATAAAACAAAAACTAGAACATACTTTTTCTGACACGATAAAAAGGGGCGGAGAAAACAGACCAAACAAAATCCGTCGTTTAACAAACAAATATATATATATATATATTTATATATATATATATATATATATATGGCCAGGCACTAATCACGGAAATGCACAGAAATGGTACGCCTCCGTGCCATGTTTTAGCAAAGAAATAGCCCAAAAGTCCGTTTTCAGCGACAGGTCCAAGAGGGTGAGTGAAGGGAGTGATAGCCCCCTCTTAAAGGTATGTAGAGTCGCGAACCATATGGACGTTGGGTACAAGGGAGGAGCCCTGAGTGCCCTTAAAATCTAAGAACTGCAGGGTTCGTGTGCTTTAGAGTTGACTCCAGAAGGTGACTTTGGCAGCGGACCTCTGTTTTCCGACGTCTTCCCGTGTTCACCTCATTGTCACCTTCGCGCACGTCACTGTCTCTGTCGCGTCACTCGGTCACTGTCACTGTCACGTTATGTCACGTCACTGTCCCTGTCGCATCACGTCACTGTCACTGTCGCATCACATCACTGTCCCTGTCGTGTCACGTCACTGTCCCTGTCGCATCACGTCACTGTCCCTGTCGCGTCTCGTCACTGTCACTGCCGTGTCACGTCACTGTCCCTGTCGCGTCACGTCACTGTCCCTGTCATGCCACGTCACTGTCCCTGTCGCATCACGTCACTGTCCATGTCGCGCCACGTCACTGGTCACTGGTCACTGTCGCGTCACTGTCCCTGTCGCGTCACGTCACTGTCAATGTCATGTCACGTCACTGTCCCTGTCGCGTCACGTCACTGTCACTGTCATGCACGTCACTGTCCCTGTCGCATCACGTCACTGTCCCTGTCGCGTCTCGTCACTGGTCACTGGTCACTGTCGCGTCACTGTCCCTGTCGCGTCACGTAACTGTCACTGTCATGTCACGTCACTGTCCCTGTCGCTCGTCACTGTCCCTGTCGCGCAACGTCACTGTCACTGTCGCATCACGTCACTGTCCATGTCGCGCCACGTCACTGGTCACTGGTCACTGTCGCGTCACTGTCCCTGTCGCGTCTCGTCATTGTCACTGTCATGTCACGTCACTGTCACTGTCGCGTCACGTCACTGTCACTGTCGCATCCGTCACTGTCACTGTCGCGTCACGTCATTGTCACTGTTGCGTCACGTCACGTCACTTTCACTGTCACTGCCGTCACCTCACTGTCACATCCACCGGTCACCGCCAGGCCCTCAGTTCCACTGTTTGGCCGCCCTCTCCACTCTCCAGATAGCGGCTCCCTTGTGGACAAGTTTGCGCCACTTCGTACTGGCAAAGCTGACGAAATACCCACCCATCAAAAAGGATCCCAAGTTGTTTAGCGAGAGGGCCCACGGGATGCGCAAAAGGTGATAGTGTCTCCCTGCTGGGGCTTTGGCCGTCCTCACCAAAATCCTAAAACTGTTGCTGCTGGGCCCTCAATTTTGTGGTCTAGGACCCAGACTTTGAGCGGTGCAGTTGATTAAGATTCAAAGGCATGGTCATATGCGGTTCGTCTCGACTCAATGCTTTGAGGTGAGCCCCATCTGAGGCCGTTTAGCCCGATTCGTTTGATCGCAGCTTTACCGGAAGGTTCACAAAAGGAGATTTGTTGGGACCAGGTCCGCCTCCTCCAGCTCGTTCCAATGGACTTGAATCCTTCAAGAATTCTCAATCGGCAATTATTTCGATAAACTGCATGCGTCTGTTTGACGGAACCTTGCGTTCGAGCCCAAAGATAATTTAATTAACAATCTTCAGGAGGCTACGGGTTCGAGCCCACCCTGAGACATACTTTACACCTGTGTTAGTGCAGATGGTCCAAGCCCCTCCTTGACCCCCCCTAAAATGACTTAGTGAAAGCCTGTCGCCATTCATGCACTAGATGGTAAAAACTGTTTTATTTAATGATTATCAACAATAAACTGATGCTTAACGGCCCCTGGTTTATTTTATTTGCCCGAAGAAGTAGTGTATTTTTTGTACGGGTCAAGCACGATTGCGAAAAGTATGGGTGAGTTTTATGATTCCAGAGAGAGTGCCGCCCTTTTCGTCCATCAAAGCTTGTATGACTGATTGCAATGCATTTTTCAGTAGAACAGAGATTGATGTTGCATCTGCGTGACGGATATGTCTGGGTAATAGGTTTGCCATCGGAGCCCTCAGACCTGACGTTCCACCTGGGACAGTGCGAGAAACCCCATCTCTCTCTCTCTCTCTCTCTCTCTCTCTCTCTCTCTCTCTCTCTCTCTCTCTCTCTCTCTCTCTCTCTCTCTCTCTCTCTCCTTTCCAGCCCGGAAGACAAGACGCCACATAAGCCCAGCCCACCTCCCGTTCAACGGCCGCGTCTCCCGAAAGGGTGGGGAACGAGTTGAGGGGGCTTCCGGGCGCTAGAGGTGACGGCGCCGTTCTAATCTGCTCTAATGACGACCTTCCGAGTGGTCTCAAAGAAAAGTGGACGCTAAAAAAGTGTTGACTTCGCTGGGGCTGTGTTAGGATGTGAAACACATTGTCTGTGAATAGGAGGAGCTGTACATGTTGTATGGAGACGTTATGTCGAATAGCCCTCAATCGTGTGATCCGTGATCTATTGATTATGGACACAGCTATGTAAGGGAGGAGCATCGAGAATAGTAAGCCGAGTATGACTGTAGGCGGACAATTTAACTGCAAGACAGTGGTTGTGCTGCCAATTGTGCATTGTCATAGGTATCACAGGTATCTATCAATCTGGAGCATTCCGGAGACACGATCCTGTGGCTTTCCTGCCTCGTGTTCAACCAATGCAATTAACATACCTAAATGACGGCTGGATACCTGAACTTAGTAATAGCTCATGAATTCACATCAGCTCAAAGTTTTGCTAAGCATACCTACATGACATTATTTTCCAATGCGTTGCAAACACAGGTGCTCAAACACCATTTTTCAAAAAAAGAAAAATGGAATTTTTATCAATGTTCCTCACAAGCTGAGACACTCAGCAGGTTTTATTCACGTGCTGCCAGTAGAACCATTATTTGAAAAAGTCCACTCCGGATGTGGCCGCCAACCTAACGTAGCTGCACGTTCTTCGAAGATCCAGTGTCACCTGGTCTCCACAGCTAGGCCATGGCCCTCTTCCGGCAGGTGCGGCGTCCTTTCCTGGGAGATGTCGGGTGCCGGTCTGGCCGCTCAGCGTGCACGCAGGCAGGCCAACCAGGCGCTGAGTCACAACATCTCAGCCGTGCTGGAGAACCTGTTGAAGGACTACGACAACACCCAGCGGCCCGACAATGGTGTTGGTAACTATGGCCGGGGTATGGGGCGTACTAAGTGGAGTGAGTTTGAATAGGTTACAAAATATGACTTACATACGTTGAAATATAAGTTACACAATAATTGTATCAGGAGAGCTGAATATCGTTATATCACTAAAGCGCTTGTTTTTGCTAGTGACGCTAGATAACCCCATATTTGGAGGTTTGGTGAATAGAGCCATAGAGTGTGCCATTATCATTTAAAGAGGTGTTTTTTGTGGGGTTTTCGGGTCTTCCCCGGAAGGCTTGCACTTCCTCTTTTTTTCTTTTTCCTAAGTTCTTTTTTTTTTCTTTTGACCTGTTTTTTCTTCTTATTAGGCGAGGCTCGCCTTTTCTTTTTTGTCTACTTTTTGTGGCCTGCAGGTTCGTACAGGTGTAAAATATTCTACATCACAACTAAACGCGCGGTTACATACCGGGTCTTTTAGAAATCAATACTCGTTATTCCAGGCGATCAGTGCCGCCTATTCTTTTTCTTTCCCTTCTTTCGGCACCCGAATATTTGACTAATATGGGGGGGTGTTAAGGACGCCCCAGACGCCTCAGTTAAGACAGCATCTCTGCTGGGTTGCTAGAAGCCTCCTTCAGTGTGGGGTCGCACCTGCCGGAGATGTGATGGCGAGCTGCAGCTCCCATCGGGCATGCCTTTAAGAGGTGTGATGTGTCCTCAGGTACTCCGTCGGCGCATCCGTCACAGTCGGGGCCTCCCTCTAGGCATATCCGGTGTCTGTAAGCCTTGCGGAGCATTGGGTGTCCCGTTCTGAGCCGAGCCCCAAACGTCCCAGGTTTTCCAGGTGGAGTGCATATCTGTGCCGTTTATTCGATGAGGTAAACTTCAACGCAATACCTTTTTCGTCATACGGTAAATTTGAAGCCAATATTTGGGCTCCAAGAGTACGGATCGCTAATGTCGGCCCGACTTTTTTATTTGATAGGAATCGTGTCTTTCAACTCTCTGTTCCATGAGAGGAAAAGTTTACGACAAATTAGGGTAAAAACGTGGTGGGTGAGCGTGTGGAGTGTGTTTGAGGTCGGTGTATTTTAATCGCGATATTTGATAGTGCTATCAGCAAGTGATAGTGCTGCTCAGCAAAAGCTAAGGTCGAACATACTTAGGCGTTTAAAACAGTTAAGGATATTGAAACGAAACATTTTATGAAAATCATGAGATGCGAGTTGAACTGACGCCCATCTCACCATGGCGTAATAAACTGGTTTGGTTTAACTCTCACATAGCTCTGATGAAGACTGGGTTTACCCGATAATTAAGAATACTATGTTGTCACTTCGTGGTGGTGACTGCTGGACAGTTAGAAAACACTCCCAGATACAAGTTGACGGGATTCCAATATTTCCTTTGGGGGCTCACGATGAGGGATTGATATGCTGCCGTCGTACCTCAATTCCAATAGCTCAGGCTTTGCCGTCGCTACTTAAGCTGCTACCATTTGTGAAATAGAAGTACCAGTAGCGAGGCGTGCCTTATGACACCCCTCGTGTGACGACATGGCCGGTTTTCAAATAGCAGCGATAAAAGCGATTTGAACTGAGCCAATATAGAGACTGCAGAGAACTGAAGCCTGATGTGCCATTAGAGACCCTCTCTGCCCGGTGCAGGGATCGTGTGTCTGCGTTGCTACAAGTGTCAGCTGAGAGTCGGCAGGCCGGCACCATTCTCTGAAGGCGCTCGGTTGTTGGAGCTGACGGATGGCGCCCGTTACAACGGACTGGCGGGATGCTCCTATTGTTCGAGAAGTTAGCCAGAATACCGAGTTGGCACACACTAAAATCAAGTTTACCTTGTAAGTTTGCTCAGCGGGAGACCCAATAGAAGCCGTTAGTGTGGACATGCGAAGCCTGCTGATACGGTGGGAGAAACACTGAAAACCAAATATACATCCGAGGAAAGTGACATTTTCTATTCATCTTGCTGCTGAACAGCTCAGTCTCAAAGTTTGAATCGGTGGATAGTGTGCCGTTTCCGGCTTCTCCATCCATTAACAACTCAGGATTCACTGTACGGTCCACCATCCCGATCGCTGCCAATGCCGCCGCTTTTCAACACCTGTGCCGCTCGAGGCTTCGTCTCACCCGCGAAGCCGAGCAGGAGCTGTCTGGCTTCCAAGCTGTCTGGTTTCAGGCCATTGTGGGAATTTATATGTATTTCAGGGTGCTCGGGCACCCCCAATAAAGTGATGTAATGGTGTTAAGCATCCTGTTTTTTCGGGGGGGGGGGGGGTGGCCTAGTGACTTCGTTGCCTGACTTCTGATCGGATAGCATGGATTAACGTGGGTTCAATCCCCACGGCGGGTAACCGCCTTCCGTGTCCGATCTGACCCGGTGGAGAGGATCCTTAAACACCCACGCCAATACTCCCTGTAATTGGGCAAGTGTGCCTGTTGGGAGTGACCCTTATAAGGTAAAAAGGTATCATATTTTATCGTAAAATTAGACCACTAACAACGCGACATAACCCTAGCAAGCTTCATGACGAACCTTTTCCCAAATAACTCACCATGGGGAAAGCGAGCAAAGTTTCTATGAATACCTTAGAAAAAGCTGTCCCAGTTTCATAGAAAATAAGTGACACAATTCTGAATACAATCCTAGAGCTACTCTGTGAATCGTGGTCCAGACCGGCAGCGAATACGGTGGAAGGTCAAACGTGCTAGCCCCTACTTGGGTTAAACCCCCGGAAAATTAGCATAGAAGGCTTAACTATGCTTGCCGTGCGAAGTCCTCGGCCCTGCATAGTGCTAATAATAAAGGGAAATTAAGGATACTTGTGTTTCTAATGTCATTGTGTTGAAATGTGGGATACTGAAACTACCTACTATGTATATAGATCAGCGTGTCTGCGTTGCATGGCTTGGCCACAAGATCAATGGATTATTGTTTCCCCTTGTTTCCTAAAAAGCTTCCGGGTTAACCCCAACCGTATAGCGTCGCCCATTACAAACAAACATGTTCCTTGCTGATAGAATGGAGAGAATGGGAGGCAGCTTTGTCTTCCTCCGACGTTTTCTCTGCAGGAAATTTGTCTAAATGTGAACGTAGCTTGCGTTAAGTATGGAGTGGAGCGATGTTGTTAAATAAAAATCCGAGGGACGCAGTACAATTATGCGGAAAACAGATGTATATTCATCATGAAATGATTTTGTCTAAACATCTTAAATTTAAGTTGTACAAAGTTTCAAATGCTTCCGCATCAGGGGACTTGGAAATACTCTTATTTATTCACCTGCCCTTCGAGCACATACGACTTTAGAGCCCTCCTCCGAATAGCCAACGCTGGCAGCAGGTGTGGGCGTTTCGATAGGGATTTTTATGGGTTTGGTTTCCAGTGTATGTTGAGATGAATCGCCCTATTCAGAATACGCGCCACTGGTGACCGGGGTAGCAATGCGCCTCCAATGGTCATACGGCAAGCATAAATGTTTATGACGTGGCGCAAAAGGCATACACAAGTCCGTGGGCTGTAACCTTCTGTTGCCTCTCTTGCATCCTAGTGTCTCTATAAACCTAGCGGTTGAACGGATTCAAGGGGAATAATCAGATGTAAAAAGTGGGAAAGCTTATCATGGGGATGATATTTATATTACAAAACAAGGTTAATTGTTTGGGTGGTGATGTCGTGACTTCCCGATGTCGCAATTCTGAAATGTGATGGGGTCCATAAACGCCTACCATTAGTATTTCTGTTCCCGATGTCGCTAGTCTGAAATGTGATGGGGTCCATAAACGCCTACCATTAGTATTTCTGGCAGGGCTTTGACAGATCAAATCTCGTCTTCCTCCATTCTAAAATCCCAAAGTCCCTGTCAGGAGACACTAACGAAGTTTCCCTAGCCCATTTCCGATCTTTTACCCAGACAACGTCCTTAAAACCTCGCCAGGGCTACCAGATACGTCCAGGCTGCCGTAGCAGCTTTATCTCAGCAGAAGCGCGCCATTGAAAATCGCTCTGGTGTCCGTCGACGGCAGCGGTATCGCCGGTGCCAGGCTAATGCGCCGTTTTTGCCTGGGCGGCGGATGCGGCGCGCCTTACCGCCGGATGGCCGGGTTGGGCAGGGCACAGGCGCGACGTCCGCTTACAAGTGGACTGAATCTATACCCACGTCACCGGGGCAGTCCGGACGGCCAATCGAGCAGAACTGCCGTCGCGGAAGTAGTCAGAAAAAACTCAAGGATGCTGCTGGTCGTTTGGAAAAACAGGAGACAGCCAGAGATGTAAGGCAGAATGTTGTCTGTGGGCTTAGAAATGATCGGAGTAGGATGCTGGTAGTCTTTGTGTGTTTTGGGATCAATGGATTGGTTTCAAGGCAGGGTAAGAAAAGAAGCTTAAAACTGTCGCAAACCAAATGTTAAATGCTGAAAGCTGCCTTTAAAAGGCCAATAGCTCTAAATCTACGTTCTGAATCCACACATGCGAATATTGGTATATCGAATTCGTCCGGAATTCGAGCCCCACACCCTTCAATTTCTACCACAACGCCCTGCCGACTGAGCTAATCGGCTTCTAACATGATTGCACGGGTAGAGCAAGATATCCATAGAAATTTATCCGCAATGAATGAGCCGATGCATTCCACTGAGAAATTAAAGAACCAATTGTCTTGGGCTGATGTCGTCCCATAATGAAAAATGTTGTCGCCCATATATCCTGCAACTCGGCTGTCGCGCGCTGTCACTACCGTCTTCCGCTACACTGGGATAGTTTGGATGGCCGCCCTGGGGGAAGGGGGGGGGGTGTTGCAATTGCTGAACATGTAATTGGCGCCTATTCGGACGCCTTCTTGTCACGGAACCAATTCATTTTATTTCCATGTTCGTGATACAAGTCGAAGTTTTGGAGGCATCAACGGAGGAGGAAGTGGCAGCTCTATATAAGGTGATTAGGGCGGGGAAACGGCTAAAATTACCAAACCAGTTGTTTATTGAACGCCTTACATCTCACTTCTGAATCCAAATGAAGGAGCGAGGGCGCGATGTCTATTTTAGATAATGACGATGTAGTCAGCCCGTATGGGTGATTTTATAGCTATCCTTTGAGCTTTCCTTTTATTCAATTTGCCGGACCGGAGGATTTATATAATTGACAGGACTTGGAGGATCGCTCCTAGTCCTGTCTTCAAGAGCTGTCAGGGCTCATCCCTTTCTATGAAGTCGCACCATCCCGGCTTATCGTCTCTGTATTTCGAGGCAGATTTGTGCAATCCATAAAATGTGGAAACAAAAGCATACATAGTCGACCCAGTAAATCGGAAAGATTTCAACCACGGTGAGATTGTCACCATCACTTTTCTGAAGTGAATTTGTTTTTACACCTAGTACATTGTACTCATAGTTCTGGCCGTACAAGAATTGGAAGCACACGAGTACGGTGGCTCGCATGTCTTGATTCGGCGTTAAAAAATGTTAGGCATAAAAAACAAGAAGCTGGCTTCTTTGGCCCTTGTCCTGCTCCGAGCCAGCAGAGGTTAATATGGGAGAGAGGGACAAGGACGGTGCCGCTGTCATTGACTCCGACTTTGGCAGCCCACGATGGTGGTGGTCTGGGGCGGGAAGGAGAGGTGTCTCAAGCACTTGCCAATGCGATATTCGTGTGATGTTTAGGAACAGCTCCTACAGACCGTGTCGCTGGACTGGGCAGTCGTTGCTGAGTGAGAGTGTTTTCTCTGCAGTGAGGTCCCCGGACCACCAGCCTTGGCAGCTGTGCTCCGGTGTAGTATGGCCTACAACTACGCGATCGCTGAGCTGGAGAGGGCGGCTCTCTGAAGGCTTGCTGAAAAAGGCTCGTCCGGCCCGGGGTCAGCCATATGAGAGGCTCAAGTGGCGGCCGTATTTTTCCGGCACACTGTCCTTGTAACGAGCGTCGATTTGCCAAAAATGCATTGTTCAGAAGATAGGGAACCGAAGGAAAAAAACGGAGGCTTGAAAGGAAATATATCAGCAAAGGGCTGAAGGGTGCTTAGTGTGTGATGTGTGATTTTTGGCCCTCGGATTTGTATGTTCAAAAAAAAAACACACACTACAGAAGAAAACAACAACGCAATTACTATGGTTGGGGGGCGCACCACACGCGCACCGGGAACACCCCAATATTAAATACAACATCAACAACACTAAAACCACTGAGATGTTTCGTGGACATGAAATGATAAAGGCAAACCTCAGTAAATTAATAAGATATGCCCCGATTATTTGGACGCCTTACTATCCATAGTTATGATCTGTGGATATCATAAATGCGATACACTTGCATCGTGTGGATGGAAATGGTATGTGCCCTTGGCTGACATACTTTCCATTGGCGGACGCAGGGGTGGGGGGCATTCCGGCAATTCCCCTCCCACCAAAGCGCTGGAAGGGGGCAAACTATCTTTTTCCCCCTCAAAGGCCGGATAAATTTTTGAAAACAGGTGTTTAGATTAGGTCCGTCGAGCAATTAAATCTTCGCTCCCACCCCCCCCTAGGAGGAGAGGCAGACATGGGCTTGGCCCCCCAAAACTCGGGTCTGCGTCCGCCCCTGATACTTTCTAACCATACTGGCTTGACATGCGCAATAGAGGGGGCTTAGGGACCCCCACCTGTTTTCCCCGAGGTGGCTGGAGGACGGCTCGTAACCGAAAAAATGCTACCTGACCCTATTTGAGAGAATTCGCTGGCATGCCGATTGGTGAACATTTTTGGAAATCAGGCTAATTTGTTTACTTATAGGCTTCAAAGTCCGACCTATATTTTGAGCTGCCATGGTCGCGCGGTCCCACGTGTTCGCGTGTATTACAGACTAGTTGGTGACGTCATATAACGCCAGATAAAGGAGATGATATGTCAAGGTCACCTCACATGAAGGTCAAAGGTCACAGTTCAAGATCATGTCATCATTTTCAATTTCATTGGTCTTATTGCTTCCAGTCAAATGGCGTTACCCAGTATGATGTATATTATGATATGGCTTCATAGTTAAGGTACCTCAGTGTAAAAGGCAAGGTCGAAAGTCAAATTTTAAGATCATGGGTCAAGTTTGATCCTTGATTCCCACCCAACGGTTGTCATAGTGCTAGTTATAGTTTACATTTAGGGAATATACCACATTGTGACTTCATAGGTCAATGAACTTGATGAAGATGACATTGATCCCAAAATTTCCGGGAAGATTCTCTGGTCCCATCTCGCTGTGACCTCCGTCTTGTTTTAGTATAATCCGGACTTTTCCTGCATAATTACGGCACTTCCCCAAAGGTTTCCAGCAATCGCAATATTTAACATTTATGGCCATGTTTCACCTTGAAGATATTGACCCAGGTCAATGAAACCTGGCTATATTGCAGGATACCAAGGCCCCACACATCACCGGAGGGGATTTTTCCAGCCTTCTTAGTTCTTAGATCTCAGAGGGACTTACCAGTCCCTCTCCAGTGTGCGTTAGTGTCAGACTCTCTTGCGATGCGGATGTTAACACTTTAATATTGGCCCACTGTTTTTTCTGCCTCTGTTTTGTTTAGGGTTTCCTTGCAAACAAGACACAACAAGAATCAAACAAGCAAAACAGTTACTCAGTGGAAAATTTCGTCCGTTTTATCTCCTGATCTCACTATTCCAGGCGGCCAAAATGGCCTGTTGCCAAAAACTACATCACAAGAGGGAATCATTTGCAAGGGAACACAAACAAGAAGCCAGCCGATTATACCGAAGCGTATATCAGATACATTTTTCCGGGACAGTCGTTCTCTTTGGAGGTCATCCAAGACTACTGATCTTGTTAAATCTCTAGAAAATCAAATTTAAGGCACGTTTAAGAAGGAATTCAGTAATGCCCAAACAATTTTTGAATTAAGACGTTGAAACCTCTGTATTCTGACATTAAAGTATTTCCGATCTCCATAATACTTCCCAACAGGATCAGGGTTGGCGGCACCATATGACCTCAGCAGTGGTGTGTCGTAAAGTCACAAAGTTGCTTTAATTTGTACAGCTGCAGCGCTCATTGCCTTTGGTATCTTCTCTGTCCAAGCCATCAACAGTGGAATAAATATGTCCCGAACATATTCGAGTAGCTCTGAACTAAAGTTAAAACTCAATCATCCGCAGCAGGGTTCATTGCTGATCAACAAAACATTCGGAGCGTGAACCTTAAGTTTTTTAATTCCATGCTTCGTATATTCAATTAGTTTTTTGGTGATTTGCACACAATGAGAAATATCAGAAATATTACACCGATACCTCTTGGGCTTGTAGGCGTTTCAGATTACTCACAATCGGACAAATGTTTCGCTTCCTACTGAAATGTTCGTGAGTTATATGTATCACGTCAAGGTGAATTTCCAATTTCGTGGTGATTTATCTGAGCACTCTAACGTGTTATTAGCGTTGGTCTCCGGAAAACAGTCTAACATCTGAGCGTAGCACAGTAAAATTGTGCGGGGAAAACAACATCTGAACTATGGCCCAGCCTGTCGTACAACCATATCGCCAGCTCTTGGCGCCCAGGGAAACGTGTATTTCCCTCAGATTGATTTAAAGATTGATTGCAACAAATTTTACCTTTCAACATGATCAACAAGACTGGCATAACATCTTTTACCAGAGTATAAGAATGAGAGTCCATGCCGATGAATGACCTCAGGGTTTTACCAATTCAGCTAAGCTATTGTATAACTTGGCACGACTACGGCTATATAAAAAGGAAAGTCTCTGGTCCTGCTCCCAATCCCAGGAGTACAGTTTATTGGAAATGATATGCCTTGTGACACGCAGCTTTCGCAAATATTGTTTCCCACCGGGCTTCACAGCTGGTTGAACTGCAGTATTTTCTCCTGTGCACCAGATTTCTAAATGAGACGGAAACAGGATCAAATGGGACAGAGGGACGAAATTTTCCTGCTTTTCTCTCGGGAAAGGATGCGGTAAGATAATGTTTTCCAGAAAGTGCCGTGGAAAGATCGGCTGGGACGGGACGGGATCGGCTTACTGGATGATTTTTCCGAGACGGAACGGAATGGATTGGAACGGAATGGAATAGAACGGAATGGGACATAATGTAATAACATGTAATGGAACGGAACGAAACGGAATGAAATGGAACGGTATGGAACTGAATTTATCGGAATGGAACGTAACGGAACGGAACTGGACAGGCTTACATGAGGCGGTGAGGTATTGATTGTTTGGGCTTACTCCAAAATGGGAGGGGTTAATGATTCCTTAGACATGATGTGTGTACATACGACCATTCAGGCATGCTAGATACCAAAAATGATCACAATTGCTTTAAAAGTGCTGATATTTGAAATGAATAAATGTATTTCTACTTCATCTCCTGGCAAATTTATTGCTCTTTTTAAGGAGGCGTGGTAGTGGAGTGGTCAGCGTAGCTGGCTTCCACGCAGCCGACCCGAGTTCAGGGCCCGGTGGCTTCCCTGAACAAGGAGAAAGCTGGCTCCCGAGACACCCTCCCAAAAGGAAAAGAGTTGGCGACGCCATATATCCCTGGTAGTTGGTGCGTCGATAAGCCCCAAAAATTGTCATATTCCTCTTTTCAAACTTATGCAACACCCAGTGAAGCTGAATGTGGTATACCATCAATTTTAGAGCTAGCTATTCCTGCCCTTCACATATTTTGGTTGCAAGTTTGCAGAAGCAGCAGCCCAGTTAGGCGCCGCCGTCCCGCTCCGCAGCTGTCGCGGGGGGCGGGGGTCGGCGCCCCCGGCGACTCTTCTCATTAGGCGCTGTTCCGCGCGCGCGGCGTGGCAGTCGATGGGGGCCCGATCTGCGACACAGGCGCCAGCTCTGCCTCCTCCGTCACCGGCTGGTGCCACGGCTCATCAACAGGGCATAACCGGGCAGGGCTCGCATTGTGCGGCAGCACTGCACACCCTCTCAGTGGAGGGTGAAACAGTCATGTGAGCTCTCCGGAAATTCCGTGTTCGGCGCCTGAAATTATTTCCAATTTTACTGGCTTGTTTCTAAAAATCCTAGCACTCAAAGGGCCCTCAGAAATAAAAGTAAAGTGTTCAAGGTCTGGTGGTTTCTCCGAATAAGAACAATGTAGTCCCCAAAAATCATCCCAATAGGGTAAAGTTGGTGACGCCGCATAGTTTAACTTGCCTGTTGGTGCGTCGTTAGACCTGAACAATTATTGGAACGAAAACAATCCTGTATTTGAAACATGATGTCAGAAAAATGTTAGATTAATGGGAAACTAACGGGAAGAAAGTGTTACGGGAAGAAATATATTAAAAGGTGGCATGCACAACATTCGCACAAAAATATGTGACATACACAACATTCGCACCAAAACATGTGACATATACAATATTTGCACTAAAACATGTTGTTACCGAATGTTTGGTTTTTAACTTTTTAATATATTTGCTTCTTTCTAGCCGTTAGTTTCCCATTAATCTAAAACCTGTATTTAAAAAGGTCAAAGATCCTTCCAGAATAAATGTACGGTTGCTACATTTCGTGTGCTACTCCACATTTAATGTAATTTTGCTATCATTAATATATTTCATACCAGTGCGGGCCAATAACAACTGTAATTGGCGAATTAGCCTCAATATATGCACCACGAAACAGGCAAGTCAATCCTGACGACCCGCCGAACCGCGGACCTTTTGACAGTGGCGCCGCTCTCCACGTGAACTCCCAGGTATTGTTCGGCTCGAGGCAGATTCAAAGCTCATTGCCCATTGTTTCCAACAATGGATGGGATAAGAGATGAATCCGCATCGATTTCGGCTTTGCTTAGATTCTGAGAAGAGCTATTTGCATTTGAGTGGTCAGCTTGATTGCATTCTGCCGGCGACCTTGGCATTGCAAGCCCGTGCCGGTGGATCGAATGATCTTTTCACTAAAATAGAGACGGTTTTCCAATGCCAGTCGAAGAAATAAATCTACAAATACTTTATAGCAACACACATTCTACTGTGCACAATTAGTACTTACTCATATCGATTTAGATGTGGAATCCTCATTATCCGTGAGGAATGCATGTCCGCTCTGAATTGAAAAGACGATATTGAACCAAGTAGGCTAATGCTGTCATTTCAATTTCGTGAATTCATTACTTACATGACTTTACATTACGCTCTTTACATTACTCAAAATTACTTTCGTTACTGAAGATGATGCTTTTGTATCGAAATCGGCTCAGTAAATATCAATTATGCATGCTAACATGTGTACAGTACTGGTGCCATTCATGATAAAACGCATTTCTTTAGAAAAATGATATGCAGATCCTCATGGAGACTCAGTTTTGGAACTTGGGAATGGTATAAAGGTGTTATCCATTCAGAGTTATCATAAATTTAGCAAGGCGCACTACAAGTACTCATTTGAGGAAATCATGGTGATTGGTTTACTGATGAGGTGGTGTTGGATGTAAAACAAGTATTTGAGTTAAACAAATGATAACATCTTTTATTTTCCGGTTAGCATAAGAAGTCTCTTTGAAATTCAATGCTTGATAAGACATTCTTCTGTGTCGTATTTCCAATCCTGCTCTTAATTCAAGCCTTTGGTAATGCTACCTTTGATAGAAATGGATTTTCCTGTGCGGCACAACTTCCAAGAGAAAGGCGAGGTCTATCCAGGTAATTTTGGGGACACCAAACATGGTAAGCCATGCGAGACACACTTCGTTGCACACTGTTTAGGGCCTGTTCACATATGACGTCAGCGAGCAAAGGGGCAGGGGTCTGATATTTGTTTACTTTTTTGGACGAAGGGAGGGAGTTTGGCTCCTTGTTGACGGCTTTGACAGGAAGACAAATAATCAGCTGTCATAGCACAACATGGATGGGACCGGCTAGGATTGAAGCCCAAGGCTGTTGCATCAGCAAGGGAACACCAGAACCAGTTAGCCAGCCGTCCTGCATTATCTAGTTGCAATATCTGCACCGCCAAAATTACGTGAATTGAATCCATATTTCTCTGGAAGCTGTTCAGTACCTTGGAAATGTTCCCAGAAACACTAAACTAAAAAATGATGTATATACCTACGTCTATTAGTCGGCACTGAATGGTGAATCTTCTGTCCAGCCCGTTTTAGTAAATGGATATTGGGGAAATATTTTCTCATCCAGGCTATCCACGTCGTGTTGAATATCTTACAATGAATAGCTTGCCGCAAAATTCCCGGCATCTCTCTAGGTCGGGCAAGTGGTTTTAGCATAAGACTTCGTGCTTTCACTCAGGCGTCGTGAAATTGACATTTACACTAATTTAGGTTTTGGAGTGCTGAGGCGAGGAGCATGATTATTAATTGACAAGGTGCATACTGGCCTGTGTCCTCAAATCCCGGATGTAAAATTCACTATCTAAGCTAAGTGATCACACACTAATCTAATATAATCTACGTAAGTGTATTTTACATCCAGGATTCGAGGACACAGGCCAATATACACCTTGTCAACTTACGCTAATTTACATAGACCCCATTCTTAGAATACGATAATAAGAATCACATCTCCATGTCCGATCGGACATGCCATGCGCACGCGTTGTATGCCTATTACGCAAAAACAACGCAGCCCAAACAGCAAGCTCGAAGTGGCGTTAGTGCACGACCATCTCTCTCTGTCGGCTCCAATTTCCCATTGTCCATCGTCGCATGCGACGTCCTCGTCTGCTAAAAACGCAAAGCCACCCGGAAGCAACATGTGTTTCGGACGGCGAGATGGATGGCCTGCTGACCGATATATCTGGACCGGGCCGGCTGCGTCCTGCCCTTTCTATATATTGTCCGTGTAAGCGACGTGGTGTAGATTGGCAGAGACGGACGTGGAACTCTGCTCTCCCAGGGTTTATCGTGTTAATTCTGTGAGAATTTGTTATGCTTCTGATATAAATTTTTTGTTTGTTTTCTGATTATAGATACTTCTGTCAGTATTTTCTTGGATTATTTTCCCTGAAGCAGGTGAGAATCGATGGACGAAGCCAGCAAAAACGTGCTGATCACAGATGTTTCAAGACGCCCACCGTCTTTTAAAGCTGGTTTTGAATCTCTAGGAAATAACCTCACACGATGGTCCATTTGCAAATTATTGGATTTGTTGTGCCAACAATATGTTTCGGTTTCTTTTCTGTCGAACACTTTCGACGAGATTCCTGCGAAAATGTATAAAAAGCTTTGGTATTCAGTCTCCCTTTTGCAACAAAATTCAACAGAAATGCTCTTTTATTTAAGGTCTGGATGATTTAGATTTGGTCCGTTCTGAAAACTCTGACACTGCAACAAGTCCAAAGATTGGTAGCTGCAAATCAAGACAAGGCCTCATTGCATCTGCAAATCAAGACGAAGCCACATTACACCTGTTAGAATTTGGCTAGTTTTATCCAACTTAAGGGGTCAATTTATTGTTGCTCTTATCCCCCATGTCTTGTCATTTAGAACGTAAAATTACCTAAGGGTCATTTACACAGATGACGCCTGCCTAGATAACGACTTTTACAATGCGTGCTTGTGCGTCATAAATCAAGTGCGAAATGCGGGATGTTGCGAACTCCCCAGGAAGTTCTTGGATTCCCTAAGCAGCGAGTAAGCTTTTGAAATCATTAGAGTTCGCGAAACCCCCGGCTGACCAGGGAGTTCGCGAACCTTCGAGGGATTTCGTAAACTCACCCTCTCTCTCTATATTTCCCATCTCCTCTTCACCTTCACGTGTCACGGCCGTTCTACCTTTGAGTTGATTTGGCTGCTGGCTTTGTTTCAGGTCCGACGCACGTGCGTACCAACATGCTGATCAGGAGCATGGGCCCCATCTCCGAGCTGGACATGGTGAGGGGGTCTTGAAGGGGGCCTGGAAAGTGGTGTGGTGTGAACCAGTAGTTTTTCCAGCCAGCTAAGCTCAGGAAAAAATCAAGAAATGTAATGGCTTGTTTTTAAAGTCTGGTGTTCCAAGTACAGGATGTTGAAAAAATAAAAATTATAGAAATGTTAAAATATAAAGAAACATGTTTCTCACTATTTATATACCGTAAAAACAAAAAAGGATTGTACTGTATATTATATTGTGTCAAGTTCGTTCGTTTGATAAGTGGTTACTTATCAAACTTTCTGAATGCCTACATAACTACATTGGTCTTCAGTACACAACGATCATTGATATGTATGTTTTATCCGTTTTGAGCACTACACCCAATTGGCAGGCCTTTAAAGCGATGCCACGGTGAAACCGAAGAGATGGAACTATTGGCACCGACGCACAGAATCAAAGCAATGTTACACCTTCCCCCCATTATGAGCTGATAGGTCAGTCACGTAGAGCATACCACAAGATTATTGGCTTCCTGTTTGGTTTCTCTCAGAACTCGCCTGTTACGGAGAGACAGCGTTTCATGAGGGTACCGATCACTTTTTAATGCAAGACCTCACGCCTCCACTCCCCTACCCATATATGGGGTAGTATACTAGCTAAACTAGTAGTATTCCGCTATTATAATAGCGGAGCGGCCGCCGACAACTGTTTGTTGGCAAGTGCAACCGGCAGGGTCTGGGGCGAACCGCACTCCGCTCTCGACCCATCACATTTCTACGCAGATGGTCAGTTCTACGAAAAATCAAATCTGCAGCAAGAAGTTATGCGACATGCTCTATCTTCCGGTTATTTTGGTTAAAAAATCCATGATAGATGTGCCACCTTCCCTTTAAGAGGGATGAAAGGGTGTATTGTGAGCTTCCAAGAAGCGTGACGATAGAGGATGAACGATACTAACTGATGGCCTGTGAGATGTCGCTACCTGAGATACATGGTTTTAAATTCCGTGAAATTTACTGGCTCACTATACTCCGACTTACTTCCATTTGAGGTGTTATTTGCCTTAACCTCCCTATTTATTTTCCCGGAACTCACACACTCTTGTCTTCTAAGCCACCGGTCCCGGGTTCAACTCCCGGCGGAGCCTCTGAATAAGTCGATCTGATCCCCAAAATCCCTTCCAACAGGGTGAGAGTTGGCGATGCCGTATGACCCTGGTAGTTGGTGCGTCGTTAAACCCCAACAATTGTTATTCCCGGAACTCACTCTTTTAATTCACCCGTAAAAGGTCTGACCACGTTTAGGATAAATGGATGCCCCGATCAGTCAAATAACCACTCTATATTAGTGCAATGTAGATGGTAAATAGTTCTTTGATCTGAGTGAGAACCTCGTTGCTCTGGACTTAAGTGGCGAGGAGCTCTGCGGTGCGTTGATAGCGCCCGAATATTAGGCGCTGTAAGCAAGTTTTAGGCAGATGTGGGAGAAAATTGTCTGGGCTTATCTTAATGAGCTCTCGCCCGTCCACATATCAGATATGAGCACGTGAGACAGGCGATCTTCGGTCCTTTTATTCGGCTGTTTCTTGCATTTACTCGGAAACCAGCTTGCGTTGGGTCTATAATCTACATCGTGCTGTAAGCAACGTCTTTGACAAAAAATATTAAACTGGACGTCATGTTTCGTGTTTCTTTCAGCGTGTAGCTAGTAACTATTCAGATATTACTAAGCGGGCATGCAGTGCCGGCGAAGTATCCCCTTTGCATGGATAAGATTTCACACATGTGCGACCTAACACGACTTGACCCGACCTGACCCAACCCGACCCGACCTGACCGTCGCGATAATGAAAGCCTATATGTCAGTGCGTAGGTATCTGCCGGAAGTGCGTGAAATTTGGTTTGCATTTCCGAAGTTTTCTTTGATCGTAGGTGACGGCGATTAAACGGAAGAACTAGTTTACTGAGGGGCCTAAAAAGGAACACTAACTTATGTCTGGCCGAATCAATTTTTTGTCAATTGTTTCACCCGTTTTCTAAGCAAATTGTATAGAAGCAAAATCTTCATTTAACGCGGCCGGACATACTGTACAATCTCGTTGTTTTGTCTTAATATTGCAGAATAACGATATGCCATTTAACAGAACTTGAAGCAATCAATCTTAAAACAGAAGCGTCCGCTTGGTTATCGGTGATAAAGACCTTTTACTGGTTTGATACCTGTATCGTAATGCTTACTATCTAACTAAAGTTTGTTTTTATATTTTATTTTTGAAATTTTCTGCTCTGTCCCTTCTCATGTTCGCAAAGGCACGTGGCCCGGTCATCTGCCTTGACATTGCATAGATTCCCATCATGCATGGATGCTAATCAAGCAGTCGCGAAGCACTCGGATCATTGATTGGAGAAAGAATAAACGTAGAAATATAGTTTTTTTTTAAAATATTTTTGCGTTCCCAACCCGGGAACATTTTACGCATTTGCACCACACACACACACTATGTACACGGCAGCGGGGCTTACGCTTATCGGCACCCTTGCGGAACAGTCATGTCCGCACACTCCATGTCACACGCCCCACTGTACCAGGCAGTGGGGCTATCCCGATTCCTCGGGCCCGGCGGAACAGAGGACTGCTCTGGTTACACGCGGCGAGGCCGTGCCCTCGGGTGGTGCCACCGGACCGGTGGATCTGTTAAAAAACAGATCAAGCCCGTGCTCCCAATAGCAAGGGCGCTGGTTGGTCAGCGGAAGTCCCTAGTCAAGGCGGGCATTACCCAGTGTACTGCCATCTCCTGGGTAGGAGGTGGTCGAGAAAAAGGCTGCCAGAGGTCAGCTTTGATCCAAGGACCTCCCACACTGGACCGAGGCGCCTTAACCAACTGCGGAACGGTGGTGGTACGTAGAAATAGAGGTACGGGTGATAATATTATGCATCCTCCCAATTTGCAGATGTGTAGCTCTTAACACCATGACAGGTAGATTCTCGCCAAAATACCCCTTACCCACTTTTTCTCCAATATTTCTGATATTACTACGCCTGGGGAAGAAAATGTACGAACAACTACAGCAAAAATCATGTTTTATTTTCCGAAGGTAAAGGACAATTTGCGGCTTGACATATAAGGATTGAATGATAGTCGCGCCTTTTTACCCCGAAATCCTACAGTTACACGTCAAATGGACACGCAAACCAAACAGACCTTGGCGCCAAAAACATTCTGCCGGTGTCTTCTCCGGGGAGTGTCGGCCACCGCCGTTGGGTTTGCTTATTCTGTTACCGTAGCGATCTGCGGCGGGCAGTTCGCACAGGGAGCATCGGTGATTGACACGTATGCTTCTGTTGCTATGGAAACCGATCGGCTCCAACGTCCAACCAAACTGGCCTAATGGAAACAACCCGAAAACAGTCCGAAGCGGTTCCGACAGACATCCGGGAAGCATTCAACAAAAATGCACCCAACATCGAACGGATCTAAGCGGGCCGATGTTATCTTCAGGTCAGTGCCCTGGCAGAATGACTTTGAGTGATGCTAGATTCTATATTTCATGTTTCCTGGGCCATAACCGCTCACCGTTATCGGGGAAGCAGTGTTTATTTAGAGTGGGTGTCGACCCCATTAACCCTCACCCCACCGGGGGGGCCATCGATGGCCCCCTCAAGGTTTTTCCGGGATAACAGAAAAACGACGAGGCGCAGCACCGCGGTTGAGGGCTCTACCTCTCACTGCATCATTTTCCCATCATCCCTGAAATTTTTTACCCCGGGTCACCCAAGGTCAGGTCACCAGACGAGGTCAACCAAGGTCACCTCACTTCAACTTTAGAGCTCTGTAAGAGCTACATTTTAAACTCGATCGATTTGAAACTTCCTACACTTCATGACCCCTCCAGGGTCTACAAGGTGTATATCCGGGATTTTTCGATTTCGTGCCCTGAGGTCAGGTCACGAGGCGACCTCTCCCATTGGAAAAGCATGGGGAAAAGCTATTTCATGATATAAAAGCCACAAAAATGATTGCAAATACTCAGACTGCTCAGAACAACGTTTTTGGACACCCTTTCACGGATCCCAGGGGTCATATTTGCCCTTTGACTTTTCCAAGGTCATCCAAGGTCACCAGAGGTCAAAAACAGTATTTTGACAATAACTTTTGACCTAATTGAGCTAGAGCGGTGAAACAAACACCATCGTGTTTGTCTTGTCACTGGCTTTCATTTGATATACGGCAAGGTCACTTTTTGACCTTTCGTGACCTCAGGTCATATTAGGTCACGATGTGACCTCTGGCGGTCAAACCCTGGCGGGAGGTCTTTACGTTCCACATAGCGGAAAAAGTACTGGCAATTTGCTATCAAATGTACTTTACCGGGCCTCAATAGCTCTAATGACATAAGAGTTATGCCCAGTTTGCTTAATCATTGCATATTTGAGTGAAAATAGCCGATCTTGACCTAATTTGACCTCTGGAGGTCAAACCATTGACCTGAGCACTAAAACATGCGAAGTAATTTCTTACTGAATTCACGCGAGCTTTCTATTGCACTTTGCAGATTTGCGCTAACGCCCATATTTTCGGAGTTAGAGGGGGCCATCGATGGCCCCCCCGGTGGGGCGAAGGTGGCGCCGGACCCCCGGTGGGGCGCGGGTTAAGCCCAAACTAGCCCTCCATGCCCCCCACCTGGAATGTTACGTATCCGCCGCTAGCCGACAGGCCCGTAGCGAGGGTGGGCATGTAAGCTTATATCAGTGGGCTCAAAAGTTAGAAGGTATGTACGCATATGGAACGTTGTTTTCCCCTTAACGAACACACTGGAGAGGGGCCTCTGAGCCCCCTCCCCCAGCCATTTTCCTAGTTGGCTGGAGAACCGTTCCCCGCCGAAAAAAAAACACTACTAGGCCAACTTTAAGATAATTGAAGAGCACGTTGGCTGGTAAAATGATTATGAAAATTGGTAAGAATGTGTATACGTCTAGGCTATCAAAGTCAGGCCTTTCTTTTTAGATGGACACAATCGCGCGATCCCACCAGTTCACCTGCATCAGAGACCGCGTGGTTGCGTCATAACGCCATTTTTGTCAATGTCATCTCACATGAAGGTTGATGTCAATGTTAACCCTTGCCCCGGTGGCGGGTACGAGCCACCTTCGCCATGGTGGGGGGGCTAAAAAGACCCCCCCCACGATCTCAAAAACTAAGAGAGCTAGAAAAAAGCGCAAAACGGCAATCGAAAGCTCTTCGAAAATGATATCGAAAATACTTTGGTCATTTTTCTTGTCAGGTCAATATCAAGGTCACCAGAGGTCAAAATAGGTCAAAATCGCTAATATGAGGTGTACTAAGAAAACCTCCTATATCTCAGAAACTATGATAGCTAGAAACATTTTTCTAACACCATTCGAAAGCTCTTGAGATGCGCTTTCATTACAGTGGCATTCATTTTCGTGTCAGGTCAAAGCCTAGGGAGCTACAGGTCACTAAATATTGGGCATATTCTTGGGAATGTCCATAGCCAATCATGCATAAGGGCGTTTACTTTTTCGCTAATAGCTTCCAAACCAAACAAGATACAGCCATAGTTTATGCACCATTGCAATCCTCTCGTCAATACGAATCGAATGATATATGATATTGCTATGCCAGGTCAAATTTAAGAATTTGACCTGACCCGGGTCAACGGTCTGACCCGACTTGACCTGGTATAGTCATGATGTATATCATTTGACTTCCAGTGACTATACAAACACTTTGGTGACAAAATAATAGCTCTATCTTAGTTTATTCAAAATTTATAGAGAAAAACACCAAAAAATGCTTATTTGACCTAAGGTGACCTTTTAAAGGTCACAAGTCAAAAATTTTGGTATCAGCTTCAGAAATGGGCTAAGAGCAAGTCGCAACCGATGTTTGAAGTTGATTCCATCCATACTTACTGAGAAAAGCTCATTTCGTGATTTTCCCCATGCATTGTCAATGGGGAGGTCATGCTCTGCACATGACCTTAGGTCACCAATATCAAAAATCCCGGAACAAATGTTGTAGCTCCTGGTGGGCCCAAGATGTGGTATGAGTTTCATCTTGAACGATTTACCCTTCTTTTAGTTATGCCGTCCTAAGTATTTTTTGAGGTGAGGTCACTTCACCTGACCTGGTGACCTGACCTGATATGACCTTGAGCCAAAATTTTCAGGAAAGATGTAAAAATGATGAAGGAACAGCTAGACCAAGTTTGGCGGCGCTGCGCCGCCGTTTTTTGGTCACTTCGGAAAAACCCGAGGGGGGTCTAAAAAGACCCCCCCCACCCGGGCGAAGGTTAAAGAATGCGTCACGTCTTACTAGCATTTTCAAAGTCACTAATCCCAGTGCTTCCAGTCGAATGGGTTTACCCAGTACGACGTACAGACTTTGTAAGACGTGTCTTGTTAGAGCGTCTCAGTACCTTATCCTCGGGTACTGAGGCGTCCAGTCTAAGACGCTTGATAGACCAGCACCTAATTAATCATCATAACCATCATCACCCTGGCGCTTTAACTTTCCAACGATGATGATTATGCTTGAAAATTTTAAGACATATTCTATCCTGGACCATTCAGCACCATAGGGTGGAAATCTACTTTTTAAACAGTCTTTACATTGCGCTATTACGCATAGTTATGGTACGTCAATGTTAAGGTCAAGTTCAACCCTCATTTCCTTCCCAACGATGGGTAAAATGCTAGTTATAATGTATGAAAATTATACGGAATACATCATATTGTGATGTCACCCTGAATAATCCTTGCTCCAAAATTTCAGGAAACGTTTCTTGTGACCTTCCTTCCCTTTATGACTTTGGTTGGCTTTCAATATATTCCTGACTTTTTTCCCCATAATCACAGAATTTTCCAACATGTCCTCAGCAAGGTCAAGATTTGGCTTTTATGACCTCGTTTTACCTCAGAGATACTGGCCTAGGTTGATGAAAGTTGACTACGATAGATATTACCATAACCCCCCAACGAGCATTTTTCTGAACATCCTATTTTTTAGATCTTAGGGGGCCTACTAGAATCCTCTTAAGTGCACTTAAGTGCTGTACCCTTCTCTAGTGCGGGCGTTTACACGTGGGTTCTGAAATAAATGAAATAAGAAGCCAAGGCGTTTTTCACACGCTCTACGTGACTGATAGCTCAGTTTAAATCCCAGAAAGGTGCCATATTCCCTTTAAGGTACACAGATGAGCATTCTGGTCATGTAGGCATGACGTAAAGCCAAATGAGACACTTATGTTGAATGCTCTCCACTGGAGCGAGGTGGTACTTGGCTGCCATGGTGGCTGCTCTGGTCCAGATCAACAGTGTTCCAGAATGCATCAGGAATTTGCGTTATAGAGAGCTCTCACAGTCTGCTCGTTCAGCTTGTAGCCATGGCCCGGCTGACTGACTAATTCATCTAGCAGATAGTAACTGCGGGTCCTTATGAGTAGGCCAAGTGCTCCCTGCTCTATTGGCTTAGCTACAATGGGTTCGATGTGGTTTGAGAGAGTGAGCTTTTGTTCAAGAGACACCCGTAAATCTCGAATGGCGCTTCCGATATTCTTGCTGCAAAATGCGGCTCAGCAGGTCCATTCTAGTTCCATCCTACAAGGAGAACGCCAGTGATTTCGAGCACAGAAACTCCTCTCATCTATTCAAAGCTCTAGAGTGGGCAAGCACAATACGCGTTGTTCGTCGGAATGCTTGATTTTCTCGGCAAGGAGTCTGGTTCACTAGTGACACATTTTTAATTTTGCGGTATTCTTGAGTCACCCAATGAGGACGCAGCTGCTTAGGCCGTGAACCACTCTCTACGGGCAATTGTTTCAGATAAGATTAAATAAAAATTGCTGTCGTGAATGAAGCAGAGCCACCTTCCAACTTTACGGTTGAAGGCTGCCCTTCTCACTCCCAAATACTGGGATCCTAACTGGTTGATTACCTTTAAAAGTGGCGGTTTTTCATGAATTTACCGTTTTTGCCCTTAAAGCGTTCTCACCCCCATCCGCCTTTGCACTCATCTTGGGCTCTAGAGTATTCTGAAATTCGGATAAACAATGTTTTTTTAGGGTTTTTTTATTTAGGAATTCAATCTTGAAAGGAAGGTAGCCCCCTAAACTTTGCATGCAATATCCTCTCCCCTCCAACCGTAGCATAGTTCCAACGCCCCAGACTACTGCGGGTTGTTACGCTACTTACCTTCTTGCATAGTTTACACTCTTTATTAGGCGAGGGAACGCCCTTAGATATTACACACTTCTTGTTACATACTCATTTTCCCATTCACAACCCCAGCTATATCTCCAGCACTTCAGACATAACAGCTTCACTGCCGCTCCAGGAGTATTCCATGGACATCTACTTCAGGCAAATGTGGCGCGACGAACGCCTCAGCTTCAACAGCTCCATAGACCAGCTGAGTCTCAGCATCAAGATGCTGGAGGGCATCTGGAAGCCCGACACCTACTTCTTGAACGGCAGGGGCAGCTACGTGCACACCATCACCCGTCCGAACAAGCTGTTCCGACTCAGCAGCAGCGGCAGCATCCTCTACAGCATGAGGTTGTAACACCCCAGAGGTGGGCGGCAGCATCCTCTACAGCATGAGGTGTGTTCGCACGCTGCTGGCTGCTGGATATAGTTGTCTTGTCTGCACTCCATCACCTGAGATTGGCATGAAATAGCATAGTTTGTGGTGATCTTGGACGCTGGCTGCTATCATTTTTGTTGTAAGAGGCCTGGGGAACCAGTTTGCTTTTTTGGCAGCCTGACTATTTCCTGAAATGTTATTTTTGTGGGGACGAATCTCTACTCCGCTTAGGCTGGCTCCCCTTCACTTCCATGAAAAGTGAACCCTTGGCTAAATGAAACATTCAACAGGGGATTTTTTCGGTATGATCCATCATATGGCTACCCATGTTCTAATTCCGTTATAAATGGTGTAAGTACAAGAGTGCATGTGAGGAAAATTCTCGCTGAAGTTTCTACTAAAAAAATTGAATGGGGTAGGGGAGTGGATAGACTGCTCAAGTTGGACGAACAAATATGCCATACTTCGTTTCAGCCCGTTATCCCAATGTAGTGGAAACTTGAGAGATCATTCATTTCTCAAATATTATGTTTAGGATTTTCAACTGCTAATAGGGCTGACTGGCCAGGGATAGCTCCCGATCTTGACTCTTTTTATCCTTTTTAGCGCCTACCAAGTTGAGTTCAAATGATATCAGTGTGATGAAAGGGCCAATGCCTTTTGTTCTGCGTTGTTTTGAAAGCCCTTTGTCTTTGGTCCACAACATCAAACACGTCCGGAGATTTCGTTAGGAGCTTAATCGAGAGGACGGGGATGGTGAGGGCAAAAATTGATTAAATACCTTTAGTTTGTCTAGGCCCAAACGGGATCTATTAGTGGTGAAATGAGTACTTATATGTGAAGTGCAGGACTTTTCTGACAAACATATTTAAAGAGAAAACAGCCAGCTCCGAGTCCGAGGAGGTTGGCCTTTACCTTCAGAGCTGGAGTTATTCTAACACTCACTCCAGGCACCGTTTACCTGGAGGATCATCAATCGCCAGCGCTCGTTATCTAGGCTCGATACGCTAGTCTGGACTCGATGTCAGACGAAGAATTTCCATGCAAACAAACTTGAGTGAAGACTACACTACATCGCTGATTTTTAAATTTGAGCATGCCCATCGTTGTTTCTAAGTATTTTTTGTGTGTTCAGCTGCTAAGTCTTACTATCTTTCCGGGCGAAGAGTGTATTTGGGATATTTACAGGTTGTTGGAGCAGTATCACAAATGTTTCAGAGAAGGAAAGGTTGGATGAAGTCGGAAACCGCTCGCTCATATCAAGCTAGTTAAAAACATTGCCCACGCAGGCCGAATACCTACAACTTCAAGATATATTGTTGTCGTAGCTTTCTGGTGGGCGGATAAGCCCGCTCATAACTTCCTCCCACAAACGCATAAATAAAACAACGCTGCGGTCTGTGAGATAAAAGCTTACGTTTAAGTGGGTCATTTTTTCAGAATGCGTCCGTTGCACTGCATGCATGGAATGAACTTGTTCGTTGGAGAATAAATTGGATGATTTGGTTTGACTCGGGGCTGCAATACGGATGGTAGGGCTCCGAGGTTTGCCGTAGTGTGGTGTTCCCTGGTTTGGTTCAGTTACTGGGCTTCTGTCCACACGGATTTTCCATAAAACTCTGATTTTAGAAAACTAACTTCAGTCGGAAAGATTTCATTCATACTTGCAGTCCTCGGAAGCATGAAAACATTTTAAGACACTAGAAGAAGTATGCATCCCTTGCAATGTTAATCCAGTAAAATGGGGCTTCAGACCAATATATTCGCCGTGCATTGGTATGTTCCAGTTTCTGATACGGGAGATTCACACATAGTGCAGTCTCTGTCCTTTCTGCTTATCCAGAAAGGCCGTAGGTTAGTGGTGCTTTTGTTATTGGTGGAGCTCAGGGTAATAAAAGGTCACGAAACAAACATTATATCTTAAAGATTTCAGGGAGCCCTACTAGTGTTAAGCGGTCTTGACAATGGAAATATTGTTATGGACTATCATGAGCCAGGATAGCGAAAATGTAGTTATCACCTTAATTATCTTCCTTTGTTTTTTCAATGCCGCTTATGGCAACAGAAGGCATGCAGGCTGGGTATTTGAAGTTACCAAATTATTAATCACACCCGCCCCTAATAGTGAGTGACGTCTGGTCGAATGCCTGTCATATTCCTCTCTGTCTGAGTAGGACACTGTGGCGGCGCGGAGGTGCTGTCATCATGCTTTTACTCCATTTATGATTGGCGTAATAATTATCTGCCAGCATTACGTTCACTTGACTGACCAGTTCAGTGTTGCGAAATGAATTTAGGAAACGTTAGAACAACTCAGTAAATTCCGATGAGGGAGCCTATTCTGTAATAAAAATGATGTCGTTTTTCTCGATGCAGCCTTGGGAGAGTTTTTGTTCAGTTTTACGCCCATTTACCACCCTCATTCGTGCGCAAGTGGGACACTTCCTTCGGTGCAAAAAGTACCACAATGTGTTTTGGCCTCAAAAGAAAAACAGAGCAGAACATCTGTCAGACGCATCGGTCTCTAGTGTCGTTAAGGAGAAAGGAAGAGATTTCTGGAGCCGATAATGCCGACGGGTGAATATTTTATTGCACGCAGCAGCCAGCTCAGCCAAGCTGGTCAAAGAAGAGAGATGAAAAGTCGACATCTACGAAGAGTGCTCGAGATCAAGGGGAAGAGGACTTGATAAATCTGGCTCTGTGTCGAATGATTGGAAGGCCAGGAGGCGGGTGAGGAGAAGGACTGGGATGATACGTCGCTGTCAGAGTAAACAATGGCTGCTGTTCAGAGCCATCAGCAGCCATCACCGACTTCCCCCGAAGGGCTTTTTAGTGTGTGCCCGATTGCCTTGAAATTGACGTTTTTATGGGACGTCTCAATCACGGTAGATAATTTTGTTGACCGATCTATGTAGTATGCTAGTTTTGGAGTCCCTGGATATTTCAGTTCACCTCAAAGCTGTATTAACTGTCATCAGAAGTTAGGACGGCTGCTTCAAACAGTGAGTGCCCAGGTATGGACTGTGTGATAGCTGCAGCCCCAGAGGAAATAAGCTCACTTCCCGACATGGCGGGCTTCATTAGGTTAGCGTGAATGCGTCCTCGGACTCTGCGGCCCTAAGTTTCTGGTATTGGCGGCGGAGTAATTAGGAGCATTCAGACACACCTGCTGCCACTAGAGGGCATATTATTGTCCTTACAGACGTACGGAATATCGAAATGCTGTTTCTGCGCCCACCCAGTTAAATTTCGGGTTTAACGACGCACCAGCTGCTGAGTTCATAGACCGTCGGGGAAGGGGAATGAGCTAAGCTTGAGCTTGGGCAGGGCGGCCAAACCCTGCCCCTGGGTGGGCTCGAACCCACGACACCCTGAACATACTGAATGTCATAGGTCGAGCCGAGCGCGCGCGCTAACCGACTGCGCCACCCAGATCCCTGCGCTCACCCACTGCTTGTCTATAAATGGCTGGGGAATGTCTGTGTGCTTCTGCCGGCAGGTTGACTGTGAAGGCTAAGTGCCCCATGCTGCTGCAGCACTTCCCGATGGACAAACAAACCTGCCCGCTGGTCATCGGAAGCTGTGAGTTCTGGGGCTTCAACATAGACAGGTGCCCCATACGCAATGCAACGTGGCTCTCCTGAGTTCTCTTGGGCTTCCTCGTGCAATGAATCCTACCTATATGTAGGAACTAAGAAATTCGGAAAGCACGAAGGATATTGTTCCAGGAATTAAATGGACTATGTTAACCCATGTCTGGGAGGGATGTGCTATTTAAGAAAATTGGAGCACGGTGCTGTTCATTAGCTACACTGTCACCTATAGGACCGCTTCCTTCTCTGGGTAAGTTCACTCTGCTCCCCAGGAACCCTCCCTGCGGGGAGGTGGAAGATGGCGACGCCATACGCCTTTGCTAGTATGTGAGTGGTCGTGAAACCCCAGCTGCCTAGCATTATCATTGATCACTATTCACCTAGAACCATGTGGATATTTTTGCGGGTTTTCCCCTTTATATCTGGCGACAGCAATGGCTGCTGCTATTGAGAATGTGGATGTTTCCATAGCCCGGTTCCAGTCGTGACCTGGCGAAAAAATTCCCTGTGATGATCTTTGTGGACGTCTGCAACAGTTGCGACCTAGTGCGCCAGTTCCTCTGGTAATATCTGCAGATATTATACATACACATATATATATATATATATATATATATATATATATATAGTGTATCAAGTCTCTTCCATATCTCATATATATATATATATATATATATATATATATATATATATATATATATATATATATATATAGTACCAGTCGTAACTTTGTTCACAAGTTTCTCTTGTGTTGTGTACGGACACCTCCAACAGTCGTCACCAGTGCAGAAGTGTTTGCGGTGACGTCGGGGAATACCTACGAGTACAACAGTTGTGACCTAGTGCACAAGTGCTTGTGGTGATTTCTGCGGAAGTCTACAAAAATCGCGACTTAGCTGAAAAGTTGCTCTGGTGCCATCCGCAGACGCCTACACCAGCCGAGACCTGGTGTACGAGTGGGACACCGAAGACCACGTGAAGCTGGCTCGAGGCATCTACCTCTCCCAGTTCGACCTGCTCTCCTACCCGTACAGAAACGCCACTCTGCTGCGGAGGGGAGGTAAGCGGCTCCTGCTGACTGGCTTACCCCGGGGGCTTTAGTCAGACATCGGTCACTGCTGCTGGGAGGTGGATCAAGGAAGCACAAGGCAGGCAGTTTCCACAGCTAATATCGAGCGTTGGCGCCCCTGAACTGTGCCCCGACGCTAAACTAAAATGTCGCTTCCCTCCCCCCCCCCCACCTCCCCAAAGGGTGCAAGAAGTGGAGCTTGCGCGCTGCGATTTGTTCTCCCTGATAGAATGCATTGCCATACAGTGGCTCCTGTCTAGCTCAAATTGTGTCCCCTATTCAGGTACCCACTCCCCATCGAATATTTTAACTCGGCTCATGGTTGTGCTGGAGCCCTTCCTAGCTAAACTCACAGATACACTTATGGACTCTGGCTCAAGTTTTATGTCTCTGAAATTACATATCTGCTTGTATAAGTTTTGTGTGCGGGTGAAGGAGAAGGCGGGAGGGTGGAATTCAGGGATCCATGATATCCTCGCTAAACTGGCAGATGTTTCCTAAAGCGTCAAAAAGTGAACCAAAGACGGGAAAATCTTAAACAAATGGGAACATATAGTTAATGGGTGATAGATCGAGAGGCTCCTGGGGATAAATAATTGTTTTCGAGCGAAAGAGGACTGTAGAAATTATATGATCAAAATGGTTTCGCAGCATATACGTTAGAGGGATGAAGATTGAAAAAGAAGCAAAAATATTGGCAGAGGAGATAGAGACTTGCTTATAATCTTTCTTTTTTCGGCTAATTCGCGTCATCTTGTTGTATTCGTCTAACGTTACTCTGCCAACGATGCTTCTTTTTCCGTATACTGTTCTCAGTGCTAATCAAGTAGCCTCTTGCCTCCACAGATTTTGCCTGCACTCAGTCAGATAAGGGTCGGCCAGCTTAACAAGCTTGGAGCGGATGAGAGAGAGAGAGAGAGAAATGGTTGAAAAAGCTGCCGTAGAGCATTCCTGATGTACTTTGCTACTGTCGACGTGTGTGCCTGCGCCTGTTTCTTCATAGTCAATGCACCAATTAACGCCTCCCCACGAACCTAATCATAAGGATTTCATTCCACTGTCGGGTATTGCTCAGTTGACTTAAGTTCCTAGCCTAAACAACTCGGAGGGGATTACGGAAGCACCTTTTGCGGCTAGGTTGTAAACAACGATTAACGTTAATTATGTCTTTGCATTTGTGAACAGTTACAGCCTCGTGAAAAAAGCTAATCAGAACTTCAGCTCTTTTGAATTTTTGTTATGCTCCCTGATTTCTACTGATTTACTGGTAAGCGTGTTTCAAAGTGCTAATCGACGACTTGAGTACCAAACGTTTGGTGTCACGTAAATGCCATCAGCTCGAGCAACTGCACCCTGATTCTCAAAGCATGAGTTTGTGCTCGTAATAACTAAATATGCGTTTATTTTGCTGACGTAGTAAATATATCATATCATCACCAAACATGAGGTAAAAATGTGATGAGCTAGAGCTTTGGAGACCAGGTTAGGGTGGTACAGAAGCGACAAGCTATCTCCAAGACTGGGCTGCAGTCTAAGATCCCATTCTCATATGCATTTTTTCGGTTGCGTGTAGAAAATATATATTTTAAAGAATATCTCAACCACTCACTACTTTTCCAACGAGGTTTGCATATCACCCGCGCCACTGGATAATCGTTACGTTATTTACGGATATTCACAGAACAGTACAAGCTCCGGCAACTAACGAAAGCGAACGATGCCGATAGAGAAACGTGGGTACTTGGCTGCCGATGCTGACGCTGTATAAAACCATTGGAATGCATTAGCTAGTTGTGCAGCCGACATACATTTTTCGTTCAAAAAGTGTATGGGTGAGATATTCATTCAAATTGATTATTGTTTACCTACATGTAACCCAAAACACATCAGTAATTGAGGTCTTAGACCGCAGCCCCAAATTCGAAGGAGCTGGTCACTTCTTGGTCACTTTAAGGATACCTCCTAACAAGTTCTTGTAACGCCAAAGCTATTATTACTATTGCTTTATTATTAGTATTATTGTAAAGCTGCCCTCAGAACATGACTATCTTTTGTTGGCCGGAAAGCTACAGATGAGTCAGTGCATAGCTTCCGGTAACCCAGAACGAATTAAGTCGCAGTTGGTTGATAAATTTGCCGGCATGCTGCTAGGCAGATCATCTTCATCATCCCAACCTAATCAGGCCGGTAGTCGGCAGCTGTCTGTGGTTATATCAGCTTTTGGCCACAGTCTGGGGAGAGCTGACTTTAAGCTACACTGCTAATGGTACCGAAGCAGAGTGCCCTCGGCGATGACATGGCTGCAGAGAAATGGTTAATGAAGCAAAGCTTTATTGGTGGCATTGCATCGGTCTTTACAGCCTCTGCATGCTGCCGGAATGTACAGGCTTCTTATCTGGCGCTTCCAGCTTGCGCCCCAAAATCGTTTGAAATTGCTTGTAAAGTGGAATGGTCATGTTGATCACGGTAAGGAGCGAATCCAGAGGGTCTAGCTGTTCATGAATTCCTTAAATAATTTAGGTTTTGGTTGCTTGTGGGTGACTTATTTACCTTTTTCAGAAATGTAATGTTTCTCGCAATTTTAAGCGCTATTCCCCTCCTTTTTCTCATCTCAAAGACTTGTTCTAGACCCACCCCCAGCCACAGTCAATTATCTACGCTTTTTATTTTTGGCACTTGTATGCGGGAACAAAAAGTGACATGTACTCTGTTCCACCTTCTTACAGATTTTATGAGCTAACGAGAAACTCATTTCAGGGGTAATTGCTATATATTTCGAGAAAAAAGTTCAGGAAATGCGTCTGCTAATACCTATATGGGTGTCTAAGGCTAGGAGGTCATGGTAACATAGATGCAAAACACAGCTGGCGAGATGAATGAGACGTACCAAAAAATGCTTAAACTCAACCTAGGTGTTTGCTTATCTTTTCGTTACCTGCATGATTCACGCTAATTTAAACAATTCTAGTATTGTTGATGTGCATCGAAGCACGGTAAGGACGGCCATTTTATTCAGACTTCGTCTCCCATTTCCCCCGTTATCGTCAACAGTCCGGGATTCATCCCGGAACAAACATCCTATGGCTATTCCTCTGCTGGTGTTATCAAGAGTGTCACTACGTGGAGCATGGCGCTTTAAGGAAACCGTTAAAGGAAATGTAGCACTTTGGTCGAATCCTGGAATTTAGTGTAATTAGGGAAACTTTAAGCCGGAAATCAAGGAGGTATCCATGATTTCTGTGAAAAATGTTCAATAAGCGCAATATTTTTATTTTTAAAACGCTTCTTTAGGGGAAATAGATAAATATATGCCTGTGGATGATGTCATGATCTGGCAACCACTACCATATTCAATACGCTTCAAGGGCTTCAATTGGCTGATACTCACCGTGACGTCAGCATATGTCGTCACACCAACAGCCATGACAACTGTGGCCTCCTGCTGAGGGTACATGAGGGGTATATTTTAGGTAGGTTTTAGCTTTTTTCTACGGAAATCACGAGTTTCAAGACAAATGCTATATTGAGTACCGGGTTTTACAACTTGGCTATCTCAGTTAAAATCACGTTATGAAGGTGTCACATTCCCTTTAAAGATCACAGTGAAAAATAGGAAAGAAACTACCACTTCTGTTTTAATACGTTGTATCAAAATGTTGTACCCTCAGCACTGCTATTGTTTTTATTTTTAAGTATTTTATAATATTAAGTTATATGTCTTCTGTTACCTGCCTCTTTGTCAAATAAGCATTATGGTTCCAACTGAAATGTTTTCCTTGAACACTCAGTCAATTAGCTTATGGGATTCGAATATTTTGGTCTCGTGGCATTACAAACACAATGAAAATCCTTTATTGGTTTTGTCAGATCCAAGCTGCTACCACTTTTTTAAGCTTTCCAGACTCCTCCACTGCGCTATCCGTATAAAGCTGCACCACCGTATACATATCTACCCTTTCGTGAATCGCCCCGACGTCCGTGAGAGTCTCCGGGGACTCTGCAGTCGTGATGACGTTCGACAGGCCACCAGCGACCAGAGGAGTACTCAATACTGCAGGTCAACTTCAACCTGCAGCGCCACACCGGCTACTTCATGATCAACGTGTACCTGCCCTGCACGCTGATCGTGGTGCTCAGCTGGGTGTCTTTCTGGATCAACCGTGAGGCCACCGCCGACCGGGTCAGTCTCGGTAAGGAGGCGACTAGGCGTGGGTGTAATCACACGGCTCTGGCTTTTTTGCGGCTGAGATAAGTGGCAGTGATCATGTTATTGTGGCGGGTGTATGACAGACTGACTAGATCATGCCTTATTTTGGTAAGCTGCCGAGACTTGACTCAGGATGTTTGCCTCAGTGAGTAAGAGCTCAGAATCACTGACCACGCCCCCTCCTCCCCCCGCATAGGAAAAGTGGGAGTTGAGGGGTAGGGGCATCTAAACTAGTTATTATATATGCATGCATGAATATGCAACACTTAGTGCTGGTCATCACAACTTGTGCGGGATTTATGTGTCATATCCAAAAAGTCAGACTAGTGATGTGAGTTCAACAACCTCATTAAACGCTGACCGTTTGCCTGCAGGTGGACACTGATGACCTGTCGCTCATTGAAGTGAATAAATGAAAAATAAACGATAGTTGGGCGCTGATTTCCATGCCTCTCCTGGCGGTATTGTGCATTATATAACACTAACCGCTGGCTGTCAGTTACCGTCGATGGTCGGCCGTGTTCTCCGCAGGCATCACGGCCGTGCTGACTCTCTCCACCATCAGCATCGACTCGCGGACCTCGCTGCCGAAGGTGGCCTACGCCACCGCTCTCGACTGGTTTCTGCTGGCCAGCTTCGGCTTCGTCATCGCCACGCTGCTGGAGTTTGCCGGCGTCCACTTCTTCACAAAGGTCAGCTATCCTGCTGCTGCCTCTGATGTCAGCATGGTTATGACGTAATTTTTTGCTGAGTTAGGCTACTCTATTCATATTCAAACTCGTTTTTTAACCGTAATTGCATCATCTTAGAACTTTTGCGGATTTTTTGTGTGAATTTTGTGTGATATCTTTTGTATATTTTGAGACTTGTAACAATCAGGACAGCGCATGCACTTATAAGGAGAACATTTTGAAAAAAACCTGATGCCACACATGTTTATTTTAACCTTAGCACCCCTGGCTCGCCATCCTATTGGTGCACATACAGGGTTTACCGCTGATTAGACATTATTATTTACAGCTATATTTTATCAAAATATGCATTTGGTAGCTGTCACAACGCTGAGCCGAGGCCATGATTATGCCATATGGAGGGCTGTTCTCGAATGTATAATTACAGTGGAATTGCTCCATTTTACATTCAGAATTCGAGGAGGCAGGCTATTAACCACCTCAAAATGTGAATTTATGTATGTTTTTTTCCAAGTCTAAGGCCATGAATTGCCAGGGCTCTACCGAAGCTTTGATTTTCGACATATTGATCAAGAAAGGAACTGCACTCTTTGGCTAACTATATACGTACATCTTGGTTCTTTGGGTAAATATGTAGCAAAGTTGCGATAGCAAAGCACACTATCTTAACCATTTTTATGCCGTAATCTTAATGAAATATCATCAAAAAAATAGATATCGATAACATATCCAGGCGTCATCGATCCTGCTCGGGTCCAGTATCCACTGTCGCCTTCATTCTCATCCTCTGACATCTATACTAGTAGACAGACAACTCCCGCCCGCTGCTGCGGCTCTGACCGTGCGCAAGACAAAAAGGACGGTATGACATTGGCCTGCTTGTATCAAATCTGTATATCAGCATAAAAACCTACATCCGTATACGTTTTAAAATTATTTTAGTAATATAGAAAATATAATACTCGCAGGCCAATGATAAACCGTCCTTTTTTGCCACTCAGATCAGCTGATCTGGGTGGAAAATTGATGGTTTTAATTGGGCACGGCCAGCGCCATAGCAGTTGGCTGTTTATTAGTATAGATGTGCGTGTTCTCGCCTCCTGGACGGAACAGACCGAGATAGGCCCGGCTGGTCGTCCCTTCAGCAGCCCGGCGCTGGAAGGTGTGTTTTCAACTATAAACACTCGACCTCCCGATACAGTCCTGTGCTGTTTATTGTGTTGTTGGCGAACCACCCGAATAGAGGCATCTGATGGAGCTGAAGAGCGAGGCGGCTACCAAAAACAAAAAAGTTCATATGGTAGAAGTCGGGCAGCGATTTCAAACGTGGAATCAACAATGCCATCCTCTCTGTTCCTCTTCGACTCTTTGTTTAATACACTTTGTTTAATGGGTCATTCACTGCTCTGAGTGGAAGTAAGGACTGCTGCAATAGTTGGAACTTTGCTTCGTGAAGTAATAGTCTGGTTATTCAATCCTATGGCGAAATTAGGGAAATGTTGTAAACAGATCAAAGAGTGTCAAATCCGATTGGTAATATCTATAAAGAGTCTGCAGTATTTGGTACATGCCTTATGTAGTTTTTTAATTGGTTTACTATGTTGATAAGTAAGTTATATATCTATATTATTATATAGATTAAGTTGTATTTATATAAGTTGATATATCCAAATGTTCCCGACTAAGGTACGTGCAATTATTTTATTTTGTCAAGGTCTTCGCTAACATTCTATAAATCTGGCCCATCGATATCTGAATAAAGTTGTAATTGCTTGCTGTGGTTTTATTTCTTCCGTTGCACTTAACATGGGTATCAAACAAGCAAGTGTTTTTTCTAAAAACTTCAAAAATGTATCCCATCGGTCTTTGCTGAGCGCTATCTACCTGTAAGAAGCAACTCTTCGTCTGATAAATCTGTTCTGCAGGTGGGAAGTGGGGAATTCCCCGGTTTGGAGGAGCCCATGCAAGAGTTGGAGAGGAGGCCAGAGGAGGAGGAGGAGGAGTGGGAGGACTTGGACTATGTGGAGGAGATGTACTACAGTCAGGAGACGTGTCCGAGTCAGGAAACAGTGACCACCCCAGACGACGTGTGGAAGCCGCGCTGCTCCCGCGACCTCCATCAGGTAACGCTGCAGGTCACACTGCTGTCTAACATGTTCACTCCGTCAATCGCGTAACAGGAAAACATGGAGGGAGTCCACTGAGGGCAACATGCTACTACGAGGAGCAAAATACCTATAGTTGGCACCTGTGCTGTGAAAAACAATGTCACCCTCTCTGATTCACTCGTGTCTTCTATGTAACAAAGCCTTTGCCTGGCTTACCGGTCCGTGTTGCCCCCACACTGAGAGGCGGCGGCAGCGGCGGTGGCACGCCGGCCCCGCCCCCTGTCTCAGATGTGAGCAATCGGCGATAATGCGACGCGATATGTCGCCAGCACGATCATCCGCAGATCGTCATCACCGCCGGATCTGGACAGGGTCCCCCTCCCGCTACCCTCCCCTCGTCGGTAACGGGTGATGGGGTTTGCACGTGGTCCCATCAGGGGACCGAGCAAACAACTTACCTTGTGATTACTGCAGGCCCATGAAGAAGACTGGTGATTTAAAACGAGGACATCGATTTCTGATCTAGTGGTTTCTTTGGTCGCACTCTCCAGGCCCGGCCGGTAGTGGCACAGCCTAGTGAAACATTCTACGGTATTCTACGGAAAATTATGCGAGGAACGTGATATGAATATCCCTTACCCTCTGAAAATGCAATCCCGTTTCTTCCATTCCGAATCATAGATCTTGCCATATGCTTTCAAATATCACCATTTCCAGCGTTGCCAAAAGTTGGTGAGCCTAAATTTCACGTAGCCTTGGTGAAGTGAAAGTAAATTCATCCGGCCATGGCTTATTTCTTTCACTTCGGGTATTTTTGTTCGGACTATGTATATTTTATTTCATGTTATCAAGGCCACAGTTAAAATATGAAGGTTTAATATTTCATATTGGCAAATAATCTATATAGACATGCACTTTGCGCATCGTTTGGCTCTGTTGTTGATTTCTTTGACTCATACAGTTGGTCATATCTTTATTGAAATTTCTATCATTTGTAAGCCCGCTAAGGTTCTAGGTTTAAACCAGTCAGCCTGACGCAAATTTCTAAGTATATCTATCTGGTTTGTACCTTTTTCAGTTGAATTATGTCGCGCCCTCATCTCAAAATCAGTTTCTGCATTTTTCTATCATGAACCTGTCGAGCTTTACCCGCGTAGACAACACTGGGCCGTTAATGGAAGCTATTTTGGGTTGTATGGGCACTGGCACCAATTCTGCTAGAATGCTTCAACTCCGACAAACAACAGACTCAAATGAATTTCGGCAAACATATTTCCAAGGAATAAGATATAGAATCTCCGTGGGCTTTAAACTGAACCACCAGGAAAGTAGAGGACACCGATAAAGTCCGGTGACATATTTCAATATCTCGAAACTCATACTTTACGGAGTAACATGCGCTCGTGAGCATACTTCTTTTTGAATGCATCGCTTTCCTTCTACTCCCCTTCCTCTACTTCCCTTCCTCTTCTCCCCTACCTCCATGGGCGCCGAAAGCGGGGTGGGGGGGACGAGGGAGACGCGTCTCCCCTGCTGGCCAATCAGGGGGACGTCCCCCAAAATTTTTGGTCCGTTGTCATTAATGCTGTCAGGTAACGAATATGCCCAAAATTCGCCTCCGCCGGTCAGCACCAGCCCGGGCCCGTCCCCCCTGTAAAAAATTCCGTGGCGGCGCCCCTGCCTACCTCCTACGAGCCTAACTTCGCCGAGCAGCGGCTCGCTGGTAAATGCGGCCGCTGCGAGACTGATGCTGACGAGATCCGCTACAGCCAATCAAAACTCACTGGAAACGGCGAGTTCGAGAGCGAATTGGCCGCTGAACCTGTTTTTCGTATACCTTGTTGCCCAGCTACCTCAGTTTGAATCCCATTATACAAATTTCTCATTCCCTTGAAACATTCGCTCTAGTGATCCCATTCGACTATCGCAATGCCTGTTCGCAAATGTAACATAGGAGTAAGTTGGATGCTCTATCAAATTGTTCTTCTTCCAGTCATTCAGATAGAGGCAAATTTATCCGAATAACTGAGTAAATTTTGGATGCAGCTCAAAACACATATTTCAAAGCATACAAAAAACAGGCAAAATATACGTTATCGGGTAAAATGTCAGGCAATCATTCTAAAAACACCATTCCCCGTTGGCTAGAGTCCCGGATGGCTCATCTGACTAATCTGGATGCGGTGCAATTTCTCGCTCCACTGAAGATATCGGCGTATGTTTTTTCCCCGTCGCTGAGCTATTTGGTAAGCAGATATGGAGCAATACCACCAACCAATCACATTAGCCGCGAGACATAAATATAAGCGGCAGCCGGCCCCCGCCATCGGTGGTGCCCGCACGGAGCGCAGAGTGTTTGAACGGCTACTGCTTATGGCCCCTGATGCGTTAAGGGCTGTTCAGATTTGACGTAACAAAATGTTGGGTTTCGTTCCCCGTCCCCCCCTCTTGTCAACAGTCTTCAGTAAATGGCTGAGCCCCTACCTCACTTTGCCAGCACACGCCAGTAATTTTTACCCCTCCCCCACCCCACCCCTCTTCTCGTCAACAAAGCTTTTCTCCACATCAGAAACGGTGATAAAAGGCGCTTACACCTATTTTCCGTCTGTCCCCTATCGTGGAGTGATTTCTCTGCTTGCAGATAATGCTGGATAACCACATAGCTGTGGTTGGAAGTCTGCCGTCTCCACCGACTCCGAGCTCGCCTCCCTCCGACCCCTGCTGGTATCAGGTCAGTGACTCCCTCCGACTCCTGCTGGTATCAGGCCAGTGACTCCCTCCGACCCCTGCTGGTATCAGGTCAGTGACTCCCTCTGACCCCTGCTGGTATCAGGTCAGTGACTCCCTCCGACTCCTGCTGGTATCAGGTCAGTGACTCCCTCCGACCCCTGCTGGTTATCAGGTCAGTGACTCCCTCCGACTCCTGCTGGTATCAGGTCAGTGACTCCCTCCGACCCCTGCTGGAATCAGGTCAGTGACTCCCTCCGACCCCTGCTGGTATCAGGTCAGTGACTCCCTCCGACCCCTGCTGGAATCAGGTCAGTGACTCCCTCCGACCCCTGCTGGTATCAGGTCAGTGACCCCCTCCGACCCCTGCTGGTATCAGGTCAGTGAACGGAACGACACCCTCGATTGGGGAATCTTGTTGGCTGCCGTTTGGCGTTGTAAGGTACGCTGGTGATAAAACCACCGGGAAACTAGTTTTCTCTTTGACTTTTTATAGATATTTCATTAGAAGCGTTAATTTAATAAAAAAATTCACCTTTGAGCAGTGTTACTGATAAGCAGAATCAAAGAATAGTGATGAGAGAGAAAATTATCCGTTTTAACCTGAATGGCTCTTATTATTTCATTTCGGCTAATTCTTTGCCTCGGGCGGTTCTTGGTTTGAAGCAGTATTTCGCGCGAATATTCATTAAGCATTAAGCAGCGTATCAAATTCGAATCGGTCATCGATTCTTTCGGCTCCGTGCTGAATAAGACGAATGAACGGCCATTCATCAATCTCGAGCCCGGAGGAGCCAAATTAAAAGGCTCGCGCAAAAGGCTGTAGAAGCATGCGCGCAATCCGGCTCATCAATCACAGCTATTAAATTGGTGCTTGACAGTCACAGAGGAGGGGAAATTAAACTACATTATCAGTTTTCATTACTACTTTTGTTCAGAATGTGCATGTGGGAACTGTGCTGGTTCATCGAAACCAGATTGACCCCGGAAAAGGTTAGCACTGTTAAAGAGTTTCTTTAAATTTGACGTCGTACTGATCCCATTTACTTCGTGTGAAGAGTGACACCCTCTACAACTTCTGCTTCAAACGAGGCGCATGTGTGACAGCTCCGTCTCTTTGGCAGGCGCTGCACTGTTTTCTGGGGAGTCAGTGGTACCGCCGGCAGCGCCGCCAGTCGGCAGCGGCAATAAACTCAGTTTCTCGGATCGACCGCGTGTCCCGAGTGCTGTTCCCGGCGCTGTTTGCTCTTCTGAGTCTGTTCTACTGGAACCTATACTGGTCCCAGCCCGCGCCTGACTCGTGGACTCTCCCACTGGGCTGATACTGCTTTTTGCTAGGTGAAATGTCGGTACGATTTTAGAAGTTAATTGTGCGTGTTACGCAGACGTGTGAATGAAGAAATCGAAAACACTGTGTGCGTAGAATTGTAGAAACATTAGAAATGACCTGCGAAAATCGACTTTTCTCAGCCGAGCCCTCTGACCCATTTTCCTGGTGGAGGACCAGCTGTCGCGATCACCAACAATGATGTACTTGGGGAAAATAAACGTGCACACGATGGTTACCCAGGTTAGCTGCGGAAGTTCAGTGTATTTATGCATGGAAATCTGGCGTCGGGCTTTGTCACGCTCACAAGATAAGTTGATAGCTGCTCACAAGTAAAAAAATCGTCCCTAGTCATGGTATCTATGGGCGCAGACACCAAAGCAGGCCAATTTGTGTCACTCTGCCCTATTCTGATGGTTTTGCAGCGTATGATTTGTTGGAAAACAAACAGAAATAGCTTAAAAATGCATTCCATTAAAAACAAAAACTTGCACAGCTGATAAGTTGGAATTATGCCCAAAGTGACTTTTCCGCATTTTCTTACTCAAAAGCTATGATGTGGTCGGTTTCAGGGCTGGATTTTTTTGTTGTTGTAAAAATCTTCCTCCTCACAAAAGCAGCGTGCATCTACACACCCGACACCAGAGTCATCCTCTCGTTACGACTGAGATAGGAGTACCAGTACAGCACGTTCAGCAGCAGGAACACAGTGGGAAACAGGCCTCGACTGATGCGGTCGATCATCGACACAGAGTTGAACTGCGTGTGCATGGAGCTGCTGAAGCGTCGGTGGCGCTGCGGCCTGCGCGGCCTTCCCTTCGCCCGCGGGCAGGTGGCGGCAGTGAGAGGTCGCAGTGTCAGCGAGGCCGCCGAGCGCGCCCGTCTGCGGGGCTGCTGAGAGCCCGCGGACGACGGGGGAAGCAGCGGGGTGGGAGCGGGCAGCAGCACGCCCCCATTCGGGAGATGGATCAGGTCCATCGTCAGCTCGCAGCTGCTGCTTGAGAAGGACGGCATCTGCAGGAGCAGGCGGTGAGGTCAACAGAGTCGGACAGTACAGCTCCCGGCATGTAGGGTGTGTACAAGATTCTGCACAATTCGCACTTCTCTCCATCTAACGATCTAAAAAACTATCAAATCATACGCCTGCTTTTAGGTTTGAACACATCCGAATAGGGACTTCAAGGCCACCTTCATCGCCTTGAAAATGGTTGAAGAGTGGTGCCACCTGCCTGCATGTTAGCGAGCGGGAGGTGGCGCAGGGTGACGTGAGAGGCGCCACAGATGGCGCCATTGTCTTCCGAGTCTGAGCTGGCGTCCTTCTGCGAGTGCGCCTCCCCCTCAGAGCCGCTGGACGACTCCGGCTGGGGAAAGTACACCTCCCCGTACCCGTACTTGGTGAAGTAGTGCACGAACGCGAACTGGAAATGATGACGTCTGCGGTTAGCATTTCCAGTGTTACACTATTATACAGTATGGTATTGTGCTACTATTTATTTCATCCCAATGAGTTATGACGTCAGACGTTTTATCTGAGCTCATGATAAGATGAAATCACACTTTTGTTGACGTGGAGTGCAAACACATAGTATTGAGTTCTAATATAACAGATTACCTCCAATATGGACGCGATGATGAAGCCATAGGACAGCCACAGAAACAGGTCCAGCGCTGTGCTGTAGGAGACCTTCGGCAGGTCCGTCCGCGCTTCCAGACCCAAAAACGTCATCGTTAGCACGGTAGTTACGCCTGGAATAGAACAAGCATGTGCAGAATAAGGAGAAGAGAAATTCTGGCGTATGTCAAAATCAGGTCGACATTTTAGGCCGTTACTAGTACGTGAGAGATATGAACTAGAAGGTCACGGCCGAGCCTGCCAATCTTACAATTTCCTTTAAAAATCCCTGCTGAAATTTTTTCTATCGGCGAAAAATTTTCTTCTGTCGATAACGTGCTGGAAATTGTCTAGTGATGTGGTTAAAACTATACTTCCTGCTGCAAACTTTTACAACGGCTCTCGATATTCTATGGAGCATAAAATATACATTACGCTGGAAAGCTGACGTTTTTGCGTATGTATCAAAGAGGTCAATGAGACTTCGAAAAATTATAAATGCATACGTGCACTATGACAAAGAATGGATGTTATCCGGAAATTAGAAAACCCCATCGAACGAGAACTTAGCCGGAGACTGTCACGACAAATTGTAAATCTGGAGGCGATGGATACTTCTTTCAAACCTATGGCCAAAGTGGCGGACATTCATTCAGCCAGGGCAGTATTACTACGATTGTGCAGTCTCAGAGCTGCAGTCACACGAAAACATCTGCACGAAGCCTTTTTGTTGTAAAGTTTGATTTTATATATCGTGGAAATTTCATTGTACACGATCTTTTGAAACTGAGATAGAATTCAGAATTTTTCCAGGATGAGTGGGGGCAACTCCCAGGTCCCTGTGGTGGCGGCATTTCTGCCTAGTGGGTCTCAGTAAACACCGAATGGAGATATATACCTTCCTGGCCTGTGAGCAGGGGCTCACCGCCAGCTTGAAAAATAGTGAAGGGGAAAATTCTTAAATTTTCACTGAACAGACGCCTGTATTTGTTTATAAATGGACGCCTATGGCTCTGTGTCCCTCTAAAATGAACTTGGCATGCTTTGGGTCTAGTCGAGCTGTTACTTTCCTATCAAAACCCTTGACAATGTGTTATGCATTTGTTATCACAATTTGGATAAAATACACTATTTCGAAAGAAAACACTGGAGGTCAATGGCCCATTGACCCATGTCCCTACTCTCGTAACAACGAGACTAGGTCCACTTCTGTCGTTACGTATCGTCACACACGCTGCCGAGTAATAATAATTGTTGGGGTTTAACGACGCCGCAACTGCCAGGGTCATACGGCGTCGGCAGCTCTCACCCTGTTGGAAGGGATTTTGGGAATCAGATCGACTTATTCAGAAGCTCCGCCGGGACTTGAACCCGGGACCGGTGACTTAGGAGACAAGGGTGCTATCCACTAAGCCACCTCATCCCCAGCTGCCGAGTACACTCCGCCGTGGATCCGAGCGGTGCAGAGGCAGATTGACGATTCAAACCGCTCAACAACTGCTGCCGTGTTACGTCATGACCCTGCCCCAATCACAGCCATCCGAACCTGTGACGACACGACTACAGGCCAATCACAGGTGACTAAACTCGTGACGTCACAGCGCCACCCCGACCGCGGGTCACCGTATGCACGTGGTGTGGGGCAGGGGGTCTAAAAACTTGCCGATCTACCTACGCCGTCGGCGACCCTATCATCTTTTGGTTGGCGACCCAGCAACCGTCTCAAACTCTGATTCCATCTGTTTTCCTATGATTTTATCTTCCACCATCCGCTCCTACTTCTAAATATGCTTACCCTCTCCACTGTCTCCACCCGTCATCGTAATACATACAGAGCCCATCAAAATCTATTGGATGAAGTCTGCTAGTTCCTTTGGCCAAGAATGGGCAGAATCTACTTCGACAAAGAGCCAAGTTAGCCCTCGTTTCCCGGCTTGTTTGGCGTTTCTGAAAGACAGCTTGGCTACAACGGGGCATCTTTGGCCGATTACATCTGGTATCATCACCGCCCTTAGTTGCTGCTAGTCTATGCTAGTTATGTTTCTTCTTACTACAATTTTTGGTTCCAATTTTATGAAAAACGACTGAGATGACCTGGTACTTTAGATGATGTCATCTCCCTGTACCGTATTTATGTACTATTTCTAAGTTCAAACTAGAATGTACTAGAATCTGTCACGAGTCGGTACCAAGTCGGTGATTTTCATTTTTTTCTATAGGCGACCAATGAGCGACCAGGTCGGCCGAAACCGCCGACTTGCAGTGGTCGCCTGGCCGCAGGTGGTCGCCCTGGTACATTTTCGGTGTCTGCGGCCTTCAGAACGAGCGCGGCGCGGGCTGCCGCTAATATTTTTGTATTCTTGTTGAGAGCAGTGAGCGCCGTTTTTGACGACTGGTGTTCAATTTGTTAAATCCATGGGGCTAAATCAAGATGTGCGTTTATCATAGACAGTCCGTGCAATCTAGGTGGGTTTTGGAGTCTACTTGCAATGATGTTTCCTTGTTTTGCTTTATCGCGAAAAGTCTCAGAAGGAAAAAAAAACTTGAATACAAGTGGTGCATGTTTAAACCATTTCCAACCACAATCACACTAAAATGTCATCGTAAACATTGTTGTATAGTCACACATTCCCAAGGGGTGGATTTCCTAAATGATTTTTGGGGTGCCTAATTATGAGACTATCCATAACAAGTATACTGTTTTTGATACCACCATGTTCTTGCCTTATACCAGTGTGCAAAGTACGACATTTTTGACAAGATCTCGTCGGTGTGAGTGCCCTTGGAGGGTGTCGTTCATATGTTCCACAAATCATATTTTCCCCACGATCAGTTCTTCCCCACGTTCAATTCTTCCCCACGATCAATCTTTCCCCACGATCAATCTTCCCCACGATCAATAATGCCTCTCGAAGGTTTTTCTTTCCATGGTAAAGTTTTCTAAGCGCGGTGAGCCAAGTGTTTATTGCCGCACAAACCTGCGCCATGGATGATATCTCCAGCCTTGCGCAGTTGACAGGAAAGCGCATTTCTAGTGATGGATAATGGTTTGGAATTGTGTGGAATTGCTTCACACCGACGCACCATCACGGAGCCGGATACCGACTCCGGCAGCTCCGACAGTCCGGCACCACACGCCCCGCCGCGGCAGCACAATTATGTAAAGGTGAGAGGGAAAATTAGCAAACCCGGGCCACGGGAGGGGGAACAGGGAAGGTGACTTGCTTTAAGTGTTACAGAAAAAGGGTGGGTTGAAGAAAACAAGAGGAGGGAGGATGGTTGGGGCTTGGCTTGTCGTTTGCATTTTATATGAGATCATCATGGATATCTACTCAAGCAGTATTGATTCAAATCTAAGCTGAAGTAATGCTGTATTTCCTACTTAACACTGGATGATAGATTTTGAGATAGGAGGGAAGGTACAGCCCCCTGCAATTGAATCTGTATACACTAGGCTCAGAAGTTTTTCTTATAGTGTTTGCGAACTATAGCTTGCAGAGTCATAATTTTACATTCAGTTTGTGTGTTTTGCTCCCAGCTATCGATTACGTAGCCACTAATTCTCAACAGTCTCATATTTCAGAAACTAATGACAAAAAACTAGATTCTCACTATAGGTACAGCCATATCAACAATGTTTTCTGCAAATTATTTTCAAAATAGGAACTGCTAAGGAAATTTCATGCCCGGCTGAAGGCCCACTTTATTATCTTGGGTTATTCTAGGTGTAAGGTTTTGTTTTTGGTGGGCATCCTGGTCCAGTGTGCAAAGTATGGCATTTTCAACGAGATCTCGTTGGTGCAAGTGCCCTTGGAGACAGGACTGAGTGGTGCAAATTTTATCAACCTGGTGAGAATGTTTTCAACCTGGTACAAATTTGTGAGACTGGTGCAATGAAGGCAACACTTAAACTAAACAATTAATAGTTGAATGGTTATTAAGACACAGGAGGGGGCCATATAAAAAGTCCTTGACTAATCGACTAATGATAGAGGTAGCATTGCATCGTGTTGGCAGGAATGGGTGCATTTTTCTCCCTGGTATGTGGCAGATTGGTGTGAATTTTTTGAGGCTGGTGGTGCGAGAATTTTAGATGGCTGGTGCGACTCGTCTGGCCTGCTGCCATACTTTGCAGACTGGAACCTGGTGAGGTATCCCATCCATTACTGGTCTTTAATGCATTAGTTTGTTGTCCTTCAGTTAGGGGTGTGTATTTAAAAAAACTATTGGGGTGCTCAAATTTGAAAGACTACCTATAACCCAGTGTGCAAACAATTGTATTTTCCATGAGGCCTCGTGGGTGTGAGTGCCCTTGGGAGACAGGACCAAGTTGTGTGAATTTTATCAACCTGGTGAGAATTTGTGAGACTGGTGCGAGGAAGGTGACACTTAAGCTAAACAAATAATGGCTGAATGGTTTTTAAGATAAAGGAGGGGGCCTTATAAAAAGTCCTTAACTAAGTAATGGTAGAGGTAGCATTGCATTGTGTGGGTAGGAATGGGTGAATTTTTCTCCCTGGTATTTGGCAGATTGGTGTGAATTTTTGGGGGCTGGTGGTGTGAGAATTTTAGATGGCTGGTGGTGTGATAATTTTAGATGGCTGGTGCAGGGTTGGTATTTTTGCCAGTTGAAAGGGGTTTCTGCCGCCAGCCGGTTTTTACTGGTTTAAACCGGCAGAAATTGGCAAACTCGGGGAGGCCAAATTTGCCGTTATTTGTGGAAACTGAACTTTATTTTCCAATAGTTGTTACCAACATCATGCTGATAGGTACACTGTACCTATTTCCGGTATTCTGATCATCTTATTTAGCATTTTATATTTTCTAGTCTTAGTCTTAAGGCTTAGTGCGGTAAACGCAGATATGATCGCATGCTATCCACATTTTATTCAGTTCAATTGTTAATAATCTATAATATCAGCCGAACTAAACGGGCTAATTCAGATGTCTGGTGACAGTCTAGATTTAATAAGACAGTTTTCCTGACTAGGAACTCAAGCCGCTCAAGCTCAGTAAGAATCCAGCCCATGCGTTGGGGCCTCCGATGCAGTTCTCCATCGGAGGCAAGGCAAGTGCCTTTAAGGTGCATGACATATTATTGCGAAGACTGTTATTATTTTATGTGTCATATTTGGTGACAATTTTGAGTCTTCTTCAATGCCGAACAATGGTGAACATTAGAAACGGTACAAGCTGGGGATCCCCAAGCCTCTCTGAGTGACTGGTGTACTGGATCTTTTATGGCGAAGGACATTATTTCAGCCTGAATACATGGAAACTGCATTATTAGCAGTACTTTTGAGCTTCTGTAAGCTATACTTATCAAGTGAAGATCAGCATTGACTGACCTGTCCTGGTTAAAACATTCACCTTTTTCAAACAAGTTGTCTCCTCGAGCTACTTTGTTGGTCTCTTCTGATAATAAGCTCTCAAACCTAGTGGATTGTACCCCCAGTGGTCGGTTATACCATACATTTATCTCTTGGCAGGTGCACACCCAGGATTATCGTTTTGGGGGCGGCAGGCTGATGGGGGGCGACATGTCACGCACAGGATTTCTTTTCCTGGTGAGGAGGCGGCAGTTTCGGAATGGGGACGGCTTGAATCACATATTGGGTGAATGCTTCAACGCAGGAGCGGCACGTTAGGGGCAGGGACGGCAAGGTGAGAGTAGAACTGGTACTAAAAGCCAGATCAGGCTCATTTCTGCCCTCCATGGGTGCCTGCGTCTGCCTCTTCCACTTGGGTGGGCTACTGTCCTCAAATAAAATGTCTGAAATAAATCATATAAAGTAAGATAAGGTTGAATGGACCAAACTGTTATTTAATAATATGTATATGATTTCTGGCGATTAGAGAACAAATCTTTTTATTGGCATACCTACATTTCTGATGTGGTATTTTACTTTGGCGTCATCTAAAATGTATGCACCGGTTCTTAACTAACAATAGAAGCAACGACACTTCATCCATGGTAAAAACCCTTCATATCAGAAAGGTGAGGTCACTTGGGGATTCAGGCGGTCCGTTTGGGGGCGGGGCAAACTGATCGGCGAAAAGCTGATCACTTGGCGCCGGGTGGCCTAGTGGCTTCGTTGCCAGTCGTCGGATCGGAAAGCATGGATTAACGTGGGTTCAATCCCCTCCGCGGGAAAACGTCTTCCGTGTCCGATCTGACCGGGTGGAGAGGATCCTTAAACACCCACGCCGATACTTCCTGTAATTGGGCAAGTGTGCCTGTTGGGAGCGGCCCTAAATAAATAAATAAAAAGTCGGTGAATAAAAATTTTCACACGGCCTGAATGGAAGCTGACTGCCTCTAACATTTCTTGCTGCCGGCCATGGGGGGGGGCAAAAATACTATTTTCGACTTTATAAGGCTGGCCTCTTCCCTCCCCCCTGGATCTGTCAATGGATTGGTTCCAGCCATAAAAGACCATTTGGTATGAACAGATTATTGAAGTTGTGTGATCAAATGGAAGAAGAGGAAACTGAAGGCTCCCAATACACAGTAATATACGTTTTCACCCCAGAAAAAGCCCTTAAATTCAAATCTAACGCGAATATCAGTTAATGTTTAGTATTTCATAGTTTTTGCCACTTTTTGCCACCGGGTTTATACCAGCCGGCTTAAACCGGTTTAAACCAGTGGTTTAAACCACTTTCTGCCGGCTGCTGCCAACCCTGGTGCCACTGGTGGGACCAGGTAGGACCAGGTGGGACAAGTGCCACCAGCCGTTGGTGGGACTCGTCTGGCCTGCTGCCATACTTTGCAGACTGGCCTATAACCATCATACAAGAACAGTACCTATAACCACTACACAAGAACAGATAGCACAAAATTATCTTTGTTTTGGCCCTCATAAGTGGGAGAAATTTTGGTCAGCATTCCCAAGAATGACCCAGTTTGCGAAGTATGGCAGCAGGCCAGACGAGTCACTGCAGCCATCTAAAATTATCACTTAAATTTGCACTACTAGTCACTTAAAAATTAGCACCAATCCCCAAATTACAGGGAGAAAAATGCACCCATTCTTACCCACATGATGAAATGCTACCTCCCTTATTAGTTTGATAGGTTTCACAGGCTTCTCCTGTGTCTTTATTACCATTTATTATTTATTTGTTTGATTTTCAGTGTTGCCTCTCTTGCACCAGTCTCACAAATTCGCACCAGGTCATGAAATTCACACCACTTGCTCCTGTCTCCAAGGGCACTCACACAGACTAGATCTTATCATAAGAGCAATACTTTGCACACTGGAGAATAACTATGTTCCCAACAATGGGAACATTAAACCATATTTGGAAATGTTTGTTCCCAAGGTTGGAAACTGCTGGAACAATTTTTCCAGAAAACCCAACAGGAATCTAGAAACGATAAGGGGAAGCTTTCTACTGGGTTATTTTCTTTTCATATTAAAATTTGAGTGGGGTTCTACTTTGAATTAAGAAATCTGTCTTTGAATGTTACCTCAAATATTCATCTACACTGCATGATCCAGCCCCAACAGTAAAGAACAATGGAAAAAAATTTACAAACATTTTTGAAAAGATTTGAGGGAAAGCTTATTAAAATAATAAAGAAAAACAAAGTTGCAAAATTGTAGGCTGTAAAAATATTTGTACTGGTGTCACACAGTTGCTGCCCAGCATGTGGCACAGGGGCATAGGAACGGTTTGAAAAGTGGGGGGGGACCAACCTTAAAGGGGGCCCACCTCAAGGGGCCCCAGCCCAAGGGGACCCATAATGAGGATTAATTTTGTATAGCTCGTTTGGTTTTAATAAGGCACGCATGCACACTAGGTTGTCAATACATGAAAAATTGAGAAATCAAATTTTGTCCTATGATTTCGAGATTACCAATAAATCAAAGTAAAAAGCCAAAAAATGTTTTTTGGCTTTTAACCCATCTCTTTTTCAAATAGTAAATACATTTTTAGGCTCTTATGAAGGATTTTAATCATTTATTATCGCGAACACATTTTTTTACATTTGCAGATGTTTAGGCTCTTTTATCATATTTTAAAACTAAAAACTTTAAAAAACTGAGTCTGGCCTTGACCGCGGTAGGGTGCGGACGTGCCCGGCGGTGCTGCGGTGACTCAGCATGAGCTGCTGACCGGGTAGTGCTGACCGGGGTGCGGGGCGGTGAAGGGCGACAGTGTTAAGGAGCAACAGGCATTCAGTCTGGCTTTTTTGGAGGACAGACTTTTCTTTTTTTGGTATTTTCAAAAATGTCTACAGCCGGTGATACGGACTCAGTTTTCAGTGACGCTGAGACAGGCCCTATGGAAGAGCCGCGGAGAAGGAAGAGGGGAAGAGAACCGTCAATACCGGAGCTGATATCAGCCTATGAAAAAAGCAGAGACAGACTAAGTCGCCCAAAGGGAAATCTCTAAAGGGTAAATCGCCTAAGAGGCCAGACCTGTTGTCAACGGAGATGATGACCTTCATAAAGGAAATTATCGAGTCCTCAATTGAGGCATCTGTCAACCAGCACCTCTCCAGTCTAAATAGGATGCTGAAATCCAAGCTCGATTCACAGGAAAAGAAAATCGAAGTACTGGAGGGAGATGTCTTCGAAAAGTCTGCCAAGATCCAAACCCTGGAAAGTGACCTGAGAGAAAATAGACAGGCACTTCAGAACCTCGAGCTCCAGGTCGACGACATGGAGCGACACGAGCGTGGCGTAGACCTCGTCTTAACCTGTCAGCAATTTAGAAGACGCCATCCCGAAGAAGATATAAGAGGTGAGATAGTCAGAATATTGAGAAGCAGCTTTCCGGACATTCCTGTGTCGAAAGCTGATTTCTCAGCAGCCCACAGGCTATCCCGCGATGACACAGTGATCTGCGCTTTCCGCGATCGGGAGCTTAGAAACCGTTTCTACCGAGGACGGTTTCAGCTGAGGAATTCAGCGACGTCAGCTGAGCAGCAACTGTATCTGAGCGAGTCTCTGACAAAAAGGAACCGAGAACTCTTCAGTGAGCTGGTGACCATGAAAAAGAAGAAGCACATCTGGTCGGCTTTCACCAGCAACGGCGTCCCAGGGTACAAACTGGGCCGGGACTCCCCGCCAGTGCACGTGACCTCTGCTCAGCAGGTCAGGGATCTCTGGCGACAACTGAGAGAGCAGCGGGAGGCCACGCGTCTCCCGGCTGCTGTCTCAAGCAGCAACACTGCTCCGCCAGTGCCAGCTGTGTCTCTTCATGCTGGCTCGAAGTCGGATGATGTTAAGAATACGCAAGCAAGGCGCAGGACTCACACTTCCTCACCGGCAGCAGCTACCAGCAGGAGCAACAGGACCTGGACACCAGCGAGAAACAGGGACACCGGCACGTCTGGTCCCCCGTACTGGAACAGAGGCCATCGCGCGTCGGCGCCGACACCTGCTGAGCCGGCCAACGGCACGGTCTTCAGCGACTCCAGGGAGCGACGCCGAAAAGTGCCGTGGTGACCGAGGCAGCGGCCTCTGGCGGAGACGAGAGTGAAATTAGGGGAGCGTGTGCAATAGCTGAAGGCTTATGAAAGGTAGCCACCTTTAAGTGTTATTTTCCTCCAGTGGCTATATTGTGCTTTTCAAACAGTGCGTGGTTCCGTCCGTGACGCGAAGCGGTGGTTTTTTTCCACTGCTGGAGAGGCACCGGCTCAGCTGTTGCGCCGCCGCTCGTTTGACGGCTCCAGGCCTGGGGCCCTAGAAGGGACACGGTGCGTCGTGTCCTCGCAACCGTCCGGAGACACACTAATCTACAGGACTCTCAGCGCAAGGTATCGTTTTAAGAGTGTTTTGTTGCCTGTATAGTTTTCTTGCTCGCGAAGTAAAAACTGTCAGTATGTAGGCATTGAGTGCGCAGAATGCGGGTACTTATTTCGTAAATTCACAGATAAAACATGGCGAGCTTCTGTTTATCATTTTCAAGGACCTAACAACAGTAAAGCTTTTGAAAATTAGGACGAGGGTTTCTGTAACTATTGGAACGTGTTTTTGTGACCCCCACCACGGTCGCACCAAGGCCTCGCCTCTTGTACCGTTCGTGTTTCCGATGTACACTTATTTTCCAACACTGATGTATCTTTTTGCAACATGCACCACACAACACGCACTAACAAGCGCATACCGAGTCTTAGCTCCGAACCATCTTGGTAAGCATTGCAGATCAAGTGCATTTTCAGATAAACTGGTCGTTCTCCCGTTTTGCTACTCAAATCAACTGAAGGGACCCAAAGTATATCTTCTGAATGAGCGCTCCCGGTTGTGGTGAAACGGGTAAAAAATTAGCGTCAATAAACGTAAACGGGCTCCGCTCGCAGATAATTAATGGAATACCAAAACGGCGCAAAATATTTACATGGCTAAAAAAACTGGAAATCGATGTCATCCTGTTACAGGAAACGCACTCGTCGTTTTTGGACGAAAAGGTCTGGGTACAGGAGTGGTCAGGATTAGGTGTTTTCTCCCACGGTGAGAACAATAGTAGAGGTGTGGGCATATTGATCAAGCCAGCATCAGGTGCTACGATCAGTAAAGTGTATACAGATGAAAACGGTAGGTTTATTGTACTCCAGTTGGATTATAATGGTTCATGTATCACTGTTGGGAATTTCTATGGGCCCAACGTTGACAACCCTCGTGCCGTTGAAGAATTTTGCACCAGGATCGATGAATATGAGAACTCCACGATCATTCTCGGGGGAGACTTTAACTTGTGCCTGGATATAAGGAAAGATAGAGAAAGCTCAGCAAAGAGGATCTCAAATAACGATAAATGCAAAGAGGTACTAAAAAATTCATGTTGGAAAAAGGGCTCATAGATATATGGCGGGAGTTACATCCAAATGTAAGAAAGTATACCTGCATTAAAAAAACCCAGCTAGCAAATCTCGAATTGATTTTTTTGTAACCAGCAGAGACCTGTTGTTATCAAAATGTCCCGCAACGGCTGATATAAGAGATGGTTACCTGTCGGACCATATGATAATAACAATATCTGTCAGCGTTCCCTCAATCAAAATGGGAAAATCGTACTGGAAATTTAATAATTTTCTTTTGAAAGATGAGGATTTTGTATCCATGATGCGTCAAAAGATTAAAGACATTATTGACGAGAACGATTCGAGTGATCTATCTCGTGTCTCTCTCTTTGAAACAGTTCTGTGCGTATTGCGAGGATATATTATAGAATTCTCGTCTCGTAAAAAGCGTCAAAGTCGGGCGTCCATTGACAATTTGGAACGGGAAATTTCAGTACTACAAAGTAATGGAAACCCAAACCCTACACTAATAAAGGAACTTTCTGACCAAAGGGATACGCTAATACGCGAAATAACTAGCAGAAGCATGTTTATGGCTAAAGCGCGCTGGCACCATCTCGCCGAAACTGGTAGTAAGTTCTTTCACGGTTTCCAAAAACGTAACCAGCCTCGAAATGTAGTGAAGGCACTATTTGTGGGTGACAAGCATGATGATCAACAAAACATAACTAGCGACACAGAGCAAATGCTTACGGAGGCAAGGAGCTTCTTTTTGGATTTATATAGAAACAGGCACACATCAGAGGAGATTGAACCCTTCACTCAAGGGCTGTTACGTTTGTCACAGCAAGACAGAGAAGTTTGCGATTTTCCGATTGATATGGAAGAGCTAACGTTAGCAGTTTCGTCTATACGGAACAATTCTTCACCTGGTCCCTCCGGCTACACAGGGGAGTTTTATAAGTTCTTTTGGCCCGAAATAAGGCACCTAGTGCTCTCCGTTTGTCATGAAGTTTTTGAGCGACGTAAAATGCCAATAAACCTGAAAAGAAGCGTAACAATTCTGATTCCAAAAAAAGAAAAAGACACTCGAATGATAGAGAATATGCGCCCGATTAGTCTGCTTAACACGCTGTACAAAATTATTACAAAACTGTTGGCAAACCGCTTATCCAGAATCATCAAGACTATAATCAAGGACGATCAAACAGGTTTTATAAAGGGGCGTTTCATAGGCGAAAATGTTCGGCTTATTCTGGATATGATGGACTACTGCACATCAAGCGACCAGTCGGCTCTTCTGTTGTCATGTGACGTAAAACAAGCATATGGTTGTGTTGACTGGTCGTATATGAAGCGAGTTATGTCAGTGATGGGGTTCGGAGACACCTTCCTAAGATGGATCGATATATTGTACGATAGTGACCAATTCCATCCACCAACATCATGCATTCAAATCAACGGTAAGCTATCGAAGGACTTTCAGATCGGACGTGGCCTGAGGCAAGGCTGCCCCTTAAGTTGTTACATATTTTTGATATGTTTTGAGCCCCTTCTTGAGCGAATTCGGCAACATGAAGCTATAAAAGGAGTAGAGATAAATGGGACTGAAATCAAAATATCCAGCTATGCAGACGATGTCACTGTAATAATGGACGGGCACCAAGAATCATTTTCAAAATGTCTTGACGTGTTTACGGATTTCAAAGAAATCTCGGGGTTGGCACTGAATAAACGTAAGACTAAAGCGTTTTGGATAGGTAAAGACGCGAAAAGCAAACATCCGATTTGTCCTAGTCTTGGTGTTCAGTGGCCACGCGCTAGCATTGAATTATTGGGCATTACAATATCTAATGATCCGAACGTGAGCTTGACGTATACAAATTACGAAAGGAAAATAGAAAGCATGAGAGCACGACTTACCCCATGGAATGGAAGGGGTCTGACCCCTTTTGGTCGGATACATTTAGTGAAGACAGAGATGCTTTCGCAGCTGATATACCTGATGACAGTCCTCCCATCTCCAGAGATAAATTTCGTTAGAAATCTAGAAAGGGAAATATTCAAGTTTGTCTGGGGAGGGAAGAGGGACAGAGTAAAAAGAGCAACGCTAAAGGCAAAATACAAAAATGGGGGCCTGCAAGTACCGGACTTTTTGTCCCAATCCAAGAGCCTAAAAATAAGCTGGGTTAAGAAATATTTAGATATAGAAAACAATGCAAAGTGGAAAAGTGTGGTGAAAACTAAGTTCAACTTAAATGCCAGCACTACATTGTTTCACTGCGATTGTGATTCGAAAACGCTAAAGAGATTGCTGAACAACATCTTCTGGGAAGAAACATGTGAAGCGTGGACAAATATAAAACAACAACAAGGTCAATGTGGCGGGGAATTACTCAGCCAAGTGATATGGCACAAAAGAAATATCAGCTTGGAAAGAAATCCATCGATTAATAAGCGATTGCTGATTGGGAAAGGAATTCTGCGTGTTTCTGATCTATACAGTCTCACTGAAAGAAGGCTAATGTCACCGAACGAAGTAGCACAAAAATATAACATCCACCCGATGAATGCACTCACTCTGACGCGCTCAATCCCTGGAGACTGGATACGTCAACTTGTTAGGGATAAACCTAATGCACCAGAGCAATGTGAAATCCTAGAGGCCCTACGGGAAACAGCCAAAACGGCGAAATGGGCTTACGAAAAATTAGTACAGGAAACCCCTCAGTTGAACACAGAAAAATGTCATTGTAAATGGCAAGCCGAGCTAAGCCCAGCTGAGCCAGCACGGATTGAATGGCCGACAATCTACCAAGTACTGCATAGTTCGACTAAAGACGTTAATTTGAAGTGGATCCAGTATCGCATCATCAAAGGGATATTACCAACAAATAGACTACTTTACATTTTTGGATTGGTTGAGAATGATAAGTGTAAAACATGTCCCATTTACTCTGAATCAATTTTACACAAGTTTTGGCTCTGCCCGTCCGTGCGGATGCTATGGCGTGAAGTCAAAGACTTGGTAAATCTGCCTAATGATTTCTTCGACCGAAACACCTTTCTTGGCGTAAAACGGGATGACATTGATGATGAATCGCGAACAAATACAGTAATAATGCTGACAAACCAATTCATTTGGAAGTGTAGGGACAATCAGGAGCGCTTAACCCGTACTGAACTAAGACGGCACATTTGTGAATATATTAGTATTGAGAAATACGTAGCAAGGGTTACCGGAAGAGAGCGCCAGTTTATTGGTAAATGGGGAGAACTGAACGAACACTTGCAATAAAAAGCACGCTTCTCTAGTTTTACACTGATAGGCACACGCGACAATACACACAAATTGCACACGCACAGCGCACGAACGCAGGCAGCTCCATCTGCACGCACTGACGCATCACATGCACACACACACGAGTACACGTGCACAGACACACTCACAAACATATTACTCATAACACAACACAAACGTCATGCTATATTAGGAATTATGAACGTGTCAAAGTGCAAGAGCTCGAAGTGAAAACAGCTTACGCTGTCCCTGTTGCTGTTCTTCATTAGATATACGCAGAGCTAAATCTCATGTAGAAGAAGTGTCATAAAAGAGCTAGGAATTCGATTGAGTCTGTCAAAAAAATATGCAAAATGTATTCAGTGGGCCAGAATCTACATACTATGCTACATCGCTAGAATATGTACCCAAATATTTGCTGTTTAAAAATACGTGTCCAATATAATGGCCATTTGTTGACATTGCGTTAATAGTAAAATTGTTGTTAAGAATATTGTGTTGACTGATTGCGCATGTAAGTGTATTCGTCTTGACCAGCTGTTTTCAACTGAATGTTCGGAGCCAGACATGATTGGAGCTTTGCGCTCGAGAACTGTGGTTAAGCAGTCAATAGTATGTCTCATGTGCATGAACGGTATGTTTTGGGTGCAATAAATTGTGAAAAAAACTTTAAAAAACTACAAACTTCGATACCAAATAGGCTTACTTCGCTATGCCTAATCAACTTTTATTTACTTATTTAATGAAAAAATTGGGAACATTTATTTAGGATATTACGTATTCCTTCTTTGAATCATGAGAAATTGATTTAGGTAAAGGCTGATCACACTAAATTCGCATTTACGGACCAAAGTTCGTATGGCTAAAGTACATATAAACTTCGTGCGCATAAATTCGTAAGCAAATATATGTACGTAGAAAATAAAACTCGTATGCCAAAAGTACGTATGCAAAAATACGTAAGCAAGTGAACGTAGATGCATAAAACTCGTAAGCCAAAAGTACGTAAGCAAAACTACACGTTCATGTCGTGATACCTTAAAACTTCTTCCCGTACGATCACGACAGTTCTGACCTCCTCGTTAGAAATTTAACGAACTCTGAAATTACCATCGTTTTGATGGGTTATCCCGTGATAGTGTCGTATTTCGTTTACCAAATGAGCCCTTTGAAACATATTTTTTAGTTCAGATTCTGTTTTTCCTCTTTGGAAACAAATAAGCCTGTGATATTTAGATCCCGTTGGTATTAAAACTCGCAAATTTTCTCTGCCGAGAGAATTTGACAGGACTCGGGAAAGGCCAAACTCACGTAAGCTGTTGTTCTAGTGCGCCACCAATGTCATCGTACGATGTAGTAGAGACTGGCACTTGCAAGCTGGATTGGTCACCAAGGTCTGCATGGAATAGGAATGGAATGCAATGGGATAGGATTTTGCAGAAATGGAAAGAATGGGAAGAAATTTCGTAGGGCTCATTAGGAACATGGTGGAATGGAACGAAATTTCGGCCAGATTTCAAGGAAAATGATGGAATGAGACGGAATGGGATGGACTTTTCTGACACTTTAGGGATTGAATGGATTGGAACAGAAAAAAACTGGAGAGAAGGGGGTGGAGCCTGAAAAAAACGTCCCATGCAGACCTCAGTTCCTCTATGCGTTAGTTTTTCTATGTGTCCTCTGCCGATTACCCTATGCTCATATTCTTTTAAGAAAATCGGAGACAAGGGCGTAAGGCCTGTGCTGAAATGTCGTGGAATGCCCCCCCCCTACGTACTTAAACTCGTACGAACTTTTTCTTTACGAAGCTCTTACATTACGAACATTTTATCCCTTCGTACTTTAACCCATACGAACTTTTACATTACAAACATTTTACCCCTACGTACTTAAACCCTTGCCCCGGTGGCGGGTACGAGCCACCTTCGCCCTGGTGGGTGTCTAAAAAGACCCACCACGATGTCAAAAACTAAGAGCTAGAAAAAATCGCAAAACGGCAATTGAAAGATCTTCAAAAATTATATCGAAAATACTTAGATCATTTTTCTCGTCAAGTCAATATCAAGGTCACAAGAGGTCAAAATAGGTCAAAATCACTAATATGAGGTGTACTAAAGAAACCTCATACATCTCAGAAACTGTGATAGCTAGAAACATTTATTTAACACCATTCGAAAGCTCTTGAGCTGCTCTTTCATTGCAGTGGCAATGATTTTCGGGTCAGGTCAAAGCCTAGGGAGCTTCAGGTCACTGAATATTGGAAATGTTCTTGGGAATGTCCGTAGCCACCCACGCATAAAGGCGTTTCCTTTTTCGCTAATAACTCCCAAACCAAGCAAGATGCAGCAATAGCTGATGCACCATTGCAATCCTTGCATCAATAAAAATCAAATGATATATAATATTACCATGCCAGGTCAAATTTGACATTTGACCTGACCCGGGTCAACGGTCTGACCCAACTTGCCCTGGTATAGTCATGATGTATATCATTTGACTTGCAGTGACTATATAAATACTTTGGTGAAAAAATGAAAGTTATATCTTTGTTTACTAAAAATGTATACAGTAAAACACCAAAAAATGCTTATTTGACCCAACGTGACCTTCAAAGGTCACAAGTCAAAATTTTGGGTATCAACTTTAGAAATGGGCTAAGAGCAAGTCTTAAACGATGTTGGAAGTTGATTCAATCCATACTTATTGAGAAAAAAACTCATTTTGTTATTTTCCCCATGTATTTACAACGGGGAGGTCATGCTCTGCACATGACCTTAGGTCACCAATATAAAAAATTCCGGAATATATGTTGTAGCTCCTGGTGAGCCCATTATGTGGTATGAGTTTCGAATTGATCAATTAAACCTCCTTTTAGTTATGCAGTCCTGAGAATTTTTGAGGTGAGGTCACTTCACTTGGCCTGGTGACCTGACCTGATATGACGTTGAGCTAAAATTTTCAGGAAAGATGTAAAAATGATGAAGGAACAGCTATACTAAGTTTGGCGGCGCTGCGGGCCGCCGTTTTTTGGTCACTTCGGAAAAACCCGAGGGGGTCTAAAAAGACCCCCACCCGGGCGAAGGTTAACCCGTACAAACTTTTTCCATACGAACGTTTTCCATTACGATTTTTAAACGCGTATTAGGTACGTATTTTATCTCTACGTACTTAAGCCATACGTACTTTTGCGTACGTACCTACTTTAAGCATAACTTCTTCCCGTTATGAACTTCTTCCTTGAGTACTTTGGCCCGCAACGCTAAATCTGTCTAGCTATGTTTTGATGCCTAAGATGCAGAGTTCCAGTATGACTGCAAGTGCAATGTACTTGATGGCCAGTTTTGTGATGCCGAGGAGGTGTGGGCATGGTATTATAGTGATTAACAACCTGGCTCCACGCGGCCGACCCGGGTTTAAGGCCCGGCAGATTCCTTGTGCAAGGAGCAATTTGACTCCCAAGAAACCCCTCCAACGGGGAAAGAGTTGGCGATGCCATATAACCCTGGTAGTTGGTGCGTCAATAAGTCCCAACAGTTATTGTTATTATGTCAAGCAGGGATGCGGAGCCGGAGCCGGAGCCGGTCGGAGCCGACCATTCTGCCCGGAGCCGGAGCCGCCGAAACACTTTTGATCGGAGCCGGAGCCGGAGCCGTCAGAAAGGGTCCGGCTCCGGCTCCCAAAGAGCTCTCAAATTACCAAAAGTCAAACGTGAAATGGTCACATTTTACCTCGTGAGATGTCGCATGGAAACACCTTTATTCACCTGAAATATTACACTTTCTCAATATGTTATGAATATCGAGATTAATGAAATATTCCAACTAGGGTGTTCCGTATACGGTCTCACTCTCGGGCAGGTAATGTCATTTAGGCCATTTAGCAGGGGCAGAAATTGGCAACAAATGAAAGCATTGGCTGACACTGGCGGATCCATGAAGGGCGAGCAAAAAAAAGGCATTGGCCCCCCAAACTGCCCATTTTTTGGCGATTTTCTTAAAAAACCATATGTTTTTCACGATTTATCCCATACCGTCGGCCTGCATCCGCCCCTGTTGACAGACGCAGGGGGATGCCATTCCTGTCATGCCCCCCCCAAAGCCCTGGAAGGGGGACAGACTATCTTCTGGCCCCCAAAGGCCGATGAAATTGTTTAAAAAAGGTGTTTACACTAGGTCTGTCGAGCAATAAAATCTTTGCTCCCACCCCCCCAGGAGAGCTATCATGTACTCGGAGAAGTACCTAGTTTATACTAGGTCTGTCGAGAACCCAGGGCAAAAGGCGCAGAAAACAGCATCCCCGTCACTCGATGCGGCACTAGCCGACTTCAAAAACCTGGGTCGCCTAAAGAGAGCGACCGTATGCGACATCTTAGATAAATATCCAGCCATCATCCAGCCGACTAGCCTGGTAATGGCCGCGCTACCAGTTACTCAGGTGTCCGTGGAGAGGTTGTTCTCCGCGATGAAGCTACTGCTTACTGATCTCAGGTCCAGACTAAGATCAGACACATTGAAGGCAATGTTGCTGCCCCGCTCCAACCGCGATTGGGTGGTGTAGTGAGCGAACCAGCTGCTGGGCCCTGGGCAGTAGGGTGGTTGGTTCCGATTTTTCTCGAAAATGAATTATGCCATCAGCCTATCTGATGTGTTTTTTATGTTGAACACTGTTAGCATAGGGTCGTTCAAAAAAACTTTCTTTTCAGACTCGAACCCACTTTTTGCCATTATATATTCAATACTGATTTCAATGAGCCACATTCCAAGCGTCTACGACAGCGGGAAAGATCGCCTCAAAACGGTTAAAGATTTCATGTTTCGGGCGCGATAGGCCGCCCGGCGTTGCAGTCTCCCCTTGTTAAATTGGTATATAAGGGGTACAAAACCTACCCGTAAAGACAGCGTGGCATGTGCGTGCGTATAAGAGCGGTAGATGGGATTTAACATGCAGGCATTTACTTGTCAGATGTATTTGTAGCGCAATACAAATACATGGTATTCCACAAAAGACCTGAAATTAAATGATTCAGCACCCTTGTACTCAAGATCGCGACAGAACAGGAATGCCTTCCGGAGGCGAACCTTTGTCTAGTAACTATCGCTGGAGAACGTCGTGAGGCAGGTGCTTCTCCCTATTCTCCTGCGAACTATTTAAGAGCTCTGGTATTGATAAAAGAAGATCCTGTTTCATATTTTTACCCTTTCGGTGGCTCACGAAATCTTCCACCAGCTTCACACCACGTTCTGTGGGACCGTTCACGACAGTAAGTTCTGGAATACCTTGAACCAGGGGAAGCTATACCAGCTTCTCAACGGAGCCATTTCTGGTCAGAATATTTCAGATTCAGGCAATCGAATACCAGCCAGCTGTCAGGAGTAACAAGCTGGCTGAGGCTTAGTACCGACCATTTACATAGCTCTTCATAGCCTCTATCGGAAACTTAAGCCTGCCCTAGTCAAATGTGAATCGTTTGCTGTTTTGGCCAATTGTTGTGCGACTGGCTCCTTACCTCCACGATGGTGGTTCTCACCAGCGCGACAGAATATAACTTTCTGTGCACAGATACCACAGCTGATGACAAATTGACTTCAGCACATTCAGGGCGATTTCTATATTAACTTAATGAAAGCACTGCATTGCATTTTATGGATAGCTTTGAGGCTCATAGAAGGCTCTAAAGCTGACTATCCGCGACGGAGGAACCCAAATGCATGGTTTAGAACCACTTATGAGGAAAGCCGCTAACTATTTCGGAGTCTGAGTGGCTCAGTCGGTTAGCGCTTGCGCTCGGCTTGGCCAATGACATTCATTATATGCTGGGTGTCGTGGGTTTGAGCCCACCCAGAGGCAGAATCTGGCGCCCTGCTCTAGCCCGAGCTAATTCCTTCCCTCTCTCCTCTGATGCCATATGACCTGAGCAGTTGATGCGTTGTTAAACTCCAAAAATTATAATATTCTGTCTTTAAGTATCTTCTGGAATGATGAACGGAATCTGACACAGTAATAGCGCGCACTTCATGCCATAAATGTCGTATATTCCATAAAATGGCTCGCTGGTGAGCTCCGGGTCTTCTAAACAGACATTTGTTGGAGACAACCTCTCCTGACAGCCACACGTAAACCAGCTTGCGCAATTCGAGATAATACTCCGGTATTGTGTAGAGGCGCTGAAGTCAATGTGCAAACGCAACTGTTATTTGTGACCAGAAAGGTATAATCTGCTTCGTAAATAAGAATCACAATGCTGAAGGTAAAAAGGCAGTGATACAGTACCTGGCCTAAACAGCAAAACCATCCACCTTTCAGTTAGGTAGGCTAAAGTTTCCGACAGAGGCTATGAAGAGCTCGGCTCGATACCAAGCCTCTCCCAATTTCTCATTCCTGAAAGCTGGATGGTATTCGAGCGCCTGAATCTGAAAGATTCTAACATGAAATGGCTCCGTTGAGAAGCTGGTGACTGGTATGGCTTCCCCTGTTTCGAGGTATTCCAGAACTTACTGTCGTGAATGGTCCCACAGAACGTGGTGTGAAGCTGGTGGGGGATTTCGTGAGCCACCTAAAGGGTAAAAATATGAAACAGGATCTTCTTTTATCAGTACCAGAGCTCTTAAATAGTTTGCAGGAGAATAGGCAGAAGCATCTGCCTCACGACGTTCTCTAGCGATAGTTACTAGAGAAAGGTTCGCCTCCGGAAGGCATTCCTGTTCTGTCGGGATTTAGATCTAGGGTGCGGAATCGTTTAATTTCAGGTCTTTTGTGGAATAACATGTATTTGTATTGCGCTGCAAATACATCTGACAAGTAGATGCCTGCATGTTAAATTCCATCTACCGCTCTTATACGCACGCACATGCCAGGCTGTCTTTACTGGTAGGTTATGCACCCCTTTCATCCCAATTTAACAAGGGGAAACTGCAACACCGGAGGGCCAATTGCGCCAGAAACATGAAATCTTTAACCGTTTTGAGGCGATCTTTCCCGCTGTCGTAGATGCTTGGAATGTGGCTCATTGAAATCAGAATTGAATATATAACGGGAAAAAGTGGGTTCGAATCTGAAAGTAAAAAAATATTTTTTTAACGACCCTGCTGTTAGCTCATCGAAGTTTTTCTTTGCGGGCTGTCCAAGCTTTACTTGATCGTTGTATCTTTAATTTTCTATGTGGGTTTGCGGGCATGTCTGACCCATATTTCTGTTTGCCATAACAGTACAGTGCAGTTTGCCATACGACTGCACTGCAGTGTAGGTTGGTCCAGTTTTGAGGTTCACTGGCCTTTGGCATCTGGTCAAGAGCGTTCGTTCATCCAGTCGCCATTTTTCATTCGTACAAATACATAGTCACTTTGTATCTGATGGACTTTCACGCCCTTGAGAACGTTTCGATCACATTTTGGATATAGGAACATTGCCATTGCCGGAGCCGGAGCCGGTCGGAGCCGACTATTTTGCCCGGAGCCGAAGCCGGAGCCGTTAGGACACTTGAACCCGGAGCCGGAGCCGAAATCATAACCCCGGACAGGAGCCGGAGCCGTCCAAAATTGTCTCGGCTCCGCATCCCTGATGTCAAGGAGGTCCAGCTTTGATCCTGAGCACCAGTTCGATATGCTATACCCTTTGGCAGATGAATCCATCCCTCCTCTCAGCATTACAGACTGAACTGGCTCCAGCTGTCACTTCCTTTACAGCTCTCTCTCTCTCTCTCTCTCTCTCTCTCTCTCTCTCTCTCTCTCTCTCTCTCTCTCTCTCTCTCTCTCTCTCTCTCTCTCTTTCTCTCTTTCTCTCTTTCTCTCTTTCTCTCTTTCTCTCTTTCTCTCTTTCTCTCTTTCTCTCTTTCTCTCTTTCTCTCTTTCTCTCTTTCTCTCTTTCTCTCTTTCTCTCTTTCTCTCTTTCTCTCTTTCTCTCTTTCTCTCTCTCTTCTCTTTCTCTTTCTCTTTCTCTCTCTTTCTCTTTCTCTTTCTCTTTCTCTTTCTCTTCTCTTCTCTCTTTCTCTTTCTCTCTCTCTCTCTCTCTCTCTCTCTCTCTCTCTCTCTCTCTCTCTCTCTCTCTCTCTCTCTCTCTCTCTCTCTCTCTCTTTCTCTTTCTCTCTTTCTCTTTCTCTTTCTCTTTCTCTTTCTCTCTTTCTCTCTTTCTCTCTTTCTCTCTTTCTCTCTTTCTCTCTTTCTCTCTTTCTCTCTTTCTCTCTTTCTCTCTTTCTCTCTTTCTCTCTTTCTCTCTCTCTCTCTCTCTCTCTCTCTCTCTCTCTCTCTCTCTCTCTCTCTCTCTCTCTCTCTCTCTCTCTCTCTCTCTCTCTCTCTCTCTCTCTCTCTCTCTCTCTCTCTCTCTCTCTCTCTCTCTCTGTCTCTGTCTCTGTCTCTGTCTCTGTCTCTGTCTCTGTCTCTGTCTCTGTCTCTGTCTCTGTCTCTGTCTCTGTCTCTGTCTCTGTCTCTCTCTCTCTCTCTCTCTCTCTCTCTCTCTCTCTCTCTCTCTCTCTCTCTCTCTCTCTCGTGTGTGTGTGGTTGTTTATGTCTGTATCTCTATTTATCTGTCTCGGTCTTTCTGCATGGCTGTCTTTCTCTGCCTATGTCTGTCAGACTGAATGTTTTTATATTATTTTTGGGGCTTATCGACGCACCAACTGCCAGGGTCATATGGCGTCGCCAACTCTTTCCCTTTTGGAAGGATTTGTCGCTAGCCAGCTTGCTCCTTGTTCAGGGGAGCCGTGGGGCCTTAAACCCGGGTCGGCTGCGGGCCGGCCAGCTAGGCTGACCACTCCACTACCGCGCCCTCTGCTTATATGTCTTTGTCTGTTGGTCTGTTTTTGTCTGTCTGTATCTATTTATTTCTGTCTGTCTGGTTATCTCTAAATTTATGTATAATCTGTCGAGCCATATCTGTCTGTCTCTGGCTGTCTGACAGTCTTTCTTTGTCTATCTATTTATATCTGTCGGTATCTGCCTTTGACTGCCTTTGTCCATCTGTATGTCTGTCTGGCTGGCTGACAGGCTGGCCCACACATAACCTTAGCAGCCAACAGGCTTAAAATTTCAATGTATGTTTGTATGTTTCTCTCTGTCTGTTTCTGCCTGCCTGCCTGCCCATTGCCCTAGCAGCCGGTGTACCCTAAAAGTGCAATGCCTATTTGGCCCGTCCGTCTCTCTTTGTCTACCTGTCTATGTCAGTGGCTGTCTGTACGTCCCACACATTGCGTTAGCAGCCGATGCACCCTAAAACTCTAGTGCCTCTTTGCCTGGCTGTCTCTGTCTGCCTCTGTCTAACGGAGGGTTGGGCACAATATTTGAGGGTATCTCCCCCGCCGTCAAATCGAAGGTGGCTCAGATCCCTTTTCGTGCGCTTGTTAAAGTAGACATGTTGTCAAAATAGTTCAGTTTTCTTCCCAATGACAATATCTGTTAATTGCTTACGCAAATTTTGTTTCAGTGAAGTGCTTTCAAGGAAACACCTGTCACGGAGGAGCAATCAGCGGATATGTCAGGGCGCCCTTGCATACTCCACCGCTGCATTGTTTCTCGCTGCTGACCGTCGCGACCTATCATGTGAAGAAGACCACTCCTCGCACTACTGCGTAACTCATAGCGCGTTCGTGGGGTCTGCGGTAGCAGCAACTCAGGTCCGTTGCTAGCGACTATGTGCGAAGTGACCTGGAATTGGTCGTGCGGGCATGGCTGCCCGTGGCATCCCCCTCCCACGTCGAGCTGGTTGAGATGGAGCTCCGCGTTGCAGCCAGAGTGGTCACAGGTTTCCTGCTGTCGGCCCCTGTGACTCACACATGGTGGAAGCGGGTCTACCAACGGTCCACTCGCCGTCGCGCCCTGGCCACGTGCGTGATTTGCTGAGCAAAATTGCTCCCCGCAGAAGACCCGCTCCGAGTCACGGTGGACACGACAGCCCCAAGACACCTGTACTCTACCTCGGGGTGGTGGGGTTAGGCCAAGAGGTCCTGAGCAAGGCCGGCCTGGCTGATACCGCGGTGGAGAAGTTGTTGGGAGTCACTGCTCAGCTGCGGCTGACTCGGGAGTCCGTTCTCTTTGATCTGGATGAAGGACTGGGCGACCACCGCTTAGCTCCGTACTCAGTCCGATGCACGACCGCTGAACAACAATTGACTAACCTACTGATCCTCCGCCCGGGTAGATTCCAGTGTTGCGTGCACCAGCTGTGCTCCAGCACTCGAGCGGAGCTCATCACACTGCGAGCCGCACTAGCTGACTTCAATCGCCTAGGGTGAGAACCAGTCACGGCCCCGGTCATTGTCTGCAAGAACTCCCAAGCCGTCCTCTCCATGCTCGCTTGGGGTGTCGTGGCACAGATGACACCCCTGAGAGCGGTCATATGGGTGATTCCTCTCCGCTGCAGGTAGACAGGAAGTCTACCTGCAGCGGGTCCCGCTCATGGCGGCCTGCCTGGCATTGAGAGGGCGGACACAATGGTGAATAAGACCTCTGGCCTGCCCCAGAACACCGTCCAAATGCACGCCCGTACCGTGACAAAGGTCCTCGCGCGATCAGTCAACAAGGAGTGGAGGAAGGTTGTCCTCTTCAAAGAATCATGGGGGGGGGTGGACTGCCGCCCCCCATACCCGGCGAGGTTTGCAATGCAGTCGCCGACGTGGACCGACTGAGAGCTGGCAACTGGAGCAAATTAGTCCGATACCTGCACCGGATCGGCAAGCATCCCTCGCGGGACTGTGCGCAATGCCTCGTTAAGTGGTACCAAACGGCGCTATACGCCGTCTGCAGGAAGGAGGCGGACACGCCTGTGTATGTGCTTGTTCGATGTCCGTCCCTCGCCGGCACCCGCCTGCACCTGGCAGGCCACAGTCATAAACATCGACTCCGAGCAGCTGTGGGGCGACGGCCTGGTGGCCGCCTTGGCCAGAGGCTACCTCAGTTTCAGGGAGCCTCTGGGCTATGGTCCTGCTTAGAGGACCCAGGGGACAACACAACACACAATAACCTGTCATGGGATGGCTTCGCGGAGGTGGAAGTTTCCCGTGGTGGATGAACGGCAATCGTGCTCCAGACGCGGGAAACCAGCGTCCTTGTTTGTCGGACCCCTCTGTTCTAGTACCGATGCAGAACTCAGTACCTACAATCGCGCTGGAGCTAGTCGTTGGACTCCGCAAGCAACTGAATGATGGGTCAATGGGCACCCGCCTGAACTCGCAGGTCGCTCTTGTGGCACTGTACAGGAGTGTGTTATCCTTACGCTCTACCATGGGAGGGTGAACCTGGGACCTCTTATCCGGTCAAATGAGAGGCGTCTATACATATGCAGTGCTTGCAAGCGCTACAGTGGATGCCAGCGCAACGCGGGCTACCGTGGAATTAACTGGTGGACACACTGGTAAAAAAAAACTTGGGCTCTACCACAATATGACGACGGAGCCGACCCCAAGACCTTTTGCGAGAACAGTTCCAGGTCGGCGAAGCACTACTGGCCTAACGGCTTGCACTGAACTAGTATGCGGGACCACGCGCTGCCATCCGGCGTTCGGCACGATCGTGACGCCGCAGTCACGGTGCGCCAGTCTCAAGTGGGGTGCTGGGCAGGCTTGGAGCAGTACCTCAACCGGATGGGACACCGGCCGACACCTACCTATTCTCACTGCTGCAGCAAGGCGTACTTCGTGGCCATCTGCCTGATGTGTGGGAAAGAAGTGGGCACTCAGACGCACGTGCTGCTGCGCTACCCATGCCTGTGCGGCACAATCTTTCTGGGAAAACATCTGCGGGTGCCTTGCTCAGTATGATGTCCTTTGGAACACATGAATCATCTGTGGCTCGTTATTAAATTACGAGTTTAATTTTAATTAGTGATTTCTCAAAACAATCGTTTCGAATTGTTGTGTCGCGCAAATGAGCCTGTGATATGCTCGGTATAATTCAATTGATTGCACCACACTTCTACCCTGTGTTACGCTCTGCTTAAAGAAGCGCTTAGTGATCCGACTTTACTTTGCATGATAATATTGCGTATCCCACCCAGTGTCCTAAAACCTGGGGTGCTGGGTGCAGAACGGCATCCATTCAAGCCGAATTTTCCACTCACTTTTATATTTGTTTTGCTGGATTTTCCACTCACTTCCAACAATACTTACTACTATTGAATTTTACTCAACAATACTTACTACAAGGGCCAGTTCCATTGCCTCCTCTACCAACATCCACTGGAAAAAGAGAGTAGCAGAATCGACTAGAAGATCGCCAAATTAACTCGGCTCTTGTGCGCTTCTTTCGCTTTTCTGAAAGAAAATCTGGCGATTTCTATTTTCTGGCCAATTATACCTGCCATCCTTATCTCCACCGATTTCAGTGGAACAACTGAATCGAAATTCTGGCGCGGGCAAGACGCTCAGTGCCCCCTGCCCCACCGGAGAAAGTTCCAATGGGTGAACACCGCCACTAAATTCCACCACTCACAAAATTGGTGAGTGGAAAATTAGACACCCTAGCCTTGTGGGGCCAAAAAAATGAGCTGACCGCTTTGAAAGATACATTTCTGGAAAGCAGTTTATCTGTGCACATTATTTCTAGGCTTACGTCCTTGAAAAGTTGTTTTTGTATTTCTGGTACGGAGAATAGTGAAAACCATTTTTGGTCATTTTGTTGTTAAAAGCAATTATCTTGAAATTTGTATGCTAAGCAGCATATTTTTTGGCATTGTATGGTAGAAAATTGACCATTTATTGCGAAGAAAATAATTTTTATCCATATCAGCCCTTCATTGCTGCGTCCACGCCCTGTGACACCCAAATCCACTCACGACACCCTACGACACCCTAGGCATAAATACGCTGATATTTAAGTTGAACTGAAATTGTCCGGTACTTGAATACATTGAAACTCTACATTTTCATTAAATTATTATTTTTTGGGCAACAAGAATGCATCCAGTTACCTACCCTTCAAACATCGACACTTTTTTGTATGGCTGGTGTACGGCGTGGACTTACCAAATCGCCGTCTTTACATCTAGTAAACAAAAGCGGCATCTTTAGGCTTTTGAAAGGCCGGTTTCTTATTCGTTATTGACAAAAAATTGTTAGTCTTCCTCTTGGTGTACTTTTAGTTGTATAATTTTCTAGTCTATAAGGATTTAGAAAATTAATTTACAACAATTTTTGAAATGCAAATTATGTAGCTCATGCGACCGAGAAGCGGCAAGCGATCAGAAATTTAAAGTAGTAGTCGATCTGACGCTGTCGCAACCCGCCGCGCCTGGCTGATTGTAGACGAAAGGAAGAAACAACAGAAAGAAGGCTGTAGCTTCGATTATATTGATAGAAAGCAGCATACCTATTCATATAAAGGTGAGTAGATATGTGAAGAGGAGCAGGGGAATTGACAGATAAAGAAAAAAACTTTTAGCAAGAGTCTGGAAGAGTTTATTGCCATGATAGAAAGTTTGTAGTTTCGTCTGGGTTAGTTATATCCATGCATATATTTGGAACGCACACACATATACGTACATACTCACAGGTGAAAAAGAGCACACGAGGGAACAATAAATGCAGATAAGGTGTAGTGTGTATGCTCAATTAGAAAAAAATTGCGCAGGTGGTTTGTATCATAAAAAAAGAAAAAAGACAGGGCAAGGGAAAAGAAAAAAGTAAAAAAAATCATGGGTTAGTGTTTATTCACGGCCAGTGTATATATGTATCGGCCAGTGTATATTAAGTGTAGTTAAGTGTAAACCAAGGCTCTACTGGGCCCTAGCATAGGTGTATGCAAAGTGCAGTGATTGAGGTCAGGAGTGGCCTCCAAAATTCCGATAACTATAGGCATAGGTATAGGAGGGGCGTTGTCCCGGACAGAAAAACTATACAGTGTATGGTTAGATAATTAATTTTGGCACTAGGTATTGCACGAAAAAATCCTTTTCATTTTTCACGACCTGCCGGTCTCGGAGGCCCCCTCTGCAGAGTTGGTCTAAGAGGGGCTCCGATATTTCGTCTCAGGGGCCCTTTAGAGCTGGTCGTGTGGGAGAGGAGAGGAGGGGCACAACAGTTGGTCTAGGGAAGCCCCCCAAGAGTTGATCTTCATCCCACAAATGTTAGTCTTGGTGGCTCCCAGAGTTCTTTCCCCCGAAGGTTGTCTCAGAGGCCCCCAAAAAGTTTTTTTATTTGTGGCAATTCACCAATTCCTTAAAAAAGATTGGAGACTGTATCCGGGGGTTTCAGTTGATAAAGATTTACCTGCTTAGCCCAAATTTTTCACATGGTAATGGTCAAACAATTCTGTTTGGGGACGATTTAAAAATATTTACTTTGAGAAAATTAAAGGAAATATCCATCCCTCAGTTCAAACAAGGGCTCTGAGAGTTTGCCACCTGAGTACCCAAATTGGAAAATTTTTACTCCGTCATACATTTTGAGGAGAATTTTCCACTCACTTGTCATACATTCCGAGCTTAACCCGCGCGGGGCTGGGGGGTAAATTTTACCCCCCCTCTCGCGAATTTTTGCGATATCTCAAAAACGGCGGCGCGCAGCGCCGCCAAATTTTCAGTACCTTTTTTACATAAATTTTACACATTTCTGCTAAATAAAAATAAAATCGGTTGAAAACTTTTCGAGAAATAAGCAAAAATGTGACGTCACTACAGGCGATTTTTGTACCAAAATCGCGCAATGTTTACAGAGCTGCTGAAGCTACAGTTCTGAACCGATTTCCAATTTTCTTGCATCAAACGATAGGCATTATTGTGGTCTTCAAAATGGCTATCTCGGATTTTCAAAATTTTGGTTTTGGAAAAAAAATATTTTTAAAAAATATTTTTTTGGAAAGTTATAAAATTTCCAAAAGTTTCAAAATTTTTCAAAAACCGGAATTTATGTGGTAAAACACCATACAGTGCATATGCATGACAAATGTTGAGTCTCTAGCTTTATAACTTTAGCCTGGAGAGCTGCGAAAGCTCAGCGACTCACGCTCTGATTTTTAGGGCTGATCAATACTGTCTTTATTTAGTGAATTATAGTGACCCAGGATGACCCAGGATGACCTCGTACAGGCTTTACACTACTTTTATAGTGTTCCTGAGACAAAACAGGTCCAAAATCATGTGTCATTTGGCAAAAAGTATGAACTTAAAATGTTGACCTCTGATGACCTACCTTGACCCCAGCTGTGCAATTGAGACCAGAGTATTTCAGATATGATTCTCTAAACATCATAGCTGAATTCTGCATGCAAAATGGCTCAAAAACATATATCGCATGACCACATTTGGATACAAAAATATGGTGACCTTTAGTGACCTCATCTTGACCTGACCCGGTCATGCCACCAGCCTAACGGTCTCAAAGCACCTTGTTGCATTCAAGTGAAGGCTTTCCATGAAGTATGAAGCTCATAGCTTCCATTGCCTGACCTCCGTAGCATTGCAACCTCAAAAACCACGCCTTTGACAGCTGACCTCAGTTTGACCTTGACATTGACCTCAAACTTTAAATTAAGTACATGTTTTTAGTTGTTCGTGATGAGATCTTTTGATTGGCGTTTGAATTTTCCAAATCGGACCATTAGTTCGGGAGATAACAGGGGGGTAAAATTTACACCCCCAGCCCCGCGCGTTCGGCTGGAGACCCCAGCCCCGCGCGGGTTAATTTTCCACTCACACCCTAGTGCAAAACCTATTTTGGGTCACTGATCCCACCCGAATGTCGATACACTGAATCGTTATTGCAGTGTGTCCTACGTAAATGGTTTGCAGCTCAAAACAAACCTGAATACATCCATCCTTGAATAATTTCACCTGGTATGCCTAGTGGGATAGCTTCTCGCTGTCTAATGCCTGCTGTGCGGTGTGATTCTGTTCAGAAACCGTCTTCATCTTCTTCGCCAAAAGTCCATTTACCTTCACTTGATACTGGGCACAATGAACTTCAACCAAATCATCCGTCATTCACTTCAGGGATCGATGGGCAGGCCGGTGGTCGATCTGGGTAGTGCAGCAGAGTGGGATGAACGACGATCTTCCCCGTTGTTGAGGGGAACACATGATGAACTAAACGGCAATTCTCTTTTTGTAATCACGAGAAATATATTAGCTACACCATGCTGAGTGAACATAAATTATATAGTGTGAAAGCTCTTGATGGAAATATTCCAAATGTTTGCCGCCTCGGTAGCTCAGTTGGTAGAGCGTTGGGCTCCGGTTCGCTGCTCAGGAGCATACAGTGGCAGTGAATGTTCAGGATCGGTTCCCCTGAGACGCTCCGGCGTTCAATCTTTAAATAAAAAACTGGTCTTTATTTCGATCTTCTAGCTCATCCCGTTCCTAAGGTAAAGTTCAACATGTACCAAAAATCAAGTTCGTGCTGTGATGTATTAGATCCAATTGCCTTTAACCTAGGATTCAACGAAGACTCCAATTATGGGGTCAACCGACCTGGCATCTTCTTACATATTGCACAACATATGCAAGAACGCTTCAAGACTTCTTGTGGGACACGGCTTCGTTCGGGTTTCAGAGACAGATAAAGTTGACGTAAAATATTGTTTTAAAAACTGTAACTGTAAAAACTGTAAGTGTTGAAACAAACAGTACAAAACAGTACTGGCTTCAATAGTGAGTTGCCTCTCCGTAACTGGTCGATTCTCGATTAGAAGTGTTTTTATATTAAGACCTGGCGAATCCAAGATTGACCGTTCAAGCGTCAGACCCCTCCAAAAAGGGGATGGGGGACGTGCTCTTGCCCTTTTAACCTCTTCCGTTGTATGATCCGTCTCGTGTCCTCGATCGGTAAAACAGGTGCCATTTTGTAATTCTAGAAGCTCAGGAAGATATCAACGACTACCCAAAAGTCTGTTCTGTAACTGCCATCTCGGTTTGTTCAGTGTTATTTCAACTTGCTCGGACATTCATGAGGTGGTGATTACTAATGGACTAATCTTCGTCTGCTGCTTCCTCTTCAAGTCGGGCTGTAAATGGGTATGACATATATAAGTCATGTGCACTGTATTACCGTAAGCCATACCACTATGCAATATTGTATAGGCCACTGGTTTTAAAGACTGGTCCTTCTTACTTTGTATATGTACCGTGAAGGAAAGCGCGTGCTTGTTTGTCCACCATCGACGTCACCCAGCCTAGGAATGTGCCTTTAGACTTGGCGTCGACAGACCGAGGTCTTCATTATTTCTGCCATTCTCTGAATATTTTAAAATTATCATAGAGGATAGAGATAGACGCACTGCTGTCGGGATGTTTGCCAGAGACAGAACAATATGCGGGTGGTCTCCCTTCGGTGATCGACACTAACGTTTAATGCAATAGAATATACCTGATTAAGTCAATCACACCATGATACTGAGAACAGACGCAAGAAAGTGCAAAATTTCATTATGATAGAGCAGACTGTTATCTTCCAGACCGTGGTATGAACACAGCTCTTGTTTTCACCTCTCTCCTGCCCCTCCCCTCCCCCGTGCTGGTCGTCGTCTCGCGCGCGGCGCGCCGCCTCGGGTGTCCGAGCACCTCTGGCAGCCGCCAGGCTCAGTCTGGTCTCTGAGAGTTGAGCTGTGATGTGAATGCTGTATTTTCTATTAAGTTGGATATTTTAACGGTCGTACAAGACTTGGTGTGATGAATATCATAGACAACATACAGCTTGAAAAATAAACTTATTTTGGTCAATGTTTTCATTTTAGTATTTGAACAAAACATGCAATTTAACTATGATGTTACAGTAAGCAGTACTCCATGCCCTTTTCCATACTCCGTACTCACATATTTCATTCCATAGCGGTGCCAGTGTCACTTAATGGAGTGGCATGCCTCTTTTGCTTGATTTAGAATGGAGACGTTTTATTGTTGTGTCAAGTGCAGAACGTAATAAAAAGCCATAAAGCGGGGCTGCCGTGCTCAATGACTTGAAGTGTAGGCCAAAAACAAAAAGCAAATCAAAACAAAATAACTACAAACGAAAACGCATGCTTGTTTTCTGGCACCGCCATCACCTGGTTGCAGAATCTGCGTTTAGACGGGTTATTGGCAGACCAAAGTGCTGACAGTGTCTCTGTCATCCTCTGAATTGGGAAATAATCGGACATTGGCATAGAGAAATTGAAACACGCATAGGCGGATCCAGGATTACCGATCGGAGGGGGCACCTTCCCGGGGGCGTCATCCGGACCAGGGGGGCGCCACTTATGACCGACAAAACCTATCGGTGGGCGCCGACTTTCGTATCCTGTGGGGGGGTGGGAAGCGACATTTTAGGGGGCGCCATCAATCTTTCAGGGGGTGCCGAGGGTCGATGAGGGGGGGCACGTGCCCCCTTGCCCCTGGATCCGCCTATGGAAACACGCGTGATAAACTGTGTCTACATGGCTTAGTGCAGCGACTATTGGCCGCTGTATTGACACACAAAGAGAGGAGGAAGTATTGCATTAACCCAGGTGAAATGCAGTTTGTTTTTCAGTTGCAAGTTTGAGACTAAAGTTCCAGAGGAGTCTTTGAAACACAAAGCCATTTGCAGTGGTAAAGGGGGCATTCCAGGACAGATCGACCAAGGCTTGACACCACCATATCTAGAAAAAATCTGAAACTTTGTCTCCGGGGTAGTTTTGGGCCAGAAACACGCCTGTGAGAATCTTAGCCCCCTCCGACCAACGATGACCGAGTTATAGCCCGAGGCATTTTCGGGAGGTCACCTTGTAGACTCATCTTTGATGCTTCATAACTCAACAACGCATTGCCCGATTAACAAGTTTTGTATATCATTGAACTCGTCTTGAACCATGCATTATTTTGAAGAAAAATATTTAAATTTTAAAAATTTTGACTTTTAATTCGTTTGACCTTTCCTTAGATGACCTAGCTTGACCTTTTCGACATTGAAATTGACCTTTTAGACACCTCAAAAATTTTGCTTCATCAAATATCTTTCGATAGAAAAAAATGCGTTTTTGCTATAAGTTCCAAATTTTTAGCACCTAAGGTAGGTATGCAGACGGTTTTTGACCACTGCGGTAGTACAGCCTTATGTTTAACGCCGCAAACAAAGCGATTGCTTTTGTAATCGGTTGCTTGCAATCATACGGCATTGTCTTTACGAAATTTTCATCGTGAAAGTGTCAAAATATATGAGAATTAACACGCGCCCACACAAGGGGGTGGGCAACCGGCCTCTTCAGGTTTCCACAGGTAGTAAAAAAAGACCTTCGCGCAGCGCCACCGTACTTCATGTAGCTCTAACTCGAAATTTTTGCAGCTTCTGGCAAAATTTTATGTCTGGGTTATACTAGGTCAGACGGCCAACCCAGGTCAAGAGACCTAACCTCGAAAAAAGTTTGGGAGGTGCATCAATAATATCAAATCTAGCCTATCGTCGTTAGATTCACATTACATAGTTAGGTCACCGAGCACGATAATTTTCGTAGCAGGATTTCTATGTCGATAACCGGGAGCAGGGTCAGGGTCATGATCTTTTCATTAGAAATGCATGGAGCAATTGGTAAATTTTGATAACTTGAGAGAATTGAGAATTGTCGAGAATTGCGATGGACGTTTTAATTAAACGTTGTCGTGTCTGACTTGCCTCTGCAGTTTGATTAATATTCTTTTTACCATACAGACCTAGGCCTGGCTCTAGGTCAAAGCAGGTTAATTTTGACATTTGACTAGGCAATATTATAAGATACATAATCCGTTTGGGCTCAACAAGAGTGTTCCAATGGTGCTGAACATTTCTTTCTACGGCTCTCCTCTGTCACCTATTGTGCCACAAAATTTTGGTTTCCACTTAGTTCCTGTAAAAATACTGTGACCTCGAGCAAACTCAAAGGTGACACGACCAAACGATTGTACGTAACATATTCGGTAGTGGTTATAACTGGCTGTTTAGCGGCATCACTCCCAGTGCACTGTGTCATTATTCATCTGGGATTCTGGGATCCGTGTCAGCTATGAAATGATCACCTTGTAAAAATATCATGAGGCAACCTGTTCAAGTGACCAAGTCGAATGCGTTACAATTTCAGGACATTTTTCTCATATATGAGCAGATTCAAATTACTTTTTGGGAATGAACGGCTTTCAGACACGTTACATTGCATGTGTCATTATTCATCTGGGATTCTGGGATCCGTGTCAGCTATGAAATGATCACCTTGTAAAAATATCATGAGGCAACCTGTTCAAGTGACCAAGTCGAATGCGTTACAATTTCAGGACATTTTTTCTCATATATGAGCAGATTCAAATTACTTTTTGGGAATGAACGGCTTTCAGACACGTTACATTGCATGAATCCTCTCAAACGTATGCTGTGCTGCACTGGGTCACCTTGTATCGATATTATTTTTCCATCTCCAGGAACGATGTAATTGTGTGAGTTAGTGGTGCCCATAGGATAAGTTATACTTGTTTCAATTATGGAGAAAGCCGCGACATCTTCGTAAATTTTCGTTTAAGGCTGAAACGTCAATTATTAATAAGTTCATTTGCCCTCGTCTCCCTCGAAACAATGGATCCCTTTCTTTCACTTTTAATGACTGCAATTTTTATTTTCATAAATATTGTCCAAGTTGATGCCAGTCCAGTTTTAGGAGTAGGTGTCTCACTAGAGTCATCAAGGGACTTTTTACGGAGACCCCGACCCCACCACTCAAACAAGCAACTCCCACGATGAAGTGTTAATCAATGAACCAAAGTTGAAAGTCCCACAAGGCATAACGACGACCGTCTACCTCAGGTCACCCCCTCACCAGTCAGTTGCCAGCTGGCCTTCAGTATTTACGGTACCTACCACCTCCCAGTTGACCTAAATTATGTTTTCAGAAGTTGCAAAATGTTGTGTTAGAGGTACATGGAGTACGGTGGCGCTGCACGAAGATGTTTTTTTACTACTTGTAGAGGCCTGAGGAGGCCTGTTTCCCACCCCTCAGGTGGGCGCGTGTTAATTGTCATATATTTTGACACTTTCACGATGAAAATTTCGTAAAGACAATGCCATATGATTACCAGCAACCGATTACAAAAGCAATCGCTATGTTTGCGGCGTTAAACATAAGGCTGTACTGCCGCAGTGGTCAAAAACGATCTACATACCCACCTTCGGTGCTAAATATTTTGAATTTATAAAAAGAACGCATTTTTTTCTATCGAAAGATATTTGATGAAGCAAAATTTTTGAGGTGTCTAAAAGGTCAATTTCAATGTCGAAAAGGTCAAGCTAGGTCATCTAAGAAAAGGTCGAACGAATTAAAAGTCAAAATTTTTAAAATTTTAATTTTTTTCAAAATAATTAATGGTTCAAGACGAGTTCAATGATATACAAAACTTGTTAATCGGGCAATGCGTTGTTGAGTTATGAAGCATCAAAGACCTTCCGAAAATACCTCGGGCTATAACTCATCATCATCATTAGTGGAGTTTAGGGGCGCGTCGACAGCGACGGTCATTTTGCGCCCATATCTATGTCCTTGTTCTTAGTTTAAAAGCAAGCGTCGTCGGGGAGCAGCGTCGGCAACGTCATCTAAAACACCAAAAATGGTATGTAAAACATCGGCTTAGCCCCTGCACATACACACCGGTAGGTCGAAAGTGAGTGAAATTATGCGCGAACAGAGATACAAACATTTGTCAGAAGTAAAACGTACAGACACGGAACATAAAACACGAACATAGGTTCCCTAAATCGTTTCGGCACTAGGTGTCTACTGCTCACACGGTGTGACCACCTGGAGAGTATATGACGTTAAAATTCACACTGTTCAAGAATAAGACGATGTCGCAGATATCTACCGATCGGGATTCCCCACAGAGCGCCTCCATAGTGGGGGCACCGGGCAGATAGCGAGCTCTTTCGATCTCGTAATCGCGACATTCAATAAGCACATGCCTGGTCGTCAGTCGGTCACCGCAACGTTGACACGTCGGCGGGCCGTCACCGCCAAGGTGGTGTGAGTGTGTGGCGTGCGTATGACCAATGCGCAGTCTGGTCAGAATCACCTCGTCCCTCCTACATCCAGCACCTGCCGACTGCCATATCGCTATTTTGGGTTTCAGCGTCCGCAACTTGGAGCCTTTCGGGTCTTCGTCCCAGGTGCGCTGCCATATTTGGTTAACATGATCACCGATATTTTGGTAAAAATCCGAGAACGGCACACCTAAGCCAGTCGGTACAACACCCTGGGATGCCGCTTTTGCACACCTGTCAGCACGTTCATTTCCAGGTATCCCCACATGGCTAGGCACCCAAGCAATTGTGACGCTTTTCCCATGGCAGTGTGCTCTGTAGAGTCTGAGTCTGATAAGTTCTAAAACATATGAAGATGTTGGGTGAGTTTCGAACGCACTCAGCGCTTGTAGCGATGAAAGCGAATCTGAGAAGATTACGTGGCGGCGTGTTCTAGAACGTAAAATGTAGTCCATGCAACGAAATAAAGCGAACAGTTCGGCAGTAAAAACCGATGCACTCCCAGGTAATGTGAATGGCCTTTCCACATTCTCGGTTACGAACGCGCATCCAGTGCCATTTTCACTCCTGGAGCCATCTGTGTAGAGTACGCTATGCTCCGGGTATGTGCTGTGGAGATGGTCCCGGAAAACCTGTTGAACTGCTTGAGGCGGTAAATCTTTCGTAATAGCGAGCAAGGCTGTGTCAATTTTGACCTCCGGTAGCACCCATGGCTCTACCGACGGGACATGGTACGTCTCAATCTGGCCAAGGTCGATGCCAGCTTCGTTTAGCCACTCACACACCCTAAGCCCAGGGAGCCGTGCTGAAGCTGGGATGGCGCCGGCGCGGCGCTGCGTCACTTCCGAAAAAAGTTTCGGATAGGCTGGGTGGTTTGGAAACTGTTTGATCTTTAAGGCATATTTCATGGATGATAGACGTCGGCGTAGCGCAAGGGGCATCTCGTTTGCATCAACCAGTAGGCTACAAATCGGTGACGTGCGAAAGGCACCCGTTATGATCCTGATACCGTGGTGGTGAATCGCGTCTAGCATCCGTTTGGCACTCTCCGTTGCTGACTCATACACAATAGACCCGTATTCGATCTTCGATCTAACTAATGATCTATAGAGCATTAGGAGGGTTTTGCGGTCAGCTCCAAATCGCATCCTAGTCAAGACTTTGAAAATGTTCAGGACTTTAAAGCAGCTCTCCCTCAGCTTTTTGAAATGAGCAATGTACGTCAGTCTCCGGTCAAACAGTACACCTAAAAAACGCGCTTCTTCAACAACATTAATCCTTTGTCCATAGAGAGTGAGGTGGGGATCGTCACAGCCATTCCTTTTCCTGCAAAAGTGGAGACATTTTGTTTTCTCGGTAGAAAATTGCAGCCCATTTTTGTCACTCCACCGTTGGAGCTTGTCAATTCCAATCTGCAGTTGTCTCTGTGCTGCAGCAGTGGAAGACGATGTGGTCCACATAGCAAGGTCGTCAACAAACAAGGCACACTTAACGTTTGAAGGTAGACCGTCTGAAACATCATTTATGGCGACTGCGAAGAGCGTCACAGATAAAACAGATCCCTGGGCCGTGCCATTTTCCTGAGTGTGCTGTGCTGACAGTATGTCACCGATTCTAAAGCGGAAACGACGGTCTTTAAGGAAGTTGGAGAGAAACCAGCCCATGCGGCCCCGTATTCCAAGTCCTGACAGCTTCTGCAAAATGCCATGCCTCCAAGCTGAGTCATAGGCGTGCTTAATGTCGTAAAATATAGCAACGGTATGATGTTTTCTTGCAAAGCCTTCGCGAACGCTGGCGTCAAGTGTCAGTAAATGGTCGATTGTACTACGGGTTTGCCGAAAACCACATTGTATGTTCGTGAGAAGGTCATTGTTTTCAAGAAACCAAATTAAACGAGTATTTACCATTCTTTCAAAAAGCTTTCCTACGCATGATGTGAGCGAGATTGGGCGGAAGTCGTCAGGAGTGTTGCCGTCTTTTCCCGGCTTCAGGAGAGGGATGACTATGGCCTCGCGCCACTGTTCCGGGAAATCGCAGTTAATCCACATCGTATTGAAGATGTCCAGGAGGCAGACAAGAGACCGATCAGGGAGGTGGTGCAACATTGAGTTAGTTATCAGATCCGGCCCTGGTGAAACTGATTTGCATTTATTGAGAGCATTTTTAAGTTCAGGCATGGTAAATGGTGTATTATACGAGTCAGTGTTGTTGGTGCCGAAATGGACAGCTTTCGCCTCCTCTCGTCTGCGAAAACGTTGAAACTCGACGTTCTGGTTTGCTGTGCTACATCTGGTATTGAAAGCAGACGCCATTCGGTTTGCGACCGTCACTGGATCAGTGATCCTCGCATTGTTTTCTACCAAGACCGGGGCGGGTGTAGATCTGCGCTTCCCCCTGGATACTCTGGATTCGGTTCCAGACCTGTGTTGTGGGAGTGAAACGATTTACTATGGTTACATATGATATCCACCACCTTCGTTTGGAGTTCAACACGACTCGGCGAGCTAATGCTCTAGCCTGTTTAAAAAGTATCAGATTGGAATTAGTAACATGCTTCTTGAAAATACGCAAAGCCCGTTTCCTTTTCAAAATGGCATTTTTACATTCCAAGTTCCACCACGGAACTGGAATATGCCTAAGTCTTTTTGATGTCATGGGTATAGAAACCTTAGCGGCCGTGATAACCATGTCGTTGAACTTACTAACTGCCTGGGTTGCCGAGGCCCCCTCTGTGGGGAGGTCCACCGGACCGCATGCACCCTCAAAGCCAGCCCAGTCCGCGCAACGCATGTTCCAGCGGATCGGTAGGCTTGTTGGGGCACGTGGCCGGACTGGTTTAAGAACGATAGGATAGTGATCGCTGCCGAAAGTATCATCGAGAGTATTCCATTGGAACTGGCTTAGGAGGGAAGGGGAACAGACAGAAAGGTCTATGGCCGAGCACGAGCCAGATGGAAAGGTTATATGAGTGGGGCGACCAGTGTTTAGGATACAAAGGGAATTTAGGTGAAGAAAACGCTCTACAGTTCGGCCCCGAGGGCCCGAGCGACCGGCGGGTTCACCCCAAGCAGGGCTATGAGCATTAAAATCACCCATTAGTATAAATGGGGCTGGAAGCTGATCTACTATGTTGTTTAGGTCATTGATGTTCAGACTGCAGCCCGGTGGAAGGTAAATTGAGCAAATTGTCAATTTTAAAAATCCAAAGTCCACTCGGGCAGCTACTGCCTGCAGCCCTGTGATTAAGGCTATACGGTGACATGGGGTGGAATGGTGCACCGCAACCATAACACCACCGTACGCGATTGTAGAACTAAAAATGTCTTTTCTAAATGTTTGATAATTTCTAATGTCAACGGCAGCCACAGGAGGCAGCTTCGTCTCCTGGAGGCATATAACTGAGGGGTTATACTCCGATAAAATGTGTTGTAGGTCTGAAAAGTTAGCTCGGAGACCTCGGCAGTTCCATTGTATGATTGATGTCATAAAGATTAAAAGAAACGGGCTTGTTAAATAGTACATAAGTCGGCCTAACCCTTCCAAGGGGGACCGCAGCCCCCGTATGAGCCCCTAGATGGTGCCGGGGAGGGGCCGCCGAGCCGGTTACGGACCGGACCACGACCTCGTCCGGTATCCAGCGAGTTTCCGCGTGCCCTCGAGGTTTGCGGTTGGCTGGGGGGCTCTCAGCCGGACGCTTAACCGGGGACCTTCCCCGGGAACAAGCTTCAAAATTCTTGCGGACTGCTGCCACAGTGGACGACTGAGTCTGGGAGAGAGGTTGTGTGGGCGCTAGGTCTGTGTCGGACGTGGACGGGGGCAGCGGCGCTGAGCCAGTGCCTCCGGCAGGTGGTTTGATGGGCGACAGTGGGCGGCGCCTCCCCGTGGGAGAGGGTTTGCCTCTTCGTCCCACCACTGTCCAGCCCTCCAAGTCTGGCGGGGATTCGCCGCTGGGAGACTGGCCAGCAGCCGTCGTCGGCTGGTGTTCAAGGGCAGAGTCAGATCCCCGCCCCCGCCCCCAGCGGGAGCTGGAGGTGGAGAAATAAAAGCGGGAGTGTTGTTCCGCTCCCGGTCCCCGTCCCGTAGGGAGGGGGGTTTTGGAGGAGGTGCCGCCGTCGGCTCAGGTGCCGGGGCGACGGGCTGGCCAGAGATGACCAGCCCCATCTTACCTGCCAGGCGGACGAAGTCCGCCATGGTCAGGGGATCGGATGACCTCCTCCGGGGTCATCCGTGATGGTGGTGGGGGTCCCACCGAAGCTGCATCAGAGTACTTTTTCCGCGGGTGGTGGGCCTCATAGGCTTCACGGGCTTCTCGGAAGTTCAGGCGACCTTTAACCTTAATTGCCATGATCTCTTTTTCCTTTTGAAGTGAAGGGCAGTCGCGGTCAGTGGCAGAGTGAGGGAGCTGACCCTCGCCGCAGTTAACACAGTATTTATTGGCTGAGCAGTCATCGGCAACGTGATCGCTGGATCCACATCTGGCACATACGCGCTTGCCCCTACATGTGGTGGTGGTGTGGCCGTAGCGCTGGCATCTAAAGCATCTCATGGGTGACGGGATGAACAATCGGACGCCTATTCGGAGGTATCCTACATATACGTGGTCGGGAATGTCGGGCTTGTCAAATGTCAGAACAATTGTATCGCTTTCCTCTATCTCAGAACCTCTCCTTGTCTTCATGCGTCGCGCATCAACAACATCAAAATCAGCAAGGCCATCGACAATCTCATCATCACACACGCCTCTCAGCTCTGGACACCGGATAACACCTTTCGAGAAGTTCTTTGTTTTGTGTGGTTCGCAAGTGACCTTGAATAAGACTGATGTTTTCTTGCCGTTTACTCGCTTAGAGAATGATATTTGCGTCGTGTGTAGTGCCCGTTCTGCCTCCTTTGGGTCCGCAAACTCCAGCTCCAACGCACCATCCCTCAGACTATCGCAGCGTACAATATTTCCAAGACGGTCACATGCTTCCTTTTTCTGGAACGGGGATAGTGCGCCGAGACTGGATTCCAGTCCCTTCATGACCAGCACGCGTGGATTCGTCGGGTGAAGAGCTTTCGGTGCAGTACCTCCTCCTGGTGGAGGTCGGAGAGGTCCGGCTCTGGACTGATCTGGTACAGACGAGGATGTGAGGGGAGGGGGGTTTTCGAGGTTAGAGGTATCCATGGAAGTATTGTTTGAATTCAGCCAGCCACGTGCGCCCCCTTCCGACGAGGGTGCTACTAGGCGAGACGACACACGGGCTGGCTATACGGGGGGAGACGCCGCCGTTACAGAGGGGGGAGAGAGACTCACCAAACCCCCACTGCCCCGACGACGGTCCCCCCTTGCACCTAGCCTGGACGACCCCGGGCGGGGCGCGGACACCCCTCCCTCTCCGGGTGAAGTCGGGACCTCACCCAAGGAGAGAGGGGCAGCCGAGCCCCACCAAAAGCCGACAGACTTTTACAATGCTGCTACTCTTGTCGATGCCTTCAAGAGTTCCCCGCCCTTGCGGAAATCCAGACCAAAGTAGAGTGTTGCTAGAGGCACACGAACCATAACAGCGCCTACCTCAGCTCAGCTACCAGGACTCCTTCATCCCGGGGTACGGGTCGGTGCGCAGCTCACCTTAAAAAGACAGGCGCCCCCACACGGCCTCATCGGAGCAAGCGACTACCACCTGCTCGTCACAACTGATTCCCGGCTGGTCCGAGAGAAGCGAGCCCCCGGCCCGCGGGGCCGGCGAATAGAGGGATCCAATCGCCAGTCACACGAGCCGGAGGCCCACATACACCCAGACCATCCAGGAATCATAGGCACGTGCAAGGACGCCCATGATACTGGGATAATGTGGGTAACTGGGAAGTTATGAGTTGGAAAAGGAGGAGGGTCGGTCTGCGCTGTCCAGCCCAGACGCGCACCGCACGCGACCGAGGTGTCCACACTCAAGACGAGCCAGAGTGCACACACCCCCGCCACCCGCGGAGACACGCCGGGCCAGACAACGCAGACAGTGGGCAGGACAGGTGTTTAGGAGTGGACAGAAAGGATACGGGTGGAAAGACATGGAGAGATAAGGAAATAAGGAAAGAAGAGGAAAAGGAACAAGGAGTTGGTGGGATTTGAATTTAGGAAGGCCAAGAAAGGATGAGGATGGCAGTTTCGATTTGGCCTCTCGCCCGAAGACGAGGGGCGAAACCCATCCTGCCAACTGGGGTCGCGGGTGTCGTCACATCCCGTGCCCAATTATCCATGTGCCGGACCAGTCAGCAGGTGCCAACAAGTCCAGCAGATGAAAATCGGTCCCCTGCGGGGTCGGGCTATAACTCGGTCACCGTTGGTCGGAGGGGGCTAAGATTCTCACAGGCGTGTTTCTGGCCCAAAACTACCCCGGAGACAAAGTTTCAGACTTTTTCTAGACATGGTGGTGTCAAACTGAAATTTTTTGGTCGTTTTGTCCTGGAATGCCCCCAAACATTATATTGGCCTAGAATCACTTGTATCGGCGACCCTAAGCTACCTTTATGTCAAATTGCATCCACTTCCATTCATTATGAGGACTTCAAACCATAGTGCAGGGGCGCAGCCAGAGCTTTCGTATGGGGGGCACACCAACTTTGAGGGGCACCCCGGGGAAAAAGGGCACTTTTACGTAACCTAAAAAACTTACTATATCTTTGTTTATATCATTTTTTGGGGGTCTTTGGTTCAATAAAAATGCAAATAAATCAATGACGGAGAAGGAAAGCTCGATTAAAACTAAAAAAGGGGAAAAATATCACCAAAATGTCATGTAAGTAGCCAAAACACTACTTTTTTGGTAGATTTAAGGACAGCCAACTCATGCAAGTACTTAACATCAGAGAAATCAGCGGAGCATGTGATATCTGTTACAATGTGCAGGTTAAGGCAAAGTGGAGCCGAAAATCATTTTGTTATGCCCATTGGTTTTGTCGTGACGAGTGAGCCCTGGCTGAATGCGGATTAAGTTCCTTGACTCCCACAATCGCCGTGGGACGAGGAGTAGCATAGTGTCTTTGGAAGAACACATTTTTGCTGCCGGAAAAATTTGGGAGATACCTTTGAACGCGTTTATTAAGTTCCATATTCTCAAGGCTCGGTCCCAATTAAGAGTAAATAAAAGGTGAACAGGCTGGTGGTTTTGATGGGGATGGTGTGACAGTGCTGAAAATTGTGAAAACTATTTCTTCATTTAAATTTATTAGTAGAAATCCTCGTTTAGGGGGCTGTGCTCTGATCTCAGGGGCACATGCCTTTTTATCATCCCTTCCCAGAATCCACCAGTATAATAAATTTATATAACCAGGGGTGCCTAGGTATCACAAGCCGTTTTAGAGATTCCTCATTCCTCTTTAGCTCCGTTTTACAAGGGGAGTTTCCATTGTAATCTTATTCCCCATCTATTCAAGACCAGCTCTGGGGCCCCCAAGTGTGGATCAGAGGCCTCCAGAGCAGCTTCCCCCATCCCCCCAGTTTTGCGTCCAGGGAATAGACTAGCTCATTGACCCCGGCCCAAGATGATGGGAGTTGGCCTTGTGTTCTTATTATCTATCTATTCAAGACCACCTCAGGGGCCCCTGATGTAGATCAAGGTCACAGAGCAGCTCATGCTTCACCCAGGGACTAGACTAGCTCATTGGTCCCAGAGATGAGGTCATCAGACTAGCTCAATGGGCCACAGATAGGCTTAAAGTGCCTTAAACCAGTTCAAGAAGCCCCAGAACAGTTTAAGGAGCCAGATCACTTCAGGGAACCTCAAGCCAACTTAAGGGGCTCTCAAGCTCAGCACCCAGACCAGCTCAGGGTAATCTCAGAATCTAGATCCGCTCTTGGGCCCCAGATCAGCTCTTGGGGACCAGGGGTCGAAAAACTGACCATTTTGGCATTCTAAATGGTGACAGCCCAAGATGGACAAGGTGACAAAAATTAGCTGATATGTTTGCTCCAGACGAATAACGGAACAAATAGCCAAAATTTGCACATGCAATTTAAACTCGCAATGTTTTTCAACAACTAAGATGGTCCAGGAGTATCCCTTGATATCCTAATAACTCAAAACGTGCCACATTTTGCAGCCTGGGCTGGTGACACATTTATGGTTTGGCATTTTAATGGTGACAACCTGAACACTTTTTTGGCCCCTGTTGGGGCCCCAGATCAGTTCAGGGGCCTCAAGTCAGGTTAGGGGCAAGATCAAGTCAGGGGCACTAATTCAGCTCAGGAATCCCCTCACCAGCTCGGGGCCCAAGCAGTTCAAAAGCCCCAGAGCTGCTCAGGGGACACCAGATCGGCCCATAGGGCACCAGGTCAGCCTAGGGGACAAACTCAGATCAGTGGTCCCCGACCAGCTCGGGGCCCAGATCAGCTCGGGAATACCAGATAAAGTCAGGAGGCACTTAATCAGCTCAGGAGCCCCATACCATCTCAGGGGCCCTCACCACCCCTGTGGGCCCAGCTCAGCTCAGGGCCTGGGAGCTGCTCAGGAAATCACGTAATTAAACCAGGAGGCCCGATTCAGCTTAAAGGGCACCATATTAGCCATGGGGCACCAGACTAGTTCAGAGGGAATAAGATGGGCTCAGGAGACACACTGATGACTCAGCAGGCACCAGATCGACTCAGGGGGCATTAGTTGAGTTCAGGAGGCAGTATACCTGCTCAGGGTGCGCCAGATCGATCAGCACAGTGGGTATGTTCAAGTCAGAGGCACTAAATCAGCTCAGGGATCCCTCACCAGCTCGGGGCCCAATCAGTTCAAAAGCCCCAGAGCTGCTCAGGGGACGCCAGATGCCCATAGGGCACCAGATCAGCTCCGGGGACAAACAATCAGATCAGTGGTCCCCGACCAGCTCGGGAATACCAGATAAGTCAAGCTCAGAGGCCCCATACCATCTCAGGGGCCCTCATCAGCCTCTGTGGACTCAGCTCAGCTCAGGGCTTTAGAGCTGCTCATGAAATCACGTAAGGAGGCCCAGATCGGCTTAAATGGCGCCAGATTACTCAGGGGGCACCAGACTAGCTCAGAGGGCATCAGATGGGCTCAGGTGGCACCAGATCGATCCGCTCGGGGTCCAGATCAGCTCCCAGCCCCCAGACTATGGCAGGAGCCTAAATCAGCTCAGGGAGCAGCATAACAGCTCAGGGGACACAAGGTGGTCTCAGGGCCCACCAAACCAGCTCAGGGGGGGCAGACCATCTAAGGAGACATCAATAATCGGTTGAGGGGGCACCTAATCAGCTGAAGAGGCACCATATTGACTTAGGAGACAGAATCAACTTGGGGAGGCATGAGATCAGCTCGGGGGCCCGAATCAGCTCAAGGGGCACTAAATCAGCTATTAGGGCACCAAACAAGCTCGGAAGCATGAAACTAACTCCGAGGGCATTATATAGGTTCAGGAGGCACAATTATTTGCTCAGTGGAGCACTCGATTGACTCAGGGGCACCAGATCAGCTTAGAGGGCAAGTAATCATCTCAAGGGGCCAAGACCAGCTTAGAGGCCACGAGATGAGCTCAAGGAGCACCAGATTGGCTTCACCCGTACGATTAATGGCGACGATGAAGCATTAGGTGGACACATACTAGGTGCCCATACTCTTCCCGGGTGCTTGGAAAGGCGACAGAATGCCCTAGCTGACCGAAAAGGGTATTAAGTTGTCCAACAATAGTTTCAATCGCTACATGCGGTCCAGTTACATCAAGGTTCAGCGGCGTAGGGCACTAAATTTCGAGCGGCACGGCCCAAATTGGGTACACCACCTGGCAATCAAAAGGGCATCCCGGCAGTGATGGGGGCACGTGCCCCCTGTGCCTTCCTGGCCGCACCCCTGGACAGTAGATCAACTCCGGGAGGCATTAAATAAGTTCAGGGGGCCCGGATCAGCTCAAGGGGCACTAAAACAGCTAAAAGGACACCAGGCAAGCTCGGAGGCATCAGACTAACTCAGAGAGTATTTTATAGGCTCAGAAGGCACACTTATTTTCTCAGGAGGACACCAGATTGACTACGAGGGCACCAGATCAGCTCACAGGGCACATGATCAGCTCCAGGGGGCACCAGATGAGCTCCGCCCGTACGATAATTGGCGACGATGAGGCATTTTCTGAAAACGGATTACGTGCCTATACTCTTCCCGGGTGCTTGGAAAGGCGACAGAATGCCCTAGCTTACCAAAAAGGCACTTAATTGTCAAACAATAGTTGAAATCGCTAAATACAGTCTAGTTACATCTAGGTTCACTGGCGTACGGCACTAAATTTGGAGCGGCACGGCCCAAACAGGGTACACCACCTGGCAATCAAAAGGGCACCTGGCATCGATGGGTGCACGTGCCCCTGTGCCCCCCTGGACAGTAGATAAACGCCGGGAGGCATTAAATAAGTTCAGAGGGCCCGGATCAGCTCAGGGGGCACTAAAACAGCTAATAGGGCAGCAGGCAGGCTCGGAGGCATCAGAATAACTTAGAGAGCATTATATAGGTTCAGAAGGAACAATTATTTATTCAGGGGAGGGGGGCACCAGATTGACTACGAGGGCATCAGATCAGCTCAGAAGGCACATGATCACCTCCAGGGGGCACCAGATGAGCTCCACCCGGACGATTATTATCTGGGCGACGATGAGGCATTATCTGGAAACGGATTACGTGCCTATACTCTTCCCGGGTGCTTGGAAAGGCGACAGAATGCTCTAGCTGACTAAAAAGGCACTTAATTGTCAAACAATAGTTGAAATCACTAAATGCGGTCTAGTTCCATCTAGGTTCAACGGCGTAGGGCACTAAATTTCTAGCGGCATGGCTCAAAGGGGGTACACCACCCGGCAATCAAAAGGGCACCCCGACACCGATGAGGGGGCACGTGCCCCTGTGCCCCCCTGACTGCGCCCCTGCCATAGTGAGAAGCAAACGTGTTCCGAGAAATTTAGCTCATTGAAATACCGTTTCGGATGAATTACTCGAAAGCCGTTGGAGATAAGTGGGTAGTGTAAATGAATGAAATGACTGCAATTAACTTTCCTATTCAGCCATGTCAATTGTGACCTTGTGAATGACATGTACTCGGAACCGAGAAACTACAAATAAAATGTTTTCTACTAAAATTATATTTATACATATGAAACAACGAATTTTAATATCACGATATCCATCTCCAATTATTATTAGGGGAAGCAATGTTCTTTCATTATTTGAAATGAAATCGTCAAATCGGCGCATTAGATCGCGAGATATTAGGATTTAAATTAAATCGGCAAAAATGCAGTCCTCCGGCAAAATGGCAAAAACTAGGTCAGAATTTTACGTTTTTCACTGGAAACTATGCCTAAGCACAAGAAAATTGACCTAGCTGCCTCCAGGTGGCTGTCTTTAAACTAAATGAAGCGTACCCTCTGACGCATCGAGCTTACAAGTCGGCCGTCAATTTTCAATCGCTTTTTTGCTTTTATTAGAAATACTGCATTTTGGCGTAATAAATATTGGCGGACAATTTCGAATTTTTTTCTTAGGTGATTCCTGTTGCTTATTCAAAAGGAGGCAAGTTTTAAGTTCGTCGCTTAAGAAATAAAAATGAGAAAAATACAAAATTGAAAACATTTGTTCCAAAATTTCTCAAAAACTATTTTGAGTTTAGATTTGGGGCCTTGGTTTAGGCGTCTAGCGTAAAAGCGCTATCACCCTGTAAAATTCCGGAGCCCTGGCATCAACTGTCAGAATCGCCAAGCGGCCAGAATAGAGCCTCTTGAGAAATCTCAATCTGCTTCGCTCCATGGATTTCGTCATGCGGCTCTGACATTTAAAAAAACACAGATTAAATTGTCAGTAAGGCAAAAGGACGATGGATATGCTCATACGATTTCTCCAGACCGGCCGAGCAGTGGGAAGTCTGAAAACAGACCCAATTCTAGCAGCATATTTCGGCAATGCTCGGTCCATTCTTGATTACGGTTGCGTCATTTGGGGAAAGGCTGCTCAAACTCATTTGGATAGGTTAGACAGAATTCAGCACAAATTTCTTCTGTGGCTAGCTGCCCACGTTCATACATCTCGGCCTTCCACCACGCTTTCTTATTACGACTTGTTAATTTTATTCGAAATTGCCAGCCTCTCGCAAAGAATGTGCCAATATAATTTATGCTTCGTAAAAAAATAATCGTGGGCAAAATACATTCCGCCTTCCTGCTCGAGAGCGTCCCCTTTCACGTTCCACAGCGTCGAACTAGGTGGGCACAGCGACAAATTTTTATGTCCCCTTTGGTCGAGTTGAAACTGTAACGCGAGGTGTTTTTATTCGTGTCTTACTCTCTTTTAACGATTTTGAGTGCAAGTGTTCTTATGCCAGATCTTAAAAGAGAATGTGGCACCTTGGTCGAATCCTGGAATTTATTATAATTAGGGAAAATGCACAATGAACGCAATATTTTGGTTTTTAAAATGCACCTCGAGGGAAAAAATAATTATCCGCCTGTGGATGATGTCATGATCTGGAAACCACTACCATATTCCATAGGCTTCAAGGGCTTCGATTGACTAATACTCACCATGACGTCAGCATATGTCGTCACACCAACAGCCATTACAAGTGTGGCCTGCTGCTTGAGGCACATGAGAGGTACATTTCAGGTAGTTTTTAGTTTTTCTTTACGGAAATTTTGAGTTGCAAGACAATTAATATGTAGAGTACCAGGTTTTTCGGCGTGCTTTACAACTTGGATATGTCACTTAAAATCACGCTATCAAGGTGTCACATTCCCTTTAAAGGAGCTGTGGTGAAGTTCAACAAGCAGCACCCATTTTTATTGTCGTGTGGCTCTTATTGTTTGGGTGAAAGCTTTTACCTTTTATCTTGTCTTTTCTCTTGTGGTTTTATCTACTAATCTTATATACCCACTTTTATTTTTTAGAATCCTTATATCATGATCATGTTTTATCTATACGGAGGTTTTTAATGACATCAAAAGTTAGGACGAGCGCATAAGTGTCGCCACCGGCAAAAAAGTGGGGGGCAGCCAAACTTCAACCTGATGCTGACAAAAACTTTCAACATCAGGAACAAAAACTGTTCGAATTTGGGCTCCTCGCTGCATTCCGCAGCGGCTGGATATTAGAATGTCTGGTTGTCTCTCATTTTGACTGAGATCAGGAAATTTTTGGCCAAAAAGTGGGGGCCAGGCCCCCCTGGCCCCCCCTTTTCCGACGCGTATGGACGAGCGCTTAGTTTTGTTTCCCATGTCGGAATCTCATGGATATCATTTGTATCATTTCATTGTGAATATCATGTCTCTTTTTACTTATTTGACTTGAACTATAAGTGGGTTTTACCTGTTGCTCATTTACATAAATAAATACAAACACAGATACAAATGCAGGAGTGTCCGAGATAAATTTCACCAATGTTTTACATGATTATCGACAGATCTAACCCTTTGCTTTTTCATCCAGGGCTGCTTCTTCCGTTCTGGACGCATATGAGCTGTACATTGTTTAACATGCATAATACGATTTGTGTTAACAGTGCAATAATGGTATTGCTCAATACATCGGAAATGGTTTAACAATGATCTCGCACGTGTATAAAATAAATCATACATCACCAGTAACTAGCGTTTCTCCGGCCTGGACGAACACAGGAGGTATTCACTTACGCTGCAATACCTTAACACGACTATTCGAGAATGGTGTAGCAGGTATTTGTTATTACCGAACAGGGGCGCAAAACCTACAATGCTAAAGGCTCAGTATAAGGCGTTCTGCGCAATGCACCTTTGACCGCCTCTTAAGTATGTGGATAATTTTGTGGGAGGGGTGTTTAAGTAAATGTCGCAGAGCAAAGGGGGAAGCTTATTTCGAGGAATGGGTCGTGGAGTGTTGCAACACTTGCGAGGGTAGGGTGGCGGCTACGGCAGAGAGGCCAAGCCTGCTTGTTGGGGTATAGTTGGGGATTCAAAAGGTCCGCATACGGAAAAGATAAGACTCGCAAGCTTTCCGATACGACACCATCCGCCAGGTTATGGCCCTCACTCCAACGTGAAATTTTCCTACTATGCGAGTACCCAGCATTAAAATGTTGGCTGAATCATGTAGCTGAATCAAATTAATTCAATGCATATTGCATTTAAACACAACTTACACCGTAGGCCCTCCCTAAGCTTAGTAAAAACAAGATATGGTATAATATTTAATAGTATCTATCAGTTCCGTAAAAGACGTGCAACCGCCTTTGCTATTCTTGCTCTAACTATCTAAAGAAACTTTAATCAAAGATCGGCCACTGGTCTACCATGCTACATGAAGCATGCCTGGCTGCTCTTATTCCAGCTTAACACGGCCATGACCCCTGAGGAGAAATTAATAAAATCAGCGCAGCCAGGCATCATTCATATTGCTTTAAGTGTACGAATGTGTAAATATCCTTAAACGGGCGGGTGTTGCAAGTCAGCCGTTGGGAGCCTCAAGTCTGGTGATCGGTGATAGAGTCACCAGAGTTCCAAATGAGTCGCATGCTTAACATTCCCTTTGATTAGAGTTCACTAGATTGTTTGAATTGGTGTTTCCTCTTAATTTCAGCTGGCTTCCATTTGAGCACTACTAAGGGGTTATTTTAGTGCCCACCCCAGCCCTGCTTCATAGATTCATTGATTCGCTAATGGCTTATACCTCCAGTAGACTGTTTTCCTGGTCAAGGCATGGTTCGCATTCCAGCACCGGCCTTCATCAGCTCGCCATCCCCTTCGTCAGCCAGGCCCTCGCGCAAAGGAAAATCCTGGATGCACGCCTGCAAACTGTCTGTCTGCTCTTGCTTGGTGAGCGGGTTAATCACATTATGCTGGGGGATAATGAAATGTCTGGAGAGCATGTAAATGCCTGGATATTATGACATCGTGGCACATCTGGATATCACATTGTCGGAGCTCTGAGGCCCCGCTTGCCGAATTTTGGCTGGATGGACGCGTGGAATCGTATCAAGAAAATCGGTGGTAAACGTGTTTTATGGTAATTTCATATTTTCTCCTTTTTATTTAATCACTGGATAAAGCCCTGTCAGATTTTGCTCATTTACAGGACAAAAAATTGAGAAGACATTTGAAAAACATTTTAACATCAAGAAATCTAAAGAATAAAAAAACACGAAGCAAGTTATAGGTCTAAAAATAGTCTGTAATTTGGCCTTTCATTTCGACATATATGCCAATAAGTCATCAAATACAGCTTCCAACCTTAAACTATTGCCTGGAAAAGAAAACACGTACCATTCCGTTTCAATTAAAGTGTACCAACACCAGTTTCATTCAGTATTTCATGAGATAAAATGAAAAAATGATATTCCCGGCAATTTCACACGACAATCTTAAGGGTTTTTTGCTCGTAACTTTGTAGAGAGGTTTCGAAAATACAAATTTGAGAAAAAAATGTGCATTTGCAAGACGAGAGTTTTCAGCCTGCATGCAAGACATTTGGACGTGTCGTTCGGGATATCAGCAAAAAAAGCCATATCAACGGGCAGTCATTGTTTTTACCATGCGACTACAGTGCAAGTGCCTAGTGAGTTGTCTGCTCCGACACTGCAATTGTCCCAGAGTTCTGCATCTGGCCAATGTTTTAGTCCTGACATGACCCTAACTGTTCGCTTGTTCAACCAATTTAAACTTAAAGCTTAGCTTTGAAATTTGGCACACATAGAGCCAATGAATGGGGGTAGCTATGGCAACGAGCTCCGTCTCCTTATTCACCCTAGAAACTGAGAAATCAGCAGGGTTATTTGTGACGACGATTGAGCAACTTCCCTCAGGCTGCCCGAGGGGAAGTGCGCGAACGGCCGGTAGAAGGTAGAGCTTGCAAGACGAGAGTAGCAGTGAAGAAGATTGAGAAGCTTAGCAGTGAAGAAGATTGTGAGACTTGTGCTTGAGATAGAGCTCTGAAATTTTGTATCAACGGAGAAAAGCAATCGGGCCAGGGGTGAAGCCAGGATTCAATTTGATGTGGTCAATTTTTTGGTCACCCCATTAAGTCTATGGTGAAAAATAGAATTGACTCGTTTTCAGGAAATACTGGATAGATAAGGCTGAAAATTCTCAAACTGTCTATTCTTACCACGATCTTAACCATAAAGTTGAGTTTTTGAGCATCTGACTTCTCAAAGGTCATATCAGGTGACGGGAGCAGAGAGTGGTTGTTTTGCCAATAACTTCTGACTGAATTGAGATAAAGCTCCCATTTTGTTTGCATTGTGTTTATATTGTCACGGGGAGTCGATTGATATGCAGCATGACCATACCAGGTCACTCTGTGACCCTGACCTAGGCCGAGCTCAGGTCATTTTGACTATTGAAACCGTGACACGTTTATCCAGCAGCATCACATAATGACAGACACGGGTACTCTGCATAACGGTAATAGCGTATCAGTACTTGATGAAGGGACAGAGAGGAGGTGATGAAGTTATCCCGGGAGTCGTCCCACACATGAGGGAGAGAACGCTAGCGGTGCAGCTCACGAACCCCACCCCCCCGAGACCCCCGCGACGGAAGCACCGCGGCCGCGCAACGAATCACGGGCGGGAGCGCCACCCGGCCACGACAGCGGATGGAGCGAGAACAACGGAGGGGAGCCCGGTCAGGTCGAGGATAATATGACCTAGCAAGGTCATATTATGTATCATTCGATTCGCCGCGATGAGAGGAATCCAATGATGCATAAAGATTTGCTCTAGCTTTGGGCAGATCTAGAGGGGGAAACGTACACTGCTCTGTTGTAAGCCTATGGAGCCTTCATTGACCTATGCTGACCTCAATATTGATCTGACGTAAAAATTCTACCTATAAATTCTCTTCGTCTTGGCAAGAGCTCTCGAATGCCGCCCGTAATTTTCCTTTAGCTTTCGTGGGAAACGAGATACGGAAGGGGGCGAAAAACGCCCCCCAGCGGGGTGCGTCATGCAAGGGACCCCAGCGGGGCGCGTGTTAAGATAATTCATCATTATTCAGTGGCGGATCCAGGGGGGCAAAAAGGCAATTGTCCCCCCCCAACGGAAAAGCTCGGGGCAAAACTATGTTTTTGCCCCCCCCAAAGCGATCGACCTCCTTTTCCCCGACTCCTTTTTAGCTTGTAAGCAAGATTTTGGTGCTTCAACTCTCAACTTCAAACAGAATTATTGAAGTTCAGTGTAAATATTGGGGCTTGGATAGGAAAAAGTATCTCTTGAGTCCATATTTTTCACCCCGTGTGGTTTTTTTGCTTTTCGTCTCCAGTTCCCAAAATCCTACCGAAAAAGGCATATTGTAACGCAATTTTTCACTGCGCGACGTTTTTTTTGCTTTTCGACTTTGGTTTGCCCCTCCCAAACCACCCGGCTAGATCCGCCACTGTCATTATTATCATATTAAGTTAAGATTATTTAGCCTGTAGTTATCTTAGTTATGACCCTAGGCGTTAGCCTGTTGACCAGCAAATTTCTTAGTGCTGACATGGCCCTAAATGTTTGCCTGTTTATATAAGTGTTTCCAACGGCAAAAAAGTGGGGGGGTGGGGGGCAGCCAAACTTCAACTTGATGCTGACAAAAATTTCAATATCAGGACCAAAAACTGTTCGAATTTGGGCTCCTTGTTGACTTCTGCAGCGGCTGGATATAGGAATGTCCAGTTTCTCTCATTTTGACTGAGATCAGGAAATTTTTTGCCAAAAAGTGGGGGCCAGGCCCCCCTACCCCTCCTTTTCCGACGCGTATGCCTGTTTACCCCATTGAAACTTTAAACTTAGCTTTGGAATTTGACTCAAATGGAGTAAATAAACGGGGTAAACTAGGGAACGAACAGCTGGGGGAACACCACTTATGAGGGGCACCCCGGGAGAAAAATGGCACTTTTAATGCAAGTACCCTAAAAAACTTGTCATGACATTCGCCTATGCAAGTGTTGAAACCAAAATCGGAAAATGTGTTAATGCTCCCCCTCCTGGCTCTGCCACTGCTGCAATGCAATGAGCATCGCAACCGACGCAACTACCATGCACGGCAATAAGTCCATCGCCCGACGACAGCACTGGGGCAAAAAACTGCGTCTCCTTATTTACCCTTAAAAACTGAGAAATCCGTAGGGTTACTTCTGACGGAGATTGAGCAACTTCCTTCAGGCTAACCGTGGGAAAGTGCGCGAACGGCCGGTAGCAGGCAGGGGCGCAGCAAGAGCTTTGGTATGGGGGCACATTACTTTTGAGGGGCAGCCCGGGAGAAGAAATGTCACTTTTTAACGTACCCTAAAACATAGGCGGATCCAGGATTGCCGATCGTGGGGGGGCACCTTCCCGGGGGGCGCTATCCGGACCGGGGGGGCGCCATCCGGACCAGGGGGCGCCACTCATGACCAGCAAAACCTATCAGGTGGGCGCCAAATCCTATCGGTGGGCGCAGGATTTCGTATCCTGGGGGGGTGGGAAGCGAAATTTCAGGGGGCGCCGTGACCATTTCAGGGGGCGCCGAGGGTCGATCGGGGAAGGGGCACGTGCCCCCTTGCCCCCCTGGACCCGCCTATGCCCTAAAAACTTACCTATCATGTCATTCGCCTATACAAGTGTTGAAACCAAAATCGGAAATGTGTTAATGCTCCCCCTCCTGGCTCTGCCACTGCTGAAATGTAATGAACATCGCAGCCGACGCAACCCCCATGCACCGCACTAAGCAAATTGCCCGATGACAACACTGCTGTACCGATAATTATATCACATTTCTTGACTACGCAAGATAAAAAACTAGATAAGAAAACTTAGATAGGTCCCCTTTCCTGCATCCGCCCCTGCTGCAACATGATGTTCATCGCATGCGAGCATGCGAGACAATTCCTGTGCAGGACGGCCAGCCAGCCATGCCATCGCCGCCCTTGACCGCCGCCGTTACTCCTCCGCCCTTGACTTGCCCTCCGCCAGGCGTCGCCACCGGCCGATGTCAATTGCCCAACACCGCACTGAACCCTGTAAAAAGACTCGTTTTATTCACCTCACCTCATCACTATTTTAGACATTTACTCCTGTTTCGGGTGCTTATTTCAAGGTTTGAAGTTTTATACCTCGGCCTGGGCTTATGACGTAGGAGCCGGGACTTTAACAGTATACTAAAAAACCTTGGCTCTGAAGTAAACTTTACTGTGGAACTTTTGATCGTGGGGAAGAATTGATCGTGGGGAAAGATTGATCGTGGGGAAGAATTGAACGAGGGGAAGAACTGATCGTGGGGAAAATATGATTTGTGGAACATCTGATATAGACCCATTGTTGTTGGGAGTTTTTAATTCCGAAAGGGCCGAAAGACGCTTGGCGGTTGGTCGCATATTTCTCAAGGAAATAACCCTCCAGATCAAGCCCTATTGCTCCACCCTTCCCCGCGATCGGAGAGGTCAAATCGGAATGCTTTGCCACTGAAAGAGTGGTCCATCGGCGATGGCGACTTTCCGAAAGTCACCGGCCGCAGGTTTCGATTTTGCTGAGGTTGACGGGCAGTGGATACAAGGGCAAGCCCACCCGAGTGCCTTTATAGCATACGGCGACTCGGGGTGCCGCGTACTTGGCACACCTTACACACGCGGATCCAGGATTGCCGATCGGGGGCACCTTCCCGGGGGGGCACCATCCGGACCAGGGGGCGCTTTTGACCGGCAAAACCTATCAGGTGGGTGCCAAATCCTATCAGTGGGCGCCGATTTTCGCATCCTGTGGGGGAGCGACATTTCAGGGGGCGCCATCGACCTTTCAGGGGAGCACCATGACCATTTCAGGGGGCGTCAAGGGTCGATCGGGGGGGGGGCACGTGCCCGCCCAGGGGCCAAAAAAGTGTTCAGTGTGTCACCATTGAAAATGTAAAACCATAAATATGTCACCAGCACAGGCTGCAAAATGTGACACGTTTTGCGTTAGTAGGATACCAATGGGTACTCCTGGACTATTCTAGTTGTTGGATAACATTACGAGCTCATATTACAGGTGTTAATTTCGGCGACTTGTTCCGTCATTGGTCTCAAGGAAACATGTCGGCTAATTTTTTCACCTTGCCCACCTTGGGCTGTCACCATTTACAATGCCAAAAAGGTAGGTTTTTCGACCCCTGCACGTGCCCCCTTGTCCCCCAGAATCCGCTTATTATGACACCTTATCACGAGCATTGACGGGGAGGGCGGGTACAGAGCTGCAAAAAGTCGGGCTCTCGGGTCATAAAGTGCCCGACAGATTTTAGGGCACGGTATGGTCCTGCGACAGATCTTACAATCTGTGAGAAAAAATATTGAAAGGAAACAGAAAATATTTTTTGTTCTAAAAAATCGCAATATTAGAATTGTCACCTCTTTCACTCAACAACTTTTTCATGAATTTGCACCTCTCCCATATCAAGCCAGTGTGCGGCAAGAACCGATGGAAAATCAAGGGACTTATGAATCGAGGGACCTTTGAATAGCCCAGCCAGCATTTCTGGTCTGGGCCAGCGCGGGCTTTGGGTCGAAATGCTCCGGCAGGTCTACGCCGGCTGCGGTACGGGTCAGCGTGGGGCTCCAACCGGGGGTGAAACAAGATCCCAGCGCAGTCCCATACCGCTCCCGTACCGTAGCCACACCAGCTGCGCCGGCCTATACCGTCCCACAGCCAGCCGAATTCGGCTCTGGGCCGGTCGGAGCCATACCTCTCCTCAGCGGCCCCGGCCAAAACCGTACCGACGCCGGCGTTTGCCGTTCCATTCCAGCGCAATGCCGGCGCTGGGGCGTTATAGCCGTGCTATGGCCCCGCGCGGGGCCGGCGCAGTCTGGTGGCTGGGCTCATGGGCGGCTCCAGGAACGCCACGTTGGGGTGCGCAGGGGCGGATTCAGTTCCGCTTTTGGGTGGGGTATTTTCCCCCATTTATAAAGGATGCGTATCGCTTGGAGAGACCAATGTCCTCAATCTCCGGGTGCATCTAGTGATCACTAATATATTGGAAGCCCTGCTAGTTCAGTAATTATTTTATTCCTTGCCAGTAAAAAAATGAGTCAAGACAAAACTACCAAACGTTGAGGCATAAAAATGTTTAACCACAGACACGTGAGCCCCGATTGCAGTCTTCTTTTCACCCTCTAAACCCTGCCACTCGGTCCAGAACATTATCTAAATTCTGGCAATTCTCGCTAGAAATCAAGACAATTACAGAACATTTTCCGGGGCTGTTCATTCGCCGCAGTGGAACAAATATTTTCCAATACATAAACAATTCTGTGAAGCTCCGCTTGCTCCTAGGGGAGTCGTTAAGCAATTGCATTAAGCAAGAGAAGTGGGGCAGGGGGAAGCCACATCATTTTATACAAATGCCTCACGGGAGCAAGATAAAACGCTGTGTAGTGTGGCATGCGGACGACTCGTAAGAACCTCTGCTTCTGCCGAGCATGTTTATTTTCAGAAACACGAATAAATATGACAGTTCTTTATTTCTTGACACAACAAAACAGTATTTCTACCTATAAACGATACTTTATCGGCACGATGAAATGTACTTAGGCGCTCAGTCGCATCAGACGTCTTCGAGACGACCCCGCCGCACCAGCTGCGCCGGTGGGGCGGGGGAAGCCACATTATTGTCACACAAAAGCCTGACGGGAGCAAGATAAAACACTGTTCAATTTTGCATGTGAACGACCCGTAAGAACCTCTACACCTGCCAATCTTGTGTTTCAGAAACACGAATAAATACGACAGTTCTTCACTTCTTAAAACAATAAAACAGTATTTCTAGCTACAAGCGATACTTTCTCGGCAGGATGAAATATAATCAGGCGCTCAAATCGCATCAGAAGTCTTCGAAGACGACCTCTGTATCACCATTGTCCTCAACAACGGTGGGTCGTGCGTTCTCAGTGCGTTCTCACCGCTAGGCATGCGGTGGCGCATGCGCAGATCTCGGCCGCCATTTATGTCTCGGCCACTCGAGAGCCACTTGGAATCGCTGTGTTCAATGCCAACCGACTAAAATCTACGCCAGTGAATTTCAGCGCATCTGGATAAAATAACTATTATTCATATTGGAGCTATATTACGTACAGTGCAGTATCCTTCCCAAGCAGCCAGGATAAGATTTGAGCTACTCCAAACATCTCGTAGTTTCCTAGGCCACCTCGAGAGCAGAGCACCGGCAAACAACAGTCACCTACCTCAGAAAAATGGCACTGAAGCAAAAAGGTACGTCAGTAAACAACTGAAAGTGGCCGTAACGCCCGAACACCAAGGCTGTAACGGCCGTAAAGGTATATTGGTAACCACTACCACCACCTCACACACCGCCATATTCAAACACCTGGCAGGTGGAAACGGCGGCAGTCCAGCACTGTTAAATGTGTAAAATAAAAATTGCTGTAATATTTTTCGAAACATACTTGATTCCTCCTTTTTTCTTTTAATCGTGACTAAAATACACAAAATGGGGAAAAATTAATCAGAACTCACCATACACTTCAAAAGTATTATCACAGACAAGGCCTGAATTTGCCTTGAGGCGGTTTGGAAGTCCAGCGCTGCCGGAGCAAGAGGGTGCGCGGCCGGTCGATTTCGGACGAAGACTGGTCGTATGGCTAGTTCCATCTAACCGGCCCGAAGCCGTTGCACCGCCAGGCCCTCGTCCGTTCTAGGTGGGCTGAGGGAAGGCTTGCCAGACTTGCCAGCCGAATCTGGACTTCAGCCCACCCAAATTGCTGGCTGGGAGAGGGCCTTGTGCACAGAGGGTCTTTTTGAGGGACTTATGAATCGAGGGACCTTTAAATAGAGGGCCTTATGTACAGAGGGCCTTTTAAACGTCACCCAGAAAATCCTCTGCTGGAAAAATTCCTTCACCGGCCTGTCGGGCCCGATTTGTATTCCATAGCACGCGACAGCTTGGCCCGACAGGCCGCCGTAAAGGCCTTTAGACAGGCAAAACAGTTTTTTTCCTTCGTTTCCTTCGTTTGGAAGTACACTCAACGCTGCCGCAAGGGCGCTGTTTTAACAGCGCCCTTGCGGCAAAGCCGGTGTAAAAGGTATCTTTGGTTTGAAAAGCAGCCCTGCGGTTTGGTGTGTTGCGTTATGGATATGGCGGAGGCCAAGGCCCTAGAATCCCGTTGTGTGGTGGAGGGAATACGTTGCAAGGTTGTGTTTTTGATTATTTTTCTCTTGCATTACTTTGGTATACATCTTGAGTAAACTGGTTGAGCCTGGATTTCATCGTCCATAGTTGAAGGGCTGATAAATGGCTCCGATTAAGCTGAAGCCCCTTCCACCGTCCCGTGTCAAGCTTAAATCTGGATTTGAGGGACGTGGGTATTTTGGCGAAAAACGTTTTTTTTTAGGAGCATCAGCGAATCAAGCATTCTGGGCTGCCCTGCAAGTTCAGGAACAGTGGTTTTGGCCAAGGAGGTCGTTTTGAAGCATGGGTCAAACAGCGGGCAGATCAGAACAGTGGGGAGAAAACAAACAAGTAAGTGATGTGGTGTTTGTTGTAATTTCGGCAGCTTACATTTATTTCCACACAGTATGTTATGCTCACTGTTGATCAATAATTTTAAATGATATTAATAAGGGAAAAATGAACTTTACCAGCAGACTGGTCAAATTAGACTACAACATTTTATTTTCCGTTCCGTCTTCTTTTAAATCTAATGCCTGTTTGTCCAGAATTAACCACAAAAGTTGCATACCTTCATCAGTGGATTTGTAGATGCCAAAGAAACAAAACTCTTCACATTTCCACATTAATTTGAGTTTTAAGTACCAAACTATTTCTCCCATTTCATTTTATTCACTTACCTAAATATGCCTATGATCTATGTCAAGGGGACAAAGATATAACAAAAACACAGCCTAGTGCAACCTTTACTCATTCCTTTTACTCATAACTTCCTTGGAAACATGATATTTATTTGACATTTACTATCTAACTGACTTAAGGTTATTTATTAGCCTCATGAACTTCAGATCCTAAACTACGTACCCTCATGGAAATGAGCACGGCAATGCATAAAAAACTTTGAAATAGCCAACAGCTTCAAAATTTAGGATTTTTCATGTAAACATGTATTTATAAGTCATGGAAAGCTAATATTACATGTTTGTATTCAACTACAAGCAGCCATGATCCTTAAAAAACACTTTCAAATGTCAAAAAAGTACCCCTCCAATCTTGTTTGTCTGGCCATCAGAGCAAAATCCATATATAAATTTTGGGGTTCCCTCCAAATTACCCCCTCCCACCTCCAAAAAACTGAAATCATGAAAATCTGCAGAAGCTGGCATAAGTAACAGCATGGTATGGGAACCAGGTCAGCTTTCTTCCACTGCAAACTATATTTTTTTAAGTATTCTGGGCTGGACTATGTAACCTAATAACAGAATATCACTTATTCTCATTCTAGTGCAGCATTTTTTGTCAATGGCAGCTGCAGAGGACTGAAAAAGGGGGACTGCTTTTCATGTTATTGTATATTTCCACCTGTGACCTAAATCATCTGAATTCAAGACTGAGTCTTATTCAAGACCCAGTCGAGCTGACTTTGACACACACTATTTGTATGCTGTACGTCCAAAAATCTCAAATTACATCCAATAATAAATTTCCTTTACCAATGGTGACTCCAGAAAATGAGAATTGGTGGTTTGGTATTCAATTTGTTATAGGTTTCTGACGATAACCTTAATTTCCTGAGCGCGTCTGATAATTGAAAACCTGAAGAACAGTCTCAGTTCTAGAGTTTTGAAAATTAATAGACTTGTGTCATTCCACCTATATTTGCCATAGGCGGCTTCAGAGCACGAAAAATAAGGATATCACACATATAAGGATCAGGGCACAAAAATAAGGATAATGATATCCATTGGTGCCAAACTAGAAGTTTTTTATGCTAATTTTAGTATTTTCTATTAAGAATGTGGACAATGAGTAGGAACATTTTACCAATTGAATGGGTTTTAGACAATTTTAATAGTCCTATCCTAGCCACCCGACAGATTTGGAGGTTTTTTTCGAAAGTGCCCGACAGATTTGAGATTTTTGCAGCTCTGGGTGGGTATCCGCCCCCTTGGGGTTTTCGGAGAGAGCATAAAAACGGCAGTGCGTAGCGCTGCCGTAGTAGGCATACCCCTTTTCCGATCTTTTCGCAACTTTTATCAATATTTTAACCCGCGCTCCACTGGGGGTCCGGCGCCACCCTCGCCCCACCGGGGGCCATCGATGGCCCCCTCTAACTCCGAAAATATAGGCGTTAGCGCAAATCTACAAAGTGTACTAGAAAGCTCGCGTGAATTCTGTAAGAAATTACTTCACATGTTTTAGTCCTCAGGTCAATGGTTTGACCTCCAGAGGTCAAACTAGGTCAAGATCGGTTATTTTCACTCAAATATGCAATGATTAAGCAAACTGGACATAACTCTTATGTCATTAGAGCTATTGAGGTCTGGTAAAGTACATTTGATAGGAAATTGCCAGTCCTTTTTCCACTATGTGGAAGGTAAAAACCTCCCGACAGTGGTTTGACCTCCAGAGGTCACCTCGTGACCTAATAGGACCTGAAGTCACGAAAGGTCAGAAAGTGACCTTGCCGTATATCAAATGAAAGCTAGCGACGAGACAAATATGATGGTGTTTGTTTCAGCGATCTAACTTAATTAGGTCAAACATTATTTTCAAAATACTGTTAGTAAGTTGAAGTGAGGTGACCTTGGTTGACCTTGTATGGTGACCTGACTTTGAGTGACCCGGGGTAAAAATTTCAGGGATGATGGGAAAATGATGCAGTGAGAGGTAGAGCCCTCAATCGCGGTGCTGCGCCTCGTCGTTTTTCTGCTATCCCGAAAAACCTTAGGGGGCCATTGATGGCCCCCAGTGGGGCGAGGGTTAAGGTTAGGTCATATCAGGTCAGGTGATCTGACCTAAAGAAAATAACACGTGCATTGACGGGGGTCTGAGCCACCCTCGCTTTGACTGGGGGTGGTGGGCAACCCCCCCAAGATCACGAGAACCAAGCTAGGTAGCGAAAAAGGGTAAACGGCGTTGGGTAGCCCATCCATTGCTCCATCGAAAATATTTGAACCTTTTTGTCAGGTCACATTTAAACTTACGAGAGGTACAAAAATACCGTCATAGGGATGTACATGTACATGAAGGTTTTCGGTCAAAACATCTAAACAAATAAAAATAGAACAAAGCGACTTGAAACATATGAATCCTCGCAGCAAGCCGAATCGAATGATATAAAATTTAACCTTGCTAGCTCAAATCAAGGATTTGGCCTGACCTGAGGTCAGGTCAAGGTCAAATCAGATACAATGCATATCATTAGAACTGCAAAGACAAGGAAAATCTAATACAGCTGAAATAAACGGTTTATCACCATCTGTTACTGAGTTAGTCAGTCAAAAACATTTTTCCCGTGTATTTCCAAAGAAGAGGTCATGGCTCTTACTAGACCTTAGGTCATCGATATAAATAATACCGGAGCATATTTTAGAGAACTCGGTGGGCCCATTATGTGATGAGTTTCAATTTAATAAGTTAACCTGTTCCGACTTATGCTATCTTAAACTTTTTGAGGTCAGGTCACTTGACCTGTACCTACTGATGAACTGACCTGATATGGCTTAACCCGCGCCCCACCGGGGGTCCGGCGCCACCTTCGCCCCAACGGGGAGGCCATCGATGGCCCCCTTTAACTCCGAAAATATGGGGGTAGCGCAAATCTGCAAAGTGCATTAGAAAGCTTGCGTGAATTCAGTAAGAAATTACTTGGCACGTTTAAACGCTCAGTGTAATGGTTTGACCTCCAGAGGTCAAGTTAGGTCACGATAGGCTATTTCAAATCAAATATGCAATGCTTAACACGCGCATTGACGGGGGTCTAAGCCACCTTCGCTTTGACGGGGGGGGCGGGTACCCGCCCTAGACTTATTTTAATGTTAGGTCATCTCAGGTCGGGTCACCAGTACAGGTCAAGTGACCCGACCTCAAAAAAAGTTTAAGATAGCATAAGTCGGAGCAGGGTGAACATATCCGATTGAAACTCATATTACATAATGGCCCCACCGAGTTTTCTAAAATATGTTCCGGTATTTTTGATATCGATGACCTAAGTTCAGGTACGAGGCATGACCTCTCCATTGGAGTTACATGGGAAATATGGTTTTTACGGAATAACTCAGTAACGGATGGTGATAGATCATTTATTTTAGCTGCATTAGACTCGCATAGGCTTTGCGGTTCTAATGATATGCATTTTATATAATTTGACCCTGACCTGACCTCAGGTCAGGTCAAATCCTTAATTTGAACTAGCAAGGTCAACTCATATATCATTAGATTCGGCTTGTTGAGAGGATTCATATAGTTTAAGTCGTTTTGCTCTATCTTTACTTGTTCAGATGAAATGGCCGAAAAACTGTATTTACATGTTATCCCTATAATGGCATGTTTTGACCTCTCATGACCTTAAATGTGACCTGACAAAAAATATTTTAAATGTTTTCGATGGAGAAGTGGACGGGCAGCCCAACACCGTTTACCGTTTTTCGCTACCTACCGTGGTTCTCGAGATCTTAGGGGGGTGGGTACCCGCCCTCCCCGTCAATGCGAAAGTGGCTCAGACCCCCGTCAATCCGCGTGTTAAGATAGCATAAGTCGGAGCAAGGTGAACTCATCCGGGGGCAGGGGGGGCGCGGGTACCCGCCCCCCGTTGATGCGCGTGCTAAGAAAACCGAGAATAACTCTTATACCATTAGAGCTATTCAGATTTGGTAGACTACATTGGATAGGAAAATGCCAGACCTTTCTCCGCTATGTGGAACGCAATGACCTACCGCCAGTGGTTTGACCTCCAGAGGTCACCCCGTGACCTCATATGACCTGAGGTCATCAAAGGTCAGAAAGTGACCTTGTCATATATCAAATGAAAGCTAGTGATGAGACATAAACGATGGTGTTGATTCAAGACTCTAGCTTAATTAGGTCAAAAGTTATTGCCCAAATACTGTTTCTGACCCCTTGTGACCTTGGATGACCTTGGAGAGGTCAAATGGAAAATATGACCCCTGGGATCCGTAAAAGGTTGTCCAAGAACGCTTTTCGGAGCAAGCTGAGCATTTGCAATCGTTTTTATGGTTTTTAGATCATAAGACAGTTTTTCCGTGCCTTTTCAATGGGAGAGGTCACCTCGTGACGTGACCTTAGGTCACGAAATTGAAAAATCCCGGATATACACCTTGTAGACTCTGGCAGGGCCATGAACTGTAGCAGGTTTCAAATCAATCGACTGAGAAACATAGCTCTTATAGAGCTCAAAAGTTGAAGTCAGGTGACCTTGGTTGACCTCGCCTGGTGACCTGACCTTAGGTGACCCGGGGTAAAAAAAATCAGGGATGGTGTGAAAACAATCGGGTGAGAGACAGAGCCCTCAACCGCGGTCCTGCACTTCGTCGTTTTTCTGCCATTCCGAAAAAATTCTAGGGGGCCATCGATGGCCCCCGGTGGGGCGAGGGTTAACCCGTGCCCCACCGGGGGTCCGGCGCCACCTTCGCCCCACGGGGCCATCGATGGCCCCCTCTAACTCCGAAAATATGGGGCTAGCGCAAATCTGCAAAATGCATTAGAAAGCTCGTGTGAATTCAGTAAGAAATTTATTAGGATGTTTAAGCGCTCAGGTTAATGGTTTGATCTCCAGAGGTCAAGAGAGGTCACGATAGGCTATTTTCACTCAAGTATGCAATGCTTAAGAAAACTGGGCATAACTCTTATGCCATTAAAGCTATTGAGATCTCGTTAAGTACATTTGATAGGAAATTGCCAGACCGTTTTCCGCTATGTGAAACATAAAAACCTCCCGCCAGTGGTTTGACCTCCAGAGGTCACCTTGCGACCTAATATGACTTGAGGTCACGAAAGTTCAAAAGGTGACCTTTCCGCATATCAAACAGAAGCCAGTGACGAGACATACACGATAGTGTTTGATTCAGCGCTCTAGCTTATATAGGTCAAAAGTTATTGTCCAAATACTGTTTTTGACCCCTGGTGACCTTGGATAACCTTGGAAAAGTCAAAGGGCAAATATGACGTCTAGGATCCGTGAAAGGGTGTCCAAAAAACGCTGTTCTGAGCATTCTGAGTATTTGCAATCATTTTTGTGGATTTTAGAACATGAGACAGCTTTTCCCATGCTTTTCCAAAGGGAGAGGTCGCGTCGTGACCTGACCTCAGGTCACGAAATAAAAAAATCCCGGATATACACGTTGTAGAGCTTGGAAGGGTCATGAAGTGAAGCGAGTTTCAAATTGATCAACTAAGAAATGTAGCTCTAATAGAGCTTCAAAGTTGAAGTGAGGTGACCTTGGTTGATCTCGCCCGGTGACCTGAACTTGGGTGACCCGGGGTAACGATTTTTTGGGATGGTGGGAAAATGATGAGGTGAGAGATAGAGCCTTTAACCGCGGTGCTGCGCTTCGTCGTTTTTCTGCTGTCTCGAAAAAAACCTTAGGGGCATCGATAGCCCCCCGGTGGGGCGAGGGTTAACCTTAAAATTTGCACAGAAGTTGTAAAAATGATGAGAGAAAAGGTATGCCAAGTACTGTGCCACTACACGCCGTCGTTTTTATGCTATCTCCGAAAAACCCAAGGAGGGGCGGGTAACCGCCCCCGTCAATGCGCGTGTTAAGATAGCACAAGTCGGAAGAGAGTGAACTTACAAGATTGAAATTTATATCACATAATGGGCCTACCGAGTTCTCTAAAATGTGTTCTGGTGTTTTTTATATCGATGACATAAGGTTAGGTACGAGCCATGGACCTCAATCCAATTAGTAATAAAAGGGAAAAATGATTGTAACTAAATAACTTAATAAAGGATATTGGTGATAGAGAGTTTACTTTAGCTTCTTTAGATTATGCCTTGTCTTTGCGGTTCTAAATATGCATTTAGACCTAATTTGACATTGACCTGTCCTCAGGTCAGGTCAAATGATATAATTGACCTAATTAGACCCAGAAAGGCCATAATATATATAATTCGATACGGCTTGCTGCAAGAATTCCGATTTAAATTGCCCAAATTGTTTTGCTTTATCTTTACTGGTTCAGATGTAATGACTGAAACCTTCATTTATATGTTATCCCTGTGACGGCATGTCTTGACCTTTAGTAACTTCAAACAGTGACCTGACAAATGAGATACTTAACACCGTAACACCGTTTTTAGCTATTTAGCGTGGTTATGGAGATCTTAGGGGGAGCGGGTACCTGCCTCCCTGTCAAAGTGAAGGTGGCTCAGACCCCGTGGCAATGCGCGTGTTATCCTTGATCCATTCTGCAAGTGGTTCCACAATTTTAACCCTCGCCCCTGGGGGATGTTTGACCACCCCCTCGGGGTATTCCAGCAGAACAAAACGGCGGCGCTTTGCACCACCGTACTTGTCACGCAATGATCCTCGATCGATTCCGCAACTTTTCCTGAAATTTTAAGGTTGGGTCATCTCAGGTCAAGTCACTAATGCAAATCAAGTGATCTCACCTCCAAAACTGTTTAACCCTATTTCCAACGGGCTCCCGGCTACCCCTATTTCCAATGGGGAGGGATTCTGCTCCCCCAAGATCTCGAAGTCTACCCGGCTGATATTAAAAATTCAAACTGCAATTGATTTCTCTCGCACTAAACTACATTTAAAAATCAAGGTTTCGAAAATTAAGGGCAGGGGGTTCAAAATATACAAAATGTCTGCGTTTTTAGATTATCCGTAACTATTGTTTCTTAGGCTTGATTTTCACGAAAGTAGCATGGATTGACAGGAAATTGCTTGGAAATGGTGATGTCTCTCACTTAGGCGAAATACAAAATTCAAGGGCGGTTCCAGGGCCAGAAGTTTGGGGGGAATTATAAAAATTTCTTCAAATCGTTTTTTTATAGAAATGCACATGCCAGGTAAAGTGTGATATCTATGATGTCAAGCAAATTGCTCAAATCCCAAAAATATGTCGGAGGCGGATTCGGGGAGGCAAAATAGTCGGGTAAGACACGGATTACCCCACTTTTCAGGTATGTTTTTTCTCAAATTGCCCCGCCTTTACCCACCCCTATCCGACCCGGGGAACACTCCTGGATCTGCCTATGGATGAATTTTGTCCATTTGGTGTTAGGGCTAAATGCATATCTACTATGCTTTGCCGCATTCAATGCAGACACAACACTAAAATACGCTTTTAAGTTAGTGAACCCCCTAATTACGGTACATGAGCACACCTATGATATCCTATTATCATATAATACACAGATGGGATCAACATATCCTTATTTTTACCCCTCCCGTCCATTGAGTAGGCAGTTTATTCAGTTTGGAAGAGTTCGAATGGACACCATTGTTAGCCCCTATTTTCGGCTTGAACGCCTATGGCGAAAATTAGATAAAAATACCCATCAAATGTCGTCGTAAATCTTATTAATAGCATTTAAACCTTAAAACTGTCGCCAATTCGTAATATACGACAGTTTTATTGTAGGACAAACGCAACGAAGGCGACATTGCTCGGCTTGTGGATAAGCCCACACCCTCCCCCAACTAGCGAGCCATAGCTCCGCCTCTGGCGCATATATATTTTCCAAATTTTCATGGAAGACGTGTTATTTAGTTTTAGGAAAAGTCACAAAATTTCAATAGCTTATCTCAAACCGTTTGGAGATACCAAGGGAAAACCTGAGGGGTGGACAGAATCTGCCCCTGTTGGAAATAAGGTTAAGGTGGCAGAAGTAAGACAAGGGTGAATCTTTGGAATTCGAACTTATACCACATAATGGGTCCACCGAGTACTGCAAAACTTATTTCGGGATTTTTCATATCGATAGCCTAGGCTTAGGCATGGCACATGACTTCTCCATTGGAAACGCAATTGCATGGGAAAAATGAAATTGGTTGAAAAAAACTTATTTTCTGTAGATACTGTTTGGAATACCTTCGTATTCCCAAATTATAGAACCCCACACTGGCAGATCCAAGTTGGGCTAAAGGGGCCCCCGTGGCCCCCTCTAAGGCCTAAAATAGTATCTTGCCCACGGATAGGTACCCCAAGAACCAAATTGTAGCCGTGTACTTTGAATATACTATGTTTTTGCGATTTTTCCTCGATTTGTTCCTCCACAAAACGTTGGTTTGGCCCCCTCCAAAAATTAATCCTAGATCTGCCAATGGAATGTTTGGGCCCCTTATAGGTTCATGTTGAAAGTTTTTACCTGTGACCACTAAGAGGTCACATGAGGCTACTTACAGGGAATGTGGCACCTTGGTCGAATCCTGGAATTTAGTGTAATTAGGCGTACTTTTAGTAAAAAATAATGAAACCACTCATGATTTCTCTGAAAAATGTACAATAAGCTCACTATTTTGTTTTTTTAAATACTCCTCTAGAAAAAGAAATAAATATCAGCCTGTGGATGATGTCACGATCTGGCAACCACTACCATACTTGAAACGCTTCAAGGGCTTCGATTGGCTGATGCTCATCGTGACGTCAGCATATGTCGTCACACCAGTGTGCTCACAACAATGGCCGCCCGGCGACGGGCTGATGGGGGGCTGGTGTCAGGTAGGTTTTAGCTTTTTCTACGGAAATATCGAGTTCCAAGACAAATGAAATATGAAGTACCAGGTTTTCCGATTTGCTTTACAACTTAGCTATCTCAGTTAAAATTACGTTGTGAAAGTGCCATATTCCCTTTAAGCAGGTTTTCAGTCTTGGGGCAATAACTTAGCAGGAAATAATGATAACGCTTTTATTTTCAAATCATTACGTTTGGATTGCTATTATAAGGCGTTTGATATGCATATTGAATACTAGATATGATAGTTACCTTGACCTGACCTTAGGTCAGACCTTTTTATGTTTTGACCTACTATAGTCTCATCATAGGCACATCCTTCTATTTTCCATACACGAGATGAAGCGAATGGTCCCTAAAAATAATTCTAACTCAATTCTGTCAGACGGTACAGAGCCCGGAAACTCTTCTCAAACATGCCATCTCTTTGACCTGTCATATATTGACCCTTGACCTGTCTCTGTATTGACCTGAGCCAAAAGCGACCGATTAGTTTTGTCGTGAATTTTTATGAGCTATCCGCCAACGGGCGTGTTTTTGCTATTCCGCATTGGAACCGAGTTCAAAAGGGTGAGTTTAAACACCCCCCACCAGGGCGAAGGTGACTCGCAGGCCCACCGGGACGGGTGTTAAGGTCGGGTCATCTCAGATGAGGTCACCAGAGGTGGTCAAAGGACCTCACCTCCAAAAAAAATTTGCATAGCATAAGTAGGAGCAGGGTAAATATATCTAATCTAAAATCGTATCCCATAATGGGTTCACGAATAAAATGTTTTCCGGGATATTTTATATCGATGACTGGGGTTAGATACGGATACTGACCTCACCATTAAAAATACAAGGAAAAACGGGAATAGGGCGAAAATGGCCCTATTTCTGTGGATACAGCCTAGAATACCTTCATATTCTCCAAATCATAATGGCGGCAGGGGTGTGGATTTGCAAACAATATTGAGGGTGCTCAAACTTGGAAGGAAAATTTTAGTGACCACCATATGAAAGGAGATACCATAATATTACTTTTTTAGCCTTCACACAGTCCTTTTGAATCCTGAAAATATTGAACAATGAAACTTAAGCTGCATTTTAACACTAACTCGATATTTCATCCCGGGTGCACGGACAGCCCCAATGAGATATAAGTTTATGGTCCCACTCATTAAAATCCACGCAACAACCCACTACTGTTTTATTTCGAGACCGCTTAGCTACTGTTTCCACTGACATTCGCCGTGCTATAAATATTTCACAATTTGATTTCAAACTTTTTGAACATACCTACACAAAACCGCCGTTAAAAAGCTGTTCCGAAATAATGTTATTAACGTTGCCTGACATTCCATTATTGTCCTTTCCCATCCCCGTATGAAAATTTTAATACCCAGTACCTATTGTTTTGGTCTATACCTACGGACATTTTGAGTTGAAAACTCATATACCAACAAAAGAATTTCTTTCGCTAGGATTCGCCCTTTCAATGCTTGACACTACTTGTGAAGTAACCCACTGCCCCAATTCCACCAAATTAGGTATATTCCGAATTTGCGAATGCTGAGAGTTGAACGTCTTGATCTAACAACCGTACATAACTTTTCACAAATAATGATAATAAGAAACAATAACTAACTAGAAATGGCGACGTCACCCAGGCGATTAATAGGGGAGTATTATAGCATACAAACCGATTTTTATAGACCTAAAATAGAAGGCCGTACAATTACGGTTAGACGACCGTGCACAGTGGCTTCTGGTTGTCTGGAGGCCGAGTGATAATCTACAAACCATATCTAAGACTCTTAACACGCGCCCCGCTGGAGTCCCTGGCATGACGCGCCCTGCTAGGGGGCGAGTTTCGCCCCCTCCGTATCTCATTTTCTAGAAAAGCTAAATTAAAATTATGGACCACGTTCGAAAGCTCTTGACAAGACGAAGATAATTTATAAGAATTATTTTTATGCCAGATCAATATTGAGGTCAGCATAGGTCGAAGAAGGTTCCAAAGGCTTAGAACAGAGCAATGTACGTTTCCCCCTCTACTCAGTGGAGCTAGAGCAAATATTTATGCATCATTGGATTACTTGCATGGTGGGGAATCGAATGTTGTATAATATGATCTTGCTAGGTCAATTTTTGAGAATGACCTGACAACGAGCTAGGTCAGGGTCACATGGTTACCTGGTATGGTTATGTTGCATATTAATCGACTTCCCGTGACAATGCAAGCACAATGCAAGCAAAGTAGGAGCTTTATCTCAATTCAGTGAGAAGTTATTGGCAAAACAATCACTGTATACTCCTGTGACTTGACATGAACTTTGATAGGTCAGATGGTCAAAACTCAACTTTATGGTCATGATCGTGGTAGGAATCCACGGTTTTGAGGATTTTCAGCTTTATCTGTCCAGTATTTACTGAAAACGAGCCATTTCAATTTTTCACCACAGACTTATGATGGGGCGACCAAAAAACCGACCTCACCTTAGGTCAACAGTATCGAAATTCCAAGATAGTAGATTTGTAGACCCTATAACATTATTAAATGGTGAAAGTTTAAAACTGATCGGTTGACAGATATTCCCTAGGCACTGCTTCAAACTCGTGATTTTGGGTTTTGAGGTCGGGTCACCTGACCTTGAATAGCTCCTTGACCTGACATGACTGGACCTAAAAAATTTTGTCCGATGCGTAAAATTAATCAGGGCTAAGGTACTGCAAGGTTTGTTGCTCTGCGTCTCTTCATTTTTGCTTTATCTGGGGAAAACCAGGATGGGACGAATTTCGCACCCCCAGCGGGGCGCATATTAACTAACGAACTTCCACATCTCCCTAACACTCTGTCTGTTCTATTACCCTTCTCTATTCCTCTATGCAGCGGCTACCCAGCCGGAGAGGGGTGCTGTAGCCTCACCTCCTGGTTGCAAGATAAAAGACCAGGAGCACCACGGAAAAGTACTCGCGGGTGTTTCTAACAAACCAAAATTATTTCTTTAATGGAGAAACTCGAGTAACGTAAGCAAAGCGGTCATTCGGTAACAAGCAACAAAATTTAAAAAGGATCACTCTAAATTCACTAAACCTGGCGGTGGCAGGCTTCTTCACCCTTTAAATTCCTAACTAGATCCCAACAACAAGGCTCGGCATATCTGCCGTAGCCATCACCCCAACCTCGCAAGTGTTGCTACACTTCACGACCCATTCCTCGAAATAAGTTTCCCCCTTTGCTCTGCGACACGAAAGTAAACACCCCTCCCGAAAAGTTCTCCCACACAATTTAGAGGAGGGCAAAGGTGTTTTGCACAGACCGCCCCTCCCGCAAAGCTCTCCCACACAAATTAGAGGCGGGTAAAGGTGGCTTGCACAGAAGCCTTATAAAAAGCCATTGATTGATTTATCGAAAGGATTTGATAACTGGCAGGGGAATGACGTATGCTAAAGGAATAGGAACAGTGATGTCCATGCCATTAGAATATACATACCTATTAATCAGGTAATTTCCTCGGGCACATGCGCGCCGAAAGCGGGGGGACATCCCCCCCAAAATTTTTGGGGTCCATCGTCATTAATGCTGTCAGGTACCGAATATGCTCAAAATTCGCCTCCCCGGTCAGCACCAGCCCGGGTCCGTCCCCCCTGCAAAATTCCATGGCGGCGCCCCTGCTCGGGCATCTTGTACTTTGCCTTGGACCCTCCGTGCTTGCACGATCAAAACTACTTATATCTCCGCCTCAAGTTGTCATTTTAGCATTTCAAACTTCCAGTGTTGCATACACATGAGATATCAGATAGGCATGTTTGTCAAATACACTGTGTGCGTTGTATTACTAATAAGTGTGCAAATTAAAAAAATATTGAAAAGCTACACTATTAACCCTGATACCAAAAAATGGACTCGAAATTGGTGCCTGCAATTTTCCCGCCAAGCATAATCATTTCATAAGCTCATTTCATAAGCTTGCACTCATGCTTTTCCAGTGCTATCGGCGCTGCACATTGCACAAACGCCTAACCCATATTCTGTACACCCACGTGTACAGAATGTCTCCTACACCGGTCACCCTCCCTCAGTCTGACACCGGACACAACGACCACAATTTTCAACACCACACATGTATGTAGGTACGCATTACAATCCGTCCGCGACCCCTTCCCATCGAGTTGGCGTCAGCGGCGCCCAGCGTGACCTCTGTAACCTCTGTGCCCGCAGGCAATCGTGGCTGCCGGCGGATGGCGGCCGCTGATTGGTGGTGGCGCGTTCATTAGTATCGCGGGAAATTCAGAGGAAATGTATCCATTAAAATGATAGAGCTTTAAGCCATGAACCAGGAGATGTATAAGCATTATTATTTTCCAACATTTTTAGCCACACCTTGCTCTCTATTGGCTAGATTATGTGCCACACCATCCGAGGCTGATCTATATGATACAGGCTAGCCGGCGGCCGAGTTCGCTGAAATCCGGAGTGTTGTGATGGGTTTCTGCCGAAAAGTTAACCGATGGAGGGAGGGAGGAGAGAGACGTTCATGAATCTAAAACTTAGCCATCGGACGAGTTATAGAGAGTGAGAAATAATAGGTAGCGCCGCATAATTAGGTACAACCAGATAATATATCTGAAAAGGGAAACACGTGCTGCTTTACTCCATGTTGGATGGTGAAAAGGCACAAAATATAATCCGGGACTCGAAACATAATCCATATTTATTGTCCATTATGTCTGAGGCTTTCCGTTGTTTGATGAAATATCAACACGCTTCCCGCTGGGGGAGGGGCGAAATTCGCCCCTCCCTCCTGGTTTTTCCCAGATAGCTAAAAAACAAAAAGGACGCAGAACAACGTAACTTACTGTACCTTACCAAATTTTTGAGTTAAGGTCATGTCAGGTCAAGGAGCTATTCCAAGTCAAGTGACCCTACCTCAAAACCTAAAATCACGAGTTTGGAGCGGCGCCCAGGGAACATCAACAAACCGATCAGTTTGAAACTGGCCAATTTGATAAGGTCATTAGGGTCTACAAATCTGCTATCTCGGAATTTCTATATTGATGACCTAAGGTGGAGTCAATTTTTTGGTCGCCCTATTATCAGTCGATGGCGAAACATAGAATGGGCTCGTTTTCAGTAAATACTGGATAGATAAAACTGAAAATCCTCAAACCGTATATTCGTATCATGATCTTGACCTTAAATTTGAATTTTGAGCATCTGACCTCTCAAGGTCATATCAGGTCACGAGAGCATAGTGATTGTTTTGCCAATAACTTCTCACTGAATTGTGATAAAGCTCCTATTTTGCTTTCATTGTGCTTATATCGTCACGGGGAGTCGATTGATATGCAACATGACCATACCAGGTCACTCTGTGACCCTAACCTAGCTCGAGGTCAGGTCATTTTCACTATTTGGCCTAGCAAGGTCATATTATACATCATTCGATTTTCCGTGATGAGAGGAATCCATTGATGCATACATATTTGCTCTAGATCCCCTGAGAGCAGATCTAGAGAGAGAAACGTACACTGCTCCGTTGTAAGCCTATGGAGCCTTCTTTGACCTATGCTGACCTCAATATTGAACTGACATAAAAATCATCCGTATAAAATATCTTCGTCTTGTCAAGAGCTTTCGAACGCCGCCCGTAATTTTCCTATAGCTTTCGTGGGGAACGAGATACAGAGGGGGCAAAAACGCCCCCAGCGGGGCGCGTTATGCAAGGGACCACAGCGGGGTGCGTGTTAACCCTCGCTCCACCGGGGGGCCATCGATGGCCCCCTAAGGTTTTTCCGGGATAGCAGAAAAACGACGAGGCGCAGCACCGCGGTTGAGGGCTCCACCTCTCACTGCATCATTTTCCCATCATCCCTGAAATTTTTTACCCCGGGTCACCCAAGGTCAGGTCACCAGATGAGGTCAACCAAGGTCACCTCACTTCACCTTTAGAGCTCTGTAAGAGCTACATTTCGAAGTCGATCGATTTGAAACTTCCTACACTTCATGACCCCTCCAGGGTCTACAAGGTGTATATCCGGGATTTTTCGATTTCGTGCCCTGAGGTCAGGTCACGAGGCGACCTCTCCCATTGGAAAAGCATAGGGAAAAGCTATTTCATGATATAAAAGCCATAAAAATGATTGCAAATACTCAGACTGCTCAGAACAACGTTTTTAGACACCCTTTCACGGATCCCAGGGGTCATATTTGCCCTTTGACTTTTCCAAGGTCATCCAAGGTCACCAGAGGTCAAAAACAGTATTTTGACAATAACTTTTGACCTAATTGAGCTAGAGCGGTGAAACAAACACCATCGTGTTTGTCTTGTCACTGGCTTTAATTTGATATACGGCAAGGTCACTTTTTGACCTTTCGTGACCTCAGGTCATATTAGGTCACGAGGTGACCTCTGGCGGTCAAACCACTGGCGGGAGGTCTTTACGTTCCGCATAGTGGAAAAAGTACTGGCAATTTGCTATCAAATGTACTTTACCAGGCCTCAATAGCTCTAATGACATAAGAGTTATGCCCAGTTTGCTTAATCATTGCATATTTGAGTGAAAATAGCCGATCTTGACCTAATTTGACCTCTGGAGGTCAAACCATTGACCTGAGCACTAAAACATGCGAAGTAATTTCTTACTGAATTCACGCGAGCTTTCTATTGCACTTTGCAGATTTGCGCTAACGCCCATATTTTCGGAGTTAGAGGGGGGCCATCGATGGCCCCCCGGTGGGGCGAAGGTGGCGCCGGACCCCCGGTGGGGCGCGGGTTAAGCTGTAGTTCAGATGCAGAATGCCACTGTAGGGCTGTGGAAAAGGTATTTGTTGATCATTTCATTCGATTCATATGCATATTGACTATGCTAGCTCAGATGGTGATCTTAACCTAGCCTCAGGCGGCGAGATTGAAGAGGTATTTAAGCCACCTTCATTCTTCTCCCCTTCCCTCCCCTAACGTGCATCGGATGCCAAAGACCTTAACCTAGGTGATCGGGCGGCGCGGTGCGGCGGCCCCAATCAGTCATGTGGTCGCGGAGGGTGCTCCTCCTGGGCGGGCGAAATAATTCTTTCAGGCATTGTGTCTCACGAAAAGCGCTTAGAATTAAGCACATGTGCTTTTGCGCTAATCGTGTCGTATTCATGTTATGTACCTTGTTGTTTGAGAAAATAAATGTCTATGTCTATGTCTATGTCTATGTCTCAGGTCAGGTAATTTTTATGTTTTGATCTAGCATACTGTGTAATAGCATACAGAATACAAACAATATATCACACATACTTAAATTTGCCGTAACGAGTTGATGCAAATAGTGCCTAAATATTTGATTTTGACTCAACTATGTCAAACGCTAAGGCTCAGAAGCTCTTCTTTAACATGGCAACGTATTTGACCTGGCATGACCTTGATATTGACCTGAGGTAAAAAGAGACTGATGTTGGTTCTTCGTGAATTTTATGAGTTATCCACCAGCTTTTGCATTTTTCGCCATCCTGCGTAGGAGCCGAGTTCGAGAGCGTGTTTCAACACCCGCCACCAGAGCGAAGGTGGCTCGGTGGCCCGCCAGGGCGGTTGTTAAAAGCATTTTCGGCTTGACCTTTGTCCCAATTGGCATCCGATGCACATTAGGGGAGAAGGAGGGGAGAAGGATGAAGGGGGCTTAAACACCTCTTCAATCGCGGCAGCTGTAGGTGCCGATATTGATCAAGCAAGCAAAAAAAAAACGGAAGGGCGGTAAAGAGCCCATTTGGGTGGCGCAGACGGTTTGCGCACATCGGTGCATGGTGAAACAATTCCGAGGAAAAACTAGCCCATGGAACTAGTTTGCAAGATTACATCAGTTACGTTTTAAACTTCGCCTCAATGGGAGGGAGGATGTTTGAATATTCCCCCTCGGGCTTTTTCCAACGATACCAGAAAATGGTCACGCGAAGTGCCGCCGTACTTAGCACATTATTACCCTGGATTGATACTGTAACTTGCCCTAGACTTTTAAGTTTGAATAAACACATTTCGAATCACCGGACCAGGTCAAGTGATCTCACCTAAAAAATGTGTCAAATGTCACCAGTGTAAGCAGGTTTAACACGTGCACTGGACGGGGGCCTCATAGGCCCTTACCATTGTTTTCTAGGTGGCCAAAGAACCATTGACAGCCGAAAAACGTTACTTGACTGCTTTATAGAGCATTTGGTGAGGCAACAATTGGTGATTGTATTTAATCGATAAGAAATATTTTAACCTATAAACCTAAGTATCTTAAAGTGGCCACAACCGCGAGGTCGCGTCAGTTCACCGGCATCGCTGACCGACTGGTGACCTTATAAAGCCATATAAGCGAGCTTATATCTCAAGATCATCCCACATGAAGGTCAAAAACAATGTCACAGCACAGGTCCAGGTCATGCCAGCTTTCTCAAGTTTATTGGCCCCAATGCTTCCGGTCAAATAACGCTACCCAGTATACATAGATTATGTTATGATGTCATAGTTAAAGTGTTTCAATTTTAATTCAAGGTAGGTAACAGGTCAAGGCCATGGGTCATGTGTCAAGGCTAGTTCTCATTTCCCGCCCAACGGTTGCTATATTTCTAGTCATAGTGTAACCTTAGAGAATATGTCATATTGTGACCTCGTAGGCCACTGACCTTTGAATGACCTAGACCCCAAAATTTTAGCTAATATTTTTTGGCACCTTCTTGCAATGGCCTCGATCCGTTTTAGTTCATTCTGGGCTTTTTGCGCTTAATCTCGACATCTTCCAAATAGTCCCTAGCATGGCCAATTTTTTGGTGGATCTAACTTTGAAGTGTTATAGGCCAGCAATTGTTGATGTATTTAAAAAAATGTTTTGACAGTTGCAGCGCTGATTAATTCCTTAAAATGTCAACAACTATTTTTTTCTGCCGCAAATGGTTGTCCGGTCATGTTGGGAAACTAGGTGGCGGGGAGGGGTGGGGCTTCTCTGACGATATTGAGAAACCAGGTGGGAGGTCTCCGAGGCCCTCTCGATTTCGTGTGTTATCAAGCTGTCAATAGCAACAGACGTTTTGAATCTTTTAAGTTTACTGCTCGCTAATCTGGTACTTCTCCGCTGTATAAATTGCTATTACGCGGTAGCAGACTTAACACGCACATTGACGGGGGGGGCAGGTACCCACCCCCTCTGGTTTTTCGGAGATAGCAGAGAAACGGCGGCGGGTAGCGCCACCGTACGTGGTATACCCTTTCCCACATAATTTTTACAATTTCTGTTTAAATTTTAAGTTAGGTCATCTCAAGTCAGGTCACCAGTACAGGTCAAGTGACCTGACCTCAAAAAAATTTAAGATAGCATAAGTCGGAGCAGGATGAACTTATCGGATTGAAACGCATATCACACATTGGCCCACCGAGTTCTCTAAAATATTTTCCGGTATTTTTTATATCGATGACCTAAGGTCGGGTACGAGGCATGACCTCTCCATTGGAAATACATGGGAAAAATGGTTTTACTGAATAACTCGGTAACGGATGGTGATAGAGTGTTTATTTTAGCTGCATTAGACTCGCCTTGGCTTTGCAGTTCTAATGATATGCATTTTATATAATTTGACCCTGACCGGACCTCACGTCAGGTCAAATCCTTGATTTGGCTTAGCAAGGTCAAATTATATATCATTCGATTCGGCTTGCTGCAAGGATTTATATAATTCAAGTCGTTTTGCTCTATCTTTACTTGTTCAGATGTAATGGCCAAAAACTTAATTTACATGCTATCCCTATTACGGCATGTTTTGACCTCTCGTGACCTTAAATGTGACCTGACAAAAAATGGTTTAAATATTTTCGATGAAGAAGTGGATGGGATACCCAACGCCGTTTACTGCTTTTCGCTACCTACCGTGGTTCTCGAGATCTTAGTGGGGCGGGTACCCGCCCCCCTCGTCAAAGCGAAGGTGCCTCAGACCCTCGTCAATGCGCGTGTTAACACGCGCACTGGAGAGGGCCTCGGAGGACCCTTCCACCTATTTTTCCGAGTTGGCCGGAGAACTGCTCATAGCCGAAAAACGATACTTAGCTAAATTTAAGATAATTAAACGGCGCGTCGATTGGTCAAAAAAAGTTTGAAAATCGGTTTACCATTCTTTTACTTATAGGCTTTCAAAGTGAAATCTACATTTTGAGATCGCTTCAACCGCGCGTGCGGACCAGTTCGCTTGCATTGGAGACAGAGTGGTGACGTCATAACGCCATATAACCGGGATTATTTGTCAAGGGCACCTTACATGAATTTGAAGGTTAAAGGTTACCTACAGTCCAAGGTCATATCAGCACTTTCAATATCATTGACCTCAGTCCTTTCGTGCAAATAACTTTACCTGGTCTGACGCATATTATGCAATGATACCATAGTTAAGGTACCTCAATGTAAAGGTGAAGGTCAAAGGGCATGGGTTAAGGTCAATCCTCATTTCCGCCAAAAAGTTACGATTGTGCTAATTATAATGTACATTACTTCCCTATGCTTCCCTTTATGACCCTCGTCCGCCTTTAGCTTATTCCCGTCTTTTTCCGCATAATCACCGCATTACCCAAGAGGTCGCCAGTATGGCCAACATTTGACCTTTGTGAGCTCAAAGCCACCTTCGCTCTGGTGGCGGGTGTTGAAACACGCTCTCGAACTCGGCTCCTGCGCAGGATGGCGAAAAATGCAAAAGCTGGTGGATAACTCATAAAATTCACGAAGAACCAACATCAGTCTCTTTTTACCCCAGGTCAATATCAAGGTCATGCCTGGTGTGTTCCAGTGCAGCGGCTTGGCACCTCTAGCCGTGACGTCACCATAGCCGGCGGCTGTGTGACCTGACCTCGCCGCGCCTGGCGAGGCGCGGGGCCGGGACGTGCCGGGCAGTTTTGGGTCGGAGGCCGGTGGGGTGCGGAGGCGTGGCGCCAGCCTGGATAGGTGCCGAAGAGGACACTACACGGTACCAGTAGAGTGTAGGAGGCGTGGCACCAGCCGTAATAGGTGCCGAAGAGATTGATACCGGAGCCGGAGTACGCACCTCGCATTGTGCTGTTTTCTTGTATTTTGCTGCCTAAGAAAATATAACGCCGGAGCTAGCAATATTTTCTATAGCGGTATGCGGACATGCAGTCCTAACATGGCGCAGCCTGCTTCCAAATTCTGAACCTCGTTATATGCAAAACGCATGCCCAGACTGCGCTCCGGTCGAGAAATCGCAGCAGACGAGGACGCCGATACTCCTCCACCGTGGGTGACACTCCTACAACAGCAGCTTCAGCTACAACACCAACAGCATCAGGAAGACGTGAACATGCTGAAACAAGAGATGCTGAAACTCCGCCCAGTTATAGATGCTCAGCGTCCTTTGAAGGCTGATGACTCGCCAGAAACGCTTTCAAGGGCAGAAGCCACCGCTGAGCCGGTCTTCTCGGAGGCGGACAATCGTCACATGATTGCCTCGGTACCACCGGTTACGCCTCTCCCTACGCCAACTAAACGCCCACCGGCGGTGCCTCCGGAAAAGCTGTCATCTTCAGCCAATCTACGGGACTTCCGGGTGTGGAGAGCCTCATGGCAGGATTTCTACCGGTTAAGTAGCATTTGCTACCTCCCACGGGAAGACCAGCTGGCCTACTTACGCGCTTCTTTCACAGAAGATATGAAAGCAGCATGCCAACACGCCGTGGGACTGAATCCAGAAGATGACATGGAAAGTTCCCTCAACAAAATCGAAGCTTACCTGCGCCAACAGCGCAGCGTCGCTGTCGATCGCGTGAGATTTGAAGAGCGCATTCAAGAAGAGGGTGAGCCCTTCGATTCATTCCTTATTGCTCTGAAAGAATTGGCCGCCGACGCTGAGCTCTGTGAAGACTGCGTGGACCAGAGATTAACTACCCGGATCATGTCTGGGATACGGGATCAAGAGACACGGCGCAAGCTCCTGGCTTGCCGCCCCTTCCCATCACTCCTGAAGGCAGTAGATATCTGCCGTTCAGAGGAATCTGCCCGCGCTAACGACGAAGCCCTTCAAAATGTGGCAATGGGGGAGCAAGCAGTCTGCAGCGTGTATCGGCGCCGTGAGCGCGGTACCAGCAGCCCCCCACTTGGAGGTCCAGAGCAGTCCTGCAATCGCTGCGGTCGGACCGGGCATTCGAGAAACAACTGTCGGGCTGCAAATCAGACTTGCTTCACCTGTGGCAATGTGGGTCACTTGTCGAAGGTTTGCAAGAAGAAGCATGCGGAAAGGCCGGAAGTTTCTGGAGAGAAACCACCACGAAATTCGCCAAACCGGCAACGATTTCAAACTTCCGTGCCACGGATAGTTGTTAACAGCTTACAACACACACTGCGGGCTCCAAGAATAGCTGTTGAGATGTTCGACTCTTCAGGAGTCTGCCTCGGCACTGTCGATGCCTGCCCAGACTCGGGAGCCGAGATCAACGTGATCGGCGTCGACACCGCTCGCAGACTTGTTGTACGCTGTGAGCAGCTCGAAAGACCTCCAAAAATGGAAGTTACAGCTGCAAACGGACAACCAATGCACTGCATCGGAACATTTCAGGCCACTGTGCGCCTGTACGACAAAGCAGCAACCACAACGATGCACGTCTTCGATGAATCAAGAGGGCTCCTGCTGGCGTGGTATACGGCGAAGGAGCTCCACATCCTTCCACAGCATTACCCAGAACCAGTTCCCAGAAAATCTCAGTCTGAGACCTTTCAGAGTAACGTATCTCCTGTGAGTGCATCTCGGCTGACGCCAGGGCCGGAGAGCCTGCGGCAACGCCTCTTGGATGAGTACCAAGACGTCTTCACTTCGGATGCCGATGATACCCTGAAACCCATGGTGGGCCCGCCCATGGTCATCCACATCAGAGAGGATGCTAAGCCATTTGCTGTGCGTGGAGCAAGGCCAGTTCCCTACGCCTGGCGTGATGACGTCAAACTACAGCTCGACAATATGGTGCAACAACGCATCATAGCACCACTAGGCGATGAGCCCTCTGACTGGTGCCACCCGATGTCGCTCGTTCCCAAGTCTGATGGTAGTGTGAGGATCTGCGTTGACCTCACGAAGTTGAATGAGTTCGTACAGCGACCTCTTCACCCGTTGCCGACGCCTAAGGAAGTGGTCACCCACGTTCCTACTGGCGCTAAGTATTTTGCCACACTGGATGCCAAAAGTGGTTACTGGCAGCTGCCCCTCGAGGAGGACAGCCAGCGCTTCACCGTTTTCATTAACCCCTTTGGGCGGTTCAAGTTCCTGAGGGCCCCGATGGGCCTGACGTCCACAGGTGACGAGTACTGCCGACGAGGCGATGCTGCTCTGCAGGGACTCAGTAACTACGTAAAGCTGGTCGATGATATCCTGGTCTTCAGCGAGAGCCTCGCGGACCATGAGCGCCACTTGCGAAGTCTTCTAGACCGCTGCCGCAAGCACAACATCACGTTGAACAAGAACAAGTTCGTGTGTGCCAAGACGGAGGTTTCGTACTGCGGCTACCAAATCTCTGCCGATGGGAGACAAGTTGATCCAGGAAAGGTCGCAGCCATCAGCAAGTTTCCGACGCCCACCAATATAACCGAGTTGAGGTCATTCATGGGCCTCGTCCAGCAGCTTGGAGATTTCTCAGCGGATATATCCTCAGCTGCTGATGCACTTCGAGCACTGCTCAAGCCCAGCAACAGCTTCACCTGGACTCCAGATCACCAGACAGCGTTTGAGTCTGTAAAGTCTGCTTTGACTTCACCACCGGTTTTGGCGCACTTCGACCCCAACCTTCCTACGGTGCTCCAAACAGACGCAGCACGGCTCAAGGGCCTTGGATATGCACTGCTGCAGCAGCACAAGGACAAATGGCGTCTTGTCCAGTGTGGATCGCGCTTCCTTTCGGACACAGAATCAAGGTACGCTATGGTGGAACTCGAGCTCTTGGCCTTGGTGTGGGCCCTTCGAAAGTGCCGCATCTTCCTTCAAGGACTTCCTCATTTTGAGGTGCTGATTGATCACCGACCGTTGCTGCCGATACTCAACGACTACACTCTAGATGTCTTAGAGAACCTTCGGCTGCAGCGTCTCAAGGAGAAGACTACGCTGTACAACTTCACAGCCATTTGGACGCGGGGAAAGACCACGTCATTCCTGACGCGCTCTCCCGAGCACCTGTTGAGGAACCAACTACGGAAGATCAACTTCTGATACGCTCTGTAGAACTTCACATCAAGCAGGGAACCATGGCCGCCATCGCTGAGGTCTCCTCAGAGTACCACCTGCCAGATCCTAGAATGGAGGACTTGAAGAGGGCGGCCAGTGCTGACGACCAGTATCAACTTTTAGTGAAGACCGTAACTGATGGGTTTCCAGTCTCAAAGGATCACCTCCCTTCAGCCTTACTTTCGTTCTGGAACATCCAGCATGATCTCTCCGTACGTGAAGGGCTAGTTTTGAAGGGCTGCCGTGTCATTATCCCAGCCGCAGCCCGTAAGGACACACTCGGTGCCCTACATGATTCGCACCAAGGCATCGAACGCACGAAGCGCCGAGCTCGGCAAACTGTCTGGTGGCCAGGCTTAAACAGCGACATCACTAACATCGTCAACTCCTGCGATCTCTGCCAGCAGCGTCGGGCGAGCCTCCCTAGTGAGCCGTTACTGACTGAAGCAGCCCCATCGAGGATTTTCGAGGATGTCTCATCCGACATATTCTCTCACGCTGGAAGAGACTTCATGGTCTATGTCGACCGGTTGTCTAATTGGCCGGTGATATTTCCGTTCCCACGCAGAGACTCTACGAGTCGACAGGTCATCGTGGCACTTCGGGAAGCTTTTGTCACGATGGGTGTCCCGGTCCGGTTACGAACAGACGGTGGACCACAGTACAAGAATCGTGACGTTGCAGCGTTTCTGAAACGCTGGGGAGTGCAACACGTGTTCTCTACACCCTACTACGCCCAGTCAAATGGGCACGCCGAAGCTACCGTGAAGACTCTGAAGAATCTCGTGGCTAAGACAACCGTGAATGGTTGTCTCGATGATGACAGATTGTATCGTGGCCTTCTGGAGCTGCGAAACACTCCTGGTGCAGACGGCCGATCACCGGCACAGATCATCTTTGGACACCCGATGCGTTCATGTGTGCCGGCACACCGGAGTGCGTTCTCCAAAGAGTGGCAACAAGAAGCCGAGGGCTGCGACTCGCGTGCATCACATCGTCAACAGCAGATACAGCGGCGCTACAACCTCTCCGCTCAGAAGTTGCCACCCCTGAAGATTGGATGTGAAGTCCGTCTGCAAGACCCGGTGACGAGACGATGGGACAGGGTCGGCTCTGTCGTAGGCATCGGCCGACATCGTGACTACTTGGTGAAGCTTCCGAGTGGTCGCGTGCTTTGGAGGAACCGGCGTTTTGTTCGACCTACGCCTGTACCGGTGCTCGAATCCCCTGCGGGCAAGACAGTCGCTTCCAATGACGGAGATATTGACAGCCAGCTCCCTCAGCCCTCGTCGCAGTTGCGGAGAAGTACACGTCGTCGTCGCTCACCAGTTCGACTTCAATATGACTAAGACTTCCTTCTGGTGCAAGACCCCCGGGGAGGGGGAGATGGTGTGTTCCGGTGCAGCGGCTTGGCACCTCTAGCCGTGACGTCACCATAGCCGGCGGCTGTGTGACCTGACCTCGCCGCGCCTGGCGAGGCGCGGGGCCGGGACGTGCCGGGCAGTTTTGGGTCGGAGGCCGGTGGGGTGCGGAGGCGTGGCGCCAGCCTGGATAGGTGCCGAAGAGGACACTACACGGTACCAGTAGAGTGTAGGAGGCGTGGCACCAGCCGTAATAGGTGCCGAAGAGATTGATACCGGAGCCGGAGTACGCACCTCGCATTGTGCTGTTTTCTTGTATTTTGCTGCCTAAGAAAATATAACGCCGGAGCTAGCAATATTTTCTATAGCGGTATGCGGACATGCAGTCCTAGCAATGCCAGGTCAAATACGTTGCCATGTTAAAGAAGAGTTTCTGAGCTTTAGCGTTTGACATAGTCGAGTCAAAATAAAATATTTAGGCACTATTTGCATCAACTCGTTACGGCGAATTTAAGTATGTGTGATATATTTTTGTATTCTGTATGCTATTATACAGTATGCTAGATCAAAACATGAAAATTACCATTTGACCTTGAAGATACTAAGCTAGCTCAATGAAACTTGATTATTATGTAGATCACTATATTCTTCACCCACTCACCACGCGGCGTTTTTTCTACACCGCTCAGCTTCTGAGATCTTAGGGGAGCCTACCAGACCCCTTCCAGTGCGCGTTAGTGCCAGACCCCTCTCCAGTGCGGGTGTTATAAACTGTTCTATATTGTGCACCGGTCGTGACTCGAGCTGTTTTCAATATTGATGTATTTGGAAACAAAATTCTGAGGTGGATAGATGTTGCCGTAAACACGAACGTCGTTATTGTGTTCGTGATTTGATCCCAGAAATGGCCAGGTGTTTTCAGGTAGGCACTGTCCACCGCAGTGAAACAAAAGAATGACTCCCACCATCCGCGTACAACCTGCCGCCATCCTACATTTGGCTGACATAAAATACTCCCAATAGCTGATTGGAAAGGGAGGAGCGGAAATCGAAAATCAAGAAAAAGCCCCGAACGCATGATCAAAAAGTTTACAACGTTTTCTATCATGTCTGCCTTTGCTCCCCTCCCCCCACACTCCTTCCACTTCAACAGTCATGATTAGATCTGCCAAGGAGAGCTGTTCGATATCCGCCAGAGGCAAGTCTGCGTTCAACACGACGAAAACACATGAATTCGGTATTGTAGCGTTGTATTGGTACGCTGGGGAGGTGGCGTTGGACCCTGCAGGGTAGTCGCGACGGCGGACCGCACAGAGCCGCCAACCTGCTCACCTCACCTACACTGACTAGGCTAATGCTCTAACACACAGGCGGCGGGCCCGCTGCCCACAGACACAGCGCTTGTACAGCCAGTCGGGCGTCAACGCACATACAGCCGGCCGACTCTCAGCGGCCAACGACAGGGCTCAGACCAACGGGGTGGGTACGCCGCACAGCTGCTGTTTGGACACCTCCGTGTTTTCTGTTTGTTTGTTGAACGACGGTCACCACAATACAGGCACAGCATATCATACCGTCAACGAAGACTAAAAAGAACACCCTGCGTGAAATTTCACTGACTTTTCATATCTGGTAGGCTCGACCCGAGAAGATGATAAACTATCGAAGGCCCCTCTGGTCAAGTTCGGTAGGACACAGGACTAGTCAGCTGCCCTCGGCCGTTGAACAAAGTACAAACAAATCAGTCTTACGGTGACGCCAATTATCACTTAAACCAACACAGCAGACAGATGAACGCGTTTCGACAAAAATTGTCTTCTTCAGCATCTATGATGGCAGGAGGATAAGGGCCCGTCACCAAGATATGCAGCAGTTTGCAGCAGTCTTGGTGACTGGGTCCTTATCCCTCCGGCCATAGATGCTGAAGAAGACAATTTTCTGTTGAAACGCGTTCATCTGTCTGCTGTGTTGGTTTAAGTGATAATATCTGTCAAACACTGTTATACAGGTGACGCCAATGTCGCCTCCGGCATTGATAGAAGAACCCACAGTAGTTGCCAGTCAATGGGCCCGCTCACTGCCGTAACCAAATCAAATCATACTGGTCTAGCCCCAAAGGCCGGCATTTCCGTGTTGAATCAACAAGTGTAACTAAATGCTGCCAACAGACACTTCTGCGCTGCTAGCCTCTGGATCTCTCTCTCTCTCACTCTCCTTCTCCCTCCCTCTCTCTCTCTCTCTCTCTCTCTCTCTCGCTATCGTCCTCGCCCTCGCCCTCGCCCTCGCCCCCTCTGTCTCTCCCATGTGACACAACTCTTTGGGATACAGCTGGTACATAATCATGTACGGACAATATCGGCCTTAAATTACCCCCACTCCCTACGAAATATTTACAGATTTGCACAGTAAAACAATCCCAAACACTACCTCTCACATAGTGCTGGCCTTGCCTCACTTGCCTCACAGGAATATGCATGAGTTTTGCAGATTAAAGCAACTGGAATCAAATGACCATGTCTGATGCTTACAAGATCGACTTAAAATTATGATGCTCTCATTTACTGCTGCTATAAATGATCTTAAAACTATGGCATAGGACAAATCATATTTGGATAAAAGATCTGCCCAATACACTTTAATGGAAAAGTTTTTCCACTGTCGAAACAAAAACTGTCATAAAAAGTGGATGGGGACGCATAGAGCTCAGGAGACACTTCTCTCCTGGACTCACACGGTCCATATCCTGAAGTAAAGTACCAACTGTGCACGGGGTTTCGTGAATCAGTCCCCACAGCTATTTGAAAATACGGCGAGACTGGGTCAAACTCTTCTATTGGAGGCACCATTGCAGCAGCAGCCCATTAAAAAATTGAAAGGCTGGATTTCGAAGGCAGCTCGGTAAATACTGACTCGTCTTCTTTATAAGAACATGACGCTTGCTTAATTACTTCTTTATAAGCAACTCGGTAAACACTGATTCATCTTCTTCATAAGAGCAAGATACTTGGTATGAATTTGACATTGTCCTCCTCCAAGGTTTTGGAAAAATAATTCTGCCTAGTCTTTGTGCCTGACCTGAAGGGATGTGGATTGGGTGAAGAAGACGTTGGGGCTGGTAGCAGCGGAGCATTTCTGGAATGTACTCCTGCTGTGACATCTACCTCTTTCCTGTTCCCTGTGACATGACGAAGGCCCACTAGACACTTCGAATACCGTGCGTTTTTGCCAAAGACTTGCATATGTGGACTTGATAAGTCTTGGGGCCACTTTTATCATCCTTAATACACCTTACACCATTTCGGGAATACCTTACTCCACTTTTCCCTACCCAATCACCCCCGCCTTATTCTACTTGGGTCCAGAGCTGGGGATGAAAAGGGGTTTTGTAACCGGTTCGAGATTTTGGTGAGCAGTGGATGGACTGCAGACCCGTGGGGTAGGAGAGGTTGTTGCGCAGAAGGAAGGAGTGGGACTCCCAAGTTTCAGTCCAATTCTAATATTACAGTAGTGGTAAAAGTGCTATTTTTTGTCAGTTTATTATGTTCTTTTTCTTCACTTTTACCAACACGGCTGGTGGTGACCCAGTGACCCTGGTGATGGGCATGGGCTGCTTGGGTGACGATGCCCTCTTGACTCACGGGATCAGGACTTCCCTTCATCTTTCTCTGGCACGATGCACATGACCAGATTTAAAATCTGAAGTGAGAGGCTGGCGCCAAATGACGCCGCCTTTTCATCTCGTGCCACAGCACCGGCGATTCATCTCCTTCCCACATCACTATGATACTGCCACTGCACCTCGCTGTAGCTTTTGGGCGCCTTCACTTCATCACTCGTAAGAGCCGGAGTGTAGAAAGGAGAAAAGATGTGCCACGACGCAGACTGACTGTAAAGCAAATCAGTTTTCCCAAACAGGATTCAAAACGTAAAGATATTGCAAAAACTTGGAGCAAATCTGGAACGAAAAATAGTTGGGAAGGAAAGACAACATCGACTGCGGATAGACCGTTTGGATTTGAGTGCCGAAGACATTATGATGGATTAATCAGCCTTTACCTGGACCACGTCGCCAATATTAATATGTATGTATATATGTGTGTATGTATGTATGTATGTATGTAAGTATGTATGTATGTATGTAGGTATACATACATGTGTGTATGTATGTACTTCCTACTAGAGCCCCTCGCTGGTATGCATCTGATGCTCTTTGAGGCGACATTTATATTCCTATAAAGTTGCTCCTAACATCGACGGATAAATTAACACACACATCCCACTGGTCATCAAAAGTTACTGTTCTACGGGCACACACATGCATACCACATTAAGGTTAAGGCAACCCATCTCGATCAGCGACCCGACTGCGGCGGGGCTGGGTATAACGTGGACGGACGGTTGTGCCGGTAGATGGCCTCTGTTCTAGCCAGTCACCCCCCACCCTGCAGCGCAGAGAACCATGCTGATAGCAGCGCGATGTCGCGCGCACCCATGGGTGAGCCGCTGACGTCGGCTGGACCGGCTACAGGAGGTGGTTAAACAGCTGGCTTTGGACGGAATCAGAAGGCAACCGTTGAAGAGCACTAACGTGCTGCCGAGGAGGGGGATGGACGGAGCCGGAGACATCACACACAACACCAGCTTCTGCTGCCTCAGGGACAGATGCACAATGCACATGCCAGAGACAGACTCAACGAGAATCACCACCCCTTACAGTGGCTGGTACGTCTTTGATAAGAACCCTCCCACCTCCCCACAACTCGAGCGCACTACACGGTCCACATTCAGCTCTAACACAAAACAGCAAATGGACGGACGCGACAGATCTGCACCAGCAGTTGTGATAGGCCTGATGTCAGCAGATTTATCGAGAGCAGCATTTCGCCTCTGCTGGCAGAGGAGCTCTCTAATTCCCCGCAGCCCCACCAGATCTTCCAGCTATCATATGCTGGGGAGCTATTTCTAACTGGGAATAAATAATTTAAGACACCTATTCCTACTGTATAGCCTATTCGGACGAACATTCGGCTGCATTCGGCTGCGTTCGTCAGCTTTTATTGCAGCCTCCTCGTATGCTGAAGATTTTCTGAGACACGTTCGGAGCCGCACGCACCACCATGGTTTGCAACAAATATCAAATGTCTAGAAATGATTTCCTCCTACCACAGTCTACCATTCGTCCGCTGGTCTGGGATATTCGTGAGTCAGTGGTCAGGAGACTGCAGGTCGGCCCCGGACCGCAGGCCGCCTCTCCTCGCCTCAGCCTCAGCGGCACTAGGGGGCGCTGTGGAGCCGTCACTCCCGCAAGGTGGCGCCAACCAATAGCCACGCTCGCTCCTGCCGACACCGGTGGCGTCCCCTCAGTGGGACAGAATGTTGTCCATTCTTAGTCTTGGATCCCTGCCGACAGAGCAGAGTAGGTGAAGTATTTGTTGTGAATGCCAGAGAATGGAAACGGAGTCGGTTAGCCCCCAAAACTGTCATTCTCATTCCCATTGCAATAGTTGGTTATTATCATCGAAGGTCAAGAGGCCGCAATAAGACTTTCGTTGAAGCAGCTACAGTTTGAGCTATATTCAACTGTTTAGGCGTCCAAAGTGATAGATGAACACTGGGCAATCATTCAATCATTTATGGAAATGATTGCGATGACCTGTTCCAGCAGTTTTCCATGCTGATAGGCACGTTGGTTTGCAAAGCTTGAATTTGCTCAACATGGATGTCGCCAGAGAATGGCAGACTGAGGTCAATATCAGTCTTGACCAAGAGATCACCAACACTGTTGATTCTCACCACGTACGGAAATGCCCAAACTAATATGCATTTGTTCTCGCCAAATAATCATGCATGGCGCCTTTTTAAAGGGAGAAACGCGAAAAAATTATTGTGGTTTCTTGCTATTTGAACAATTTTGATTACAACACTGACAATTATTTTTGCATCTTCGGAAATTGTTTTGGAGGTCACTTACCTATTATTAAAATATGTTAACGGTAGCGGTAAAAGGCTGCAACATTTTCCTTATAAATGGATCCTTAGAAATGGAGTATAATATAATTAGGTACTCAAGCCTTCAGTCGTTTCGCACCTCGGGTCTTCATTCGTTTTCTACAAAATTCCCAGAATGACGAAACTTTTGCGTCAGATAGGTCACGTGAGCCCGGCATAAAAATGCCTAGGCTTCTGATTGGTCGATTGTGATTTCTTTAAAGTCCTATATTTATCATTTAAAAGATTTTTTGGCTGTTGTTTTTTAATTATTTTTTTCTGTACAGTTAGACGTTCTACATCATAGCTCAGAACAGATAGATATAACCTAGTTCTTAGAGACTTTGATGGTCGTAGCCGAGGCTGCGTCATCTAATCGATAGTGAGAATTATCGATAAGTCGCCAAGAAATGTTGACTTTGGGAGCAATTTAAGGCATTTGAAGGCTAAATTAGTAAAAAAGTGAGAAGAAGACTTTTGCAAAACGTTTTGTGACCTTTTGATCTAGCCAATAACATTTTTTCGCGTATCTCCCTTAAATATTAGGATTATGACGGAAACAAATACTAAAAGTTATTCAGATCTCTGAAAGCAAGCGCTCACATCAGGATTCGAGCAATCGGCTTACCGCTGTCAGCCATCTTAGTTTTGGCGAACTCAATCCTAATACCGCCACGTTCTGCGCTCAGCACGAATCCCTGCATCATCGTCATGGCAACGGCTGCTTGGTTTGTATCCTGATACTCGACGAACGAGACAGGAGATCCGCCCTTGGTGAGCATGCGGAGTCTAGTGAAGCCGGGCAGGCTGTGAGAGCGGCACAGACGACCACAGTGTGCGTTAGACAATACAGTGCCCGCCACCTAGTGAGTTCGATGCCTATCAGCAGTTCATGCGGTCATTGATAGGGATGTGATTTGTGAGAGTCGTGAGATGGGTCACGAACTAGTCGCGAGGTGAGCTAGAGAGTAGTGTTGCCAAGCGAGAGGGTTAGGTCTGAGCTGTTACACCTGCCCGGTGACATATACATCCCACTAAACAGATAGGCTTTTGGAAGAGAAAAGATGACAGTATATTTGGTTAGTTTGTGACCAAGTAAGCTGAGAAATACTGGTAGGCGAAGGCAGTCGCGCTGTACCGCTGCCCGACCCTAGGCCTCTGGCCGGACAGCGCCCGGCACCAGACCAAAGTGCGGCGGACTGAGCCGCTGGCTCTCACCTGGCAAATATCTCCTTGAGCTCCTGTTCGGTGACGTTCTGTCCGAGGTTGGCCACGAAGAGGGTGGAGCAGGGCGTGTTGCCGGCGGCGGAGGTGGGCGAGCCGAGGGCGCCGTGCGACATCAGTGGCAGCGAGCCCACACCGCCCAGGCTAGAGAGCTGCAGGTGTGCCTGCCAGACACGCGCCACACCGCTCAGCACACGGCTCTGAGTCGAGACCGGAAGGTAGGAGGGAAGGACGCTGGCTGCAGCGTCGTCCAGACGGTCATTGGGCTGCACTCCTGCCACCTGCTTCGTGTTAAATGCAGTGACCAATCGGAGAGATAGAATTTCCCACTGGGGCAAACAAGTATATAGGAGTTTTGTACATCCTTTTTCAATTTACCAATGAGCGGCCCGAATAACAAAACTGAGTGACCCGAATAACAAATCCTTCTTTCAATCTGCTCTTATATTTCATTCATTTTGGAAATTGTTTGCAACATTTGCTTGAAAGTATATGAGGTGTATAGCTAAAAACACTATACAAAAAAGTTATGAAGTCTCCTCTCAGTTGTATGAACATTTCTTAACTTTTCATACAGACTTTGCCATGTTCAGTTGTTTGAGTCATTTCGAGGACAAAAGATTAATAACTAATACAGTTTGCACTCAGACTCTCCTGTTGAAGAACGATTAGCATCATTACCAGTACAACTACATATAAAGCGGAGTGTACCGTTTAGCTGGGTGTACGTGTTCAGATTCTGAACGGTGAAATACTAGCAAAGCTCGTGCGTGGTATCGACAGAGAAGTGATATCAAGGTATTCACTGTAATGAGTCGGGAAATCATAGCAAGACATAGACACGGACCGCAAGCGAGTGCAGATGTCACACCGGGAGTGCTTAGAACACATAGAAAAAACATAGATAATGACGGGCTGCGGCACGTATCAGTCTTGCCTTCTCTCTGTCGCTGTTACCTTTGTGTAAAAGAACTTGACAGTGGACGTACTATCATCCTGAGACAAGCACAGGCCTTGCTATGTTGGTTCTGTTTACGCAGTTGTCACTATTTAGTTTAGAAGACTGTAGATCTGTTTATGTGTGCTATCTGCTACCCGTGTAGTCAGATGGGATCTAACGGGTAAGTATGTGCCTATTTAGGCCACCATTTTCCCCACTTATAAACCGGCCTAGCACGCAAATTGGCAGAAATTGGGTTAAAATCCACTCACCTCATTGTATTGCACTGTTCCCAAAATTACAACTTGATCCGGCATGACCAGTGTAAATACAAACCAATAGTGTATCCTATTGTGGCAAAGCTTAAAAATAGTTCCGTTTTCAGAAAGACTCTGGTTTTTTCCGGATTTTGTCCTCTTTCGCCACCCGAAATTTTCTTGTTACTTTCACTGCACCTCTTAACCCGCACCTGGTGGTTGTGCTGAGCCAACATGGACCCCGTTTAAATGATACATATTAATCCGGATTTGCGTCAGAATTCATATGCGTAAAGTCACTTTAGATCGGAGTTTTGGTTGAAACCGTCACTTCTCAAGTTTCAGTCCGAACCTCATAATCCTGATTCAAGCCAGGATTAAAGATTGTAACCCAGGATTCACTGAGATCTGGCAGCATTTGGAACTATCGTCGCCAAATGTATTGCCTGTGACGCGAACCATTTCTTTATTGCGTGTTCAAACTTCTTTAGCTGTGTAGCTTATATCTTTAAACATCATATAAACCCAAGTATCTATGATAATGTTTTGTATATTGTTTTATATGTGGTTCTCCATCATCTGTAGATGGCATATGTTTTATTGATTAAAGCAAGTCTCACATGTGCCCCAGAAACATAGAGAAAATTGGGGCTGAAAACTTAAAATATATATTTAACCGGGCTGTCTGCTCGGTATACCGGGTGCTATTTGGTATGCTTTCCTCGGGTGTTTGAAATAATGCCCGAACGAAGTGAGGGCATTATTTCCTACAAAAAATGGTAGCCGAACGAAGTGAGGCTACCATTTTGGAAAACTGCACGAATGAAATGAGTGTAATTTTCCTATTTCATGCACGAATTTATGAGTGCATTAAAATGAAACACCCATAGGAAAGCATACCAAATACCATCCGGTGTACCAAGTAGACAGTCTGGTTATATTTATTATGCCCAATTTTGGACGTTCTCTGACCCGAACTGTGGAAAGGGGTTTTCTTTGGGGGAGCGTGAAAAGAAAACGGGGCTTGGCAGACTTTTGGGGGAAGGAAGGTTAAACAGAATACCTGATTAGGAAGCTGAATTATTTAGGCCATGTATAGAGGTCATATAATACTATTAATATAATGTTACCAACGTTTTTGTTAGGTGATATATTCTTTATCTGTTTAATTTTCTATGATTTTTCCAACGGGTTTTGGGTCAATATTTAAGATGAATAAAAATGCGATTCCTCCAATGATGGCAATTGGCTCTTTTTTTTGTTCAACACAGCTCTTTCTCCGGTCATGTTGAAAAAGATGACAGGCATGCCCCAAATCTATATTTGGAACATTGTGTTTAACTTAATGCTAGGCATCATACAAAAATGCATCTTGTGACATGACCAATCAATGCATCATTCAAACCGCACGATCTAGTGGAAAGTGCGGTTGTGGAAGTGGATATCTTCTTTTTGCAGCCTTGAACCGTTCATTGGAACGTTGAAAGCTGGGTGGTTAGCGTTCAGCGGCATGTCGGGTTTTCTCCGACAAGTACCGTTGAAGCCCGGCTCGGAGAACTTGGAGAGAGCTTAGCGTGAATTTCGGACCATCGATGGTATGGACCTCCACATAGAACTTAAATAGCGCCTTTTCCAGTGTCTGTAGGTCGTTTTGTACTCTCCTACATCGCGTTTAATGTGTTCGGAATGACGCTTCCGGGCAGCCCGTGGTAGGTTTCTACGGCCCATACCGTAGTTTTTCTTGTGTTGTCAGGAATGAATTGCCTGGCCTTCTCTTGCAATTCCTGTGAGTCTAGGTTGCTTCCATCATTTGACGACTCGTCATCTATGTTTAGTGCTTTGAGTAATTGATAATAAGAACTAGGATACAAAATGAAAATGAGACAACCAAACTCAGCCTTGGAAAGTATATTGTACAAGTCCACGTAGCTTGAGATGTATCTCATTGGGACTGGTTTGAAAATTTGTCTGAGTGCCTGGACGCGTGAAATTGAGCATGACTCCTGCGTTGCGAAGAACGCAGGGAAATAACAAAATTAACCCCGGGACTAATTTTATTAATCCGACTTCTTGCTTAAAAAACTGAAATCACGTGCGAACTTTGTACAAGGAGGCCGGTATGTGGAAAATAATTTTTAGATACGCATTTTTATTATGATATTTTCAACATAGGGCAACGGCCAAAATTGAGTATCATTGAAGTTAATCTGAATCTTGATTAATACCTAATTCCAGGCAGACGATGAGTTTATCAATCCAAAATTAAATCTAGTTCTGCGATGGAAACAAGGTCATTGCGTAGGTCAGTGCGAGGAAAAATAATTGCCTTGCATTATTACCGTGACTCTGGAGCGTCGTGTGACGTAAATATTGGAACCATTGTACTTTCTTGCAATGGCGAGCTCACGGTTTTCATTCTCTTACACGTATGTTTTCTTTCAAAACGTACCCTCCTCCTCTAAGAAAGCGCCATCAGCATCATCATTGTAGTTTTTGGGCTCGTCGCCGATTATGGTCACTTTTCGCCCATGAGGCACGGTAAACCCTCCGTTGTAAAATTAAAGTCACAAATACGATGTCAAATGTTAAAACAGTCAGATTCGTGGATCAATCGGCATGTAGTCAGATTAATGATGAACTTTGTATAAATGAAAAGACATACAGCAAACGCTGATATGCCCTGTCATGTCCTTCAAACCGGAAGTCTAGGACCTGCACCCGTGACATTCACAAACATATCCGACAAAAGCAGTTGTTGCTCGTTAATACGATGCCTGCCTCACCCTCATCCACCGTTTTTACGACTCACTGCTTCCTCCTGTCGATGAGTTCCTGCAACGCTGGTAAGTTTTATTGAGCTCAGAATCAATGACTCCGCTAAGCCAGCTGTGCCCAGCCGAAGAAGCAAAGTGCCAGGGAAGCTGCCTAGCACCACTATTCGGAGAACCAGCCCCGGAATGACTGTGCAATCGTCGACCACGACCGCAGCCGTCCTGAACGGTGATGACCGGTCGCTGAAATGGGCACCAGCTGCAGGAATTTAGGGGTCAAACGGATACAATTTCCGGTTAGAAATCGTTTCTAAATTTGCTTGCATCCCTAATGAAAAACGTTCGTGTTTTATGACTCTCAATCACAAATTTCCGGGATCAAACCGCGTTGCCTGCTTCGGCTTATAACAGTCAGTGGAGATATTCCAACCGTTGGCCTTTCAGTCGGAAGTCTGGGTGCTTTCAAGGACCCTGACGAATGGAAGACGTCACTTTAGATTTTTAATAGGCTAAGCTTTCATGTAAATTGGATTCGAAATATATTTCACTAAAGTGAACAGATGAAAAAGGCCAGAGAAGTTTTGGCCAGGTTTTGGTAACAATATAAGCGAGCTTCCAGATCGCTTTGTCCTTTTTCCGTGACTAATGAGCCAAAAGAAAGTAGGAAAAATCTTCCCCAGGGACGCAAACACGTCAATTACGCATTGCCAGCCTGCAGTGGTACGCACCATCTCGGTCTTCATGCCCACGCCTAGTATTATGTGCCTGAGCTCTTCCACGGTAGTTGGCTGGCATTTGAACTAATCAATGGGTGCATTCCTCGCAACAGGTTATAACACGAACTGTGGCCCTGGAAAGTTGCAGGAAGGTGTGCGACAACAGTGACGGAGGTCACTGACTCAGCCCTGCCACTTTCCAAATATCAACTCATGTTTCACACAGACATGTCTCACCGACAAATTACACCTTTTCGCTCTAAGACGTTTCGCTTGAAACAGAACTTAACTGTTTTACATTAACTGAGGTTTCTGAGAGTAAAAAAAAAACAAAATCAGTAAGAACCAGCCGATAAGGAGGCCCTCGCTGTTGCGTAAGTGGCACCACCAGCAGCGGCCTGTTGACGGCAGCCACTGCACCGCAGCATCGACCGCGACGCAGCAGCTCGGCCGCTTCAGTAACGTCACACCGACGATCAATGTTGCACGTCACAGCTCGTGCCCGCCGGGCAGGACACGGTCCGGACCCACCTGAGGCCAGTCAAAATGCACCTCTTGCCCATGGTGTGAAGCCAACAGCTAAAACATATGCGACTACCAATAGGGTACACAACAGGGTAATGCCCATAAATAAAGTTTTGTTATTTATGTTTTATAAATACAAATTGTATTCTTCATATTTTAACTAAAACATACCTTAAATCAACACAAAAATATCCGTGAACCAAAAAATCTAGCGCGGGAAAGATACTTGTCCCTGCCCCTACATCTCCCCCATACAAACATGAATCAGCGTCCCGGGTCACCGAGGTGTGGACAATCTGGCAGGTGCAGAATGGCTCAGCTGAAAAAAGCAGACCCACACCGCAAGACTTCTCTTGGTTCTCCTTACTTGGTGGCCATAAGTAGATGACGGCCTCCTATTCAACCTTAGCGATCTCAACAAGCTGGAACTAGAATGAGTTGTCCTTCAGCAACACAAATATATTAAACTTCATGGATGTTAGGGACTCCTCTCGGGCTTTGAGATGTTTCAGTCGCTTGTGCTGTGATATGTGAGAGCGTGGGTGTGCGCACTGTGCAGTGGTGGCCTGGCACGGACACCGACCGAAGTCCGGGACACTGAACCCCCACGCTCTCACATATCACGGTGCAAACACTCTCTGTTGCGGCCGAACTGGAAATGTTTTGTTGCAGCGTTTGGACAAGATTACAAACAGCTCACTGTTGGGCGCAGGGAAGTGGCTCTTGCTCCTCAGTCTCCTTGGGCATTTCACCGGACCACTATGTCTCTAACTCCTTGGCCACTCGGATGTGGATAGTGATGCGTGCGGGATTGGACACAGGAGGCGGGTTTGTCACCACAAAGTTCTTCTCCGGGCTCTCCTTGCTTGGACCATCACTCACCTCGATGTTGGCTCCCGGATTTCTCATTGTTATCTCGTCTATCCGTCACTTTGTTGGTATTTGTATTTGTGTTAAACTCTTCAAAACAAGTGCAGTGGTTTCTCCCGTGCCGTCGTGCTGGATATGAAGTGACCAAGGCCGTAGAAGAAAACAATAAGGCTCTTTATGGCAGCCTCAGTGGCAACCATGGCACTCCGCGATGGGTCTTCTGAAACTCGGGTGCAAAGCGTAGGCCATCAGAAGCTTCTCGTCGTGGAAGAGGCTGCCGAAGTATGTATGTACCCATGCGGTGCCGAAGTCGGTGTTGCACCAGATACCTCGCGGCAGAGTATACCCGAGATTATCGGCGTAGGTCCTAACAATTTTTATCAACGTTGATAAATTTCGGAGTGATGAGGCGAAGAGCATGATTATAGGTGGACAGGATGTTTAATGACCTGCCTCCTCGAATCCTGGATGCGAAATGGAGTTTATTCATTGAGATTATATATTTGGGCATGGCGAGCGCTTCATCAGAATCAGGTAAGTGAAAGCTAGATAAAATAATATATTATTGGTCACAGTGTAGCAAAATATTGAATCAAATGATACAGCATTTGAAGGCTAGACAGATGATTCAAATGGTATTTCCATATTTCCTAGACCTCTGTTTTGTCCGCCATTAGGGCAGAAAAGGTTTGACGTCCAGTGAGCTCAAGAGCGGCCTGACCAAAAATGTATCAGCCATTTTTATTGGAAGAGACTAAACGGGTTTTCTCTGGCCGCGGATGATTCGGAATTGGTGGACTGGCGAAGGCGGCTCAGACCAGTGGCGGATCCTGGAGTGCATTGAGGGGAGGGGGGCTTGGGGGCCAGAGCCTTCGTCGCCATTGAGATCCAGTCGGCTTGAGATGTTGCACATAAGAAGTAGAGGCCAGGATTAAACAAAAATATCCAAATTCCTCCCATTCTGTCCCAGGCGTTATGGCGCATTTTGTGCGCCATTTATTGGTAAACATTCACATTGCTGTGACCTTCAACTGTCGTAAGTTCGAGATGTCCGTCGCAAAAAAATTATCAACGTGGTTTGGAACATTTTGCCGACCCTCATCCACGGGTTTTATATAGTTGACAAGAATCCTCTAAGGTATTACCGCGTCCACGAGATAATGGTAGTTGGGATTTTAGGGTGCTTCAGTGACTTAGGCTATATCGCCATAACAAAATGCTGTATGTATTCCTACTCAGTAGTGAGACACCTAACCCGCAAGTTCACCCGTACGCAGACATGCGCCCCCGCAGAGTGCGTCCGGGATTGAACATTCCAGAGGGTCTCGAGACGGATGGCGGATTCGATTGCATCGACTTGTTGAAAATTTGGGTCATTTCTGGCCCTAGTGTAAATTGGGAGCCTCATGTTTGGTCAAATGGTCGACATTGTCAGTTACGGGTTAGAGCCGATTGATAGTCATGGCTTTAAAACAGAGCGGGCCGGATCTGTCGAAGAAATTTTGGAGTGGCTCCGAATGGCTCTAAATTTCCCTGGTCGTGACGCACTCCTCTGCCTTCCCCCTCCCCCCCTCCCCCGCCTCACACTGAGGGTGCCGCTGAGTGCTCAGTTCGACATCTACCGGCAATGCCGTCCGCCGCGGACAGCGGTGCCACCTCACGCGGCGCGCAGTGCCACCTGGCGTGCGGCGCGGTGAGACATCTGGCGTGAGGTGCGGAGGGTGGCGCTGGTGTCGCCGTCCGGCGCCTGCCGGCTACCTGCCGTCTGAGCACTAACGTGGGCCGGGTGAGGGCTGGTGGGGGCTCCGCCGCGCTGGCCGCCGTCTAGTCAGAGAAAAGAACGCACCGGCAGCGGCGCCGTCTGCAGCGCGGCGTGCAGCAGCTGGGGGTGGTGCAGCGTGTCGGCCGCGCCGTACGCCAGCGCCGCCTGGTGAGGGTGCCACATGTCGGCGCCTGGTCCGTAGAAGCCGCCGACGTCTGGCGGACACAGCGGAGCAGTGGTTAGGGTAATAGGACTGGTGGGCTCAACGCGGGCACTGCCGGACACAACCATGCGGTGGTTAGGCTGCTAGGACGGGTGGGCTCAACGCCGGCGCTGTCGGGCAGAAGTGGTTAGACTGGCAGGACAGACTTATTATATACAGGTTAGACTGACAGATAAGTATCATTCATAATGCTTATTAAGGCTTATTCTAAAACCTGGAATCGCTTTTCACGGTGGTGAATAATATTTCAAATGCTTGTTTGGCTTTATCAGTTTGCACTGAAATTGTAGGTGTTGTTTTGCATTGAATTAAAAATGGTTGAATAGAAAATACTTAAGTTTTTAATAAATTTGGTCCTGATATGAGCTTTCCACCATTTCTGCGTGCCTGCTGGCTCAACTGTATATTTACTACGCACTGCAACTTGAACCATTCTCATTTACTACACAATAGTTAACTACTGACAAATTGCAGCAGGGAACCGCAGGAAAAACTACTGTAATACGTAAGTCTTTCGTAAGAATCTGACGTCATAGGCACTTATTTCTTCTCTGGAATCCGACTCCATGTTATAGCCAGTGGAAATGGGTGTGGCATAGGCGCAGAAACTTTTTCCAAGTTGGAGGGCAAAAGTTGTCACCGCTATCGAGGTCAAATATGATCTGGCCTACCACTTGATTTGTTTACAGAAATGGTCTGGAGCCGGATCAAAGCTGGGAAAGAGGCACTGCCCCCGGTCCGAAGGTTGGGGGACAGTCGCCCTACCCTGCCTCCCAGTTCCTGTGCCTATGGGTGTAGCTGAACCTCCCTAACAACGTGAGAGTTCTTTTCTCATCTATATCCTAAAACACTTATTCAAAGGACAATACCAAGAGGACGGTGGCGAAGATGCATCCATTACGTCCACCCCTCCCCCTCCCGCTGGAACAAAGGGTTTCAGCTTCTGTGGCGACATACAAACCAGCTTACGGAAAGATAGTCACAAAATTTAAAAAAACACTACCAGTAGACTTTACAACTCGTGGATGTTATGTTTGCAACACAGGTAAAGAAAGGGCAGAAATATCTAAGCTTCAAGTGTTTATATGAAAAACTGATTCACAAAAATCTATCCACAAAAGTTCTTAACATCATCAAGAACGTTTAAACTGGCATTGACCCACTGGTGGTCTCGGAGAAGTGCGTTGCGAAGTTCTGAAAATATAACACTGATAGCAATCTTTATAGTAAGTACTGCACACTACGATTGTCAGCGCGACATTCCTGAATAGATTAAGAGCGTTATCTTTCTAAAGGCCTTATGCTTCCTTGCCTTGCGGTGTTCATCTTTTAAACACCCATTACCTACTGACGCATTTGGTAGTTCACATTTTGGGTTCAAAATTTAGCCCACAATCCAAACATAAATAATATTAAAGTGTAAATTGGAATAGTCAAATTAAAAATATAAAAATATAATTAAAATAAACAAGTTAAATAAGTCAAGTAAATAACATTAAAATCACCTCAAAAATAATCATAACAACGTAACAAAACGACTGCGCTCAATCTATAATGAGCAAACAAACATGTTTCACCGTATATACAGCCGACGGGCGGGTTTGGGTTAAAACTGTCTTTTCGACAAAATTGAAAAGGGTCATGTATGTTCTTCCAGGCCTTTTCTGCGCAGTGTTCATCCGATCTTGTTTCTCTACTATTTCCTGTATAATAATGTCTGAGAGGGAAGCGATGAAAATGTGAAATATAAATGCAATTTCGGTACAAAATTTTTACTCCTTATAATATTTTCCGAACACAAAACCTAGCATTCCGCTCGATGCGGAAACGTTTATGTTCAGAAACTGCACCAGGGGCATAAACACTTGGTAGTCTTGTGCAACTCAAACTGACGGTGTTAATGGTAAGGTACACCCATATCCAAGGTTCCACCATAACCCGCATTCATCACTCTGGCATCCTCAGCCAGTTTGACACACGTCTGACGTCATCCGACCACCACCAGCGCCCCCGCTCAGGTCGTGACCTGTGTCACGTGGTTGGGCAGGCGGTGAGGGCGCCGGTCGCAAATGGTCGGTATTCGAGCATCGACCGTGGCGGCGGCTGGTAGCAGCGCTGCATTATTGAGTGCGCCGGGCCGCGGCGCTGGACGGCTGCCTCACGGACCACTCCATCATTCACGAGCCGCTTCCAGCCACGTCGATACCGACGGTCCGGTTCCGCTGACGGGCCGGCAATGCCTTACATGCCACAGCCATCAGTAAGCGCCCGGGCACACTGCTGCTGCATTCATGCCTCGTCAAAATTGCATCGAGTGCAGGCAATGAAACAAGAAGCCGATGAAGACAATTCGCCGCCCATGCCTAACAGCTAGAAGACTGTTTATATGCTGGAACTCAAACAAAGGTCCGAAGACAGATACATTGCAATTCGCAATCCCAAGCAAATGGTAGATCAGAGTTGTATCATTGATTATGGGCCACTGGCACTGTGATAAAAAAGTCTGAAAGTATCGTGAAGGTGTTGCTGCATCTTCTTTTCATCCAAAATTTTGTTTGAGGAAGAATCAGGGGGCAGATATATACACATTTGGAGGTGCCAAGGTGCCCAATGAAATGTCAAAGTAGAGTTAAGATATTTCAAACTTTCGGTTTTATTCATTTCAATGATTTTAAATTGGTTTTATCCAATTCAACAGATTTTCAAAAGGCTGAAACCCACTAAATACTCAACTACCACCTTTCAAAGGTGATAATAATTGGTATCGCTTAAAATTTGGGCATACCTAATCATATAAGAATCCACGCCCTTGCGTAAAATCTTACGAGTGCGAAGCCATTTCTTGAAGTTAGTTGTGGGAAACCCTTTTCATGGTCCTTGCACTGCAGGGGCGTCTGAACTCTAGCGACGAGGACAAAGCCATAACATAACATGCCATAACATGCAATTCGTCTGTCCCCTCACTGTCGCCGTTTGTAGTTTGGACCGACCGTCAGCCAGTTCACTGGGGCCGTCCGAGGGGCGAGCGACGGCTCGTCAGTGCCCTCTAGCGGGCGTGACGCGGTCGATCAGTGACTATCGGCACCGGCAGCCTTCACGCCGGACGACTCATTCCTGAAATTGCACCCCGCGGACCTGGGGCGCTGCTGGCGCGCGGCACGTCCATCACCGACGGGGGCGCCATTAACGCGTGATTGGCTGAAATTCGGCCGGCAACATGCTGGTTCAGCGGAAACGAGCCCAACTGCTGCCAACTTGCACCCATCAACTTCATGCCGTTGAGAAGGCTGATGGGCGAGCTGAATAAACTGGCATGGACGCGCAGAATGCCTATCGGTTGGGTTTTCGGCAAACAGGTGATCAATGCAGGCTCGAGTCTATCCAACAATATTATAGTCTTACGTGTTCGTTTCCAGTACTCATAGCAATCTGTAAGCTACAGAATGATATCCTCCCTACATCACAAAGCTAAAGGACAATGCCATCCTCTCATCATAGCAATCACAAAGCTAGGGAAGGATACCATCCTGTCCTCATAGGCTTGCCGAGAATACGCCTAAGTCCTCATCGTAAACTCACTTCCGTTTTCCTGCTGCAAGGAAATGTTTGGAAGGACGTATTCGAGGCTAAACCCTCTTCTCTATTATTCTCCTCACGATCTTTCATGCGTATTTATCTTATTTCGGTTCAAGTTGTAAAAATCACTGTTGCAAGCATGGCTTAAGACAATATCCCTACGCATGGTTTGAAGTGTTTCAAAACGGATATTAAAAACCAAGGTTAAGCATTCAAGAAGGTCACATGATACAGCCCGGAGAGACAGGAGAGTGATGTCCCCTGGTCAGCTGTTTCGCATTGGAGACTGTTCCGCCCGTTGACTAGCCGACCATAGAAATACTGTTCCGCAGAGCAAATTCCACTCAAGGCCAATGCTTTACCGCCAATCGTATTTCTCTGGGTGATGAACTTTGCATCGGTGCAGTTCACCAATCTGCTGGGAGAAAAAGTTCCCTCACTTGGCCAGGATGCTGTGCCGTCGATCTTATTTCACCGGGTACTATACTGTGCCGCTTCACAAGTCCCCTCTCTTATCTATGATACTGCGCCGTCGATCTTCTCCCGCCGAGTTATATACTGTGCCGCTGCACAAGTCCCTCTTATCTATGATACTGCACCGTCGATCCTCTCCCGCCGAGTTCTATACTGTGCCGCTGCACAAGTCCCTCTCTTATCTATGATACTGCACCGTCGATCCTCTTCCGCCGAGTTCTATACTGTCCCGCACACAAAGCTTCCTTACCCTATGCCGTCGAGTAAACCCGCCATTCGCGTGCTTTCGGCCCGCGGACGTTTTTAACACTCTGCCGGCGGGTGAAAAAAACTCGTTCATGTCGTGTAACTAACTCGCAGCCAATGAGTTTCTTGATCCGCGCCCCGCGAGTAACCCATTTTGCGTACCCGCACCTATCGTGTAATTCCAGCGAGTAAATCCGTCGTCCGCGCGTCTTTGCAGCCCACAGGCCTTTTTCTGCTACTGGAGCGTGCCATTAACTATTTTGTAGCGTGTACCTAACTCTCATCCCCAGAGTTCAGGGACTCATCATCCCGAAAGCGAAGGGGTGGGTTGGGGGGGCGTGATCCAGCAACTGGAAAATTATGGAGGACCTATCCCCAAAAATCTGGGATTCAATTTAGGTGTTCAGCATTGTATCATTATCTTCGCGGGCCTACCTCACTGCTTTCAATTCTAACGGAGAGTGAAGTGCATCGACAGCATTTTCAAAAGCAAAAAATGTATTCAAATTTCGCCTTCACCCCCCCTCCTGGTCATCCCCAGTCAGCGATCTGTCCCCCTCCCCGGCAAAAATTACCTAGTGACGCCCCTGCTGATGGTAATCTTTCACGTGATATAGTGATGTATGATCAAAGGCGTCACATTAAAGACGGCTGAGTTCTCCACTTACCTTCGTCTCAAGTGAAAACTGCAGTTTTCCAGGTTAGTTCTGAATCTCTCCTGCTTCTGTAAGTTGTCTCCTGATGTGTTGTTGTGTTGGGCTTACACAGTTTGCCAAATAAAAGGACTAGCAGCACTTCTGCTCTCTCATTTCTAATCTTTCACCGCAACGAAACGTTACAACACTTCGCACGTCAACGTCGCGCAGTCAACTGTTGCTAGAATCAAAGATGGCTGACGCACCGGGCGCGCTTCCGTTTGCCAAAGGTACTGTACTCGGGGTTTGCAGATTTCCGACCCGAACACCGCGAGTTCGGAAAGACACGCGAGACTAGGTTCGGAGCGCAGGGTAGCGAGAGCGATGCACCCGGCTCTCGCGAGTGAATGACTCGTGCGATGCGTATAATCATGTTCGCAATCCTCGAGTAAGTTACGCTGTCATTGAGGATCTAGCTGCAGTAAGATCTGGTAATCGTGGCCATTCGAAACCATGGGCCGGTAACTTACCGAGTAGATGTTTACTCGACTGCAAATACTCGCCGAGAGTGTTTTATTTTTAGAAGAATTCGCACACAGCGCATATATCCACTGGCACAGGGTAAAAATGTTTTGTGTGCGCTGCACGAGTCCCTCTCTTATCTATGATACTGAACCGTCGATCCTGTTCCGCCGAGTACCATACTGTGCCGCTGCACAAGTCCCTCTCTTATTCATGATACTGTGCCATCGATCCTATTCCGCCGGGTACTATACTGTGCCGCTGCACAAGTCCCTCTCTTATCTATGATACTGTGCCGTCGATCCTATTTCACCGGGTACTATACATTGGCGGACGCAGGGGGGGGGCATTCCGGCGATGGCCCCCCAAAGCGCTGAAGAGGGCAAACTATCTTTTGGCCCCCAAACGCCGGAAAAATTTCGAAAAAGGTGTTTACACTAGGTCTGTAGAGCAAAAAAATCTTTCTGCGGTACAAAATCCTTGCTTGGTAATGATGCTGTGCCGTAGATCCTATTCCGTCTGGTGTTATACTGCGCCGCGGTACAAACTCCTTGCCTGGTAATGATGCTGTGCCGTAGATCCTATTCCGTCTGGTGTTATACTGCGCCGCGGTACAAATTCCTTGCCTAATAATGATGCTGTGCCGTAGATCCTATTCCGTCTGGTGTTATACTGCGCCGCGGTACAAACTCCTTGCCTGGTAATGATGCTGTGGCGTAGATCCTATTCTGCTGGGTACTATACTGCGCCGCAACACAGGTACCGCACTTGGCCATGATGCTGTGCCGTAGATCCTATTACATCTGGTGTTAAAGTGTAGATTCTATTCGTCCGTCTGTGCCACGTTACAAATTGCTTGCCTGGTAATGATGCTATACTGTAGGTCCTATTCCGTCTGGTGTTATACTGCGCCGCGGTACAAACTCCTTGCCTGGTAATGGTGCTGTGCCATAGATGCTATTCCGTCTGGTGTTATACTGTGCCCCAGTACAAACTCCTTGCCTGGTAATGGTGCTGTGCCGTAGATGCTATTCCGTCTGGTGTTATACTGTGCCGTGGTACAAACTCCTTGCCTGGTAATGATGCTGTGGCGTAGATCCTATTCTGCTGGGTACTACACTGCGCCGCAACACAGGTACCGCACTTGGCCATGATACTGTGCCGTAGATCCTATTACATCTGGTGTTAAAGTGTAGATTCTATTCGTCCGTCTGTGCCACGTTACAAATTGCTTGCCTGGTAATGATGCTATACTGTAGGTCCTATTCCGTCTGATGTTATACTGCCCCCGGTACAAATTCCTTCCCTAGTAATGATGCTATACTGTAGGTCCTATTCCGTCTGGTGTTATACTGTACCCCAGTACAAATTCCTTGCCTAGTAATGATGCTATACTGTAGTTCCCATTCCGTCTGGTGTTATACTGTGCCCCAGTAAAAATTCCTTGCCTAGTAATGATGCTATACTGTAGGTCCTATTCCGTCTGGTGTTATACTGTACCCGGTACCAATTCCTTGCCTAGTAATGATGCTATACTGTAGGTCTTATTCCGTCTGGTTTTATACTGTACTGCGGTACAAATTCTTTGACTAGTAATGATGCTGTGCCGTAGATGCTATTCCGTCTGGTGTTATACTGCGCCGCGGTACAAATTCCTTGCCTAGTAATGATGCTGTACTGTAGGTCCTATTCCGTCTGGTGTTATACTGCACCGCGGTACAAATTCCTTGCCTAGTAATGATGCTGTGCCGTAGATCCTATTCCGTCTGGTGTTATACTCTGCCGCGGTACAAACTCCTTGCCTGGTAATGATGCTGTGGCGTAGATCCTATTCTGCTGGGTACTATACTGCGCCGCAACACAGGTACCGCACTTGGCCATGATGCTGTGCCGTAAATCCTATTACGTCTGGTGTTAAAGTGTAGATTCTATTCGTCCGTCTGTGCCACGTTACAAATTGTTTGCCTGGTAATGATGCTATACTGTAGGTCCTATTCCGTCTGGTGTTATACTGTGCCCCGGTACAAATTCCTTGCCTAGTAATGATGCTATACTGTAGGTCCTATTCCGTCTGGTGTTATACTGTGCCCCAGTACAAATTCCTTCCCTAGTAATGATGCTATACTGTAGGTCCTATTCCGTCTGGTGTTATACTGTGCCCCAGTACAAATTCCTTGCCTAGTAATGATGCTATACTGTAGGTCCTATTCCACCTGGTGTTATACTGTGCCCGGTACAAATTCCTTGCCTAGTAATGATGCTATACTGTAGGTCCTATTCCGTCTGGTTTTATATTGTACTGCGGTACAAATTCCTTGCCTAGTAATGATGCTGTGCCGTAGATCCTATTCCGTCTGGTGTTATACTCTGCCGCGGTACAAACTCCTTGCCTAGTAATGATGCTGTGCCGTAGATCCTATTCCGTCTGGTGTTATACTGCGCCGCGGCACAAATTCCTTGCCTAGTAATGATACTGTGCCGTAGATCCTATTCCGTCTGGTGTTATACTCTGCCGCGGTACAAACTCCTTGCCTGGTAATGATGCTGTGGCGTAGATCCTATTCTGCTGGGTACTATACTGCGCCGCAACACAGGTACCGCACTTGGCCATGATGCTGTGCCGTAGATCCAATTACGTCTGGTGTTAAAGTGTAGATTCTATTCGTCCGTCTGTGCCACGTTACAAATTGCTTGCCTGGTAATGATGCTATACTGTAGGTCCTATTCCGTCTGGTGTTATACTGTGCCCCGGTACAAATTCCTTGCCTAGTAATGATGCTATACTGTAGGTCCTATTCCGTCTGGTGTTATACTGTGCCCCAGTACAAATTCCTTGCCTAGTAATGATGCTATACTGTAGGTCCTATTCCGTCTGGTGTTATACTGTGCCCCAGTACAAATTCCTTGCCTAGTAATGATGCTATACTGTAGGTCCTATTCCGCCTGGTGTTATACTGTGCCCCAGTACAAATTCCTTGCCTAGTAATGATGCTATACTGTAGGTCCTATTCCGTCTGGTGTTATACTGTGCCGCGGTACAAACTCCTTGCCTGGTAATGGTGCTGTGCCGTAGATCCTATTCCGTCTGGTGTTATACTGTGCCCCGGTACAAACTCCTTGCCTGGTAATGATGCTGTGCCGTAGATCCTATTCCGCCAAGTGTTATACTGTGCTGCGGTACAAATTCCTTGCCTAGTAATGATGCTATACTGTAGGTCCTATTCCGTCTGGTGTTATACTGTGCCCCAGTACAAATTCCTTGCCTAGTAATGATGCTTTACTGTAGGTCCTATTCCGTCTGGTGTTATACTGTGCCGCGGTACAAACTCCTTGCCTGGTAATGATGCTGTGCCATAGATCCTATTCCGTCTGGTGTTATACTGTGCCCCGGTACAAACTCCTTGCCTGGTAATGATGCTTTACTGTAGGCCCTATTCTGTCTGGTGTTATATTGTGCCCCAGTACAAACTCCTTGCCTGGTAATGGTGCTGTGCCGTAGATCCTATTCCGCCAAGTGTTATACTGTGCTGCGGTACAAACTCCTTGCCTAGTAATGATGCTATACTGTAGGTCCTATTCCGTCTGGTGTTATACTGCGCCGTGGTACAAATTCCTTGCCTAGTTATGATACTGTACCGACGACCTATTCAGTCTGGAACATAACCGTACCGCTGTGCACTTCCTCAGTGTCGATTGTACTGTACCGCAGAGCTTATTCCGTCTTAGCCCCCCAAAACTCTAAAGCGGAAGTTGTTTTAACGCTCTTGGTTCCCAAGATCTCACAGGGGAGGCACTTTAGGAGCACTCCAACGTGCATGATAAGCTTGAGAACCTGATTTGACTTGATAAATAACGACTGAGGTCGATAAAAATAAAAAATCAGGTAGATCACTAAAGCCCCCCCAGAACCTACGAACGGACGTTTTTTTAAACCTCTTGTTTTTCAGATCTCGTGGGGGCTTTAGGACCTCTTCAGTTGCGCAGGTGCAGGACAGCTTTCCAGCTTATATGTGTTGAATACGCGATTATTGTTTGATGATTTCCAAACTTAATGATGGTTTCAAAATTCTCTCCGGACTTCATAAGCAATTATGTCTCTGAAGAAAATCAAGATGTCATGACTTTAAAAGTAAATCATGGTTGGAAGACTTAATGGAGACGTTAACAACAGTTATGACTTCAGCAGTAATTGGTAATGACGATGCACTCGGTCTATTCTAGTCCTACATTTCATTTAAGAGGTAAGAAATCTAAAGTTGAAGAGTCCCGGTGAAAATTAAAAAAAATCATGAACAGTTCAAAAATTAATGCTGATTTACCAAAATCATCATTGATTGCTCGGTGAAACCAGCTACAACACAGCACAAAATGTAACCATACATATCCAGTCCCCAGAACACACACGAGTCACCACACCACACACAACCATTCACCACAACACACATGATAAGGCGCTGCAATGCACATCAGTCGGCATCACCACAAATAGACGGATCCAGGGTTTGCGATCGAGGGGGGCACATGGTCGGGGGGGCGCAATCCGGACCAGGGAGGCACCACTTTTGGACAGCAAAACTTGTGGGCGCCAAATCCTATCGTTGGGACGCCGATAATCGCGTCCTGAGGGGAGCGACATTTAGGGGCACCACTGACGCTTCAGGAGAGGCGCCAATGGACGATGGGGGAAGTGTCCTTTGCCTCCTAGCCAGAATCCGCCTATGTCATCACAAGTAGAATCCTCTGTTTCACAGTGGGGTAGAAACGTTAGTGGGACCGTATTTCAGACGGGGCGAACACCATGCGAGAGGGAGCACACGCGGCTGACTCGGTGACTGTGCTGGGTGCGCTACACGGTCGGAACGCTGCTGAAGCAGCTCCACTGACTTAGCTGCAGTGTACTTACGGCCCTGGGTGAATGCGGGGTGCACCAGTGCTGGGTGTGGGGGCGGCACCGTCACCTGGGGCTTCGGCTTGCTAACTTTGGTGTTGCTCTTGGCAAACTCCAACCGAATGGTCTGTGGCAGGTCAGGATCGAAGCGAGCCCCCTGTGGAGCAAAGAGAAAAGCAGGCTTTTGAGGAGTGCGGCTCGGAGAGCTAGTTATCCGATATGCTGATGGTGTAGAGGGTCCGATAGTCGGCCCGCCAGATGGAGTCCAGACCTCCAGAGGCTGGAGCTGACGGCAGGGCCTGCAACGGCTATGAGGGAGACTACAGCTTACTAACAGCCGGAACCAGTGCGGTTTATTGACGGGCCAGTCGAGCAGTTTACTCGGCATCCTCGGAAACGCTGCGGTGAGGTTTAGCAGGGTCAGGTCATAACTGGGGTGTGCCATCACAAAAGCCTCTGAGCTGTGCGTGCGTATCGTGTGGATATACTTGCGAACGAAACACAAATACCTTCGTTATTTGTTTACTGAAGACGAGCAGAGAGAAGAGGAGCTGGCAAATTCTGGGCACTTAGATCTTGCATTAAACGTATATCGGCTTGGTAAACAATGCTTCCTACATTTCTCATTCGACGACCGTCAGCATTGTCAAACAAACCTGAGCAGGTTTACCTTACCCGACTTTAGGTTTGGGTACATTCATTTTCTCATTGAAAACACATTAATGAACAAAATACAAGAACTGCTGTGCTTTGGCAGGATATCCTTCACAAATTTCTCACCGTGGGTTTTTGTCACAAATATGAGAATAATTTTAAAAAGATAAAATTCCACATATGAGTGATTGACCACATATCATTTCTATCGTCATTCTCATAAAGATAAAACTTTCTTAGAAGCAGCCCTCTATCATAACTTTCCACAAAAATAAAAACGCACAATTTGTTCGGGCGAGTAAAATTCGAATGATTCTGTGTTATCCTCTCAGAATATATCACATTTAATTTTGGGTCGCGGAACCGTTCTGTGAGGTGCGAATTAGAGCCATGGATTTCAAGCCAAGATAGGTTGATACAGCCCCCATGAAACACGGCTGACAAACTCACGACACTGTAGCTGTCCGAGGCCTGAATGCATTTGGAATGTTAGACCTTACATTGAATGTATAATCACTTAGCTTGAGTATGGAACGCTCAGGGCGGATTTATAAAAACAAAATTGTAAGATTTCAAGCGATTCCCAGTTATTTTGATCCATGCCCTAGGAGAGCTGCCAGCATTCCTGCTAACGTATTGGTGGGGAACAGATTTTAAGACAATGGTGGTCGTCAAAAATAAAGATGAGGACCCATGGGAACCAGCAAAATATTTTTGTTGAGTCCTGCCAGCAGGAGAACCAGCGTTCCTTCCCTGACAAATGTCGCGGCTATAGAAGGATTCACTATAATTTGGTACTACAGGTAGTCCAAGAACATTTCTACCCTTTAACCGCTCAATTGTCCAACAATTAATGGTAGCTGATGCATAAGAATTAGGTTCGATAAGAACCCACTCAGCTACAATCTAAGCCCAAATCTCCTCCTCCGCGCATTGAAGAGATCTGGGTGATTGCCCAGGTCTCAGCACAGTGATTTTTACCCCCGTGTGCTCACAAGAACATTGTAAGGCTCGATTTCAGTGTTTGTGCTCTGGACGAGCTCCCAGCCAGCTCTGCCGAATCAGTGCGCGGCACACGCCACCCAGCGAGTGTGACCCAGGGGACCGTGGCACACCCCAGCCGTAGAGGAGCAGCAGTGAGAGGTGAGTGAGGCCGTGGATGTGGAGCATACCGTCGCCGGTCGCCGCCGATGTCGGCACACGCACAACACACACGTGACCGGGGTGAGTCGGTGTGTCACTGAGCCAGTGCTCACCAGGGCGCCGCGCAGCTCACCTCACTACCGGCTCACCCGGCGTCACCGCTGCCGAGGTGTCGAGCCTGGACTACGCGGCACCAATCACCGACCGTGGCTATCACTGGCGCAATGGAGAGCTCACCATTCACTGCTCTCAAATTGGCTTTCAACCTCGAAACAGAATACATTACAGATGGATTAGCCTCCGGAATTAGAAGCCAGCTTGTTTTATTGAGCTTGAATGGGCCGCCTAAAAACAGGTAATAGTCCCGTCTTAACATGTCATTTAGTCAGCTTAAATAAGAAATATATGGACAAGCAGCAGGACAAAACCAGTCCAAAGTTCAGCAGGAGACAACAAAGAAAACACTAGAGGAATATTCATATTCACTATGTTACAAACCTGTGCTCGATTTTTGGCAGCTTCAGCCTCATTCCTGGTGTTGAAGGTAACAAACCCAACCGGCGATGATGTCTTCCCATTCTTGCTCGTGATTTTCAACAGCGACCCCTCGTAGCCCTGTGCAATAGTTTGGTATCAGCCACAAGTGCCGAATCCGGCCTTTCCCTAAACGCAGAGGCAAGTTATCTAAACATATTCACCTATCGCACAGAGAGATACACACATTACATCGTCAACACTTCACCCGCGGCGTCCACCGAAGAGTAGTATCAATTCATCTCCATTCAAACTAAGAGACTAGGGAGACCAACCCAGAGAAAGGATCACAAGGATGCAGGTGGACCTATGGTGGATTGTCGAATTATCTGCGACCCATATTCTACGAAGATTCAAGAGTGCAGCTTTAGCTATACCACCACCGTCTCTCGATCGAACCAAGGATGGCCAGGCATAGGCGGATCTGTTTTAGCACCATGGACCTGATCATGACGACCGTCGGGGGTCCAGGCAAGATGGTTCTAGGAGGAAAACGGCCGAAATGCCGCAACAGTTATTTCTATTTCTGAAAAAATCTGCAGATTGGGGGATAAGAAGCCCTGTTTTATCCCTTCGCCCTCGCCCTGGATCCCGCAGTACACGACGATCTGGTGGGCGATCCCCTGCCCCACTTCGGCTCTTGGGAGGCATGGTCTCACCTCGTATTCTCTGAAGAGCAGATAGAGCTCACGCGGCTTCGCGTCCATCGGCAGTCCGGAAACAAACAGCGTCCGTACCTGTAACAGAGTCCAGCCACCAGCATCACTGGTGTTGCCATCCAGCCATCAGCATCACTGGTGTTGCCATCCAGCCATCAGCATCACTGGTAATGGCTCAGCTCTCTAAACGTCCAGCCATCAGCATACCTGGTGCTGACCCCCACTATCAAAACGTTCAATCATCAGCATCACTGGTGCTAGCCCTCGCTCTTTAAACGTCCAGCCATCAGCATCACTGGTGCTAGCCCCGCTCTCTACACGTCCAATTATCCGCATAACTGGTGCTATCCCCGCTCTCTAAACGTCCAACCATCAGCATCACTGGTGTTAGCCCCGCTCTCTAAACGTCCAGCCATCAGCATCACTGGTGTTAGCCTCCGCTCTTGAAACGTTCAATCGTCAGCATCACTGGTGTTAGCCCCCGTTCTCTAAACGTCCAGCTATCAGTATCACTGGTGTTAGCCCCGCTTTTTAAACGTCTAGCCATCAGCATCACTGATGTTAGCCCCCGCCCTTGGAACGTCCAACCATCAGCATCATTGGCGCTAGCGCCCGCTCTTTAAACGTACAGCCATCATTGTCACTGGTGTTAGCCCCGCTCTCTAAACGTCTAGCCACCAGCATCCCTGGTGCTGGCCCCCCGCCATCTAAACGTCCACCCATCAGCATTACTGAACGATCATAAATCGTAAAGTTACCATCCCTCAAGTGGAGGCTGATGAAAGGGAACGCTGTGACATACAGATGATTCATTAAACAGCAATGCGATATTTTTTACTATGAAGTCTGGTCCCTACTTTATCCAATAGTTCTGCAGAATACGCAAAACGTGCAGACGAAGCAAAAACTTTCTATCTCATACGGGGGAATACATGAGAGCCTGACAGACGATTGGGCAGAACGAAATTTGAAATGTCAAAGTCTCAGACATAGGTATTTCAGAACTGGCGGAATCAGAAGGCAAAGTGCCTCCGTTTTCTCAAAATGGTCAAAAGTGATTATCTCTCCTTTATTGGTCTGATAAAGTCGAAAAATAATCGATTTTGTGAGGAAAATAACACATTCAAAACACCTTTACCCCGGTCAGCAGAGTGTAACCGGGGGAGGGGCGGAACCTGGACATAAGGTTCAACTCTTTCACACCAGTCCCAACATACCTGGGCTGTCGCCCTTTCCAACCAAAGTTTCTCATCCAGAGTATTTCGGTCGCAAAAAACGCGTGATACGCTGTTAGGATGAGTGAGGCCATTGATGAACATACATTATTGTGTATTTTGCCCCTGTTAATCACACGCTTTGCTTGTTATGTACCCGAATAAAATGAGGGCACGACGTCTCATTTCCAATTTTGTTATACACTGCCGTGTTGGTTCGCTGATGTAACAACTCAAGGACAACAATACAATTAAGACTGAAACTAGTTCCGAAAAGCAGAAGGGATTTTTCAATAATCGAAAGTAACATCATAACACGGCAAGGAAGAAATGAACAAAAATTACCTTGATCCTTGGTGTATACTTACTTAAAAATGCATATCAAAAGGCCAACAAAAAGAGATGCATCACAGGAAAAGTTAGAGACTCTTTGACGGATTCGAAATCATGTGACTTCATATTGATTTTTAGGTTTATCGAAACGCCAACTTTCCGAGTCATATGACCACATAGCTTCATGAGATTTTGAATAATCTTGTTTTTTCTCTTCGCGTCTCGGTGCTTTTAATAGCCGAGTATGTGCTAAACAACTCTGTCTATTTCTCTGTGCGAACTCAGTTTGTACCTCGGTAACATCTCTGTAACGTCTATGGCACCAGGTTCAGATGTCACGTGACGTCAGCCTCCTCATTCGGATTGTGTGACTAGTGTCATTTCTCATCATTCAAGAAAAATGCAAAATCCACGATCCAAACTTTGTGTTCTAAACAAAAATTATGTTCCCGCACATTAATCACTACAACGTTTTCCTATACGAAATATTGTATAAAGTATTTGCGTGCTGGCTATCCTAGTTCGGCTTCAGAAGCGTTCCTGTGCTATACGACAAAGAAGCGTTACATAAGCTGTCAAACTAAATCGTTAAAAGGATATGCAATCCAGGTTAAAATTGACAAAAAACTAAATGCGGTTCTCAGTTTCAGCAGCCTCGGTTTTTGCAGCGAACTTCAGAACCGTAATCACTAGTAAGTGCCCAGAGCACTGTTTGATTCGGTAAAGATTTGCTATCAAATCACAAAGGCTTTTAGTGGCTGCTTAGAGACTAGCAACCATATCACAAATAATCATGTATTGATAAGAAATGATGATGGCCGTAAAACTGACCTGTGATGAAGAGGCTAGGGGGATCAGGACATCTAACTACCATCCAGAGTCAGAGAACCTCTAGAACTACCCAGAATGGAAGCAGACATATTTTGTCGCCCACGATCCCAACCAACATGCCAGCTCGTGCTGTCTAATCGGTGATATTTTCGGCGGCTCCACCAGCCCCGATTCCGGCAATTGCGCATGCATCGCTGAGTAATTGTGATGGCGGATATCATCACGCCCGAATACGGTCAGAGTGAACTTCAAACAATTTGGTCAATACTAGCAGCGTCAGCGGCTAGATTGACATATTTGAAAAACTGCAGGCTATGTAATATAATTGTAAAGTACGCCCGAACTTTTACCTCCTGCTTTGAAAAGCCATAGGGTTTTTTAATATTATCAATTTTTTAAAGCGATTTATCATCAAAAATCACTCTTGATTGTACACCGGTAGTGACTCGAGCCGTTTTCAATAATGATATACTTGGAAAACAAGTTCTGAGGTAGATAGACGTTGCCCTCTCAACCATACGTACAGGTACTCTCTTGTAGTCAAACTCAGAAAATCAGTAGCAAGTGATTCCGTTACACTGTGTTACTGCATGCCCAAATTCCACAACACTTGCTCATGAGATGGTTGATGGCCAGGAATTCTCGTGGCTCTGAGCTGGAGGCCCAGGTCTCTATACTAGCTGACCAGTGATGACCGCTAGGTCGTCCGGAGGCCAGATTTTCCTGTCATTAGCGAGAGAACCCTGAGGTAAGAAAGGTGCCGAAAAAACTAACAGGTGACAACAAATCTGACGACCACTTCATGACGTGACTTTTCCACATTCTGTATATCATTGACAATGCTGAAGGCGTTTCGCAGGGCTAAAAATACTCGCCTATAAAGCCTTATAGGAGATGAAATGGCCGTCCCAACACACAGAATGAACAGACTAGGTGCTGTTCTGTGATTTCATAATACATCGAAAGGTTATTCGAACCTTAATATATACCGGTCTCAATTTTAGAATTTTAAATCTCCTGGTTTCGTAACATTTTTCCTAACTGAGTTCGTATCTTTGTGATTTGACTGGCATCTGTAGCCGTCTATCACTTCTGGCAGGCACGTGCGTCGCTGCCGGTGCGATCCGCCGTCGTCACCGACGCGGCGCAATCCAGAGCTTTCGATCGGCGCCGGCGAAATGCACGTGCCCGGTGCCGGCGATCGACCGCCGCGGCGCGGACGACCGGACAAGGCTGGCGGCCGGCCGAGTCGTCGATATCGTCCAGGTTTGTTGTAGCAACGGCGGCCCCGCCACCGCTGGGGCAGGGGATTCGGCTGCGCCGGCCGCTCCGCCGACGCCTCAAATACCGAGTGAGCTCATTACGGAATGCGATCCGTTTTTATCCGGAGAATGTAGCTGCAGATTTGCTCTGCGATGGAGGCTGTAGTGACTCGGACCGTTTTGAATAGAGTCAATGAGAGGTGAATCTGATTGCCTATGACCGATTTTTTCATCAGGTATTGTTTCAAAAGAATTTAGCGCAAGTAAAAACAGCATTCCCAACACTAGAAAATGATGCTTAACTGTGTCTGACACTAACCACTGACTACAAATGATGGGTTCTGAAGGTGAAGATGGCTAACATTAGATGTTCTGGCTATGGTTTGTATTGGAATATCCAAAAAAATTGACTCTTCTCGCACAATGCTCATGACAGCCTTGTATAAGCGTTAGTTCTCGATAATTATTAAGGGATCCGGTCATGGATCCAGTATTAAAGCTGCCTTAGATACAGCTCACTATTTTCAATTTTTCCTATTTCTACAAAAACAATTGTTATAACTAGTGCTGAAAATATGTGAATACGAAAAACTTTTAGTGTGAGTACCCAGCTTATCGCCTATCGAGCGCGGCGTCTGTCGAGATCGACGGAGCAGAGGGTTTGCGATGTCTGGCGGGTTATCTACAAACTAGGCTCGTAGCCTTTGAACCGACCAATTTCACCTCGGATCTATGTAAATTGCGCCAAAAGTAAGCCAATAAAAAACTAGTTTGGCCAAAAATCGACAGTCAAATATAGATTGGACGACCCCTCACGAAACAATATTTTCACAATCTGTATAACATTGATCATGATAAAGCTGTTTCGCATGTCAAAGAACTAAATTTGTGATGAAATCAGCACATAGCCGATAGCTTAGATAATATCTTATTTGCATAAAAAATAATCAATTTTTGTAGCCTGTGCTTCTTCGGGCTATTTTAATTCTGTGTTTTGTATGAAGCTAAAAGTGACAAAAAAACTAAAAATCTTCAAAGTTATGAAGGAAGAAAGGATGACGTCCAAATGTTTAAATTGCTTGATTTGAAATTGACAAGTTGGCATTACAACCTTCATGTATCCTAATCTTTCCGCTTAAGTTGTTTAATTGTTCAAGAAGGGGCTGCCCCCACGCCAAAAATTTCCGATCTCAGTCAAAAGATGACAACCGGACATTCTTATATCCAGCCCGCGGAATGCAGCAGGACCCAAATTGAACAGTTTTGATCCGATGTTGAAAGTTTTGTCAGCATCAGGTTGAAGTTTGCTGACCCCCACTTTTGCCGGTGGCGACACTTATGTAATTGTTGGTCAAAGTGACTAGTTATGACTAAAAACGAGCTCACTTTTCTGCAGCATTGGAGGAATCATTTCCAATATGTTTTTTCCAAGGCGGTAGACGTTTGAAGTCTCGTCCACAAAGAAGTGAAACTCGGATTTGGTAACACAACATCACTGAGGCACTGCTGTTGTGGGAGGAGCCGCCGGATATTCAACGAACGGTTGACGCTGAATAGGGTGTCTTACGGCACTAAATATACCTACTTGCCTGGCATGTGCTGGACAGGATACCTTTCCTTGGATCACCTTCTGAAATCAACTCCAAGCCGCGAACTGTAGCGCACAATTTCGGCATTATACATGCCTGTGCTATGTACAGGCATGCACAGGTAGGCAGGCAGGCAGGCAAAGGTGTCTTACAGAAGGAAAAAGGGCACCTCTGCGGACCTAAGGGACTGCATTTAAGCCTTTTATCCCCCTTAGATTTGTCTCTGATCAGTTTTATCCTATATTCAACCCAACAAGTGAAGTCTAAAGTATAGCATGCTGTGCCATTTCGCTCCCTGCTTAAAAAGGGATTGAGTGAATGATACCACCCCTTCCCTACCCATTCGAGGAAGAGCTGTGGGAATAGCAGAGAAGGGATTTAGAACTGCAAGTCATCCGAGCCCATCAGTTTTAAGCATCTGGAAGCGCTCACACCAGCAGATTACAGCGTTAATTTTACTGGGATTGCAATTTCGAACTTGAAATAGCACCACTGGTGCATTGTCAGCCATGTAAAACGGCCAAAAGTGAAATGAACTGCTGGGCCACTTCACTTTTGGAAAGTGTTTCCTTGTCTATTTCTATGTATCTATCTGTATCAAATTTATCCCGGTGTCTTTATTTAATCCTGGTTTATTTTTAATCGATTGACACCCATCTCGCCCTAGTTTGCGGATAAACAAGGTTGATGAAATTTGTAAGGACTTAATGTTTTCCCGTGTATTACGGGTGATACGTCAATATCGGCATTGCATTCCTCAGTACAATTAACGCTGTGTTCTGCTGGTGCAAGCGCTTTCAGATGCTTAAAACTGATGAACTCTGATGACTGGCGGTTCTAAATCACTTGTCCACTATTCCTACAGTTCCTCCTTGATCGGGTGGAGGAAGAGGAGGTGGAATTCACTCAAACCCCGTTCAATAGTGGGTGATATTGGGACCCATGAAGCAACACCGAGTGCCACATTTTAAGCTTTACTTAAGACACACCTCACTACGATGCACGGCCATGCAATATCGTAAAAAAATCTAACAAATCAATTCAGCTGTTCAGTGGAAACAGAAAACTAGCATTTTACAGTCCAATGGAGGGCAGCTCCTAGAAATCCGACGGCTAGGGCCGGTCGATGGCCTGAGCAGGGACACTCATTACTGGTACCACCGGACTACGCTGGTCAATCGATACATCCAGTGGATGTAATATCCATGCCAGTGTTCGCTATCCAATACAATCTGATTAGGCCGGAGCATTGATCCGGCGATAATATACTGCAAAGAGAAATTATGCGACACCGGCCTTAGTTTAGCCATTCAGCGAAGTATTATCAGACTCAACATCAGCCCACCGGAACGGGCAGCATGTAAGGACGATAGCTAATGAATGTCGACAGCGGATACAACGTTCACAGCCGTGATCAGCTGAACTAGAATACAGCACACAGGGGTAACAAGGTCGCATATATAAAAGGCGCTACACGTCACAACCAGTACCTGGGAAGCAATGGTCAAACGTTATGTTATGTTTGCTTGGGTAAATCAAGTACGAGCTGGGAACTCTTGATTAAGTGTGGTTAAACATATTACGTGTATGTACATAAAAGGGCTGTTAGCTATTCGCCAATCGATGTTGAATGTTGCCCAGGCGTGCATTGGATAGCGAAGACGACGCTTCCTCACTGATTGTGAAGTTCTATAAGCAAGTTTGAATAATTCAGCATACACATATCAAGCGAAATGTTGAGATCGAAGGATCAATTCTAATTTGTTCCAGCTGCTAGAATTTGAGTGGCATCTTAAATTTACACTCGTGTCTCAAAAATCCAAGGTCCTCTTTATTCGATTCCGAACGAAACAAGCGTAGTTGGAAGACAATGTTTTCCTTCCATACATGTATTGCGACAGCACACACGATAAAAACACTACAACGGTAAAAAAACGAATAGTACAATGGAAATGGAAATTTGATAGCAGCAGAGCTCAGGAAAAGAAACTCCTGACCTTGGCGAGTCCTTCAAGAGTCAGACAACACTGACGGCCTGTATGTATTTTGGTTTTAGGGCGATTGTCAACACCTGTATGCATCGAACCCATCATTACGATAACTTCTCTTAAGCTAATTATCAAAGCTGAGCAATCCGCTACTTAAGTCTGCTCCCAAGCTACTCCGCTAATTGTGGGTTCTCCGAATAGTTACGAAGTAGCGGTAGTGGTTCCTGTGACCAAAAATAGCGCAGTAGAGGATATCAGATAGGAAATATTTCTAAACCGCTACCAACACCGTCAGTTTGTTAACCCTCGCCTCATTGTGGGGGGGGGTGAACACCCCTCTCCCTCGGCCTTTTCCATCGGCACTAGAAAATGGCGACGTGCTTCGTGCCACCATATTTGTCACACCTTACTCATGATTGATGCAGCAAATATTTTAGTCCTGTGTTATCTCCGGTCAGGTCACCAGGATAGGCCAAACGATCTCGCCTCCAAAAGTGCTTCAAGTAGCACTAGTGGAAGCAGGTTTATTCTATTGATCTGGTATTTACATCACATACTGGGTCGACCGGGTGCCACAAGTTGTGGAAATTATATTTTTATATCGATGGCCTAGGGTCAGGTAGGTACAGGTTATGACCTGTGCATTGGAAATAAATGGGGAAAACGGAACTGGACTGAAAGATGACTCTCTTTCCGTAGATAAGTCCTAGAATATCTTCATATTCTCCATATAGTAATATCTTATGCCAATCTCCCGGGACGTATTTAAAGTTTGGGCCTGTGACATCTGATGGGTAATCTGGGACAACTTCAGCAAGTTTTCAGACTTGGCTCAATAAACTTGCAGGAAGTGATGACAGAACCTTAATTTGGATACCATTGCGTATGAATTATCGTTTGGAGTAGATTGATATTCATATTGACTATGTTGGATCAGATGGTAGCCTTAGCCTGACCTTAGATCAGGTATTTTTTTACTTAGCATGGTTATGACATACACCATTCGGTTTGCCATAACAAGAGAAATTGAATGGTGCGTAGAAATTTGCGCTAACTCAACCCGGCTAGACGCTAGAGCTAAGAAACCCTTATCTTACCTGTCACCTTCTTTGACCCATCACGTCCTCAATATTGACCTGAGCCAAAAAAGTGATGGATGTAGTTTCTTCACCATTTCCTATGGCTATCCAGTGGCCTTCGCACTGTTTTCGCTATCCCACATAAGAGCCGAGATCGAGGGGTGTTTGAACCCCTCCTCTCTCCTCCACTGGGACAAAGGTAGCTCGGAGGCCCACTGGGGCAGGTGTAAAGGAGGCTGCCACAGAAAGATAAATTAATGAAGATTGTTTTCTCGGTGAGAAAAACGAAAACGGATTCATTGAATCCATTGATAATTTTATTCATTTAGCTGTAACGGCTTTAGATAGCCAAGGTGGCGGAAGTAGCGGTAGTGGTTTAAAAAAATGTGGCAGCCGAGCTCAACTCTGCTAATAATACGTAAAATTGAGTTCATATCGTATGTAAAAGTCACTGAAAAAGCATGAAAGCACTATGAAGGTGACATGGCAACTACAAAACTGACACTGCCGAATCCCCACCCAGGTTTGCAAGCTTCTTCCATCTAGCATCTCTGACAGAAACTCTAAGTAGGTGAGTTTGGGAAAATCTCCCGTCTTCGACCGCACGATAAAGGAGTGATGATGTCTGTGGAATTTCCAGTTAAGGTAGTAGGTATGTAGATGCATTAACAATTTAAAAAATGAGATAACAGGGAGTGGTCCTGCCAATTAACGTAATTTAACTACTGTTATTTGATGGAAATATTCCCAGACTTGGCTGTACGGGTGAGGGAGGGCACTCCTGCCTACCTATCAAGATGGCAGTGGGCTAAAAAAGATCCTCTAGGACATTTCATGCTGCTGAGAGGGACCCCATTGGAGGTAGCCCCCCCCCCCCCCACTTGGACGAAAAAGTTCCACCGCTACTGAGCGGAGCGACGGGACGAGAACCCCCCGAAACCAGCATCAGCAGAGCCGCATTAGTGTCCCAACAAGGGTCGCTTCCGGTGGGAGCAGAGGTTTGCCCGGTAGAGGGCTGAGCTCTTTGTCTATCAGGTCTGCAAGTGCTTAACCACTTGACATTTATGGGCTAACTTTGCCTCCCATTCGTATTACCGGTGGTCGGTACCCTGCCCCTAAGATGTCAGAACCACGATAGGTAGCGAAATACGGTAAAAGAGCATGTTAAAAAGGGCAGCACAGCCACTTCTCCATCGCATAACATTTGAACGGTAATTTTTTTCAGGTCCCCATTTAAGGTCACGAGAGGTAATATTGATGCCCGTCATGGTGGATAACATGTAAATTCAGTTTTTCGGCCATTAAGCTGTAGAAGCAAGTAAAATTGCTTAAAACGACTTGAACTATATGAACCCAGACAAGCCGAATCGAGTTTTCAGATTTGTAATTAGCTAGGTCAAATCAAATTGAACCGGAACCAAGTCTTGTCAGGGTCAAACTTATACCTGACAACCCGTGCATTATGAAAAGCAACAGCCCAAGCGAGTCTAATGCACCTGCAAAAAGACATCACTGTGATCATCATCCGTTACGAGTTATGTCCCTAAACACCATTTTTCATCATGCACTTCATCAATGGAGAGTCCATGCCTGTACCATCACCTTTTAGGTCATCGTTATATGCTCAATATCGGTTCATATTTTATATGAACTCGGTGGGGCCATAGTCTGTGATATATGCTAATATCAGATGGTCAATTCACCTGCTGCCGACTTATGCTAAGACCATAATATGCTAATAGGTCAGGGTCACTTGACCTGTAATGAGTGACCTGGCCTGAGATGACCTAACACTTAAAATTTTCACAGAAGTTAGGAAATTATTATGGAAAAGGTATACGCATGCGCATAGCTCCGCCGTATTCTGATATCTCGAAAACCCGAGGGTACGTAAATCATTGTTGAAAGAAAATTGACGTTTTTGTGCTAACTTTGCCAACGCTTAGAAGACAGGGCTTCAGTGCCTAAATGAATAGGTATTACCTCCAAAGAGAGAAGCTCTAAAAGGGCAGCTAAGCTCAGCATAAATCTGGATCGGGTGGCATAGAGATCATAAACAGCCAGCAAATACCGCATCAACGTGGTATTCCCCTTTGATTTCCTGTCATATGCAGCATATTACCGGTATATTCTTAGCTGTTTGAAGTACAGATTTAACGTTTCATTTTCCGAGACATGACAGCCGAGAATGGTTCCCGATAATTTGTAATTAGACACTGAAACTGATGGAAGCGTAACCAACTTCAGGAACTTATACCACAACCATTAAGCATTTGAAATAAGGAGGAATTTCTAAGTTTGTATCAGCGCATTTCCCAGGTTTCATCATATTTTGGCAAAAATAATCAGCAGTCATTTTCAAACCAATTGAACTACCCAGGACCACCTTATTTGATCAATTAAAGGTGTTTGAATATTGCCATTTTCCTGTTGCGTTCCACATGTTAAAATTGTCCCTGAAATCAACAGATGACGATGCATCCGCTTCTGCCAGAGCACCCGAAGAAAACCGTAGTCATGGATACTCTACACAGTAGTATAGGTGTGTGTCAGTTGGCATGCACCAGAATATTCAGCCAGGAAAAAGTGGGCAGCAGCACGTCGAGCCTTACCGATGTTGGGTAAGGTAATTTGACCTGTGTTTGTATGCACAATAAATTAATTCTTTCGATAGAAAAAATTCAAGATAGAGCTCTGTAATGTTTCATGTTCATGAGCTTCGGCTGTTCTAGTGATTTCTGGAAAAACTGTAAGCAGCGGGTTTTTGTTTCCTTTCTCACTCTCCGCACCAATTGAAAAGGGTTTGGAACAATCCACTCGTCATGGATTGTTCCTTCTGTCAGTGGTAAATATGTCACGGGGTGGTAAGAATCTCCATTCACAAGCGCTAATAGTGGAATTAAAACTTGTCCGGGTTTTCGACAACCAGGTCCACTTTGATTATACGGTGAATGCAGAGCATATAAGGAACAGATTTACATACGCAACAATCAAAATATTACATGTTTAACGTTGCTACGTTGATAACACAACCTTAATAATACCCCATTATCCATGGGTCCAGTGACGTACTGGTAAAAATCAAACTATGCTCTTTAAATATTTCTACCATACGCACCAGTCCGGAGAAAGAGAGGGGGAGACAAGGTCTGGTCTTCACTTTTCATTACAAAATCCATATTTCAGCAAAATTTGAAAGAAAATTTACATTAGTACAAACAGCCAGCGCAGAAGGCAGAAGTGAGCCTAAATTCAATGATGTTTCGTTCCAGAGGGGACATGTTTTGGTCAGCAACTGGATGGAGGTTGACTGACCCCTTAACTCACTCTCCGCAAAGCACTGTGAGCACATGGGTGATACAGGCACTGTGAGTATACAGGTGATTGGCTGCCGGCACTGTGAGTATATGGGTGATACAGGCACTGTGAGTATACAGGAGATTGGCTGCCGGAAGCGATTTGAGTATACAGGCTGCTTTGCCAGAAGCAACATTTCGGAGTTATAGACGGACTTCCATTCCTGGTCACTAAACACATTGGGGATGAGGTGGCTTAGTGGATAGAACCCTTGTCTTCTAAGCCACCGGTCCCGGGTTCAAGTCCCGGCGGAGCCTCTGAATAAGTCGATCTGATCCCCAAAATCCATTCCAACAGGGTGAGAGTTGGCGACGCCGTATGACCCTGGCAGTTGGTGCGTGGTTAAACCCCAACAATTATTATTATCACTAAACACATTGCGCTTTCCATGGTCTTGGTGTCTGCTCCGGTGATGGCCAGATCAAAATGGACGCGAAGAGTCCCGGCAAATAAGATTAGTGTCCCGGAATCGGTTGCTAAGCGAGAAACTTAAACGAAAACCAACCAAGATTGATATGGAACCTACAGTACTGGGAATATCTGCCACATATCTCTCAAGACTTTATACCTCAAGACTCTCAAGGTCTGTATACTCACAGTGCCTGTATCACCCATGTACTCACAGTGCCGACAGTCAATCTCCTGTATACTCACAGTGCCTGTATCACCCATATACTCACAGTGCCGACAGTCAATCCCCTGTATACTCACAGTGTCTGTATCACCCATATACTCACAGTGCCGGCAGCCAATCACCTGTATACTCACAGTGCCTGTATCACCCATTTACTCACAGTGCCGACAGTCAATCTCCTGTATACTCACAGTGCCTGTGTCACCCATATACTCACAGTGCCGACAGTAACCACCCGTATACTCACAGTGCCAGTATCACCCATATACTCACAGTGCTGGCAGTCCATTTCCTGTATACTCACAGTGCCTGTATCACCCATATACTCACAGTGCCGACAGTCAATCTCCTGTATACTCACAGTGCCTGTATCACCCATATACTCACAGTGCCGACGGCCAATATCGTGTATACTCACAGCATACGCGTCGGAAAAGGGGCCAGGGGGCTGGACTTTGGCCAAAAATTTCTGATCTCAGTCAAAATGAGAAAACGGACATTTTATATCCAGCCGCTGGGAGGCAACGAAGAGCAAATTTGAACAGTTTTGGTCCTGACGTGAAAGTTTTCTGTCAGTATCGTGTTGAAGTTTGGCTGGCCCCCACTTCTTTGCCGGTGGCGACACTTATGACTCACAGTGCCTGTATCACCCATATACTCACAGTGCCGACAGCCAATCACCTGTATACTCACAGTGCCTGTATCACCTATATACTCACAGTGCCGACAGCCAATCACCTATATACTCACAGTGCCTGTATCACCCATGTACTCACAGTGCCGGCAGCCAATCCCATGAAACTCACAGTGCCTGTATCACCCATATACTCACAGTGCCGACAGCCAATCACCTGTATACTCACAGTGCCTGTATCACCCATGTACTCACAGTGCCGGCAGCCAATCACCTGTATACTCACAGTGTCTGTATCACCTATATACTCACAGTGCCGACAGCCAATCACATGGAAACTCACAGTGCCTGTATCACCCATATACTCACAGTGCCGACAGCCAATCACCTTTATACTCACAGTGCCTGTATCACCTATATACTCACAGTGCCGGCAGCTCAACAGTCACCTGTATACTCATAGTGCCGCCTGCCAATCACCCATATACTCACAGTGCCGACAGCCGAGCAGTCACTCATATACTCACAGTGCCTACGGCCAATCCATCACCTGTATACTCACAGTGCCGAGAGACCCACGTTCACACTGCACAAAACTGAGCCGGAGCAAAGCTGTTGTACGTACCTGAAACGTAACAAAAGTGGGTGAGCAAGAGCTTTCGATTGAATCAGCTCATGGACTACGAATGAGACACAAACAAAACTGGCGCGAGCATGACGACACGGCGTAGTGTTTAAAAGTGCATGGTTACTGCTGATGAAAAACGGGACAGCTCGGCACGAGCTGTTAGCTGGTTTAAGTAGCAGAACTAACAACAGCCCGTTTCTTATGAACCGGCACGCTTCGGAGCTCTCCCTGCTCCCATAAATCTAGCTTCACGCCACCGGGATTACCCGTTGCCCAACCGAGTCGCTTGCGTAGGAGTGGCAGCCACAGAGGGTTTGCATAGCGCAGTAATCGCTCCCTGACATCAGAGGATAGAATTAGCACCATGCACAGTGTGCACTTGCGGAGGTCCCCACTATACTCTCAGTATGAGGAGCCGATAAGATAGCACCGTCATCAGCTAGAGCATCAGAAGCAGCAGCGTCGTGCGCTGGCTTTATCCTCGGCGCGTGAGAGCCAATGGTAGCGCGCCTCAGTCCCCACGGGGGCTCGCCACTGTCAGCAGCTGGTCCGCCCAGTTGCTTGACGGAGTGCGCCGCCGCCGCCGCCGCGCGGCTCGGTTGGCCTCCCGGCCGCGGAGGTCCGCCGCGTGACGACACCAGCCACAGGCGTCACGCGGGCGTCACGGCCACCTTCGGCCGGCGCTGGCGCCGTCACGCCGCCGGGCCACGCACCAGTCCGATCTCAGCCGTGGAGAGCGACAGCTGAGCGGGCTGTCAGAGCCGGATGGAAGGAAAAGCCGCCGGAACCGGGAGGAATGATGGGCCGCTACAGCCCACGGGAAGGAAAGGCCACCAGGGCCGGGTGGAAGGATGGACCGCCAGAGCCGGGTGGAAGGATGGACCGCTAACAGCCTACTGGAAGGAAAGGCCGCCAGAGTCAAGTGGAAAGATAATCTGCCAGAGCCCGGTGAAGGAATGGGCTGCCAGAGCCGGGAGGAAGAATAGGTCGCCAGAGCTAGGTGAAGGAATAGGCCGCAGACTAGCTGCCGTGGCATCCTATTGCGATTGAAGGCATCTTATGACTGGTGGATGGCGAATACGCGAAGAAGACCTGGTAAAACTTGTGACCTGATACATTACCAATTAATGAAAGTAGATGTACAGCACCTCAATTATAGCCCAGTTGGAATTATCAATCTTTAGAGAGGCCTTTAGGAAGACTTTAAGATAGCTGAACACTTCCTTAACTGATTCTCCGGCTAAACATATTCCTGTCACGTGGGAGGGGGATGGATTCTGCCCACTCTTCATATTTTTTAGGGATATTTTGAAAACGGTCGGTGATATAGGTACCCTTGAAACTTTAATTTTCCTTAAACTAAATCGATAGATCTCGCAGTGCTGAATAGGGACTTCCTGATCCCTAACATACCCTTCCAACAGGGTAAGAGTTGGCAACACCATATGCCCTCAGCAGTTGGTGCGTTTTAAAGCCCTATGATTCTTCCATCCTTTCACCAGTTCTGAAATACCAGTCTCTCCTACATGTGAGCCAGCCTCGGTTTTTGCTACAATTTACGCAGTCCAGAGGGCCTGACTGTGTACCAGGGCCACAGAGTAGAGCCGTGGCCTCGCGCAGATCTGTTGTGGCCCCGCAACCCCACCCCCCTTTCGGTGCTAGCCGTGGCCCCGGGCGGGCGCCGCACATCCCGGCGTTCTCGCGTGCGCCCGGCGCACCGCCGCACCACGCCATCCGCTGCTCTGTATCCGGCGGCGGTGCTTCCGGCGCGGCAGGCGGGGGCGGGGGCGGGGGCGGCGCCGCCCTGCACGGTGACAGGGCGGGGCGCATCCTGTCTGCGCCGGCCGTGACGGGCCGTGACGCGCCGGCGGCGCCGGTGCGTGACGACAGGTCGTCACAGAGCGTGCCAGCTCTCGCGGCGGTGGCAGCAGCGCCACCGAGCGCCGGATGTGCGCACTGTTCGCCGCCAACGCGCCAGACATCACCGATCGCTGCAGGATGAAAATGAAGGGTGTGGTGTCAGTGGCGGTCTAAACAAGTGACTCAGAGAGCTGCTGCTGTTTATTGCCGATCCGCTGTTGCTGCTTCGTTTCTTGTCGCATCCACTGAGGTCTGACGTTGTGTTCGGGCTGAACAAAGACCTTTTTCCGTCTGCTTGGCGATTGCGGTGCTTCTAAAGCGGCTATCTCGATTCTGTGTTACGGGTACCATGTTTTTAGTTTCATCGTTACGAGATATGACATCACATACGGCGACATCATGTTACCCATAGTACGGGAAGGAACAGCACCATCTTTGTCAAACAAACTGTTTAATCTTGAGAAAGCATACGAACGCTTTATCTCGCTCTCCGCAGAAGGGTATTGGACTTCAGGCGGTGGCGATGTGCCGGGCAGGTGAGGTGGGGCCTGACCTAACCTCTGAAGCAGGTCGGGTATGCTGCCTACTTTTCAGCAAAGTTTGTAGCGTACAGCCAATATCTTCACCGCCAAAGTGTCAAACGAGGCTGTCAAGTTGAAATATTGTTGTTGCTGAGGGCCTATTGGAGCATGGCCTGATAGTGGGGAACCATGCCATCATTCAAAGAAGATGAAGTGAATAGTTAATAAGCTCTTTCGGTATTTTTACAATTTTATATTATTATGAGCGTCAGGTGTTTATCAATTTACTTAATCATGATACGCACGCTCAACTAAACACATAGCACCATCAAATGATGCGATCATGATCTCGACTCCTATCTCTGATCTTGAAACACGTTTTGGGTAACATTAGCTATGAGGTCATATAACAATATAAATCATACTGAAAAGAAACACAGAAAACGAGCTAAGACCATGGAGAGAAGGTCCCACACAATGTCCTCTGAAACTTTGGGGTTTATTTCATTCAAGGTCATTGACCTCTGACGGCACATTGGTACGTTCCCAATAATGTATATGTGATAGATTATAATTTATTCGAACAAGGGAAAAATATGAGATTGTCATTTTCCCTGAAAGAAAATATTTTTTCGGATCTTGCCCAACTCCTAGATATTCGCTGACTTTGTTAAAAACTTACAAGGAACATAAAATGGACCTCACATAGGATCAAGGCTGTCGCTTATATATTTCTTAAACCACGTATATACGCGCAGTTTTCCTGTACATATCACCATGTTTTATACGAATAAGACATGGTTTCGACTCGGCTTTGCCGTTTAAGCTCGCATGTTTTTTTCGTAAGCGATAAACGGACCTGGAAGGTAGATAACAGTTGCACCGACCACAGAAGATCTGAAAGCGTGTCGCAGTACCTCAAAGAGGTTAGACTCTGTCCATGAAATGTTTGCTTAGCTCCAAAACATATAGGTGCTTCAAAACATGTCAACCTTCACCCATACTGACGGGGCGCGTTGATCAGATGACTCGAATCGCAGCAGGTGCATATACATTAATGGGAAAAGACGACCAACCGGTAGCGTTACCTTCGGTAAGGAAAAAGTAGGGCCTTATCACCATGCTGTAAAGGACGTTCTCCGGCCCGACTGGACTTTGGTCGCCAAACGTGATGGTCGCGATTATCTGAAGTTCACGGAGAGCTTGCTGGAGATAGGGCGCCATAAGAAATATAAAAAGAAGAATGACATTTCGCGCTGGAAAGTAAATGTCAAAGCTGTTAAATGATAAAAGAAACAAGATGTCGTGCAAACAGAGCCAAAGATATAAAATTGACACAGTTTTGACTTTTGACAGCTTTGCCATTTACTTTCTATGGCGGGCGGTCATTCCTCTTTTCAAAGATCGTGATTATGGTATATTGCTAGGTGTCATGGTGACAAATATTTTTTTTAATATAGCTTAATATTCTGAACAGCCCCCAAAGGAACTTATGTTTGGTAACGGTGGATTTCCTGTAGTTAATAAACTCAATTTAGAATCGAGGATGTAAGGCACACTCTTCAGCGATCAGAAACACAACATAAATAATTATCGAAAGGAGGCAATCTCAAACTGTCAGAGGCGCAATACGAATGCAGGCTGCCGTAAAAAGTACATTCATAAAATCACCTATACTTGAATTTTCCTGCTCTGGAACCATCTCTTTCGGAATTGTACCTACAAGAAAATGTATAGACTATGGTACCTTAAAAGTTTAGAACTGAAGCAATACATCATTCTCCATATTCCATGAGTACAAAACTAATAAATTCCAGGGAAAAAAAGAATATTTAGGAATATGACAAGTATCCCCCCATTTTTCAGACTCTGGGCCGGCCAATTCCAAAGTGTAATGGAACAATGGAATTTTGTATTTATTGAAAGCCTGGAATCAAGACTGGGACCAATCCTTTCGGTTATCAGAATCAAGGAGCAAATTTAGCTCATTGGCAGAAGTAGGTATATGAGAAAATGATTAGCAGCCCCCTATTTCCCATATTCTGGAACTTTCATTGATAAGGGGCTGTTCACAGTTGATGTCAGTGACAAAAGGGGTTTCTAGCATTTGCATTTTTTCTGACAAAGGGGAGGGAGTGCTGGCTTTTTCTGATGATTTCTGACTGGGTGGGTTGGGGGAAAATCATTGCCTCTCATGGAATTGCTTTATCCAGCGAAAACTGCACAGGCCGAGGGTAGATGAAGAGCAGTTGCTTGAATGTTTCGTAGTCACATTAAGTGTCCACTGCTACCAGCTGCCCGTACTGCCGGCCGAGGATCGTGGCTCTGCGGCATCCCTGCGTGATTGCTCAATGCTCATGTCGACCGCCGTTGCTGTTGAAATGGGGGATCTGGAAATGTTTTACCATTGCTGGCGAAGGGAGGTCAGCCATTTTCTGACTTTCACAAAGTCGGAAGAGGTCCGAACACCCTCAAAATTGGCTGACGTCATTTGTGAACCGTCCATAAAGAAAATGGGCAGTAAAAGATAATGTTATGTTATTCAACGGTGTTCCCTGCTGAAATCGTAAGAAGTGTTCTTTGTAAAAATAGAATATTGCCTTGGTTTCTATCTTGTTTTCTATTATATACTGTTATACGTGCAAGTTTCAACGGATTTTAATATTTTGCTTTGTTCGAGGTGAGGAGAGCTATTTTGAATGGGATCCCAAACGCTGTAAATGGAATAACTTATACAATAATAAATGTAATATCTTGTTTTCTATTATATACTGTTATACGTGCAAGTTTCAACGGATTTTAATATTTTGCTTTGTTCAACGTGAGGAGAGCTATTTTGAATGGGATCCCAAACGCTGTAAATGGATATTTTTCTCATTGCGAAGGGAACAGCTTTGGAGGGGCACTTTTCATTTTCTAATCATGTATTTTTAAGGTCACGATTATTTTCCATACTGATTTTTTATTTGAATTTATAAAAGCAATGTTAGGAGCTAAACGACGAACCAACTGCCAAGGTTATACGGCGTTGCCAACTCTGACCCTGTTGGTAAGGACTGAAGGATCATATCAACTTCTTTAGAGGCTCTGCCGGAGTATGGACCCGGGACCTGTGACTCAGAAGGCAGGTAGTCTACCACTGAACCATGTAACCTCCTTCTCTTGTCTGAACATTTTCAAACATCTTTTTATCCTTCATCCCTTTTTCGAGCTTGCACCGCACATGGTCTGGTGAAACCAGCCAGACTGCAAAACAAAAATAACTGCAGCAGTTTCACCGGTGGGAGGCAGTGGCTGCTGGATCCATGTTTTGCTTTCTTTTGGTGCTGTCTTTGTCCTGGTTGGAAGCGGTGTGTTCTGCGCTACCAGCCAGCCTCGGTTTCCGGCACCACTTTGTTTGACGTACCATGAACTGTTTTCACTCGTCACCCATGCCATTGTTTGATGGCTCGGCATGGCTTTGTCATGCGTCATAGTGCAAGCGGTGCCCGGGTGCTGGTCCTCGGTCCCCTATCTCGCTTAATCGCGGTCCTGATGGATGAGAATGCACATTCCACACAACTGTCATGAGGCGTCGTCAGTGTGTTTTCCGCACAATAAGGGGTGTCTGTTTCACTCTTGGCCATAGCCAGGCCTCCAAAAATAAAGGCTTGCATCAGCCGCGCCTTGACCTCCCTGGTGAATGAATGGGTCATCTTTACATAAGCTGCAAGCAATATTTTGCCGCGTATCTTTTCCATGGCAACCAGTAACTAGATCGTTCACCTCACTTGACCAAGTTAAAGTTTGTTAATGCTGAAAGGAGTTGTAATAAATATATAAATATATCATACCTCAAAGTAATATATTCTCTTCTTAAACCCATTTCTGACGTCATCAAACCTCAAATTATTACTTTGTACTCAACTTTTAGATTCCAACAGCTGTGTACCAGGCTTTACAAAATTTACTTCTTCGGTCCCAACAATTGGAAGAAACAGTAGTTTTTTTTGTTCAAAGCCTACATGGAAGCCTCTTGAATGCCTACTTTCACTGCCATCTGCACTGGAGTGAAAAGGTCTTACCCGTGATCCTAACCTGGCATCAATCAGGCTAGATCAGATAGAGAAGGTGCTAATTTGTACACATCTAGTTTCAAACAAACCCAGTCAAAATATTAAAATTAAACACCTAACCACTGCCTAATCGGTCGCACGGGTTCATGTCGGGCCGGGCCGCGGCCCATGTGAGCAGGCGCAGTTTCCGCTCCGTCCGGCGGCGTCGGCGGCGTCGGCGGCGGCGCGTGCCGTCGCCGGCGGCGGGGCTGACGCAGCGGCAGGTGCGCACTGCTCAGTGGCCGTGGAGAGTGGGGGGCGTGACCACCGGAGCCACCGCCGGCCTCTCTGAGAGGTGTTTACACTCTCGCACAGAAAATGACGGGGGCCAGTGTGGCTTATTTTCGCATCATCAGTGCCATAACCGGCAGCATGAGCATCACAACAGCTGCAGCTGTAGAACACATCGTGACTGAGCACCTACTTCCGACCTGTGTGACTGCGACCTTTCCTAAAGAAATGAATAAACAGCTTACAGACATGGAAATATTATCAAACGACGCATTTGATGATAAGAAAGATATTCATCACTCATACTGAAAAAGTCACCGCTAATCGATGATAGATGTGCCAACATAAACGGAGCAATGAGAATGGCAAAAGCCGGTACCGGTGAGGCACCATTTGCGCACGAAAACCTACAACAAACCTGTCCGGTTATTGATGACAGGTTACAAAGAGACCCAATAAGAAAAAATTGCGTCCACGGTACATATACAGATTCGTTCCGGCCCTGTGCGTATGATTGGATGCAGTGGCATTGCTCCCTAGCCAGTTGCCACTACATAGTACATCATATGCGTCCAATGAATGCTAATGATCTAGTTTATAAACAATAAAAGTACTGCAAACCGTTAGGTTATGTGCATTAAAGGAACTGATAATTGCATTGAGAAGCGATGACGACATGTATTTGGTACCGGGGTCAGACACCTGTACTACCGGGGTCAGACACCTGTAGTACCGGGGTCAGACTTCTTTAGTACCGGGGTCAGACACCTTTAGTACCGGTGTCAGACACCTTTAGTACCGGGGTCAGACACCTTTAGTACCGGGGTCAGACACTTTTAGTACCGGAGTCAGAAAAAATTCAAACACCCAGGTTTCGTGGCTGGGTGCCGGAAAGAGTGCTGAAAAATAAGAGAGAAGCTATTATGTCTATGCTGGAGTTTTTCGGATTAATTCCCACTTTAAAGCAGGGAAAACGGCAGGGGAAATTTAAGAAAACAAATAGAGGCAAAAATGTTCAAAATCCCTTGGTGCATTATAGTAAAACTTGTCCCATCAAAACAAAACATCGAAATAACACAACGGGATCATTTATTTCCGATGAAGACCACCGTCCGTGAATGCGTGAATGGGGAACTACAATTGTGGCGGTCTAGAAAATCTGGATTAGGCTCCCCTCTTTATGCCTGGTCTAAAGTTTACTGGCGGGATAAGGTGTTGGAAGTTATTTGATCTGTCGCCGTTGCGGGGCTGGTCCGCAGGGCAGCGCGGCCAGTCGTTCCCATCATCTCTGATCACGACTGAACCTATGACAGCTCTGTCTAAACACCTAGCAAACAGACCGAGTGATGACTTTGTTACACAAGAGGATCCCTTTGTTGGATTGAATTTGACCTTGTCCGGTGAACTGAGTGTCCCGTGGATAGTTGACTCGCTGAACGAAATGACGCTTCTCAATATGTTGCTTCAGTTTTGAGAAAACAGCATTTGCACGCCTTGAATTTCATGCTTAAATACATGAATTTTTGGAAAGTTTTTCAGCAAACTATCCATTTTGAAAGCTTCCGAGCGAAAAAGTATTGGATTTCGAGGCAAAGTAGATGACGGAAAGTATTTAAGTGGGTAGGTACAATTGTCATAGTCTGCGTCTATTTAAATTGCTCAGCTGCTCCTCTAAAGAAGGATAGGTATAAGAAAACGGTTCTAATCCAAGATAAAACATTACAGCAAAGAAGTCCCAGTGCAAGTACCTGCCCCAGTATCCACCGATAGATGGTGCTGACTGTGAACCTGAACGTGACGATCCAAGGCCTGTCAACCTCCGACAAATCAGCTCCCAACCATGAACCTGTTTACATTACACCGCGCGCGCTCCATTGTACAGGAAGAGACAAGTTTGAATATCAAACACCTTTCAACAGCGCTGGAGCCCTCAAAGGAAGGGCCCGTGTCCGTGTGGTACGGGAGAATGCGCGGCTGAAACTCTCACAGGGAAAGTGGTATCGCCACGTGCATTCACCGCGTCGGCTCCTATTGTTCAGCTGGTACTGCCGCCGTTCCAGCAGGGAACCACATGGTCGAGGAGAAACTGCCACCAGGATCACAGCAGCCCTTTTAGTGCCACTTTATTCAGATTTCTACTTGCTTAAAAAGCTTCAAGTAAGGGGTTACAGAGGGCCTTGGCCAGGTAATATTGGAGTGCTCAAAATCTCAGCGATTCCGAAGATAATATTTTAGCTAGTCACTAATTTTAATCTAGATGGGGCGCGAGCTACTATATTCATTATGGTATCCACTTTCACAGTGTACCCGTATGTGCCTGGATGTATACTATGTGCCTGTATGTATGTGCTTACCTGCTTCGCCACCCTGGCAACTGAACTTAAACGACTACCACAGCTCTCCGGACCAGGATGTCTTTGTTTTACCTTCAGAACACCTCTCTTTCTCGCCGTGGATTGAACTGATATGTGAGCCCTGATTTGTATCTTCTTAGCTTTTATTTTCCGAAATGTCATTATATTCAATTCACTTAAAAATATGACCCATGCAAGAAAAATGTACCTCTGTGATGGGAAAATCTACAGGTTTCATCTTCTATACATGGTCCCATAATTATAACTTCCAACGTTTCCAGTTCCTCTCTCGCATCCGTATTCCCACCCTCTCCACAGTCACACTATATCAATTGATGGCTAAATTTGGCACCAGCCGTTTGACTGCATTACGATAAGGTCCTCCGCAACCGATTGTTCAACACACAAGACAGGTGGCCCTATTTATACGACAAAACACCTGCCGCTTTTTCATTGAGCTACCTTCGAGTCGACTTCAAAGCAATGCTTTGACATCACCGAGGGGTTACGTTGTGGGTGAAGGGGTCGGGATACCAGGGTGTCGGAGTCGGCCTCCATTTGACCCGCGGCTTCAAGCCATCGTGTGCACAATAGACGGCAGCTGGTAGGGACGCTGAGTCCTGCAGGGTTGGTCCCGGCCCATCGCTGCAGCCGGTAATAACTGCTGAGTGCGGCGGTCCAGATGTGCGGTGATAATCTATGGAAATGATGAATTCACTCATCAAAATTAAATATAAAATGCCTCAAGCTCTTAGGATGATAAACTACATATGTCAATATCCAAAAACAGGCAAGCTTTTCCGGTAATGTGCGTGAAAGCATTTACTTCGGACGTTGTAATATAATTATAGCTATTTATAACAATTTATAACATAGTTGTAAATTATTCACCATAGACAGCAGGATTTCGGAGAGGGCGGGGCACTAGGCACCGCACCTGCTCCCCTTAAATGATACGTTTTAACCGCAATGCAATAAAATAATTACCATACTTAAATTCCAGGTGCTCGGTCACCTTTAATGAGGCAAAAGAAGTCCACACCTCTGCTGCACCTTTCTAAATTATTTGTCCATTCGATAAATCAGGTCTAGGTACGTTTTTATGGTTGCTTTATGCTGCAACTGTCCAGAACTTGTATATTTCGACCACCTCTGTGCGTGTTTGAGGGTATCTTCTCATTTCCCTACACACAAACAGATATGCACCTGGCTGGGTAGCCACAGATCCTGGACACGGCGCGGCGGATTTGTAACAAGGCGACGTTTCCGGCGCACCTCCGCGCCGCCGCGCCGCTCCGACAGGAAACAGGTGCATAGTCCCCCCTCCCCTCCCCACCCTCTCAGCTACAGCGCGGCTATGCTTTCCGGCTCAGATGAACAATAGTACCCACCTACATACAGCCCTGTTTTGAGGTCGAGTCCAAGTCGGAGGCCAGGTTTAGGTCGAAATCGCGATGGAAACGGTGTATGCCTGTATAGTGAGTTAGCGCTGAGCTATTGTCCGGGCAGAGCGGGGCGGCTACATGATCAGCTGAGTCAGCATTAGCTGGTGCCAGCTGTAGCGGTCAGTATTCACTGCAGTGGAGTGGATGTGTGATGAGATAATTGCTGATGATTGTGCCAGCTCGACCAGTTGCTATGGCTGATGGTATTGTGATGAGTCTGTGTTGAGTGGTTGATGCAACGCAGGGGGTTAATGTTTATGACATATATCCTGTAATTGGGCAAGTGCGCCTGTTGGGAGTGGCCCTAATAAATAAAAAAAGAGATGCGAGGAGTTGGTAAGCTGGCAGGCTGATATAGCAACATTAGAAAAATATTTGTGTTGGGCCTGAATACAATAAGGTTGTCCGCGTTTCAATCTAGAATTATTTGCATTTGTCCATTTGATGGCTGTCACTATCCGCCCGTACGGGAGGATGTGTGCTGTAACCCCCACCCCTCCCCCACTGCAAGGTTATTTTCGGAAATGATCCAGGAACAGCAGCAGTTGAACTTGTGCCGCCCACGTTGTGGAACACTCATTGCGCATCCTTACGAAAAATCATGTCTGGGTCTCACCTGGTTATTGAGCTATTGCGTCATTTTTGGAAGCGATTCACAATCCTGCCTCTCATGTTAGCTAATGTATATTTTTCTAGGACTGCATGCATATTTTTTCTAATAAAAACTTTGGGACTACTGTTTGTCGCGAGGCCATTACAGCTGATCCAACGCCCCTCGGAGTTTTGCTCACAGGGGACCAATGTCCGCTTGGGTCTCAAAACTCCAGACATGTTCCTGACTGGGGAAGAGTTACTGTGTCCATTGCTGAAGGCCATAATCAACGCCTTTACTAGGTCTGTGATGCCGGAAATGAAGCACCAGGGTTAACAAATTAAAATATGCTCTTAGAAACAAAAAGAGTGTTTTTGTTTTGTTTTTCCCAAGTTATCACAAGTTTAGATCTTGGCATCGAACTCTTAATGAATTTACAAAAAATTGAAGAGCCTGGCCCAGCCAATTGACTGTCCTACTTGGTGAACATTAATGTGATGATACTGAGTGTGTTATTCAACTGCGACGAGATGCGGACTGAGGGTGGCAAACATGCAAGAGAGCAGTAAGACAGCGGCTTGACACCTGTATCTGACCGATTCCCAGCCAATTGCACCAGTTAAATGTCGGAGCACCCTGCACAGGGACTCCGGCCAGGAGAGTGGCGGTCCAATTTTCCCCCTGTGCCGTCCACACCCTCCTCGAGATATGGGACGGTGACAAGTCTCGGTATGCGGTGTCAGATGACTCAGCCGCCTCACGGGACACATAGGCACATAGACCCAACAGTAAATATAAAAATGGAGTTTTTATGTACCTCTGACTCTTGTTTTGGCTTTTTTAATAAACACGATTGTGCTACACGTGTAAATTATTATGTATTCGGTACTGGTTTTTACCAAAATAAAAATAGTCAAACGTATTTCTCGGGTGCAACTAGCACATATTTAGACACGATATCAACCAAAGTAATGGGCGAATTCTTCACAACGACCGATTTAAGTGGAAAAGGTGTGTTTCATTGTTGGCTGATTTATAATATAACTCCTAAAGATTATTTCACTTATAAGATACTTCTACAAACGACTCAGCCCGTAGACCATTGTACATGAGGACATTCAAACTCTGCAACAGGATAATCTCAGACAGAGATCCTATCTGATAACCTCAAAGAGAGCAGGACACTGTGTGGCAGCTGTTTCCCAGCTGTCCCTAGGCATTCTCAGCGGTGGGGATGCCAAATCACCATCTAGCACGTTTTTCGGGGTAAGACCGTAAATTGGATCTGTGCAACGTCGCCGTGCATAGTAGCCAACTTATTTATTGATCATCTTCTTAACTTTTACTAAAGCTGCTGGTTATTTTCATCTCAGGTCAGGTCAAGCGGCTAAACCGCATGACTCCGGCTGCCAAAACTAAGCTGGCATTGCCTCTACAAATGTTATCCCAATAGCCTGAAAACACATTCGGTGTTGCGGCGGCACGGAAAGTTACAGCCCTCCTATTCGGAATATTTCGTATACATGTCACGGGTCAGGTCAACCCAGTGACTTCCCCAATCATGCTTCATTCATTTCCACCGTGTACTTATCAAAAGGGGAGACTACATCCCCCGTTCCCTAACAAGACAGCATGTTTCTCAGCAGTATAAGGCGGCGTGTTTGGGTTCAACTCTCTCCAATCCCGCCTCCACTCTTTCCCGACTGCTGATCTGCTGGGGCACCACCGCCGCTGTCGCCGGCCCGCCACGCGCCTTTGGTGAGTGGCACTGGCGGCACCCGGCCACGCGCCGAGGGTTCCCACCGCCGCCGACTCACTCTGCGGCCGCCTTGAACTCTGAACTGGAGCGGTTGCGACGACCCACCTGAACGCCACGCCATGGGAGCAAACCTGCTCAGTGCCACGCGCCGGCCCCAGGGCGCACGTCGGGTGTCGGCGGGTTCAAACACTCGCGTCAGTAGTCAGTAGCCAGTCCCGCACTGAGCCGCTTCTGTCCTGTCAGGCCGGCAGTGGTTTTCCAGTATAGCTGGAAAGCTGCGATAGATTTTATTTCAGTTTGGGCTCAAAATACAACTTTAAAGCAAAATCGATGTGTGCCTCCGGTAAAAAAATGTTCTGAGTTAGACTAGAAAAATGAGTTATTGATTGATGTATTTTAAATGGGTTTGTGATAACGGCAAGACTATAGAGTTATTTTCCTTGCTGTGTAAAAATGCTAATTAGCTGCAATAAAAGCGTTGCATGCTGGGGCAAAAACTGTTTGGTGACCATCCAGTCAAAGCTCAGCATCATCACTTGTCTGACATTAAAACAGACAGCGGTCGAAAGCATCGAGTATAAAGCCACAGAAACGTAGTTGTCAGGCGGAGCTAATGTCTGCTGCCGACTCCGCGTCCTCCGCCGACAGGAGGTGTTCTGTGGCGCTGGAGGCCGCTGCGTCGCCGCGCCGACTGACAGTCCTCCGCCACAGTCCGGCGGTAGCACGCCCCCAGCGTTCTGCACATCACCCCGAGCCGGTACCACTCGAATGGTCATTACCCTGCTGCCCACCTGCCCCCCCTCCCCGGGCGTGAGCAGCTGCCCCGCCAGGCCGGCCGGCTGGACCGGACCACAGGAACTGGCCGAGGACAGGGGGGCCAACTGGCGCTGCTGACACTCAAGGTCCGTCTACACCCGGGACAGGCTCATAGCAGACCAGCGCCAACATCACAGCAGACCAGCGTCAACATCACAGCAGCGAGAACCCACATCAGTCAGGACTAAGTCAGCCAGCCCGAGCCAAAGGGTGAGAAGCAGGGCAGCGTAAACGTAGTCTAAAGCCAGGGGAAAACCGGCTGTGCTGATGTATCATATCCAGTTCGGAAAATGGATATTTGGCATAATCAGGACATCGTGCCAATTACACTAAATTGATTAATTAATTAGGGTATTGACACTCCATCCCAGCAGCAGTCAAACTTGAAACTAACTGCATATTTTCTTCCTTATAATTTTTGCTTCATTGTGTGACTTTCGACCCAGTTGAACCAAAAGGAGTTGTTGTGTGCTCCTTTATAGCTACATAAGCGTACATGATTTGAGTTTTATTTTCTGTCCCGGCGTCCTGGTATGGTGCTAGGAAATGAGTCTGGACTGGGCCCAGTCTTTACTGGGTCCATCTGGATCTGGGTTTCGACGTGTTGGGGCTACATGAGACTGGTTGGCGCATTCGGTGCTCTGAGCGAACTAGCTAACGTAAGTATTTTATAGTGATTTCCGGGAGCTGAGAAGTACACCGAGAACAAATTAAAACCCAACAACGAGCATAATAATTATCACTAAGAAAATGTTATCACTAAAAATTATATTTCTAAACTTCAATAGATTTCATATTTCGATCACACTGAGGATTAAAAAAATGAGTGCCGAGGTGGTTTTTTGGTAAGGGAAAAAAAAAAAAAAAAAAAAAAAAAAAAAAAAAAAAAAAAAAAAAAAAAAAAAAAAAAAAAAAAAATTTTTTTTTTTTATTTTAGAAAGAAGAGAAGAAAAAAAAAAAAAAAAAAAAAAAAAAAAAAAAAAATAAATTAAATTTTTTTTTTTTTTTTTTTTTATTAAATTTTAAATATATTTTTTATTTTTTTTTTTTTTTTTTTGGAAATAGAAAAATAAAAAATTTAATTTTTTTTTTAAAAAAGGGGGGGGGGGAAGAAAATATTTTTTTTGGGGGGGGTAAAAATATTTTTTTTTTTTTTTTTTGGGGGGGGGGGGGTGTTTTTTTTTCCCCCCCCCCTGGATCCGCCACTGGCAGTGCTAGAACTAAGTTGGGCCCTGTCAAAACTCTGGTGGAACTGCGTCCAGCTCACACGTGCAGGAATCGGCGCCACTACTCTTGGGGAAATGAGAATCAGCAGTAAAAACCAAGCTTCCTGTTGAAACTACTCAAATTCAGCTGAATTCGGAAACATTCCTGACTTGCTGGGTGAATTATACCTAAAACGACCGCCTTTGTAAGTCGAATTCGCGGTACTGAGGCGAGCGCGCTGAACGCCGTGGGCTTAAGTGCAAAAATGCTGCTCATAAAAACGCTGCATACTGCGGGCGACGAAACGTGGGACCAAACAGGCCAGCACCGCCTCACTTAATGACTTGGTATGGGGATCAATAGGTGGCGTGGGTCTTTACACCTGTGGCGCACTGGTCTGTTGGGCAAACAGACGTCACCAAATCGCTCAGCGTCACCACCGGCGGCGTGTACAAACAGAGCCTTAGTTCAGCCTGTTGGGAGGTCACGACTCGTGCAGTGCCCCCAGGGCACGAAGCCTGCCACTGCACCGCCGCGCCTCAGGTGGTCCCGCAATGGACGACCTTCATCAATGGGGCACAGCGCCAGAGTCATGCCGACGGGAATGCAAAATACTGGCTCTGGGTGATTCGTCACGGTGCGAGCCACGCTCAGTCTGTCCTTCAACTAGTGACTTTGTTGTAAAACGACACTGGCTGAGCGGCAGGGGCCAAAAAAGTGTTTCATCGTTGAAAATTTAAAGCCATAAATGTGTCACCAGCCCAGGCTGAAAAATTTGGCACGTCTTGCGTCAGTAGGATATCCATGGATACTCCTGGGCCATCCTAGTTGCTTAAAAACGCTGCGAGTTCAAATTGCAGGTGCCAATTTTACCGATTTATTTTGTTATTGGTCTGGAGAAAACATGTTGGCTGATTTTTGTCACCTTGCCCACCTTGGGCTGTCACCATTTAGAATGTCAAAATAGTAGGTTTTCCTACCCCTGCTGAGTGGACCAGTGAGCATTCTGGTAAATTCAGCTTTGGTCTCTGAAGTCAAACTAAAATGCATCTCAATTTGTCTCAACGTCTTTAATTGATTATACTGTAATAAATTTAGGCTCGGGGAGTTCTGGGATTATATAGCAGACAATTATTAGTAAATGATCAAGTTGAAATGGACTGCTAGCACTGGTGTAGTTCCGCCGGATCCGAACTGCAAAAATGTGTTTTTTGCGCCGATTTTTTTAACCATAGTGAATCTTAATCTATAATAGTGTCTATTATGCTTGCCTTTTGTATATGGAATAAGTTATGAAATCAGTGATACCAGGCTAAGAATAGCCACATGTCTATTGTGGAGTGTCCTGAAGAAGTAAAATAAGTAAATAAATAAACTGTTTTTTCGACTTCAAATGAAGGTTTACCTCAACTGAGTAGTGATCATGCATAAAGTACCATAGACTATGCATTCTAAATTAGCCAGGGCAGGCGGCGTCATTCGTTGAGATGAGGCATTAGTGATCAGACACTGGTGATATAAGATAATAGCCCGCAAAACACTACAAGTACACCGTTAGCTGGCTGCTTTTTCCTATCCTTGATCAAAATGATACCAGAGAGCCTATACTTTCACTACAATATTGGCCTACAACTCACCGAGCCTCAGCATCTGAGATAGAGCCTATTTTACTCACGCAGCTGCAAAGACACTGGTGTCCAGTAAAGGCTTTTGAGTTGAAGCTGATTATAGCGAAGCGTAAGCCTTCAGAGTCACTTCGCGTCCTTTTGGGAGAGATCACGGGTGGTATCGGACTTCACGTTAACTTGCCTGTCGGGCACTAGCTTATAACATGGAAGTATTGCCCGGTCACTAACCTCCCACCAGAAACCAGCCATGATTTGAACCTGGGAGGGCGGCGTGGTTCTAGTGGTATTGCCAATAGTATTTCAATTAAATGCCTAAGGAGACAGGCCGCTCACTGAAATTACACGTCATTTTCTCACACTCTTTATATTTATAGATATATAGCTAAATACAAGATAAACTGATTCAGTATTAGGGTGCCGTTGCCGTCGGACTGAACCAGAAGAGAAATGGAAACGTGGAGAACTTAACACGTGCAGTGGTTAATAGTCTCTCTTCGACAAGCACTGGACGGAGGTCTGGCGTCAATACGCAGTGGGGTGAAATGGTTTTTAAGTGCCCCTCCTGAGGTTTTAGAAGCCAAGGGAAAGCAAAAAAGCCGTTTGGCGTTGTGGAGGCTATGGAGACTATATTACAACCAAATTCTACTGGTATCGGTAAATATATTCAAGGCCGAACGAGGTCCGAAAGATCTGCCGCTCCAGTAGATCGTTGGGTTCCGGCCCCCTCAGAAATATTGCATTGGCAGTGTTGAAGGATTTGGATCGATTCCCAAGAAACGCTTCAGCGCTCAATATTGACCCGACGTAGGTCGGCTGATAGCTGATTGGTGAGAGGGTGACCTGAGTGGGGTAACCGGACCTTAGCTTTGTGGGAGGTTACAGTTTGGCTTCCAAACTAACCCGTCATTGCAGCAACTGCGCGTTCGGATGTTGGGGTCAGAGTCGCCGTAAAATGGCTTGATGACTTTAGCAATGCTTCGATTCCAGAATCCGAACCTACAATAACTTAGACAAAAATGTATAAAAAAAACATATTGGTCGTACTGATGGCCTGTTCGGAAATGCCGCAATTACGCGGAAAAAGTCAGAAATACATTGGAAGTGGACTAAAGTCAAGGAGGGAACACCTTAAACAACGTTTCCTGAAATTTCGGGAACAAGGTCGTTGATCATACATGGTAATAAAATCATAACATAGCATGGTAAATTTCCCATAATTTACACTATAACTAGCGCTATTGCAAGTGTTGAGCGGGAAATGAGGGTCGACCCTGACCCATGACCTTTGATATTGACCTGTCACCTCGATCTTAGGAATGAGTCGCCTTAACTATGACGTCATAGAATAATACACGTCATACTGGGGAACATCTCTTGACCGGAAGCACTGTGGCTAATGACGTTGAAAATGTGGTTATGACTCCGACCTGTGACCTTTGACTTTGATCGTGGCTTTCACGTGAGAGGACCTTGACATATCATCTCAATCTCATGACGTTATGACGTCATCACATGGCCCCCATCCAGTTGAACTGGTGCCACTTCTCAGCTGTGGCTATTTCAAAATGCAGTTCTAACTTTGAAAGTCTATAAGCTTAGAACATATACAACGATTTTCGAAATTATCAATCAAGCTCCGCGTCCATACATTCCCTCAAATGCAGCCAAGTAGCGTTTTTTGGCTGCTAACGGTTCTTAGGTCATCTAGGAGAATAGGAAAGAGAGAGAGAGGGGAGCACGTTAGGACTCCTGACTGTGCTTGTTATATGCCCCAAAGTCTATGCAATATTATAAACGATGCATAAAGACTCGTACTATGCACACACTACGAATGTATGACTCCTTTGGTATGCATACATGTTGGTTTGCATGACAGAGTGATGGGATAGGGGAATGCTTCCATAGCAACGGGTTGTACCCTTCTAAATTGTGAATACTACGGGCAAATGTGGAATGAATATTATATATTTGTGAGGCTGGGTGGCCTAGTGATTTCGTTGCCCGCGTTCAGATCGAAACAGTGTGGATTAACGTGGGTTCAATCCCCATGACGGGAAAACCGTCTTCCTTGTCCCATTTGTCACGGTGGAGATTATCCTTAAGCACCCAAGTCAATATTTCCTGTAATTTGGTAAATGGGCCTGTTGGAAGTGGCCCTAAAAATATAAATTCACCCACTCAAAGCCTCGTGTGTATATCATTTTGCATGAGGAAAAAATGCAGATGCCAGATCCTTAGGCAGTGATTGCTTCGCTGGCGCTATATGACCATTAAGGTTTGCGTGCCCTTAAGCCAAAATAATCAACCGATTGCTTCGCCAATATGTATGAGTGATGAAATAAGTTTGTTTTTTTGCTTCATCCAGACAGTCTTACTTTGCGGTACCGGCCAATGGATCGCCAATGCGCAGCATGCACTAGTATGGATGAAAAGCAGAATTACCCATACACGCCTGATCGGGGATCGCCTAAAAGAAAACACAAATATTGAACTAAAACAGGACTACAATTTCGAGGAAGAAAGACAACAGAAAATTAGGCTGGGTTTTATATTTCTGTTTGTATTGAAGAGAATTACAGGTAATTTTCCCTGAACTAGTTTCCAAGTAGGTTGTATAACCTAAAACCAGTACGTTAGGTCGACAGAGTGCCGAGTGGTACACCCAGCAAAGCTTTACACTGATCCTAGCTCTGGAGCAACTCACTCTGCAGCGTCTGAATGGTGATATTCCAATCCCAATGAAAGCATCACCTAGCTAAACAAAATTCTCATCGGTACACAATTTTAGAAACTGATGAAAAACGTTCCCTAAGTTTTGATGCCATTTTAATACCAAAGGCCTCCTGAACTAGAGCTGTTATTTAATCGCTGATGCTTCCAAAGTCGCATCAAATGATGTACACCCGTGGCAACAGGGCCTAGCGAAGCGTAGCAGCTCCAGCAGCAGGCTTCAGCTCCAGTTAGACTCCGGGAATTTTACGACAACACACATCGAGGCGGACGACGATTTGGTGGAAACAATCTCCCGCCCCTCGGGTTTCTCCCTGGGACCAACAATGCTCCTCGGCGGAGACTGCAGCTCATCAGCGGAAGACATCCGCTGGGGAGGGCAGAGGAGTCGGCTGTGCCACCCCCGCGGTGGACGCGGAACCCGACTCTGCCCCAACCTACTCCCCTCGCCGTAAGAACGGAAAGGGACGCGGAACCCGACTCTGCCCCAACCTACTCCCCTCGCCGTAGGCACGGAAAGGGACGCGGAACCCGACTCTGTCCAACTCCTCAGAAACCAATCCTGCCCGACTCCTCAGAACCAAACTCCGTCCGACTCCTCTCACCGTGGGCACAGAAACGGAGGCAGAACTAAACTCTGACCGATTCCTCACATCGTATGCACGTAAACGGATGCAGAAAAGGACCCTGCCCGACTCATCTCACCGTACGCACGGAAATAGACGCAGGGCTGTGTGGGCCGACCTCTGAAGCCTGTTGGTACAACGTGTAGCAAGGAAGGCCCGACAGAAAGGAAAATAGTAAGCACAGCCAAACTTTTTCTTGACTTTAGCGATGGAGCGGCATTTCTGCAGTGCCACAACGATGCCATGTTAACCGCGCATACCTTTTGCATCCGCCACTAGTATAAACTCCCTTACTACACTTAAGCCTTCCCTGGTGGCTTCTACGCCTGCAGCGATCGCTCGCCTGGGCACACTGACAGAACAGCCAGAACAGCCGTGAAGATTGCCGGGCGACGGGTGCACGTCGCCGACCACCCGCAGCGTCGCAGACGACGCACCTGCGCTGGCGTCTGCCTCGGCGGGCCGCCCTGACAACGGCGTTTGGCGACGGCGGCGGCGGCCCGGCAGCCGTGCCTCGGCCGGAAACGCCGCGTCCGGTGACGCCGCCAGATCAAACTGGATTGTCGCCTGTCAGCCGGCACTTGGCAGCGACGGGACGGGTACAGAAAGGCGTTCACCTGGTCAGCCGTACCCCAGCGTTCAGTTGTACCCCACTGTTCAGCTTTCCGCGGCCGCTGTGCTGGCAGCGCCGAGTAGACGGTACGGGCTTTTGACAGGAAAGTAGGCACGGTGGCACGCCACACCAGCCACGGCGGTGCCCCTGGCTCCGGCGCCTAGTCCGACTGCCGCCTGGTCAGGCCCGACAGAAGCCCGCCCTTAAGGGGGGTGCACAGCTGCCCGGGGGGTCACGACAGATCGGTACCGCGCGCGTGCGGCCCACCGAGGGCGGCGCAGGGTGTGTGCGTGAGACCCCGGGGCGTGGGAAGACATCCCGGTTACAGAGCACGCTATGGAGAGGGAGATTCAGGGCCGAGTACAGGGTAGGCGACCAAAACAGCGGTGGCACTGCGAAGCAACACCGGACTAGCCATGCACTCGACACGGCTTTGGAGCTATCCTTCAACACCGAACTACGCGCGTCACGTGGTACGTTTCCATCTCCCAGTACACAAATGAGCTAAGACCGGCAAACAGTAGACCATACCGCTTGCCTTAGAGGTTTGGGTTCCATAGTGCCCTAGGCAGCTTGCCAACTAACAGCTAGTTCTCAGCCCAGTTAATTCCAGCCCAGTTGGAAAGTGATCCGCAAGAAATCCACGATAGGATCCCAATCAACGAACTATCTTGCATCATCAGACTACGGTATCGTCACACTGAATCACCAGAGCCCCGTCACGCCCACTTACCTCGTCCTCGCCATTCTGCGTGTTGACAGAGTCCATGCTCTGGCTAAGGCAAGAGGAGTCCATCACCGGCCTCCCGTGTAGGCCTGTTCGGTCTGTTGAGCTGCTGCGCGGATGAAGGGGGGCACCACTGAGCTCCGTGACGGCGGCGGCGGCGGCGGCGGCGACAGGACGGCGACTGGCGGTCGCAAGCGGCCCGAGCCGCCACCGCCGCGCCGCTCACCTGGATCCAGCGGCCGGAGGCGTGGATCCAGACGCACCGTCGCCGCCCCCTCCCGAGCCCCCGGGCGGCGCTGGAGCGCCCGAGGCCACATTGGCTGCCCGTCGGCGAAACTAACCGGATGGCCCTGAACTGTTTTATTGCTTAGAGGGAATGCCATATAATGATGTTTTGCGTATTGGATCATCTCCGCCGTTGACTCCGAATCATACCAACTGGCTCGTGTAACCATGCGTGAAGGAAAAGACAGCGAAACAAACACCTTGCCTTTTTAGCGTGGACACAGTAGTCTAATTTCTTACAGATCATATTTCTATAAGTGCCTACATGCCCAGATATGTATCTGCGTTTTACCCTCGCTCTTTTCTTGTAGCTGTAGATCGTTTTTCATCTAAATTTATGTCCTTCTTACCCCAGCTTTTCTGTCCCGAGACTTCAGCGTGAGCACTATGCGATGTGATGGAAGGAATGTAAAGTTCTTTCAGCTCTGAACTCATCGACTTTAAAGGCTAAAGGAGCTTCGCCCAGAATTAACACTCGGAATAAATTCAAAAGCTTGCCAGTGCTAATGGTATTTTCAAACCTGAAAGTTTTCCACAAGCTTTCCACAAATATTATTGCACTTTCCATTTAAAAACAACTCTTAATCTCAAATAAAAGTGATCTACTCTTCCACCCAGTACCATTGCTGGCACTAGACTTTTTCGGATTGAAAGTAAGCAATAGGAACATTCCATAATATCAGCAATGCACACAAAGGGTAAAATATTTCACTCTAATATGTGCATTGCTCTCTATCATCTTTTGCATAATAAAAGTGAAAGTACGAAGCGTTAAAATAAGTTAGATTCAAACTAAGTTAGTCAAGTCGTGGATTCACATCAGAATTCAGCCAGAGACTGAAGAAAGTATCGGATGCTGACTGTGGCTGCAACCAGGACTAAATCACAACAGATTTAACTGTCGGCTGTCGTGCTTCGGCGGAATCCAACGAACTATCACCGCTCTTACATGGTTGTCGGCTGTTAGTTTTCAAGGTGGAAATTATGTCCTTGATACGGTTTGTGTGCCGTGAATTTGAGGCCGGCTTTATATTTGGAGCTTCTGCGTGCGTGATCAGACGTGCATGTGGACCTATTCAGTAGAAATGTCTGCATAGGACAAGAAAAGGGACTGAAGAAACGGAACGGAATAAAACGGGACGGGAAAAAACGGAACTGAATCGTACGGGACCGGAGAAACGAAACGGAATGGAACAGAACGAGAGAAAGTGTTGCTCTTGAAAAACAATGCTAAGGAGCAACATTCAGAATGCAGAATGCAAAATACTGAATATGCCATTGTAATGCATGAAACATAGAAGCCATTTCTTATAGCGATCCTTAGCATATTTGTTGAAACCAATTGGCCGGCTAATTTTGCTCTCTTCAGCAGACTCGACGTACGCACCACAAATGCTTCACAACCAAGCTTTTCGGGTTTCAAGTTATAACGGCTTTAAATATAAAAGAAAAGAGCTTTTCACCACGATATGTCTGGTCACCAGGTCTTCCGCGTGACTCGTTCCATAAATGCTCCATAAATTAGCATGCCATCAGGATATGCCATAGCTCAGGTACGCCGACAGAAACAGGCGTTTCGACGTTTAGTGCTAATGCCTTGCAGCCGTTAAACAGCAGTACCCCAGTTTCAAGTTTTAGTCTAATGATAACGCTCTGGGGCAACTCGCATAGAGTCAGCGCACTTTTTTTATTAACCTTCAGCCTAAGGCATAACGATTCAAAATAAGGTTAGCAGAAAAAGTTTAATCAAAAGAAACAGAGAGGATCAGTCCATATACATGCACAATTTCACATTTTAAATCATTCGAACACAAATGAAGGTTTAACCGTTCAAGAAAGCGGATCCCAGTTTCAAATACCCATGGACATGAAATTACCATCTCTGTTCACTGTATGTAGATCGGTTGCGTCCTAACTAATGAGTTCTATCATGCAGATAGGCTGCCTGTCCTACCATGTCCTAACCTATGAGTCCTATCATGCAGATAGACTAGGTGCCCTATCATGTCCTAACCTATGAGTCCTTCATGTCCTAACCTATGAGTACACCCAGGCAGATAGGCTGCCTGCGCTAGATGTGCTGCATGATATTCCAGTTAATAGTTCATTGTTGAAATCGTATGATAAACAATTCAATTATATGCCTGACAATTCAAATAACATTTCAAATAAAATCGAGGTCTTAACTCCCTGAACAATATTACCTGTAACTCCAGGTTTGTGAGTGGTGTAAACGAACAAACGAAACAAACGTGTCATTGTACCCTTTCCGAGCTAAGTTATTCGGGTCTGGGGAAGTGTACCGTTTTTTTTACTTTTTTGTCAGCGCATGTTCCTCTTTTTCATATCACACGCAGCTATTCTTGAGGTAATGCTCGAATGAGATCATAGGTTCCCGCGGTTCACGGTCCCACATGGCCACACTGCCACAAGCAGAGACTTATTACCAGCTTTCAATGGGACGTGATGTCATGCAATCATGACACCGCAACGAACAGAACCTCCGCGAATCTTTGCACAATCTGCCAGCTCCTCAGCGGATCCCTCTATACATCATCATCACTGTTATATTTAAGGGGAGCACAGACTGGTAAGGTCATGTGGTTGATATTCAGCGTGACCGGCGCCGTCTCGGCCAGCAGCCGCAGGTATAGGAGCGGGCCGCCGCCGCCGGCTAGGCGGGAGCCGCTGCTGACAGGTGTGGGGCGGCCGCCGGGACGGCAACAAAGGCCCAGCGGGCCGCACCGCTTCCGGTGGCACGGTGACACGCCGGCCGCCCGGCCCCGGCCTCAGGCACTGTAGCAGTGTAGCAGTGCTGCACTGGGGTATGAACGGTGACACGCCGGCCGCCCGGCCCCGGCCTCAGGCACTGTAGCAGTGTAGCAGTGTACGTGCTGCACTGGGGTATGAACGGTGACACGCCGGCCGCCCGGCCCCGGCCTTAGGCAGTGTAGCAGTGTAGCAGTGTAACAGTGCTACACTGGGGTACCAACTGTGACACGCCTGCCGCCCGGCCCCGGCCTAAAGCAGTGTAGCAGTGTAGCAGTGTAGCACTGGGGTACCAACGGTGACACGCCGGCCTCCCGGCCCGGGCCTCAGGCAGTGTAGCAGTGTAGCAGGGGCTACACTGGGGTACCAACTGTGACACGCCGGCCGCCCGGCCCCGGCCTAAAGCAGTGTAGCAGTGTAGCAGTGTAGCACTGGGGTACCAACGGTGACACGCCGGCCGCCAAGCCCCGACCTCAGGCAGTGTAGCAGTGTAGCAGTGCTACACTGGGGTACCAACTGTGACACGCCGGCCGCCCGGCCCCGGCCTCAGGCAGTGTAGCAGTGCTGTACTCGGACAGCGACTGAGTAGCAGCACTGCTGACACTGCAGCAGGACAGCTGCTCTGGGACCGTGGTAACGGAGAGATGCCGTGATGAGACGCTGCATAATGCATAGCGTAGATTGGAGTGTCTTATTCTGGAAAGATTTCTTATCTCTATAAGAAGTACGATGAAAATTGCCAAGGCAACATGGCTGAAAGCTGCAAATGAATGTGCGTCCATACATTATTTCGCAGTGCCTTTTTGTTAATCTAAGTTTCTGTATCTTTGCTTTTATCCACAGAGGTGCAGAAACTTGCCAACTCGGCTACTGGAGTTTGTGACACATTTATGATAGTTGAGGTGCATAAGTGTGACAAAATAGCGATTGTGACAGTATGGTTCAAAATCAAACCACACATTTTCGAAATACATAATGAAGCATGTAGCATATATTTTAATTTAGCAACTCTGTCCTTCAATTGCACAGCGTACCATCAGTGATACAATATTGGTACTGTGTTCAGTTTCTACTAAAACGAGAGACCCCCGCTGCAGAAAACCCGGAAACCGCTGTCACAGTTGCCAGATTTTAACATGCAGCCCAATGGTGCCGATTGTTAGTAGTTGCCAGAAAGTTGCCGCCTAGATGCCCGAAATGTGACAGTCAATTTTTTCGAGAAATACATGATTGTGGGCATATTTAAAGCATTAAAGATAACGCGGATACGTTATCAAGTACTTCTCTGTCCATTTTTTCAGGTTAAATAATATTTAAAGTTTGAGTATCTTGGATTTAGCGGTCCCTATTTCTTTGAATTTAGTATCAAGTACGCCTAAAAGCTACTAGGAAAAGTACTAAATGAGTGAAAGAAATAAACATAGCTGGGCAGCAATTCTACCTAAACTACGCAACAGCGACAACACAAGTTCGCAATGTTTGTGTGATGTAGAGCGTGCCAAAAATTTGAACAAGTGGGAAGCTACTTCTGTTGAGGACATATTTATTAGGTATATCTGAGATAAGTGCAGGCCAAAACTAGCTGGAATAAATAGTGCTGCCCATGGCTAATCTAAGATGAATGTAGGCTACTTTGATTCTGATGCACTTTCACACATCAAACTTGGTTTTTCATTCCTTAGCTTGCTTGTGCCTTACCTTATTTGTGCCCTAGATCAAGATTGGTTAGGTAGATTTGGAGCTGGAGGAAGTTGGGAGAGTTGGCGCCAGCAGCAGACTGGCAACAACAGTAATTCAGGTGAGATTTCATGATCAAATTATCATGTCAATATTGTACAGATAGCAAATGTGTGCCAATGCAGTCCTCCACAAAGTGTTAAAACACACACTGGAGAGGGGCCTGGCACTAACGTGCACTAGAGGGGGCCTAGTAGACACCCTTCTCATCTCAGAAAATCACAGAAAATCTCAGAAAGAAAGAGACTTTGAAAAACGCTGGTTGAAGGGGTGTGTTGCTTACTACCAGTGGTAGTAAGCAACACACAGGACCTGACCTGCCTGGAGTTAAAGCAGGATTTTGACTTATACACTGGATCTTTCTTTGGTATGAGACTTCCAATACCTCTGTACCTATTAGGCCAATAGACATAATTTTACATCTATGCAGGGTAGTTGCCTCAGAGTTTTTACTGCAAGAAGGAACGACCAGGCAGGTGATAATCAGGTGTTGGGGGAAAATTTTAAGCATTTGATCTGGCTATAAAAATGCTACCTAAGGTCCACTTTACCAACACATTTTAGGTAGATCCAAATCCTATGTTGACATTGACATTTTTGTCCCTTTTGTTGATAAGTGAGATGGAAGTTCAGTGGGGGTTGGGGGGGAAGCTGTGATCAGGGTTCCCAATTGTGTGTAGGTGTACGCTCCCATTTATAGATTAGTTCCCAATAATAATTTTCATGATAATTGCCACATTTAATCATGGGGAAATGTACCATAATTGGAAACACTCCTTCCAAAAATTGAAACTTCTTCAAAAGGGAAATGCATGTCATTGGGGGAAACTGCAGTCAGAGTTGCCAATAATAGTTATGATCCCAGCACTGAAAACAGTGATCCATAATAGGAAATTTTCCTTCCAAAACATAAACATGATCTAAAAATGAAAACACAGTTTACTACTTTCATGCGGTAATGGCTTGGTGCTTGAACCTTGTCCGTTGCAAAAAGTAAGAGACAGGTAGATGACATTCAGCATATTGGAAATAGTATTCAAGTAAAAAATTATCATTTCCAGCTTTGTGTGACAGAGGAGGCATACGTCGCATTGAGTTTGTGACAGCCAGTATACTTTCTGCACCTCTGGTTATCCATGTTTGATGCGTATCACCGTGATCTATCATGACATCAAAAGCCTGTCATATATGATTCCCGACAAAATGTCACATATGGGCTTTAAAAACCTTACTTGCTTGAAAACCGCATGTTATAGACATACGCCTAGCTCTGCGAAGCAATTGTGAAGTTGTGGCAGTTCTAAACTCGGTATTAATCATCAAAGCTCACCAGTCACCACCGGATATCTGAGACACGTATGGAAGCTATCAGATTTATGTATTATATCCATCATGCTATTGCCAAGAAGCCAATAACACTGAGACTAAATAATGTTGCGTTCTTAATGCTCCAAGAATTTCACAATACTTGTCAAAAGGAATTAAGTCACATAAATGTGAAGGGGAACGGATATTTCGTTTTTACTTCAGAGTGGAAGGCATTCACATGCCGTGATAAAGTACATATGTAATTGATCATGCAAACAAACTTTTGGGCAAACAGATATTAAAAAAATTCCTACACATATCGTAACAGGATTAAATCTGATCACTACGTGGCAATATCCTGACTATAAAAGTAACTCATATGTGAAGAATTCAACGTTGTTCTTATACCAGTCCTGATCGGCTCGGAATTTTGACTTATACATTTGAAGGCTTTGCACGGCTGTTGTACCACCGATATTCTAGGCGCAGCAAAAATCCAGCTGGGAGGAAGATTTCGCCCTGTCTCGCTTTCCACGAGGCTTGGGAATGGTGTTTATATCTGGGGAAAAGCTAAGAGGAGAAATATAAAAAGGTAATAACAGGTATAAATTATTTCTTAGCTTAAATACTGGACGTGAGACCAGATGCGACAGTTCTAAAATGAAATTATAATAACAAATAATATAAAATTGAATATATATATATATATATATATATATATATATCATCAGAGGATAATCCAAGGAACAAATGTATGTATGTGTGGATGTATATTTCAGGACATCCTCATACAGGAGAGGCTTTTCATATTCCATCCTCAATTGGGTGCAGCAGGAGATAAAAAGATCAAAGTTTAAAAATCACAAGAAAACCTAAAAAGAATAAAAGAAAGGTGATAACGTATAAAACACATTTAAAACAGGTGCACGGTATAAGCGACATCTGTTAACGGTACGGTATAAACGGCAAAAGTGAAGAAAGATTATTAGTACTAATATCAAAAGAGTTGTTGTGCTCACTGCCGAATCCAGGGAGCCGAGAGGCCATGCCCCCACATAGTCCCCCATAAAGAAAACAAGAGCTTAAAACTGAAAATATGTAGAGCAAACATCTTTACATCCCCCTCATTGCCACGTGCAAGCAAATGACGTAGAATGGGGTAAAAACAGTTCTTTTTATTCCTTTTACTCACTGCTGGAGTTTCCACCTCAGGGGCGGATCCAGGAGTTGCCCAAGGGGGGGGTGAACCCTGACATGGGGGTCCAGCATGCTCAAAGGGGGCCCGGAATAGCTTTTGGGGCCCGACCGTGCAAGGTATACATTTTCAGAAAAAAACGTAGGTACACAAAAATGTGTTAGCAAGCAAAAAACACGTTAACCTCCGTTTTAGGGGAGGGGATTCCAAGAATTCTAGTAACCCTCAATACTATGAATTTTCCCTAAAACCTCTGAGGCCAGCTCAACATTGGATTGGATCTTCCGAAATCCAGGGACTGGCCAAATTTCGGCTAGGATCACTGATCGAGACCATCTCAGATCGCATACAATATCATGTCGCCTGCTTGAATGAAGAGTTTAAGATATCATACCTACTGCTCCCAAGCAGGGATGGATGTTGCAGCTACAGAGGGCCGAGATCAAAGGAGTCCCGCAGGCAAGGTAGGGGGCCAACTGTAACCACAGAAGACCCAGGTAGACAACGGGGGAGGCATAAATGCTAGAGGTAGTGGACTGACATAGGCTGCAACACGTCTGAGCTTGTCGTAAGGGGACCGGTCGGAGACACATGGGCCCCGGAAGCATTTCAGGGGGTCTGGATAGCCCCAGGAGGTCCGAGTGAACCGCAGGGAGCCTGGCTGGGGTAGCATAGGGTCCGGGTGGAATACAAGGAAGTTTTCCGGAACTGCTGAGAGTAGGGGCCGGCTCGGCAGCGGGGCCTGGAATAATTCTGAGGGGTCCGATTCCAGACTCAGAGGTTCCAAGTGGACTACAAGGGTCTCGGAAGCATGTCAGGAGGCCCGAATAGTCACAAGGAGCTCGGTTGAACCGCAGGGGCCCCGAGCCTCTGAGACGATTGATAGGGACCCGGTCGCCCGGCTCGTGGGACCTCCGAGGCAGGGGCCCGAGAACACCTCTGGGGACCAATTATGCCAAATTCTCGTGGACTCCAAGAGCAGCTCATAGGGGGCCCCGAGGCCAAATCTGGCAGCCGCCGGATACCCCTGCGGGGGTCGGCGGCTGCGATGGAAGGCGTTTCTTTCCAGTGCTTAAGGTCGGCCCAAGGGGAGGGCGATCGCCCCCACTTGGATCAGCCCCTGTTCCATCCCCCCTAACTTCTCCTGGCCAGCACATGGGCGAAATCAGGGGAGCAATACAGTTTTTTTCAGAAATACCCCAATTTATCAATATTCTTATATACACTACAATCTTAGTGATTTGTTCCTTTCCCTGCTCACCAGAATATCACCACCATTTCCCCTGTTTCCCTTTCCCTTCACCCCCGCCCTCTTCAACTCAGTCCTGGATCCGTCAGTGTTTGTAAGTGCTTATTGGGGCCTTATATCTATATCTCCAGCCGTCTTTTTAACTGCGTGGTATACATTTTGACCATTGGTTTTCGTTTTGCCTATGCTTCATGCATAGTGGTTATGTAGCTGGTGCAGTCGTATTAACCGGCTGTATTAGGGTGCTCGGGAGGGAGCGGGGCTCCCTCGAGCACTACCCACTCGATATTTTTATCAGAAGCCGCTGACGAACGAAGTGTTTATTTATAGTGAGATCGATAGCTCCATCCGAAAGAATTTCATAGAAGTTATTTTGTATGATCTAAAATCACTGGTGACATCATAATTCAGGGAACAATCGGAAATTGGAATTTTCCTGGTTCTTCCTACTCTGTTCAAATACCTACTTGAGACTGAATTCCACTTTTAGTGGTCTGGAAGGAAAGCAAATGGCCATAAAAGTGCTTTCAGTTAGCTCCTGATACGAAATCAAGTCGAATACTATAAGATTGATATTGTATATACATTTTTTCTGGGCTGTTCCCAGTTTGGTTTTAGGAGTGGTAGTATCACTGAAGTCATCAAAGGGATTTGTCACAGCGACCTCGACCCCACCAGCCGAACGAGCAACTCCCACAACGAAGGGTTAACACGCGCATTGACGGGGGGCGGGTACCCGCCCCCCCGGGTTTTTCGAAGATAGCAGAAAAACAGTGGCGCGTACGCGCCGCCGTACTCGGCATACCTTTTCCCTCATCATTTTTACAACTTCAGTAAAAATTTTAAGGTTAGGTCATCTCAGGTCAGGTTACCAGTACAGGTCAAGTGACCCGACCTCAAAGAAAGTTTAAGATAGCATAAGTCGGAGCAGGGTGAACTTATCCAATTGAAACTCATATCACATAATGGCCCCACCGAGTTCTCTAAAAAGTGTTCCGGTATTTTTGATATCGATGACCTAAGGTCAGGTACGAGGCATGACCTCTCCATTGGAAATACATGGGAAAAATGGTTTTTACGGAATAAATCAGTAACAGATGGTGATAGAGCATTTATTTTAGCTGCATTAGACTTGCCTGTGCTTTGTGGTTGTAATGATATGCATTTTATATAATTTGACTCTGACCTGACCTCAGGTAAGGCCAAATCCTTGATTTGACCTAGCAAGGTCAAATTATATATCATTCGATTCGGCTTGTTGAGAGGATTCATTTAGTCTAAATCGTTTTGCTCTATCTTTACTTGTTCAGATGTAATGGCCGAAAAACTGAATTTACATGTTATCCCTATGACGGCATGTTTTGACCTCTCGTGACCTTAAATGTGACCTGACAAAAAATGGTTCAAATGTTTTCGATGGAGAAGTGGATGGGCAGCCCAACACTGTTTACCGTTTTTCGCTACCTACCGTGGTTCTCGAGATCTTAGGGGGAGGGGGCGGGTACCCGCTCCCCTGTCGATGCGAAGGTGGCTCAGACCCCCGTCAATGTGCGTGTTAATTTAGAAGCTAAAGTAAAGTCCCACAAAACACAGGGACGGCCGCCCCGCTTAGGTCACCCTCTTACCAATTAGTTACCAGCCGACCTATGTCGGGTAACTATTGAGCGCCGGAGCGTCTCAGGGAAACGACCCCAAGCCTGTACATGCACTGTCACTGCACGTTCCTGAGCAGCCCACCGGAGCCCCGCTCACTACCAACTGAGCTACCGATGCGGTTGTCATAAAAAGTATATCATATTGCTTATAAATATGAGTTAACCATCGCCCTACAAACCGATCGATTTGAAAATTTCTACACTTGATGACCTCTCCAGGGTCTACAAAATTTATATCCAGAATTTTGCGATATAGTGACCTGAGGCCAGGTCATGAGTGTGCCTCTCAATATAAAAATTATGGGGAAGAGCTCTTTTATAATCTAAAAGCCATAAAAATAAGTGAAAGTGCTCAGGTTTATCAGAAAACCATTCTTTGCCATCCTTCCACGGATTCCAGGGGCAATATTTGTCCTTTGACCTATCTGAGTTCGTTACAGGTCACTAGGGATCGAAACCAGTATTTTGACGATAAATGTTGATATAATCAAGCTGGAGTGCTGAATGAAACGTCATCGTGTATTTCTTGTCACTGGCTTTTATTTGATATACAGCAAAGTCACTTAATGACATTTCGCGACCTCAGGTCATTTAAGGTCATGGGGTACCCTCTGGAGGTCAAACCACTGGTGGTAGGTCATTATTAACCACATAACGGAAAAAGCCCTAGCATTTTCCTCTCAATTGTACTTTACCTGACCGTAATAACTCTAATGGTATGAGAGCTATGCCCAAGCTTCTGAGGCATTGCATATTTTAATGGAAATAGCCTAGCGTGACACAACTAGACCTCTGGAGATCGAACCATTGTCCTGAGCGTTAAAACATCCGAAGTAAAACCATAACTAAATTCACACAAACTTTCCAAAGCCATTTACAGCCTTGCGCCCCCATATTTTCGGATTTAGAGGGTGCCATCGATGGCCCTTGGTGGGGCGAAGGTGGCACCGGACCCCGGTAAGGCGCGGGTTAAACGGTGTAAAGCTGGAAAACTGGATGATTTTCAATGATTGCATGAGCCATTAGAACTGGCGAAGATAAAAATATATTTTCTAAGATTGGAGATAAAAAGGTTGAATTTTGTCATGGTGAATAGTCCTAAAGATAACCGTCTTACATTCATGTTATATATTGAAGAGAAAAGGCCAAGATAATAAGCAATATTTTGAACATTATATTTAACACATATTATATATAACACACAATATTTAAAGGAAAATTACGGACGGTGTTCGAAAGCTCTTGACACGACGAAGAAAATTTATAAGCAGAATTTTTATGCCAGGTCAATATCGAGGTCAGCATAGGTCAAAGAATACTTCATAGGCTTACAACAGAGCCGTGTACTTTTCCCTCTCTAGATCTGATCTCAGGGGAGCTAGAGCAAATCCTTACGCATCATTGGATTCCTCTAATTGCGGCAAATTGAATGATGTATAATATGACCTTGCTAGGTCAAATAGTCAAAATGACCTGACCTCGACCTAGGTCAGGGTCACAGAGTAACCTGATATAGTCATGTTGCATATCAATCGACTCCCCGTGAGAATATAAGCACAATGCAAGCAAAATGGGAGCTTTATCTCAATTCAGTGAGTTATTGCAAAACAATCACTCTCTGCTCCCGTGACCTGGTATGACCTTTAACACGAACGGGGGCGGGACCCGTCCCCCTCGGGTTTTCGGAGATAGTAAAAAACGCGACCCGCCATACTGATACATTTCCTCATCATTTACAACTCGGAAAATTTAAGGTTAGGTCATCCAGGTCAGGTCACCAGTACAGGTCAAGGACCCACCTCAAAAAAGTTTAAGATAGCATAGTCGGAGCAGGGGAACTATCCGATTGAAACCATATCACAAATGGCCCCACCGAGTTCTCTAACATATGTTCCGGTATTTTGATATCGATGACCCAAGGTCAGGTACGAGGCAGACCTCCCATTGAAAACATGGAAAAATGTTTTTCGGAATAACTCAGTAACGGATGGTGGTAGAGCATTCATTTAGCTGCATTAGACTCGCCTGGGCTTTGCGGTTCTAATGATATGCATTTTATATAATTGACCCTGACCTGACCTGACCTCAGGTCAGGTCAAATCCTTGATTTGACCTAGCAAGGTCAAATTATATACATTCGTTTCGGCTTGCTAAGAGGATTCATATAGTTCAAGTCATTTTGCTCTATCTTTACTTGTTCAGATGTAATGCCCGAAAAACGAATTTTACATGTTATCCCTATGACGGGCATGTTTTGACCTCCGTGACCTTAAATATGACCTGACAAAAAATGGTTCAAATGTTTTCGATGGAAAGTGGATGGGCAGCCCAACGCCGTTTACCGTTTTCGCTACCTACCGTGGTTCTCGAATCTTAGGGGCGGGTACCCGCCCCCGTCAACGAGTGGCTCAGACCCCCGCAATGCGCGTGTTAAGAGGTCATATGCTCAAAATTTTAAATTTATGGTCAAGATCGTGGTAAGAATAGACAGTTTGAGGATTTTCAGCCTTATCTATCTAGTATTTCCTGAAAACGAGTCCATTTCATTTTTCATCATAGACTTATAATGGGGTGACCAAAAAAATTGACCCCACCTTAGGTCACCAATATAAAAATTCCGAGATAACAGATTTATAGATCCTAATGACCTTATCATATTGTGGAAGTTTCAAACTGATCAGTTTCCTAATGTTCCCTGAGCACTGCTTCAAACTCGTAATTTTAGGTTTTGAGGTCGGGTCACTTGACCCTGAATAGCTCCTTGACCTGACATGACCTTAACTCAAAAATTTGGTCAGATGTGTAAAACTGATCATGAATAAGGTACCGTAAGTTTCGTTGTTTTGAGTCTCTTTGTTTTTGAGCTATCTGGGAAAAACCAGAAGGGGGCCAATTTCACCCACCCAGTGGGGCGCGTCTTAAGTTTCACGTTATTCTAATATATACCTATGCATACCACGTTAATTTCCAAGGATGGAACCTGATGTTTGGATGCAGTTTGAGACGAATTTCGGTACTAATGAATTTTTGCGGCACTGTGTCTTAGGACTATTCACAATGACAACATTCAACTTTTTTATCTCCAATCTTAGAAAAATAGAGACATTTTATAACCGCCGGGAGATATTAATTAGAATAATAAAAAATCCCGACAAACTAGCCAAGACGGACAAACGCATAACCTTTTTAACACAGTGCCCCAAAAAATTCAATAGTACCAAAATTCGTCGCAAACTGCATCCAGACATCAGTTTATATCCTTGGAAATTAACGTGGGATGCGTGGGTATATATTATAATAACGTGAAACTTAAGGAAGATATGTTGCTAATATGTTCACACTGTGTACAAAGGTTGTAGAGTAGAATGTCCGCGTGTTTTACGGAACAAAAAACTGAAATATGAAAATATTACATACTTTCAAAACTTAACAAAGAATCGTGTTCGAAACATTGTTTATTATCTTGGCCTTTTCTCTTCAATATATAGTATGAGTGTAAGACGGTTATTTTTAGTACTTTTGACGAAGATAAAAATAGGCTGTTCAGCATGTTTTATTGCACCATTATGACATTATTACATCACATTTTGCGTTATTAAGCGTCTTAAGCTAGAAGCGGCGTATTTTCCTTTCCTACAAGATGCATTTTAGCATCAATGAGTTGATATTGGAGCAAATAAAAATTTGAAACGAGCTTCTCCGCTCAAACAATGATAGTATAATCAAAAACACCATCGAAAATGCAAAATTAGGGAGTTGTGGCTATGGTGTTCTGTAACGTTTATTTTGAATTCACAGAACACATATAAACATGGCCTGTATTATTTCAGTGTCAATGAAAGAACATATAACAACTGCAGCTCATAATGACGTCATCAAGATGCATATTACTGTAGATACTTTAGGGCAAACCGTTGTAGATACTTCATGGGCAACTGGCAGAGCCAGGGGTCCTCTGCTTAAGGGGAATATCGCACCTTCATAACGTGATTTTAACTGAGAACAAGTTGAAAACAAGCAAAACCCGTACTAAATATTTCATTTGTCTTGGAACTCGAGATTTCCGTAGAAAAAGCTAAAACCTACCTGAAATGTACCCCTCATGTACCCTTAGCAGCAGGCCACAGTTGTCATTACTGTTGGTGTGATGTCATATGCTGACGTCACGGTGAGCATCAGCAAATTGAAGCCCTTGAAGCCTTTTGAATATGGTAGTGATTGCCAGATCATGACATCATCCACAGGCAGATATTTATTTCTTGTTCTAGAGGAAAATTTTGAAACCCAAAATATTGAGCTTATTGTTCATCTTTCAGGGAAATAATTGACGCTTCCATGATTTTTAGCTAAAAGTACGCCTAATAACACAAAATTCTAGGTTTCGATCAAGGTGCCACATTCCCTTTAAGTCGGCTACTATGCTACTAGCGAAATCTCCAAATAGTAATAGAGTAGCGGTAGCAGGCTCAAATAATTCAAACCCACTAAAAACAGCCTGTTAACAGGAACACCACTCACAAAATTAGGAGATGTAGACTGAGAGAAATTTTTCACTCCATCAGAGAAAGAAAAGGGGATTCAATGAACATGTTTGTTGTAGGTTCTTATTTGCAATATCCTGTTGTAAAAGCCCTGATAAATTTTGTGGTATACGGTTAAGAAGTAGTCATTTCGAGCTGCGCTTTAGTAGTGTTTTATAGTAAAAGTAGTGATAGCGGCCTGTAGCGGTTTTGCAATTTCGAAAAAAGTAGCGCTAGTAGCAATAGCGGTTTTAGCTGGCCAAAGCAGTGAGAATGACGGTAGTTGTCTAAAAATTCGGTAGCTTTACCCACTCCTGGCAATTTGTACCGTTCTGCCCGGCGGCGGACACAAGGCGGGCTAGGCAGCTCAAGCCCCTCCCCCCCACGAAATGACAGAGTGCATATAGTTAATGAACAGGCGGAGTTTGATCCGAGCCAATGGTGGGGAAGGCTCGAGCCCCTGTCCCCCGCCCCCGCAAATGAAGTCCTGGACCCGCAACTGGTTCTACCAATGAGTGATATAAGCTACTGGAGCCCATCAAGTACACGCCAACATTCTCCGAGTAGTTTCTATCATTATGACGTCATTAGTATCCGTCCTTACGTGATTAGATAAGCTCACCTTGAGGCAGTGTGTTTATGAGCATCTGTAATTTCATCTTAAGGTATACTGAGAAAGCGGTCAAACATGTACCAAGATATGTGTGCTTGCAGATGCATACACTGTAAACAGAAACCTGTACTGAGCTATGATAAATAAATCCAAACAATATGACGTCATATCTTTAGCAGCCTTGGGGCTTTACGACACACGGACTGCTGACGTCATATTGTTTCATCAGCTATCACCCTGTTGGGAGTCTATTATGGGGGACCGGATTAACTTATGCAGAATACCCATCCGGGGACTTGAACTCGGGTCAGCCGCGTGGAAATCGAGAACTCGTCAATCGCACCAGTACATCTCCGAGTCATATGATCAGGTTTTCCCACTAGACAGAACCAAATAACACCACAGTGCATAAAACCACCAACGTTCTTCACGCATGGAGTATAAAAATATATTTTGTATAAATGAATATTGGCGTTGTTTATGGTGCCACTTATTTAGTCCTTCCTATGAAATGATGTCATCGGAGATCCAAACAGCACCTTTGATAAGACTTCACAACGTTACATTGCCTTTTACTCTCTCCAATGACTTAAAGGGCATGTGGCACCTCCATAACGTGATTTTAACTGAGGTAGCCAAGTTGTAAAGCAAGTCAGAAGACCTGGTACTCAATATAACATTTGTCTTGGAACTCGAGATTTCTGCAGAAAAAAACTAAAACCTAACTGCAATGTACCCCTCATTTACCCTTAGCAGCAGGCCACAGTTGTCATGGCTGTTGGTGTGACGACATATGCTGACGTCACGGTGAGTATCAGCCAATCGAAGCCCTTGAAGCGTATTGAATATGGTAGTGGTTGCCAGATCATGACATCATCCACAGGCAGATTTTATTTCTTTCCCTAGAGGAGCATTTTAAAATCAAAATATTGAGCTTATTGTACATCTTTCGGAGAAATCATAGACGTCTCCTTGATTTTCGGCTAAAAGTTCCCCTAATTACACTAAATTCCAGGATTTGACCTAGGTGCCACATTCCCTTGAAAGGGAATGTGGCACCTTGGTCGAATCGTGGAATTTAGTGTAATTAGACGTACTTTTAGCCGAAAATAATGAAACCACTCATGATTTCTCTGAAAAATGTACAATAAGCTCAATATTTTGATTTTTAAAATACTCCTCTAGGAAAAGAAATAAATATCTGCCTGTGGATGATGGCATGATCTGGCAACCACTACCATACTCAAAAAGCTTCAAGGTCTTCGATTGGCTGATGCTCATCGTGACGTCAGCATATGTCGTCACACCAACAGCCATGACAACTGTGGACTGCTGCTAGGGTACATGAAGGGCACATTGCAGGTAGGTTTCAGCTTTTTTCTACGGAAATCTCGAGTTCCAAAGCAAATGATATATTGAGGACCGGGTTTTCCGACTTGCTTTACAACTTGGTTATCTCAGTTAAAATCACGTTATGAAGGCGCCACTTTCCCTTTAAGGGCGTGAACAAAAAGATGACTTCATAAATGGAAGATTGAATGCAAAGCAAAATAGTTTTGTGATGTCACGTCATGTGCGTGTAACGTGTACATGGTTCCTGGAAAAAATTTGTAGACTTAGACGTTGGTTCCAATGAGAGTGCATTGAGCAACAAGCCTCTAACATGACGCACGCAAAAAAGAAGAATGAATCTAGAGGAGATTAGTCAGGAAAAAATGTATATATGGAAGGTTTTATGAAAATATTATCTGCTCTATACTGTCACTGCCCAAAAATGAAGACAAATACATAGAAATAAAACATTGTCAACAGTTTCGACTCTATTACATCACCATGACGTAATTGGATGCACAGTTTGTTGTCCGGCTGCCGGCTGCTCTCCAATAGCGGGGTCCCTGTCAGGAGCATTCCATTTTTTATCGTTGATAGCATATCTGGTAATAAAATCTAGGTATATCTGTATTCGCTATTATCTGGCATATTTAATATCAGTTCCAAACAGAACTTCTCGCACATACGGCAGAGATAGTTTTATTCCAAGAAGATCATGGTGCAGAGACATGATGAAGCACTGTTTCTGATAAGAATATCACTAAATAATCACATAGAAAGGCCCCTAGACATTTTTATTCCAGAATCCTGATAAATAAAAATAAAAATGTCTATATTAGCTTTAGGGTAAGTTAAAAACACCAAGAAGCCTGTCTCCAACCGTTTCAAAAGTGAGAAAAGCATGAACGGGAGGGAGAGTCTACCCTTTCCCTAACAAAAATAGGATTCAACTGAAAGGTACAACAATTCATGATGCATATACAGTAAGTATGCAATGTATTTACAATGACATGCATAAGCATTCACTCTGTATGCTTAAACCTGCCTAGCCATATGCCCAACAGTTCCTACCGATTTGTTTTAATCGTTACCCTTGTTTGCGATGCCAGCCCCTGGTCCGTACCTACTACTTTGAAAGCTGGAACTGTCCGGTGTTTTTGCTGACTACACTAATTATTTCCGTTCTAAATGTTGTTTGCCGTCGGCGCGCCAGCGTCGGAGAGCCTTCACAGCCATCGCTGCGGAAAGGCCGGCTCGGCGGGGAGAGGGGCGGGGAGGTGAGAAGGGGCGGGGACTGTGCGCTTCTCCGCTGCGCGCGTGCCAACTGCCACCCGCCCAGGGCAGGTGGTCACGGCCTGCCGTCACCAGGTGTCCGCGGGGGAGCGAGGAGGAAGGAGTGGGGGGGGCAGGTGGAGGCTAGCCACTGGACAGGTGGCATGTACAGGAACCGCCCGCGGCGCTCCTGGTTCTGCCTGATACGTTCCGGCGCTTCTGGTGAGGAGCGCATGGCCAGTGTCAGGACTTCCACCGAGGGGCATCAGCCCCTGCTCAAGCTGTCTGGCACCTCTGTCCCGTGACGTTACCTAGTCCATTTTTTTTTTTTTTTTACGCCGCAGGAGCTGTGCAGCGCGAGCGCTTTGGGAGAAATGTGAGCGTGCGTGGAAACTAGTGGCAGGGTTGATGGCACTACAGCTGGTATCATTCGAAAACTGGATGAAAAAGGAGAGCGAACAAGTTTGAAAGGCTTAACCCGGCACCGTCTGGGCTCTCTTCGCACCCACCGCCATCGGGGATCAAACCGGACCCCAACAATCTCGAAAACCGGAGATGATACGGAAAAAATTGAAACGGTGCTGGAACGCCTCTCAACGGTCTTCTACTCTCAAATAGAGTTTGAACCACATACGTTGACCCGTGACGTCACAGAGGGTCAAAACGAGTCAAATTTTGACCCTCTTAGGAAACCCTTTATAAATTGTGAACCATTAGACCTATAACAAAGCCAAAAGCATCAACGTGCTCGTTTTTCCCTATGGGTTCGAATGATATGCTGCATGACCTTGAAAGGTTAAATCACAACCATAACCTCAGGTCAAGATCAAATAATGACCTTTCAGGGTCATGTTGCAGCTTGTCCGTATTCGGCCATGCTCGTCACTATGATACCAAATTTGTTGCTGTATCTTATCTCGTTAAACATTTATAATCACAAACAATTTCGAAAACCATGACATTTTAGTGACCTCTGGTGACCTTCTTATTGACCTGACGTCAAAAGAGATGACAATATGCAGATGTTTGATTTCAAAAGCTTTCGAATGATGCTTATAAACTTGATCTAGTTTTTCTGGAAGCCGAGCTAACTACACCCAGGATTTGATATTCTCATTCTAGAAGACCATAATTGCCCTACATGGATTCAAAAATGACGTCATAATTCGTTGACCAGACCTGAACTGAAGTAAATTTTTGCTCATAAGTCGTCAAATTGATTACCCTACAAGTGTACAAAGTGACACGCCTCTCATTCAAATCAGCTCGGAATCATCAGTGAAAAACCAAGGGGTCCAATCGGACCCCTCAGGCGGTGAAAGCTTAAGTTCTGCTCTGACAGTTGTTTGAGCGTTCATTCTCTAAAATAAAAAAAAAACAACTGAAAACATTTATGAATTCAGATGGGGCGGAGGGCTATTTCAGGTAAACGCAATAAACTGTTGGGCAGTCAGTTCAATGAGTGGGACAGAACAATCAATGATTCGTGAGGCTGCTGTTAGGACGGGGCTGCTGGCCGCGCGGATATTTTTACTCGGAAATAGCACTTACCTCGCGGGTTGATGCCGCATATATTAACCAGCTTTCGTGGCCTCATCTGAAGGTTAGCCCGCCCACGGGTGTGTTTGATATTCAACGCAATTCAAACCCGCCACGGGTGGCGGGGGCGTAGCTCTTCATACATTTGGTTGGACTCGAGCCCCACCAATGCTAGAGAAAGCCTCACCAATCCTGAACCGGGCCTCCTCAGCTGTTGCAGACTGCCTGCTGGTCAAACAGGCCCCTGTAGTCCTAGCTAGGACTGTCCTATGGCGATTGCAGTCCCCCACGGCCATAACGGGACCCGGCCATAACCGGGTCCCCTGTGGCTCAACCGGGGCCCATACCATGGTTACAAGCCCTCATGGTCACAGCCAGAATCCCTACCATAATCGCGGGCTCCTGTATGCCGACCGAGCCCCCTACCATAATTTTGGCCCCCTCTGGCCACTTAAGGACCACCTATCACAATCAAATGCCTACTGTGGCCCAACTGGCCCCCTACTATAATGGCGGTCCACTGGGACCACATTCGGGCTCCCATAGTCAGTAGCCGCTGTCCCTCTACTTAGCAACTGAGTCCCTTATCCACGTTTCGAGCCCCTGTGGCCACACTGGCATCCTATCATAATTGTGGGCTCCTTTGACTACTGCCGGGCTCCTTATATTAAGTACAATCACTGGCCTACTCTAGCCCAGCTGGGCTCTCTGCCATAATCGGGGGTTGTCTGAGGTCACAGCTGGACCCCCATACCTAGTGGTTGCGGGCCTTCTATATAGAAACTGTGTCTCTTATCATCATATCAGGCCTCCTTATGGCCAACAAGAGACCTTATCATAATCATGGTACATCATTTGACCACCGCTAGACCCCTTAGCATAATCATGGGTCCTCTGAAACCACAACTGAGACCATAAGCCCCCATACCTGGTAGTCACGACCCTCTTCCGTAGCAAGTTAGCCCCCTATCGCTACCTCGGCTCCCTTTGGCTATAACCAGCCCCTACCATTACCTCGGGGTTGTTGTATTCTAACTGGGCTCCCTACCATAATCGTGAGCCCCTGTGACCGCAGCCGGGCCCCCACACCCAAAAGTGTGGGTCCCCTGTAGTTACAGCTGGGACCTCTACCATAACACCGTACGCCCCTAACATATGTGCGGTCCCCTTGAGGCCCAAACAGGGCCCCATACCGTAATTGTGAGCCCCTGTGGTCGCAACTGGGCTCTCATACTTACTAGTTGCAAGCTACCGTATTGCAACTGGGCTCCCTATCACCATATCGGGTTCCCTGTGGCCCAACCGGGACCCCTACGATAACGCCGGATATATTCGGTCATTACCGGGTCCCCAACCATATTTGCGGGCTCCTGTGGTCCTACTGGGATCTTTAATGTGATTGTGGGCCACCTGCACCCGCAGTCAGAAAAGAAGGAGTGCAGTTTTCGAGGTTCCTATTTCTGAGCTTAGTGGTGAGGCAGTCTGGTGCTTAGAAAATAGTTTTAGCTCAGTTTGATATTGTGGCTATTAGGGATCAAATGCTGCATGTAGGTACAATGTTAATTGCTCGTTATAACATAGCTAAAACGAGCAGTCTCTGAGGTCACAAATCTATTTAAAATACTTAGGTGATACTTATAATTCACCATGCATGATAAAACTAGGCATGCAGGTACTAATAATGACCACCGGTACAACCTTAAAGCATGAGACCCCATAGGCAGATCCAGAATTTCTGATCGGGGGAGGCATATGGTGGATGGGGATCGCCATCCAGACCAGGAGAGGTGCCACTTTTGGACGGGAAGACGTATCCGACAGATGGAAAATCCTATCATAGGAGCGCAAATACTCGTGTCTGGGGAGGGGGGTGCGAAGCAGCATTTCAAGGGTACCATCCACCTTTCAAGGGGACCCCGTACCCATTTCAGGGGGCACCGAGTGTCGATCGAGGGAAGTGCCTCCCATTGCCTCTGGATCCGGCTTTGTTAGACGCAAACAAATGGATGTAAGTGCATTGTTTTCACTTTGTCAATCAAACTGTCTGTATAAAGAAGAGCCACGCAGTCATTATGGACCCTTGCAGGTCGGGCCCCAGTCAAGCCTTATGGAGCATTGACGTCCCATCAATCGAAACATTCAGTTGCGCCTCTGACGGGTGGGCTGCGTCGGGCAGCGAGCGCGTGCTCCGCTGAGCAGTGGTGCATTACGGGCCAGCCTACCGCCGACGCCGCCGCCGCCGAGCGAGCCTTCTCAGCGCCTGAGCGCGCCGGCCCCGCGACTTACGCGATTATGAACCGCACCGCCTTCACTAAGCAGCTGCCTCGGTGCTATAAATGTGTTGAAAACTAGGATCATTGCCAGGGGCGTAGCCAAGAGGGGGCGGCAGGGACAGCCGCCCCCCCTGAGGGCCCGAAGGGCCTCCCTTGAGGACACGGGCCGCGCGAAGCCCGGCTCACCACACTATGCTCTGTGGCCAAATTTGACATTTCATACCGGGCAGGATCCTCTTAAGCCCTCTTCTGCACTCTATTCTGTAACAAGAAAGGCCCTTTTTACCCTTCAGGGCCCTTTTGGCGCTGTCGCACGGGGCCCTTTTCGGGACGCCGCCCCCCCCCGAGCGAAATCCTAGCTACGACCCTGATCATTGTTATACATTGCTGGACATGCAATCGATAAATAGGTAATTCGCTATGGCTGCTCTGCGATCAGAGATGTGACGTTCTGCGATTGCAGGATATTTATTTCCGTTGAAACTGAAATTACGATCACGATCGTTCCTTTTGCGATCGATATCACTAGAGAAGGTTTCCGTGAAGTAACAAAACATTTATCTTCTTTATTCCATGATCCAATAACTACTAACCGGCTCCCGAATGGCGTGTAATTTATGAGGCTTATCGACGCACCAACTGCCAGGGTTACACGGCGTCGGCATCTCTTCCCCTCGGGAGCCGGATTGCTCCCTGTTCAGCGAATCTGCCGGGCATTGAACCCAGGCCGGCCGCGTGGAAAGCAAGCTCTCAAACAACTGCACCGCCTGCCCCCCCCCAAGGTGGTCTGAAAATTCTAAGGAGGGGGGACGGAGACGGAGACGGAGAACCCGAATGGTAATCGAGACTAGGGGCTTTTGAACGTCATCTCTCAAACTCGACTCCCAAGGAAGATAGCGGAAAACGATCAATTGTGTTCGGTAGCTTGCACAAAATCATGACTTAAACTATGTCTGTCTTAGTTTAGCTCAGATCAATATTTAAGTCATCGGAGGTAAAAAAACATATGCGCTTTTCTATCTCTCATGATTTCGGTTTTGATAGGCTAACATGGCAGAAATGTTTTGCTTTTCGAGCATCATTTCTTACAAAATCATGTCTGAGCATTTTTTCTTAAGTCACTTAAATTATCCCATCACAGCAATTCGATTGATGCATAATATGACTTTTCGAAGGCAATTTTTGAAGTTAACATGATCTTAGGTCAGACCAAGGTCCCCTTAAATCTAATCATCGTCATAAAACATATCAGGCAGCTCCCAATTTCCATACACACAAAAAAACAAATTCAAAGACCCATCACTACCATATGAAGCCATTGAAGCATGAAACCTGCCCATGTGACCTCAGATGACCTCTCAAAGGTCACAGGTCCAAATTTCCAACTTCAACCTCCGAAGTGGCCTAAGAATACCGGATAGTGGAGACTGGAGCTAGATGCATCACGGGTTGAATGCATCAATTGATATAACTAGAAAACCATGAGTCCAGCAAGAGGGCAAGCAGGCTCAAAAGAAGCGCCTCTGTGTTATTATATCTGAGGCATAAGCCACCCCGTATTGAACTCTCGGTCCGGACCAGGAGCTAGATTTATAATGTGATAAGCAGAAAGCAAAACGTTATTTCCACGTTCACAGTCATTCACACAGACAGTGCAATCAGTTATTCCTAATTTGAATGGATCATGAAGACGATATTCTCGGGAGTGAGGGAGTTTTTGATGGCTTTCCATGAATTACAGGCTGGACTTATCTCCTACCGTACAGCTCTGAACCTTTTTCCTACATTAATTGTACTTGTGTCATAGAGGGGCTAAATGAGGCATTGCTCTTGGTACAGGCTGTAACACTGATTTGTAATCCAAAACATTGGACATAGATTGAATACAGAAAATATAAGAAGAGACAAGCTTAAATATGTCACGCTTCAGTAGTAGTCATGTTTGGTAAAGCTTTCTGTGCGAAACAGTAAAAGTGAAGGATAGCAAACTTTACTATCACCTGCTCTTAGCGTCTGCCCCGAGGAGCTGATTCGAACTGCCCCGGGAGGACGGGTAGTTTGTATCAGCTGCAGTGCCACCTTTGGAAGACAACCTAACGATCGCATACACCAATGTGCAAGAAAACAAAGTTTCTACACTGTGTTTAGAACACCATTCCTTCAAATGACAGACCCGAATATTCGATGTCTATGATAAATTGGAAAGGGTGGAAAATAATGCAAAACTGATTCAACCAGCCCCGGTCATCCCTATCTATCAGGATTTCAGGAGCGCCTCAGGTAACGGAACAGGTGGCTGGCGAACCCAGCCCTGCGATGGATTACCGAATTTCCTTATCGCCCAATGGAAATCCGAGAACTGAAGATAAACAAAGCGGAGATCACGATTGCCATCGTGGAATGGCTTCTAATCTAATACAATGTTTTTATATTATGTATTATATATTTAATCTAGTTTAATACTTTTGGGTAGCACACGATCGCGGTTGCTGAGCGGCACACTCTGACCAACTCATAGTGGTTGTTAACGGTAGTAATGGAGTACTGCGGGGTACGGACTAAAAATTCCGCCATGGCCAGCGCTGTCATTACGGTTTAGGGCTGAAAACGCCTTAGAGGAGCAACTCTATTCTGCTGGGCGTGGAGAGGGATCTAGGAAGAGGAGTGTTTAGAGGAGCAGGACCTTCGAATCTTCCGGTTTGTCTCAGTGGGTTTGTATGGTCACCTACGTATCGGTCAGTTCAGGACACCTCGGATCGAGACGAGATCTCCAGCTATTGTGAAAATAATTGCCCTTTCAGTTTCGTTGATGCTATTTGCCAACAGCAGATTTGCTCTCCAGACTCCCAGAAAAGCTATTCATAACTCTCATGGCCAATGTATATTATTCAGTGGCGTCTTCTGTTCCGTTAGAAGTAAGGAGAGGCACATCGGGCACCTGGGCGGCACCCTGCTGCAAACAGAGGCTCCGGGGAGCTTCTCATGTCGACAAGGGTATTCCCGGGAAAATTGCCTCAGTCTTCGAGAAGCTCCGGTCGAGCAGGAGTATCTCGGGCGGTAACAATCTCCACGTACCAGAGGGACTCCAGTGAGCAGCAGTACTCCAGTTAACAACCACTCTGATTTGGTCACACTATTCCGCTCGGCAACCGTCCATTGGCCGTTTTCACTATCTCCTGATCCGGAGCGGATGTATCACTCGTCCACTGGAGCGTCACATGCCACCACGCACGTCACATAATGATGATGGGATGATCACTTCACCCACCCGAAATGCATCCTCGTTCCTCAGATGCGCGTGATTTAATTTATGCCCACACTATTCATACGCAGATCCAGGGTTTCCCATCGGGGAGGGGGAGGGTACATGGTCGGGTTGGGCGTCATCCGGAACAGGCGGCACCACTTTTGGGCGGAAAAACTTTCAGGTAGGAGCAGAAACCTATCGTGGAGTTGCTGATACTCGCGTCCTGGAGAGGGGAGGGAAGGGGGAAGCTGCATTTCAGGGGGCGCCATCAACCTTCCAGGGAGGGAGTGACGTGACCATTCCAGAAGGCGCTGAGGGTGGAGTGGAGGGGAAAGTGCTCAACTTGCCCTCTCCTGACCTCTGGATCCATCTACGTCTCCCTTTCGGAGAAGGGCTGCCCAGTGTCACTGCTACAATATATGATAATTTATTTTCAGTCTGGGTTACGCCACCACGCTGAGGGGTGAAATTTCCGTGTCGTTCCAACGGCTAACAGACCAGTACCCTCACTCGAATTTGAGACATTTTGACTCACAATGAACCACCGTTTTCCCCTCTCAGATGATGCCTCGTTCCTGCAGTGAGTCGTCTCTTCTGAAGTGAAAAAGCACTTCTCACTGGCATAACTGGATATGTTCAACCTGCTACGAAATCACGATGTAACTGTTAAGTAACAGCTGCATAAGAAGTTATAAACTTAAGGGCAACGTCTGTTTCTACGCTGGATTCTAGATTCCTAATCAGTTCACTATTTATCTCTCTCTCTCTCTCTCTCTCTCTCTCTCTCGCCCTCTCGCTCTCTCTCGCTCTCTCTCTCTCTCTCTCTCTCTCTCTCTCTCTCTCTCTCTCTCTCTCTCTCTCTGCTGGCGCCGCTGGAGCACCACACACAGGGCCGGGGACGAGTGAAACTGCGCTGCAGCGGTGACGCCGGGGCGGGGCGGCGTCGCGTGACGGGGTCAGGGCGTGACGCCGTGACGCTCCGGTAACGCCGCGCCACCTGTACGCCGGCGCCGTCACACACGACACCGCGGGTGTACATCATCTACGCTGGGCCTGCTCCACTGGAGAACATGCTGGTAGTGCCCGGGCGGTCGCTGTAGGCACACATGGACGGGCTCGCTCGCCACGACTCGCCGCGGCGCGCGGCAGGTGCACAGGTTGAGCACCACAGGTCCTAATTGTCACCGATGGCCTCCGCCCGGGGAAGAAAGCTTGGAGGTCGCTAACCGTATGACTGAGATACCGGACGATCTAATGGGTCTGTATTTTTCCGCGACCAAAGCTTTTACTGGCGAGGAGGAAAGCGCAATGCGATTCTTCACTCTCCTCGCCTCCTATGATGATGTGCCTGGCTCATTACGGAAAAATCGAGGAGACCATTACCACTGAAAGTTGTATATAGTCTGCTGCTTCCAGTGACAAATTTCCCACCTCAGATCGGATCATGCGTCATGTAGGGTCGGGTGACGTCCCTGAGTCAGTTAGTTACCTTTTGGCAGGTGTGGAACTGACCCGTCCTCGCCAGCCGGAGCATGCATTTTTCAGCGCCGAGTTCGACGTGTGCGCCCCGCCGAAGCCTCGTTGCTACTCGCGGGTTATCGAAGAGCCATCAATACCAGCAGATATCTAGCTGTATAGAGAGCATTGATGGATGTTCGTAGGTATATGGAAGTGTCGCATGCAAGAGCGGCGCCGCGGCTTTGCTTCCGGGGGAGGGGGAGTTTCATTGACTTCGTTCCAATAGGATTGGAGTGTTGGAATACTCCCCATAGAGGTTTCCAGAGGCAGCTTAGAAGGGCAGCGCGGATCGCTGCTGTATCTGGCATAGCTTATTCCTGCTCATTTTCACAATTTTCTTGAAAATGTTTGTTCAGAGTCGTCTCAGGTTACTTTACCAGGCCAGGTCAACAGACCTCATATTTACAAAAGATATGAAGTAGAAGTAGTGAGAATAGGCTTAATCTATTAATCTAGGATTCATGTTTGAGTCTATGATTTATGTATGATTATCCAGACCTGCGTTGTTTTACTTATCTTCGTTGCGTGCTATTCCGAAAAAACCACGAAGGGGAGGGGGTAGCTCATTTGCCTGCCCCCTTCCCCATGCGTGTGGATGAAACTGGCCCCACATAAGGGTTACAAAGCTTAAAAAAATTAAAAATGTCTGAAATTTGGATTTTCAAGTAGATGAGGCCCCCTGACTCCCTTCTTTCGATGTGCGTGGCCCAAATCATCCAGGTATGACACTGAAATCCTACATATCCCGCCGGCGCAGCGGAGAATCATCCAGCTTTCCTGTGATATTTGCAACATTGATGTAGCAAACCAATATCGGAGACTGAGCCCTGGCAAAAGAAATGTGGAGGCATATATGTTTACAGGGGGCAGAGGGCTCGGGCAGCTCCTCCCCGATCAAGCATAAGTACCGTCTCTTGCCCGGGTGCCCTTCAGAATGCCTGGCGGATCTTGACAGGTTTCCTGTCACTACCTCTTTCAGACCAGGATGAAACAAAACTGTGCTTCGAGGACAAAAACAAATTATGGAAAAATGTCGGTGTAGTCCTGGCAGTAGAAATATACGCCATTTTACCCCTGCTTCAACGGGGGCTCGGCTGAGTGGGGTCAAACATGACCCAGCTGTCGGTAATAGATGCTTTGGCAAACGTGACCTTCAAAAACTTGCCAAGAAGAACTTTTTTATGAAGAAGTAGGATTGGTAGCAGTCTAAAGCTCGTCAAATCGAACAAATTTTCTTCTATTTCTCAGCTTCCCAGCTCCATTCTATATATGTTTACTCCCTCTTTGCATTCAGCGGCATAAAACTCACTTCATTCCGATTACAGCGTAAATGCATTGCCCAAGGCAGCTGTAATTTTTTTATAAATTTCGTCCAAGTTGTTCCCAGTTCGGCTGCTGGAGTCGGAGTCTCACTAAAGTCATCGATGGACTTGTCACGGAGACCCCGACCCCACAAACCGAATGAGCAGCTCCCACAATGAAGGGTTGATTTAGAAGCCAAAGCTTAACGTCCCACAAAGCACAGGGACGGCTGCCTCGCTCAGGTCACCCTCTCTTCAGTCAGTTGCCAGCCGACCTGTACGTCGGGTAAACTATTGAGCGCCGGAGCGTCTCAGAGGAACCGATCCCAAGCCTGGACATGCACTGCCACTGCATGCTTCTGAGCAGCGGCCCGGAGCCCAACGCTCTACCAACTGAGCTATCGGGAGGCAATTGCGTCTACAGTACCGCGAAGATCGATCCTAACCAATCCAAGAAGCGAAGCCCGTTTCTTTTAGACTGCGTGCGGGGAGGATGACAGGTTCTGTAGCCACGAAAGTCCAGGCACAGGAGCTGGAGGTTGACCCCGGTCTGATTCGACCTGTTTGGCGGCTTCTACGCTGGGCTGAGCTGCCACCGCGGCAACAACATCGCGTGCTGTCCATCACCGATCAATCCCTGCTGACCGAGGGCCCTCTGGCCGGTCGCATCTCCCCTCCGCCGCTGGACCCGTTACGTCCTGTCCACCGCACCTGTTTCAGACCCAGCGCCCAACTCCGCATCTTAGCCTCGTCCGGGTGTGGCGGTGTAGAGACACGGGGATGATCCAAGGTAATGGGACGTCAGAGAGGGCGATGACACTTGCTGAATGCATTTTTCTCGGGTATAACCACTATTTGGATAGTTGGATTATCAAAGTTGACATGAGAAGAAGGCTTGACCCCTTCATGTAAAATAGTGAGCTATATTTTCTCCACCACTGGCTTTGCATCACTACTGGCATTATCTGTATAAAATGGGGTGATTTCTTCAAATATCTTATTGATTCGATTATCCAAATGTAAAGGACATCTTAACACTAAATCGATAGTTCACTGTGGGTGCTTGGGCATGGGCATGCCCAAGGAGATATAATTTCAATGCCCTGGATAATACCGCTCATAGTATTATGATTCAGGCAACAACCCATCACTATTCGGGGCCGTTCAGCTACTGTTTCTATCGATATTTGCTGTGCTATTAAAATTTCACAATACAATGTCAAACATTTTGAACATACTTACAAACCTGGTCGTTCAAAAACTGTCGCCGATTGAAAAGATTATTTAACGTTGCTTTATGTTTCATTATATTTCTTTATGTATGTTTCTCCATAACATTTTTCTTATGTGTCCTCTCCCATCCTCGTATCAAAGTAGTAGCATGCATGCTTTAGTGTTTGGGTCAGCACGCCAATTTTGACAGGAAAAATCGATATCTACCAGAAACATGTTTATTTTGATAGGACGCACTGTTTATAATGTTTGAATCGGCTTGTGATGCCACGCACTGCCTAAATTCGGCCAAATTAGGTATAATTCGAAAGCTCAGTGTTAAACCCCTTGATCTAATAGCGGTGCGGGTATTGATAACTAATGATGATATTAAAAAATAACAGCTAAGAACGCAGCTCCACCCGGGAGGTTAATAGCGGCGTACTGCAGCATGCAAACTAATTTTAGGTCTAAAAATAGAGAGTTGGACAATGCGGTTCGACGCAAGGCCTTTAAATGTAGAGGTAGAACGCTCCCCTCTCAAAAAATGGAGTCTCTGTTTCTAGAGACTTTTACGTTTGTGACGTCAGCAGTTGCTCTCAAGGTGGAGCCGCCCATTCATTCAATGAGAATCGACTACGAATCGTGGAGTGTTTTACGGTTTCAAGATGCATCTGGCGAGAGGTAGACCCAGGATTTATTACCCCACGTCCACAAAAACAGTATTATTGCCCCTAACCCTCAACTTATCTCCGATAGCCCCGTCTTCTACAATGCTTAGCGACAATGCGTCGCTAAGCAGCTCTAGGCGATCGCTGGCGTCATCACCATGGTGAATGCCAGATTTGAGGTTGCCATTTTTGGCATAGGCTAAAAGCCGGAGCGCAACCCCCTGGTTCGACGGCCGTGCACAATGCCTTCTGGCTACCTGGGGCCGGTTGACGGCGGCATCGAAAGGATGTGATAGCGATATTGCCCATACTAAGCGATGTCCATGCCATTAATATATATATATTTATACTCAGTTAGCTGCCTAGTAAACCATGCAATTCGCCTTGGTCCTCCTTTGTTTGCACGATAGAACTACTTATCCCTCCGCCTCAACCATTTCAGCATCTTAAACTTCTAGTGTTGCACACGCATTAAATGTCAGCTAGACGTGTCTGTGACATGCACCGTGTGTGTTGTATTGCCTATAAGCGTCTGACAATTTTAAAAGTCCTGAAAAGTTACATCATGTAACCGGATGTCGAAAAATACTAAGGGCTCAAAATCGGTGCCTACAATTCTACCACACTAATTTAATTACCTCATTCTATTTTTTCCAGTACTGTCGACACCGCACGCTGCACAAGCACCAAACTCATATATACGTGCATATAATGCCTTTTATACCTATCCCCCTCCCTCAGTCAAACAGGAAGCAAAACCACCACCATTCTCCAGCACCGTGCATGTGGGTTTCGTAATCAGTCACGCGTCCGCTCCCCACCGAGGCTAATCATTTTAACTTTTTTCATAAATATTTTTTTATCAACAATCATTTTAACATGATAATTTATTATCATTTTATCATTTTAACAACTAATCATTTTAACATCTAAAACTACTTTTGTTGCATACGCATGAGATTCCAACTAAGAATGTACGTCACATGTACCGTCTGTGTTACATTTTCAATAAGTGTGTGTCAATTGAAAGAAGTCTTCAAAAGCTGGTCCATGTACCCTGATGCCCAAAATATGACTCAAAATCGGTTCCTTTACCTTTGCCTACCAATCATGTCCTCATACTATTTAACCCTATTTCCGTCAGGCTCCCGGCTACCCCTATTTCCGGCAGGGGGGCAATATCGGCCCCCTAAGATCTCGTAATCTAACCGGCCGATTTTGAAAATTCAAAGTGCTATAGATTCCCCTGACGCTAAACTTTATTTTGAAAAAGAAAATTTCAAAATTTTGATTTTTAAGGAGAAGGTCGTGCAAAATATACATTTTTTGTGTATGTTTTAGATTTTCCATAACCCTTGTCTCTGTTGTACGATTTTCACAAAACTAGTTCAGATTTACAAATAATTGACCCAAAATTGTCATATACTCGAGTTACGCAAAAATTCGAAATTCAATGGCAGTTCCAGGACCAGGACTATGAGGGGAAATATATACAACCTAAAAAAGTTTTTGTTACGCGGATTAGAAGCCGTGATATACTGCTTGGCATCTTTGACACATAAATAAATGAAAAAAGTGAAAAACTCATCAGGGGCGGATGCAGTAAGGTAAAACAGTGGGGTAAAATACATACCAACAATATGCGAGTGGTATGCATGAGTATATTAGTCCCTCGACTAGTTGAAATTTATTTCTGATAATTTTTACCCTCCCATGGCAGCTCTGGGAAAGAGGGTGACATAGGCGGATCAAGGACTCTCGTCGTGGGGGGCGGGTGGGGGTGATTGGAAACACATTTTTAATATACAACGATATTGAGTCGCGGCGGTGATACTGGCTGGCAATATGCATTTTGAAAATGTGTAGTGACTGGACACGCCTCTGGTAATCTAGAATTTGGTTATAACTATTTTGAATTTTCATATACCCAATTGTATTCGCCCTGGCACGGCTGTAAGCAGTCTTCTCACTTACTAACGTTTAGTCCTTCTTGATAACATTCCCCCCATTTTGAACTGCTGTAACCGCCCCTGATGAATACAAATAGTGACAATTGTGAATGCACTATCATCTCACATAAAAAATGATATAATAAAACCATATAACTGGTATCAGGATCAGCAGAGACGGCTTCCTTTTACAAAGAACCCATCGCATACGATAATACTTGGTTTGTGGATAGAACCTCCCCAAAAACCCAGCCATAGCTCCGCCCCTGGTAAATATATAATATTGACAATTTCAGAAAACCTGCCTGTACTAGTTTTTAGGAAAATTCAGGAAGTTTCAAAGTTCTATCGCAAACCGTTTCGGAGATATTCTTGAAAAACCTGCGGGGGGCAATATTAGCCCCCCCTGCCGGAAATAGGGTTAATGCAGTCATGTTTTCCAGTGTTATCGATACTGCACAAACACCTAACCAATACATCCACCCACGTGCACAGAATCTCACCTTCACCGGTCCCCTCCCTCAGTCCAACAGCAGGCACAACCACCATTATTCTGAACACCGCACATGCTAGGTTTTATAATCTGCCTCGCGACCACTGCCCACCAACTCCGCGTCGGCGTTGCCCCGCGTGGCCTCTCTAACCTCTGTATCCCGAGGGCACGCGACTCCTTGCGCATCGCGGCCGCTGATTGGTGGAGGCGCGTTCAGTTGTATTGCGAGAAATTTAGCAAAAATATATGTATGAAAATGGTAGAGCTTTAAACCATAAAACAGGAGATGTATTAACATTATATTTCAAAACACTCCTGGTCATACTTTTTGCCCTTTATTGGCTTGATAATCTGCTCCACCATCCGAGGCTGCTTTTCGGAACAAGCGAGACGGTGGCAGAGTCAGCACAGACTAGCCGGCGGCCGAGTGTGCTGAAGTCAGTGAGAGTCGCGAGATGGGTTTCTGCTGAGAGGAGAGGCGTGAGGGCCCGGCTGGAAGGTGACCGAGGGAAGGAGGAGATAAATAATTGTTGGGGTTTAACGACATACCAACTGCCAAAGTTATACGGTGTCGCCAACTCTCACCTGTTGGTGGAATAGGGATCAAATTGACTTATTTAGAGGATTGGTCTTGAACCAGGGACCGTTGGCTTGGGAGGGTTTGATGCTATCCACTAAGCGACCCATCCCAGGAAAGGAGGAGAGAGACGTATGTACATAGAACTAAAACTTCACCGTCGGACGAATTACACAAGTCATCTACCTAGGTTTCATGGTCAAATTCCAATCCGTATCGGACTGCGAATCCACTCCATCAAGGGCTATTTCCCCCGCACGTTAGTGCGATTTGTGCTAAAGTTCTGATGAAACCACACTTTAAGGAGCCAATGACTCCAGTATTGTCCGGATCGGTGGTCGATCGTATTTTGCCCATGGAAACCAAGTCACAGAGAATGAGGGCTAATAAAGAGCGCTGCCGAAGTACAACCAAAAAATATACCATAAGATGGAAGCGCGTGCTGCTTTACTCCGTGTTGGATGGTGAAAGCACACTAAACGTGCTTCGGCACTCGACATGTTTTAGCGCAGTTCACATTTTTGACGTCACACCGCAAAGACTAAAACTTTACGGTAAAACCCAAGAGTCATAGGGGACGGTATGTGTTTGTGTAAGGAATGCACTCCTCATGGATCCGTCATACTAATGTGGATTTTCGAAAACCATTGGCGGCGCCCAACTCCGAAAGTTGTCAATTACAGTACCGTTAGGAGAACCACTGTATTATGAACACTACTCTACAACCTCCTTAAACGCCTGAAACCAAGCTGCGCTGCCTAATATGAAAAATGAAATATTAGGATTGTTATATTATTTATTATTATTAGGTATTATATTATAAACGATTTTGTAGACATGAAATATCAGGGGCGAACCCAGGATTTCACTCAGGGGCAAAGGGCCCTGATGGGTAAAAAGAGCCCTGCTTGTTACCGAATCGTGTCCTCAGGGGGCCCTTCGGGCCCCTCAGGCGGCCCGCTGTCCCTGCCCCCTTGGCTACGCCCCTGTGGAATATGAAAGCATGGGGTGTTGGGTATGTATTACCTATGGAACCTATATATAATAAAAAATTCCACGAAGCAGCTTTGATACTTGCGTTTTCATAGAGGAACATTTTACACAAAATGCATTCTTTGAACAGGTATTTTCACGGAAGTGTTTCTAAAAACTGATGGCGGCGATATCCAGAATCTACATCTACTCAAGAGAAAATAAACAGCCAAAACGTCACCGATACCTGCTATGCGGCGAACCTCGACCACAATGTCAGCGATGTGCGGCGCCCCTGTCGGTCCGACACGTGCTAGTCTCGTGCCCGGAATATGCTAGACACAGTTCTTTGCATTTTGGCGTGCACCGGAAGGAGTTCACACTTTTAGAATTGATCGGCCGTGACTCCAGTATGGTTGAACGGGTGCTGCCCTATCTTAGAGACATTGACTTTACGATAATATTTGATCCTGGTTAAAAGCGTGTGTTGTGGTAGACAACCGCGCTGATAGGCGCCTGGCGCCGATTTGGCGGGTCCTCCCTTTCGCTCCGGGGCCTTTCAAGTCTCGGAGCGACGGGGAGGGCCTCCGTTAGACGTCGGGCCTAGGTCCGGCGTCTAGGCTGCCCCCGCGCCCCCGGGCCCCTGGGTCCGTTGGTGCGGGGTGGGCGCCGGAAGTGATGCCCCGGCGCCCCGCGCCGGCGCCTGCCGGCGCGGCAAACCTGTTTGAATCTGTGTTCATGTATCCGTGCAGTGAGAATCATAACTACGATATGAAAGAATCACTCTTTAATGTAAATATTTTTTCGCTTTAGACGAGACTTTACTTTTCCCTAAAGACAGACAGAATTATAAGCTATGACTGCAGAGAAGTGTTATGGGCGCTATATGACCTCGCAGGTTGGAGCGCCCCTAAAACTCAATAATCAATCAGCCAAAACGTCTCCGCAAAATATCAATTTACTTCATTATGCTACTTACCGCTCATTTTTTAAAGCAAAGGAAAACTTTTAATTTCCCTGAATAAAACTATTTTTAATATAGGTGCCTACCCCACCGTAGCCTTGGAAACAGCTTAAAGCTTCAGCCTCTGATATTTTAATACCGGGTAAAGCTATCTGCTTAACAATGCATGGCTCGCCAACGATGGACACATTTTTAATGACCATCATTTTTAGTGTTCCAGTCCCGGTTCACCTTAGGTCATGAACACTTAACCTGCACCCCATCGGGTGTCCGGCGCCACCTTCGCCCCACCGGGGGCCATCGATGCTCCCCCCTCTAACTTCGAAAATATTGACGTTAGTGCAAATCTGCAAAGTGCACTAGAAAGCTCGCGTGAATTCAGTAAGAAATTACTTCACATGTTTTAGTGCTCAGGTCAATGGTTTGACTTCCAGAGGTCAAATTAGGTCAAGATCGGCTATTTTCACTCAAATATGCAATGCTTAAGCAAACTGGGCATAACTCTTATACCATTAGAGCTATTGAGATCTGGTAAAGTACATTTGATAGGAAATTGCCAGTACTTTTTCCGCACAAATAAGACCTCCCGCCAGTGGTTTGAACTCCAGAGGTCACCTCGTGACCTAATATGACCTGAGGTCACAAAAGGCCAGAAAGTGACCTTGCCGTATATCAAATGAAAGCCAGTGATAAGACAAACACGATGGTGCTTGTTTCAGCGGTCTAGCGTAATTAGGTCAAAAGTTATTGTCAAAATACTGTTTTTGACCCCCTGGTGACCTTGGATGACCTTGGGGAGGTCAAAGGGAAAATATGACCCCTGGAATCCGTGAAAGGGTGTCCAAGAACGCTTTTCTGATCAAACTGAGCATTTTCAATCGTTTTTGTGACTTTTAGATCATAAAACAGCTTTTCCCCATGCTTTTTCAATGGGAGAGACCACGTCGTGACCTGACCTCAGGGCACGAAATCGAAAAAATCCCGGATATACACCTTGTAGACCCTGGAGGGGTCATGCAGTGTAGGAAGTTTCAAATCGATTGACTTCGAAATATAGCTCTTACAGAGCTCTAAAGTTGAAGTGAGGTGACCTTGGTTTACCTCGTCTGGTGACCTGACCTTAGGTGACCCGGGGTAAAAAATTTCAGGGATGGTGGGAAAATGATGCAGTGAGAGGTAGAGCCCTCAACCACGGTGCTGCACCTCATCGTTTTTCTGCTATCCCGGAAAAACCTTAGGGGGCCATCGATGGCCCCGGTGGGGCGAGGGTTAAAGGGAATGTGGCACCTTCACAACGTGATTTTAACTGAGATAGCCAAGTTGTAAAGCAGGTCGGAAAACCCGGTACTCCATGTTTCATTTGTCATTGAACTCGATATTTCCGTAGAAAAAGTTAAAACCTACCTGACATCAGCCCCCTCCGCCCCCCGTCGCCGGCGGCCATTGTTGTGAGTTACTGGTGTGACGACATATGCTGAAGTTACGATGAGCATCAGCCAATCGAAGCCCTTGAAGCGTTTCAAGTATGGTAGTGGCTGCCAGATCGTGACATCATCCACAGTCGGATATTTATTTCTTTTTCTAGAGGAGTATTTTTAAAACACAAATATTGAGCTTATTGTACATTTTTCAGAGAAATCATGAGTGGTTTCATTATTTTTGACTAAAACTACGCCTAATTACACTAGATTCCAGGATTCGACGAAGGTGCCACATTCCCTTTAAGGTTACACAAAGATATCGAAGATTATATGTGTAAAGCAGCATATCATACATGAGGAAAACTAACAGAGTGAGGTATTTTATTGCTATTCTCGCTGATTTAAGGACGGCACCTCAATCAGGGGCGCAGCCAAGGGGCAGGGACCCCCTCCCCTGAGGGCCGGAAGGGCCCCCCTGAGGACACGATTCTGTAACAAACAGGGCCCTTTTACCCATCAGGGCCATTTTGGCGCTGTCGCAGGGGCTCTTTTCGGGGTGCCGCCTCCCCCCTTCCTGAGCGAAATCATGGCTACACCCCTGACCTCAATGGAGGCCCCCTCTGATCCGTCAGAGGGGGATACGATCCGCCGGTGGCCCCTGCCTTTCCGCCGCCTACGCACTTGGAAGTTTGCCATCTTTCAGTCGTTGTCATTAAGGATCACTTACCTTCTATACATTATTACTTTTAATATCTTTATTTTCCAAACAACCCATGAAAAGTTGGCAAGCTCTCTGAGATAGCATTGCCTGATTTCTAACAGTCATCCTCAGAAGCGGGCGGGTTCTAGCTCAGAACGATCGCCCTGACATCTTTCGCAGCGATATCGAAACTTTGATTGCACCCACGAGCTTATCGCACCGCGGACGCGTGCAAGCTTTTCCCATGGTTTGTTGAAAAACACATATATACATCGCAGCAGTGACTGTGCAGTGACAGCAGAACATAAGCGGAGGCAGGATACCACATGGGGGAGAGGGAGGGGTTACATGGTCGGGGGCGCCTTCTAGACCAATGGGTGCCACTTTTGGGCGGCAAAACCTATCAGGTGGGCACCAAATCCTATCGTAGCGGCACCGACACTCGCATTCTGGGGGAGGGGAGTGGGGAGCATCATTTCAGGGGGAGGCTTTTGACCTTTTAGGTGGGCCCTGTGAGCAGTTCAGAGGATACCAAAGGGCCAATCAAGGGGAGTGCCCCCACTTCTCCCAACCCCTGGATCCGCTTATGCAGCAGTCAGTTTTTGCGCCAGCGTCGCTGATGTAAATTTCGCGCCAATCGTGAGCTATATTGGCAGAGCAGGATTGCTTGAATATTTTAGTGCTAGCTTCTTCAGCCAATAAAGGCGAAGAGGCAACACGAGTTTGATTGACAGTGATAAACCGAGGGCGGCATGGATATAGGTGACAGTGATGAACCTGGGGCGGCATGAATTAGAGTCGCAGCGGTAAGCCGAGGACGGCCAGAAACAAGACTGCAGCGATGAGACGGGGGACGGTACGTGTATTGGGCTGCTCAAATGAGGATTGGGGTGCAGGGACACTTCCAAAGTGCTATAAAATTTCACCCCGACGAGTATAGACAGAAAGATAATAGAAATACTGCGTTGAGCTGAATCTCTGAAAGGGATCAAGCTCTTTAAATGAACTACTGCAGTACTTTCGACACTCTAACCTTGGTCAATCCAAGGAGTGTGGGAGGGAGGGGGCATGGTGACCCGTTGCCGCCTATTACTGAGGCCCCTGACACTGTTCCATTCGCCATCGGGGTCGCTACTTACTGGGATCTCCTGTTCATGGGGGCTCACTCAACTACATGTCCATCGACTACGGATCCATAGTTGGCTTAGTCCATACACTTGGGGAAACTCCGTCACACGACTGGCAGGGGCCCCCTGACCCTGAAACCAACTGTCTTTAGGGCCCCTAGCCTGGGGGTCAAGTGCTCCGCATCCACCTCCAAAACTATTCTGTCTTAGGCTTGCTCCACAATTGAATTCCGAGGATAGTCGATAGGTTTAGGAACACTCAGTACGGCTGATCATTAGAAACGAACAAACTGAGGCGTGAGATTGAGCCTCATCGTTAGGCATTTACCTATGAACACTAAAATATGTTCGGAAAATGAAGTCTAACGCGGTAGCTAAGCCAGGGACCATTAGTGCGAAAACTGAACAGCTAAACATGAAGACATTAAGAACATGATTCACAGTCCCAGACCATTAGTGGTGTAAACACTCATTCCGGGAGCCCAGCATCCGTGCTTTCAAACTATAACTAGGTATTAGAAACCAAATCATTCATAGTACTAGTGTATTTCTTTCAGATGACGATACAAAAATAGGATGTTTATCACACTAAAGATCCTATTGATCCAACGACGACGAATGTCTATGCATATCGCAGATAAGTCCAGTGATATGACTACACAATACACCGAGGTGAATATACAAATTTTGTGAGGATCGTTCAATCAATTTCCTGGCGTATTAGGTGCATTTGGTGCAATTACCTTTGTTGCATTTTTGGATCCATTAGGGCACTACCATGCTCAAACCGAAAATCGCGCTCGAAACGGTCAAAATTTTTTTATATTTGACGGGTTTCGATTTTACATGACTCTAATTTTAGTTTTTTTCCTTCAAATTTTGTGAGCCAGCTTTGTAACCCGTAAATAGGTAAAACGTAGCTCTTTTCTGAGACCTCGGCTATCTAAATCGATCGAAACCCGCCAAAATGTTCATGTGAATTGCACTTAATGAGTAACAAGAGCTTGAAGCTCGTACTGTCTTGCTATTTCCGAATCCTGCGCTGTTTAAAGATAAAGGCGACAAGTACTTCCCGCCGCGGAACACCCGCGTCACAGTAGCCTCTGGCGTGTGTCTGATCGTGGTAAAGTGTTAAATAATTTATGTATTGAATGTCCACTTTCAGGCTATTACAATTTTGCGCCAGTTGCAAAATAAGTGTGAAATCCTTACGCTAGGGCTTGGGAAGACCTGATCAGCACAAATTATGTCTTATTAGAGGAGTGGAGATTCTCGTCGTGTGTGGATGGCTTTTTCAGTCAACGGCGTAGAGGTCACCAGACATGTGATTGAAGATATCTTACTTCGCAGAAATAATAAAAAAATCGGAAAGTGATCAGAAAGAACACGAGGAATGCCCTTATCTGCCAGACATGGGAACCGGCCTTTCAACTGAGCTTTCCGCAACAGATTTTCCTGCGCAAAGCCTTACAAAGGTCAGCCTAGAAAATTACTGAGCTAAAGCGATTCTCAATTTTTTGTACTAGGCTTACTAAATGGATAGGCAGTACCTGAGCTGTGGCTGCTCTCACCAGCAATAACTGCAACACACATAATACCACCTCACTGGTCTAGTCTGCTTCTAGTTTCCCAGTACTACCATATTCCCGATACCCTTACTCGATCAGTGTCGATTGTTCACTATGCCATTAGATGCCACTATATGTATATCCAGATACTAATCTGGAACCGGTCCTATCCTATCTTGTACAAATACAATCCCATATCTTTATACTATCAAATGACCGTGTTTGTAGAGGAGATTCGGCGTTTTTTTTGCTGTAAAACTACTAGAAAAACTGTATACACGCCCACTCCTCCCGCATACCACATTTTGACAGCTGTAGTTTGGATAGCGGCCGCCAGGTTCAGTGGTGGCCGCTGAAGGCACGTGATCGGTAGTCGCCGGGGCAGAATGCCGGTCTGGCTTACTCCATGTCCTTCTTCAGCTTGGCCAGCGCGGCGAGTCGGGCGTCCCGCCAGGCTCGGCGTTCCTGCGGCAGAGTAGGGCATAGTTACCCGACCCAGGCGGAGAGAGGGCACAGTTACCCGACTCAGACGATAGAGGGAGCACAGTTACCCGACTCAGGCGGCAGAGGAGGCACAGTTACCCGACTCAGACAAAGAGGGAGTACAGTTACCCGACTCAGACGACAGAGGGGGCATAGTTACCCGACTCAGGCGGCAGAGGGGGCAAAGTTACCCGACTCAGACAAAAGAGGGAGTACAGTTACCCGACTCAGACGACAGAGGGGGCATAGTTACCCGACTCAAGCGGCAGAGGGGGCACAGTTACCCGACTCAGACAAAAGAGGGAGTACAGTTACCCGACTCAGAAGACAGAGGGGGCATAGTTACCCGACTCAAGCGGCAGAGGGGGCACAGTTACCCCTATCCGTACGTCAGAGGTGGCTCAGTTACGCAACGCAAGCGACGCGTCGCCATTGTCGGTATCGTCATCAGGGGAGGCTGGACACTACTCTCAAGTCCCACGGCACGGAGGAGTCTCCCTTCCTTGCAGCGCCCTCTGTCAGCCCTGTTCAGCCTGAGTTCAGCCTGTACCCAGTCGAGGGAACTGAGACCAGTCTCAGGCATCTCAGCCTGCTCCGAGCCCGTAACTCTCTACTCACATTGCTAGACAACCACCCGTGCAATCGGCTTCATGTTACTGCAGGAAGTTGTGGTATCGCATGTTTTCCACAAACAAGTCTGGGATGGTTGCGGGCTGGACCATCGAGATACAAGGAAGAGGCAGACAAAGCACACCTGAGTACGAACAACATTGTAAAAAACACACTGTGCGGTTGAGAGGAGCGCACTGGGCCCTCTCGAATAGCTGGGAACCCAGTGTAGCTTCTCACAACAACTAGCATTTTTCCAATACCAATGTCATTTTACTTTAAGACCGACACAGTGGCCGAGGCACCACCATCAGTTGTGACGCCCAAGGCACCACCATCAGTTGGGGAGCTGACCTGCAGCTGGTCGAGTGGCACCATCTGACCGAGCTGCCGCGCCACCTCCTCCGCTTCGGCGCCCTCCCAGCGGGGCACCGGCCCGAACGTGTTGGAGACGCCGTGGATGGTCTCCCCGTACCGCTCGCAGTAGCTGGCCATTCCTGCCCGGAGCCTCGGTCATGTGACTAAACAGGAATATACTTGGCTAACCAAGTGAAATATCGCTGTCTTGAATAGGTTTTGCTCCGAGATGAAATTTTTCTAGTACAGCAAAGTTATGTGTGCTGTCTTTTACTCCACAATATTCAGATTTTCCAACGTAGAGCAAGCTGTTCACTCCTAAATCCAAATACCTGAGCAACGTGACTAAGCAGGCACGTTCCGAGTAGGGGCATGAGCTTCCAAACTGTCTCCCGAGGAAATTGCCGGAAAAATCAAAATGGATGTACAATAAAATACACTTTACACCTGGTGGTTTAGTTACCCATTAGAAAATTATTTCAATCAATCAATCAATCAATTTTTATTTCATTTTCCATATAGACAGGTGAAGAAAGCAAAGGAGAAGAATAGCAGATAAGAAACATGAGAAAGGCAGCAATAGTCATACAGTAACGTAAAAGTGAGGTCGGTGAGTATGTTATGAGATCCCGACAAATAAACACAATGCTGGTCAGCAGAAATAACACAAAAAACACCGCAGAAAAGCAAAAAGAAGAAGAAACAATACAAAACAAAGTGAGCGACCAGATAATCCAAAACACGCCTAACAAAAGAACAAAATGACAAAAACTGAACAAAATGACAAAAACTAACAAATTATAATTCTAAGTTAGTTTGAAGTCTGGAGTCGTGGGCCCACATATGCTGTTTAAGTTAGTCACAAACGAGGAAAATACCCAAGATCACATAAATGTGCCGGATAAGAGCAAACAATAGTGGCAGTTAATGAAACAAAAACAAAGCATCAAGCAGGAAACCAAAAGCGCAAAAATAAGACGAAGAGCATAAACAGGCGAAATCAGCGTAGAGATGACACTAAAAGCGCATTAAGCAAAACGAAAAGGACAAATAATAGTGAGAGTTAAGTTAGATAGATTTGGTCAGGAAAATCTATGTTTTTTAAAAAATATCTAAAGTTTTAGTAAAACACTTAGTATTTCATTTTCGACCTTACCTGAGACGACACCCAATACCATAGGTAGCTATCACTAAAAATGGAGAGACTGAAAAAATACAAAGGGATTCAACCCGGCATTTCAGGGATTCATCCTTCATAAACTATACAACTGCGACCACAAGATCATTTTTAACAAGGAAAGGGCCGAAAGTTTGAAATCCTAAAACTGTAGCTCAAAACTAAAACAAGGACGAGCATTCAAAACCGGAGCCATGAAGTTAGTCAAGTATGTCTTCTCACATCCGTTTCACTTAAGCTGGTGACCGGTGATCAAACATCAGCACATTTCCTTTTGAACGTCGAAATGTAACAACAAATACCGGGATCGTCACAAACATTCCAGCGGCCTCAGCGGTAGACCTGGACCGATCTGTCCAATCACCACCGCACAACGGCAGCACCGGTGACTCTGGCACGCCACACATACCTTCGGCGTTCAGGTGGGCTGTCTCCAGGGGTCCCATGAATGCATAGCGGGGTCCCAGACCACACTTCATCACAGTATCGATGTCAGCCGCGCTCAGCACGCCGTCGGATACCAGCCGCCAGCATTCATTCAGGATGGCGTACCTGGCAACACAGGAAACCGAGACACTGAGAGGGGAGGGCGTACCGAGGCGCAGAATGGCGTACCTTGGAGTACACGAAACAGAGGCACTGAGAGAGGGAGGGCTCTCAGAATGGCGTACCTGGCAAGACACGAAACCGAGGCACTGAGAGAGAGAGAGGGATCTCAGAATGGCGTACCTGGCAAGACACGAAACCGAGGCACTGAGAGAGCGAGGGATCTTAGAATGGCGTAACTGGGAGTACACAAAACCGAGGCACTGACTGAGAGGGCAGGGAGTTCAGAAAGGCGTACCTGGCAACACAGGAAACCCAGGCACTGATAGGGGAGGGCGTGCCAAGGCGCAGAATGGCGTACCTGGCAAGACACGAAACCGAGGCACTGAGAGAGGGAGGGCTCTCAGAATGGCGTACCTGGCAAGACACCAAACTGAGGCACTGATAGGGGAGGGAGTTCAGAAAGGCGTACCTGGGAGTACACGAAACCGAGGCACTGACTGAGAGGGCAGGGAGTTCAGAAAGGCCTACCTGGGGGTACACGAAACTTGGGGACGGAGGGGGTGTTTGAAGTTTATGGCGGCGTAAATATACCGCTGAAGAAGGCGGAGGTTGAGAGGGATAGCTGAAAATGAGCGGTATTCAGGTTGTCGTACCTCTAAAATAGGAGAGGGGTGAGAGGTGCGACAACCTGCCTGTCAACACATGAAGCCGAAAGCAAGAGGGCAGGCTGGCCGTGGTGCAGGAGTTTATGTCGGAAGACTCAGACTGACCACATGGTCATATCGTTTCTAACCTGCCACTTCACCCATCAGTTGGTTCTAAGCCTGTTGGTGACGAATATAAAAATATAAAATGAAATGACTAATCCACAGTTTAACATTTCAAAACAGTACAAGTGCCATCGCAGCGCTGACGCCCCCTCCGCCCAGCAGCGACTCACTGTATCCGGTTGAGGGCGAACCCAGGCATCTCCTTGTTGAGGGTGACCGGGGCCTGTCCAATGGTGAGCATCAGCTGGCGTGTGGTGTCCACCACCTCCGGAGAGGTCCATGGCGCCGGGATCAGCTCCACCAGCGGCACGTAGTACGGCGGGTTTACCTGCCACCGACGGGTAAAATTAGGGCAGGTTATTCACGATTACCCGGCCAGCTCAGGTCACTGAGGTTACTGCTGTAGTACGGCGGGGTTACCTGCCAACGAAGGGTAAAATCAGATCAAGTTATTAGCTGGCATTGGCCATTCCTCGTGAAATCAATAAAAAATTCCCCAACCCCGCTGGTGTTCTTTAATATGTGTTTGTTTTTTTACTTCCACCTTGTATTACAGCACCACATGCAGATTCTCTTGCCCAGTGACCAATTAGGTCAGATCCAGAGGTCTAAGTTCAGTAGTCACTACCAACATGTCTTCAATTAAGTCGAGACATTTATGTTGCTTCAAAAGATTGAGTGACAAAATTTAGGTGTCACCAACATGTGTTTCATTGTCCAGAAGCCATACCAATATTTGAATTCAAACAAATATGAGCCTTGACCTGGTCAGTGGCCAAGTCAAAGTTGAACTTTACCAATTTTCCTGCTTCAAATTAAACGAAAATTTCTCCAAAAGTGAAAGATCACTGTCTAGCACAAGTAAAAAGAAAGGCGAATACTCAAAAACTTTAAAAAACCACCAGCAGTGGCGGATTTGGCCTTCATTGGGAAGGGGATGGGGCTCAACTCAACCCCACCTTTAACTTGAATAACCTCTATGTGATTACTGTGGGCACTCAGAAATTCCAGGGGGAGCCTGAGACCCCTAGGCCCCCTTGTACCCGACACTGACTCCCTGCAGTCAAATGGTGTTTTGCAGTACAGACGTGCCCCCACTTCTTTCAGATAAAATTGACGACAATCCATTTGAGGAGATACCTCCATTTATAACAGCATATAGCCGACCTGCCTTTGTATGACCCAAAATATTCGAACTTAGCATGATTATTGTTCGGAAAGATTGGTGACCAAGTGCTTTACAACTGGGAAAGACACGTTTTCCATTTTGCGACCGAATCTGGGGTTTAGAAAACGACGACATTGGACGGAAACCTTGAGAGAGACTTCAGACAGCCCTCGCCCGTCTCTGCTGTCAATGGTCAGTGTTACAAGGTGACTAGCCATGCGTACCACAAGATCACTGACCGGTGCCGGTGTCACAACGTCGTTATCCGTGTGCGCCCCGAGGTCACTTACCGGGTGAGCCACGATGCAGCTGCTGCGGTGTTTGAGCGTCTCAGTGAAGCGGGAGGGTGCGATGCAGCTGGTGGAGCTGCACAGCACGCAGCTGTCGCCCACCAGCTGGTCCAGCTGCTGGAATACCTGCTTCTTCAGCTCCAGCTGCTCAGGTACGCACTCCTGCACGTGTACCGCGCCGGACACGCAGTCTGCCAGGTCGGACGTCGCTGCCGCAGCGCAGGCGCGGTGGTCAGCAGCTTCCACACTAGTCCACACACGGTCAGCTACTCCCATACTAGTCCATACACGGCCAGCCACTCCCATACTAGTCCATACACGGCCAGCCACTCCCTCACTAGTCCATACACGGCCAGCGACTCCCGTACTAGTCCATACACGGCCAGCCACTCCCATACTAGTCCATACACGGCCAGCCACTCCCATACTAGTCCATACACGGCCAGCCACTCCCATACTAGTCCATACACGGCCAGCCACTCCCTCACTAGTCCACACACGGCCAGCGACTCCCGTACTAGTCCATACACGGCCAGCCACTCCCTCACTATAGTCCATACACGGCCAGCCACTCCCGTACTAGTCCATACACGGCCAGCCACTCCCATATTAGTCCATACACGGCCAGCGACTCCCGTAATAGTCCATACACGGCCAGCGACTTCCGTACTAGTCCATACACGGCCAGCCACTCCCATACTAGTCCATACACGGCCAGCGACTCCCGTACTAGTCCATACACGGCCAGCCACTCCCATACTAGTCCATACACGGCCAGCCACTCCCATACTAGTCCATACACGGCCAGCCACTCCCTCACTAGTCCATACACGGCCAGCCACTCCTTCACTAGTCCATACACGACCAGCCACTCCTTCACTAGTCCATACACGGCCAGCCACTCCCATACTAGTCCATACACGGCCAGCCACTCCCATACTAGTCCATACACGGCCAGCCACTCCCTCACTAGTCCATACACGGCCAGCCACTCCCATACTGGTCCACGCAGGGTTAGCCGTCCACTGTCCATACACAGCCACTCCCGTACTATTCCATACACCAACCACTCCCATACTAGTCCATACATGGCCCGCCACTGCCAATAAGGTGGACCGCACGTACTATGCCGCCCCTTTCCTAGTTTGCACGTCGTCAGCCGTCTCTAATGCAGACCTCACATAGCCTGCAGACACTATCCTAGTCCGCACGTGGTCAGCGACCTCACATAGCCTGCAGACACTATCCTAGTCCGCACGTATTCAGCGACCTCATGTCGTCTGCCGTCCTCGTCCTAGTCTGCACGTGGTCCGTCGCCTCTAATGCAGATCCTGCGTACTCTGCTGCCCCTGATTTAGTCTGCGCGTGGTCTGATTCAACTCATTCTATCAACATGAACTGACGCATTGGCTCTGCCAACATTCGAACAAGTCATTTCCACTTGTTTCAAATAAAATGTGAGTAAAAATTTACCCTAATTCAAGCGGAAAATTGAGTTTGCAAACAAGAATACAAATATCTATCAGTCAGTGGCAGATACAAGGGGGCTAAGGTGCTCAAGCCCTCCCCCAAACTGTTAGAATGCCCATGGTAACTGCATAGCAGGAGGCTGTTCCGAGGCAATGTTGAGGGAGTCTCGAGCCCTTGCCCCCCTCCCCAAATGAAGTTCTGGATCCGCCACTGCCATGAGTGGTACCCAAACCATAATTATCAGAATCGAATTAAATAATTTCCAGGTCTGATTAATCCTGTATTGCATGGTTGAGAAGTATAAATACATCGACCAATAAGTATACCTCTCTGCCCCGAACATGCCTAGTGTTTCGCTTTCTAATGATAGTTAACTTGAGCTCCACGTCCAATGATTTGGTTTTACCCAGACCTCAACATTCCGATTCAGGCAAACTATTTCACGATGAATAGGTATATCTGCGCCGCAAAGGATCGTAGTAATTCATTTCGAATACTGCTAATTCAGAACTCCAGTTGCGCCATAGACTTGCAACATCCTAAAAGTTTGATGTGATGGCAACTGACTACCAGAATGTCGCCAAACATCTTATTCCTAAGCATGCCATTTTCGGTAAATGTTTGTCCGTCTGCATCAAATTGAAGCCGGTTTCAGATATTCAATTCACTTCCAGCACCCTTAAAAGGTTACCTGAAATAATGCTCGGAGTGTGTACTCAATGAGCATAATGAGCGGCTCGTACTACTTGGATGAGTGGCTCACAGTGTTCAGTAGGGCTCACTGTTCTTACTCACGCGGTTACGTGCTAGGTTCAGGTCTAAGAAGCTAGCATTCCTCGTAAGCTTTTTATGGTTTCAATGAAACCAAGGAGCAGCTTGTGAAGGAATCTCACGCAGATAGCCAGCGTGACTTCGTTTTTAATTACCACCAGGAATGTATTTTTGCATAATTTGCAAACACATTTCCGTTCTTGCCAGCATCGGCAGATGTAAACCAAGAATATCAAGGGACATACAAACTACCCATTCAGGACCTAAATCTGACCATTGCCGACCATCCTTACCTGAGATGAGGCCGTGCTGCTGTTCTGCGTTCAAACTCCCCCGAAGGAGACCGGATTCCTCCAAGCGTTTCAGCTGACCGGCGATGTCCTCTAAAGCCCCCGTCATCTACCAGCAGAGATATTTATACTAGCGCCATTTGTATCAATCCTTCTCCTGCGCATTTCCATCTATTATATTAAGGGCCATCCATATTTTATCTAACGCACATTTGTGTTATTTTCATCTCTCCCCGTCCCCCAGGTAACGCTTTTTAGCTCCTACTAGTGTAGCATTCGATAACGCAGTGTCTGCTCCACAACCCCATCCTCCCTTACGTTACGTATTTTATGGATGGCTCTTATGCCTGACGCAGTCTTTTAGCGCATAACAGCCCCTCCAAACTCACTCAATTCTGATTGCACCGTTTAGCACATATATCGACGTTCCAGCCGTCCCAAAAGCTGAGAGGCACGTCACACGAGAGTAGCCCATAATCGAGTCAATCAGCGTTCGATATGTTTCGGAGGCCTGCTCTAACAAGCGTAGCAATCCTTTTTATGACTGCGTTTTGCATTTACACGCAAGAGAAGGGTGAAAAGCAAGGGCGGATCCAAGATATCGTTCAGGAGAGGGGGGACGAAGCCTCAGGGGTAGTCAATTTACCACCTTTGGATGGCTTCCGTATCATGCACGATACCTTTGTGACACTAAGTCTGGCTGTTTGCGCTGTCATTTCAAACAGCACCGACTAAGGTTATAATAAGAAAATGTCACCAGGGACAGGGAAAATTTCTCAACGTGTCTGTAGTCAAATACCAAGGGCTCCTCTACCCAAAGTTCTTCCTAAAGTCGACTCAACGAGAGGGGGCCTTTTGAGATTCTTAGGAACAGTCAATGTGCCGAATTGACTGCGTTTGCGTATAGCAGATAGTGATGAATCCACAAATTTCTACGCGAATGCGATTTGTGGGGGTACTTGCACCTTTGCGAGGAGTGCTTGGGGGCGAGGCATAATTTTTCAGGTGCTTTCCGCCGGGCGTTCAATTTTTACCAAGATGATGTGGGAATTTCTATTCGTAGTCTGGGAACAGCGGCGCCCTATGGCTGCAAAGTTGAGGCCCATCGCGATATTGGGGTACCAACCAAAAAGTCGAGGGTGGTCGAAGGTGAATAAGGGCGGTCCACATTAAAGTGGGGCGCCCTGAGGCTGCAAGAGAGCGGCCAAGGGTGGATAAGAGGTACGCATTCATACAGAAGATGGCGGGAAAAAGTGAAAGAGGGCGATTTATGTTGCAGTGAGGCGCCCTAAGGCTGAAAAATGGACACCAATCGTGAAAAAGGGACGCAAACCCACAAAGTAGAGTGCAGTCAAATGTCGATTAGGGAGGTCTATATTGAAGTGGGTCGTTCAGTGGTGTGCCCGGGGCGGCGGATTCAATATCACGGCCGGCATACCGTCCAATAAGTCAACTTCAGCTGGCTTATTCTTTCCCTTTGAGTACAGCATTTCCCGTTCGTACCCAAGCTGTAGCCGATTACGGGCACCGAAGGCGTCAGAAATCGGTGAGGCGGCCTGTGGGGCCCAAGGAGGGGGAGAGGCGATCACCCCCTTCGCCCCTGGAACCGTCTCTGGTGACAAACAATCACAGAACACGTACTACAAATAATCGAACTAGTAACCATCTACTTGTCCTTGAATTTCTTTCTACCGTGCCCGCTTTTTGTGAGAGGGATCATGCGGCATACAAACAAATACAAATATCAAAGTCCGTATGACCCTGCATCATCAGAGATCCAATAGAGCAGGGTTCTTACTTTAACTAACGCTTTAATGTTCAGGTTTCAAGGTGAAATTTTTGTCGGTGCACCTTCCTTAACACGCGCCCCGCTGGGGTCCCTTGCATGACGCGCCCCGCTGGGGGGGCGTTTTTCGTCCCCCTCCGTATCTCATTCCCCACGAAAGATAAAGGAAGGCGTTCGAAAGCTCTTGACAAGGAGAAAAGATTTTATACGAATAATTTTATTTCAAGTTAATATTGAGGTCAGCATAGGTCAAAGAAGGTTCCATAGGCTTACAACAGAGTAGTGTACGTTTCTCTCTCTAGATCTGCCCTCAGGGGAGCTAGAGCAAATATTTATGCATCATTGGATTCCTCTTACTACGGCAAATCGAATGATGTATAATATGGCCCTGCTAGGTCAAATAGTGAAAATGACCTGACCTCGAGCTAGGTCAGGGTCACAGAGTGACCTGGTATGGTCATGCTGCATATCAATCGACTCCCCGTGACAATATAAGCACAATGCAAGCAAAATGGGAGCTTTATCTCAATTCAGTGAAAAGTTATTGGCAAAACAATCACTCTATGCTCCCGTGACCTGACATGACCTTTGAGAGGTCAGATGCTCAAAAACTCAACTTTATGGTCAATATCCTGGTAATAATAGACGGTTTAATGATTTTCAGCTTTATCTATCCAGTATTTACTGGAAACGAGCCCATTCTATTTTTTGCCATAGACATAATGGGGTGACCAAAAAGTTGACCCCACCTTAGGTCAACAATATTAAAATTCCGAGATAGCAGATTTGTAGACCCTAATGACTTTATCATATTGCGGAAGTTTCAAACTGCTCGGTTCGCTGATGTTCCCTGGGCGCCGCTTCAAACTCGTGATTTTAGGTTTTGAGGTCAGGTCACTTGACCTTGAATAGCTCCTTAACCTGATATGATCTTAACTCAAAAATTTGGCCGAACGTGTAAAATTAATCAGGAATAAGGTGCTGTAAGTTTCGTTGTTCTGCGCTTCTTCGTTTTTGAGCTACCTGGGGAAAACCAGGAGTGGGCGAATTTCGCCCCCCCAGCGGGGCGCGTGTTAAATCTATCCTGGAATAGCCTACAATGCGAATGCGCAAATATGTTGCAGGTATGAACCCTTACTGCACGGGTGCTAAATTTCTAAACACAATTTCGGAAGCGTTGCCATTATCATATCCCCTTATATCTGACGTGGAAAGCAAAGGGAAAACTAGAGAAGGGGTCTGAGCCAGTCGGCCATTTGCGGTCGGTCATTCGACACAACTATCGTCGTAAGAACGGACACAGATTGCAGAAAATCGACAAGTCTGCGCAACTTCAATTCAGCGCCTCGAAAGAAGAACGCTCCTGCCCCGGGGAGACAGAACGGTCCAACTTGGAGTCCCATGTGTGTTTTGAAGCAGCAACACGTGCTGCAGTCCGCCGCTGAAGCGCCGCAACCGCAATCGGTGCGCCGCAGTCCAAATAAACAGATACCGCGCCACTCCGCTCAGTCTCAGACAAGTGCCAGCCCGTCATCTACCGTATATTTTGTCACGTGCAACGGAACGTTCCGCAAATGGGTGCCTGGACTGAGGTCAGAACAAAGGTTCAATCAAGCCATTGGCGGATCCAGGAGCAATTTTAAAGGGAGCCAAACCAACGTTTTTGGAGGTTAAATCGGGAAAATCGTGAAAACATAGTATTTTTTAAAGAAAAAAATGGCTAAAATCTGATCCTATGGGGGCCAAAAGACACTCTTTTAGGCTTTGAAGGGGGATATAGCACCTTTGCTTTGACCCCCTTGTATTCATCAGTGGATCTAGCTAATATAGTTCGTGAAAATATTAATCCCGTATTTCCAGTAAATATTTCATATTTCCGTACCAGGACATTTTTGGTATTTTTAGCAGTGGCTTGCGGAATTGTCAATTTGCGGATTTTTCTTGTTTAAAGTCGCAACTTTGGATCTTATGACCTGTTGACTTCGTGATAGATATTTGACATTCAAAGTTTTGACCTTAACTCTTTTGCCTTGTGGCTTATTAATCACGCAGATTTTAAACTATGAATTTTTAATTTGCGACCATATGTTTCATGATGCTGACCCACGGGCATATTTTACGGAACTGGGGATGGTGACCACTTGTCTGAAAAGGGCACATCTTTCCATCAAAAAGACACTGCCAAGTCACCGAACGGGCACATAAAAATAGGCAGTTGTTTACGTCATGCAGGGGATTGCCGTTAAAATCAAAATCGCACTTCAGAAATCCACATATGCAAATATACCTCCTTAGTTCCCTAGCTCGTCAATGCGCTCTATTGGCTCGGTTTACGGCATGCTCTAACCCGGAAGTCTCTGCGGGACATAGACCGCGGGAAGCATACTCTATGCTGCCATCGATCCCGATGACACAGCGTCTGTCTTCCACCTTGTTTGTTCTTTTTTTTTTTTTTTTTTCTAAAAACAAAGGGAAAAAAAAAATATTTTAAAAATTATTTTTAAATTTAAATGAAAAAGGGGGAAAAAAAAAAAAAAAAAAATTTTTTTTTTTTTTTTTTTTTTTTTTTTATTTTAAAATATTTTAATTTTTTTTTTTTTCTTTTCTTTAGTTTTATTTAGGTTGGGGGAGGGGGGGGGGTGGAAAAAAAAAAGGGGGGGGGGTTTTTATTTAAATTAAAAAAAAAAAGAAAAGAAATTTTTTAATAAATTTTTTTTAATTTTTTTAAAAATTTTAAAGAAAAAAAAAATATTAATTTTTTTTTAATTATTTATTTTTTTAATGAAAAAATTTTTTTACTTAATTTTAATTTGGGGGGGAAAAAAAAAAAAAAGGAAAAAAAAAAAAGGGAAGTAATTTTTTTTTAAATTTATGAGTTTTTTTTTTTTTTTTGTAGATTTGGCAAACCCCCATATTTTGGGAGGGGGGGGGGGGCATGGGCCCCTCCGGGGGGGGGGAGGGGGGGCCGGGCCCTGGGGGGGCGCGGGTTAATTCAAACATCTCGGACATTTTCATTCATTTTGGAGGCCGCCCCCTGGCACTTTTTGGTTTCCGCCTTTGCATGATTTCGGCCTCGGGCATGGTTTACAGGTTATTCGGAACTCAGACCAGACGAGGAAGTGAAATGAGGTACAGCCCCCTGGAAATGAATATCTACACACTATGCTCGAATACTTTTGTTTTACTGCTAGCAATGTATTGTTCCCTTGGGCGTGATTTAACATAAAACGTGTGTGCTGCTCGCTATCGATTTCGTGCCCACCAATACTCGGCACTCTCATATTTGAGAAATTATAAGTAAAAAACATAATGGTGACCAGAGGGCCAAAGCCAGAGCCATAGATTTACACATTTTGAACAAGTAATTTTCAAAATATGAGATAAGTCACCAGTTTTTCAGCTGAGGGAAAATCACAAAGTGTTGTATTTCTATTCATGACCAGTCAGCAATAGTCGGCTAGAAAATAGACGAGAACTGCAGCGGCTAGTGTGGGCAGGTTAATATCAGGAAGCTGAACACTTGCACTGTTTGACCAGTGTTTGTATTATTGTCAGATAGGGGAAATTCGAACGGAGGCTGGAAGCCCACACGAAGTGACCAAGAAACTATATCGATTACTTCTCGGCTCAGGTCAAAATTAATTTCATAACAGGTCAAATCATTTGACAGGCTAGATAATTTTTCCTAGCATCTGAATGGGTCAAATTTGAGACATCCTTCGATTCCTCTCGATGTGGCAAATCAAATGATGCATGGCAAGGTCAGTCCTAACCACCACCCTTAGGCTTAGGTGTTTGGCAATACTCGACTCTCGGCAGCTCACCTGGGGGTCGACTACGTCGAACAGTTTGACCTGGAATCCCGCTCCGGCGAACAGCATGGCCCAACTGCGACCGATCAGCCCACTGCCGAGCAGCGGCATGGTCACACCCTCTCACATGGGCTACGGACTGATCAGACGGGGCACCTCACACCCTCTCACATGGGCTGCGGACTGATCAGACGGGGCACCTCACACCCTCTCACATGTGCTGCGGACTGATCAGACGGGGCACATCACACCCTCTCACATGTGCTGCGGACTGATCAGACGGGGCACCTCACACCCTCTCACATGGGCTGCGGACTGATCAGACGGGGCACCTCATACCCTCGCAACGGACTGATCAGACGGGGCACATCATACCCTCTCACATGTGCTGCGGACTGATCAGACGGGGCACCTCACACCCTCTCACGCTGCGGACTGATCAGACGGGGCACCTCACACCCTCTCACATGTGCTGCGGACTGATCAGACGGGGCACCTCACACCCTCTCACATGGGCTGCGGACTGATCAGACGGGGCACCTCACACCCTCTCACATGGGCTGCGGACTGATCAGACGGGGCACCTCACACCCTCTCACATGTCCTGGGGACTGATTAGACGGGGCACATCATACCCTCGCAACGGACTGGTCAGACGGGGCACCTCACACCCTCTCACATGGGCTGCGGACTGATCAGACGGGGCACCTCACACCCTCTCACATGTCCTGGGGACTGATTAGACGGGGCACATCATACCCTCGCAACGGACTGGTCAGACGGGGCACCTCACACCCTCTCACATGGGCTGCGGACTGATCAGACGGGGCACCTCACACCCTCTCACATGTGCTGGGGACTGATCAGACGGGGCACATCATACCCTCGCAACGGACTGATCAGACGGGGCACATCATACCCTCTCACATGTGCTGCGGACTGATCAGACGGGGCACCTCACACCCTCTCACATGGGCTGCGGACTGATCAGACGGGGCACATCATACCCTCGCAACGGACTGGTCAGACGGGGCACGTCACACCCTCTCACATGTGCTGGGGACTGATCAGACGGGGCGCGTCTTATCTCACAGGGGCTGCGGACTGATCAGAGGGGGCATATGCCACATCTCACACGTGTTGAGGACTGATGTGGCATATGTGCCCTAAACCCCAACTATCTTTTGACTTTCGGAAAATAGAGATACTCAAACAGAATTTAGCACAAAAGTTCCGAAATTTTTCTTCTATTATTGACCCTGTAACAGCAGCAAAAGTTATCCAGACTACTTTAAATGAAGAGATCACAAAATTATCAATTAAAGAGAAATCTCGCAGAATCACCCCCATTCGGCCTTGGATCTCATTTAGCCTTCTTAAATGCATCAACCATAAATCTGACCTCTACCTAAAATTTATGAAATCTCGAGATAAAGTCGATGAAACTAACTACAAAAACTACAATAATTACCTCACTAGCACGATTCGAACAGCCCGTAAGCTCTACTTTCAGAGAAAATTAAACGAGGAAAAAGACCATCCAAAAAAACTCTGGGACACTCTTCTCACCCTTAGTCGTAAAAATAAAATAAAACGGGATCTTCCAGGACAATTCAAAGTAAATGATGAATACATCACTGAACCCTCTTTGATTGCAGACAAATTCAACAATTACTTTTCCACAATAGCAACAAAACTTGATCAGGCGCTACCACAGTCCACTTCAGATCCTCTTGAATACCTGGGCAACTAAACATCGCAACGTTTTGAATTTAACCTGGTGAATACGCAATTAGTAGAACAAATCATTTCTTCTCTCAGTAACAAAGGCGCCGGTTACGATGGAGTCAGCTCAAAAATTTTGAAGGCTATTAACCCAGTAATCTCTCCACACTTAACTCATTTATTTAACATATGTCTCTGCAACGGGTTATTTCCGGATGAATTTAAAACAGCACTCATAGTACCTATATTTAAGTCAGGTAACCGCTTCACTTTTACTAACTATCGCCCAATTTCAATCTTACCGGTGCTTTCAAAAGTTTTCGAAAAAATTGTATGTGCCCAGCTCACTGAATATTTGACCGAAATTGACATGCTATACAAATACCAGTTCGGTTTTCGGAAAAAACATAGTACTTTCATGCCCATTGCCCTACTCTACGATGATATTACCTCTGCCCTTGCAACAAAAATGATTTCTGCCACAATTTACCTGGATTTCAGTAAGGCGTTTGATACCGTGAATCACAAAATTCTCCTATCAAAATTACACTTTTGGGGCATCCAAGACAATTCATTAAAATTTTTCAAATCATACCTGTCAAATCGTTCACAAACTCTGAAGTACAACTCGACTATCTCAGCTAATCCCAAAAAAGTATCCCTTGGTGTACCGCAGGGTAGTGTGCTGGGCCCCCTCCTTTTCCTAATCTATATAAATGATATATCAAGAAGCTCAAATGCCCCGAAATTCTATCTCTTCGCAGATGACACTGCACTGCTATATACCGCTAAAAATATTGATGAACTGCAATCCAAAATTGACAACAGTCTATCAGATATAACCACCTGGCTCCAATGTAACCGGCTCCCCCTTAACACAAAGAAATCAACTTACCAAATATTCTCCACTCGGAGTGTACCCAATTTGGCTATCAAAATTAATAATGGCGTACTGGACAGAAAATTCACTACAAAATATTTTGGCGTCTACATCAATGAGGATCTGAAGTGGACCAACCATATACAAAGTATAGAAAACACAATATCACGTAATATAGGTCTTATACGTAGGTCACAACATGTTCTGGACTCTGGTCATCTTCTCCTGCTCTACAATGCTCTTATTCTCCCTTTCTTGAATTACTGCCTTCCAATTTGGGGGAGCACATTCAAATATCATTTAAATAAGCTGATGATGCTACAGAAAAAAATTGTCCGTTTGATAGATCAATCTGAGCCCCTTGCTCACACCAGTCCCTTATTTAAAAAATACAAAATCATGAAAATTGAAGATCTGGCGGAAGTAGCCCAATTAAAACTCCTCCATAGCCATCTCAACCAGACTTTACCGTGCCCCCTCAGTGAAAGGATCAATACAACTAACCCAAATCCCCTTCTCCCTGATATAAGACGAACCCAACACTTTCAGGTCCCCTTCGCCTCAACCATGTACAGGAAATTTTCTTTATTCATTGCGGCCCCACGAACCTGGAATAATGTGATTACCCCTAAAATCAGAAGACTGGATGATATCCCACAAAGTAAAGCGTTTTTTAGGACAGTGATTACAAAACTTTACCTAGACAAATATTGAATATCGTAAACCCTCTTATTGGTATCTTTGTATCCCTAATTGTATCATTGTAAACCGTTAAAATAAACATATTATGCACCAGCTTTTGTCCCTATTCGTCTCTTTGCATAAGTAAAGTACAAAAAGTAATACAAGCAAGTAAAAATAAGCATGAGTAAAAAAAGCGCTGTAATCTTTGATTTGGCAGTAAGGTACCACACAGGCCTGCCTCCGGCACCTGTACACCTATCATTTCCTCGAACTTACCACGCGCCCTCAAATCTCTCCACGACATCTGTAGTGCTATAAAAAAAATAATATCCACTCCTTTCCTAAATTCTAACAAGTAAAAAACACTATTTCAGGACCTGGCGACGGCTGATTGAGAGTGGCGCCGAGGTGCGCCGCTGGCCCGTGGTGGGGGTGTGCGCCGGGCGGGTTGCGGCGCATTCTCCGGTCTGCGGCATCCATGGCGGCGTGCTTTTGCTACCCCGGGGCGGTGAAACCGTGGTGCTCGGTCCCGGGGAGTAGAGCGCGCCGCCAGCCCCTCCGTGGTCGCCTTGCCGATGGGCGACATCCTCGCCTCTGGTTCGCCGGGTGAGCGGGGGCGCGACTGGTCGTTGGCGGCGGGCGGCTTCGCCCGTGCGGGAGCTGACTTCACGAGGGGCGGCGCTGCTCCTGCTACCCCGGGGCGGTGGAACCGTTGTGCTCGGTCCCGGGGAGCTGAGCGCGCCGCCGGACTCTACTGTGGTCACCGTTGCCCGCGGACGACTTCTTCACTGCTGGCTCACCGTGTGACCTGGGGTGGCTGGTCGCTGGTGGCGGACGGCCTCGTCGCTACGGGGCCGACTCTGGACATCACGAGGGGCGGCGCTGCTCCTGTTACCCGCGGGGCGGTGAAACCGTTGTGCTCGGTCCCGTGGAGCGAAGCGCGCCGCCTAACCAAGAAGCGCGCGCCGAGAGTGGGGCCCTGCGCTTGGCAGCTGGGGCGAGGCTATGCCGCCCCGGTGGGTCGCTGTGGGCTGTCGGTCGGGCGGGCTGAGTCCCCGTCTTGCCCGACCTCGGCCGGCGCCTCCGCTCTTCGGCCGACCTGAATTGGTGCCGTTCGGCCGCCGGTACGTGGCGGCGTCGCCCCGGTGGCCCGCTGGGGTCCGTTCGACCTACCGGGTTGTGTCCCTGACCTGCGTGGCCTCAGCCAACTGATCTGTATTTGTCTACGTATGTGCTCTTTACCGCTGCTGCGTGTGTCTTCAATGTATTTGCCTCCATGTTTTATTTTGTGACTCGTAACCACGAGTAGCTGCCTCCCGGCGTAGCTTAGGGGTCCCGCGCCGGGGGAGCATACGGTTTTTACATGGAAGTAGGAGTGTACGATGAGGTGCCATGTTCCAAATATACGTGTATGGATCTATCAGACGAAGCACGTCTTATCTCACATGTGCCACGGACGGATCAGACCGGGGCATGTCACATCTCACATGTGCTACGGACTGATCAGACGGGGCATCTCATACCCTCTCCAATGTGCCCTCATACCCTCCCATGTGTGACGAGTGCTCCGGAACAATCATATGAGGCCCACGTGATAACGACTGTTATTCTAAATCATCTACACAATCAGACTGTTCATAAGCCGATCACGCTGTTTTCTCACTGTTAAATAATTCCCCTGCATTATCATATCGCTTACCGTGTCGTTCAGTCACATCCAGGATACCAAGTGGAATCCTGAACCTCCCTATAAGCATGCAAATAAAATGTGAAGTGGGTTTCTAGTGCAGCTCTGTGTAGATAGCAGCTCGGGGATTGCACGTCAAATCGACGCGCGGAGTGGTGAAATGTGCACGCCCCTGTCAGGAGTTTGACAAAACTCTGTCCTCGGTGTTACCGGCACCCATGCACACGCCGATAGCAGTTTCCCTAAGCGTCGCCACCGGCAACAAAGTGAGGGGGCCAGCCAAACTTCAACCTGATTTGTTCCGATTTGGGCTTATCGTTGCCTTCCACAGTGGCTAGTTACAGCAATGTTCGGTTTTCTCCCATTTGCACTGAGATTAGGAAATTTTGGGCCAATAAGTGGGGGCAGGCCTTCCCTGCCCCCGCCCCTCCCTTCCGAAGCTTATGACAGTTTCAGTCCACTCTCATCCACGGTCTCAAAATCAGTCACCCGATATTCTGCAATACTAACATCCAGTGATACAAGGACATTTTTCCTTATAAAATGCAACGTGTGTAAAAACGTTATCAACCATTTTTTGGATAATGTCCCGAACAGTCTTCCATGCTGCGTTATCGAGTGCAAATCTCTGAACTCGTGTTGTCACTAAGAGTGTACATTGTGGGTAACAGACCTGAGTGATACAGGCATTTTAGGAAGCCCGTAAAGATTCGGGTTTCATAAGAACACTAAACAATAAGAAACCACTTGAGAGGTAAGTCGTAACAATTCGGCCTGCTGTTGCTTTGTTTTCAAGTGCTGTGGTATGGGACCGTTGCAGTTATGAAAATATATTGTTAATTTGTTTGCCTTTGGCCAACTAGTGAGAACACGCATCGGGACGGTGGCTCAAGGGCGTTACCATTTTCTGGGATTGGGAAACCCTGTGAGTCAGGCACTGGCAAGCTGGACAATTGCCGGCCCCAAAAACCTGATGTTTGCCGGGTTTCTTTACAAAAATATATATTTTTCACGTATTCGGGCCCCATTGACTCCCACCCCCACCCCACCAAACCGTCGATCTGGATCCGACCTGGTAGTCAGGGTGTGGGTTGATGAAGAGTTGTCCATTTGGTCCATTTGTCCATTTGAAGAGCTGTCCATTTGGTCGTCTGAGAGTTTGTGTGACGGTGTGTTGAGATCGAATACAATGGTTCTGTCTTTCTTCTATAGTTTTCATGAAACGCTCAGGCAAGTCCTGAGGTTGGATTCAAGTAGAAGGATCGGAATATGCTAAGGTATTAACCACAAAAATACAAACAAGTCTCACCTCTTCCAAGCGAAAAGAACCCATATTCTGGGTCACGACTTTTCTCATGACACCTTGAAAGGGGGGATCATCAGGACACAATAGGGGCGTAAAATGACCCCCGAACTCTCTTCAGAGGTGTCAATTGACTCCATACCATGTATCATGACTCCTTTAGGGGGATCTGATGACTCTTTATTGGGTTTCAAATGACACCTTACGCAGAGTCGGATGACTTTGTAAGGGGTGTCAGATGATTCTTCTTGACTTCCAAATCAAGAGCTGGGACTCCGTCTGACACCCCTGACATAGCCTAGTCACCCCAGACCCCAGTGTGCGACATAGCCTAGTCGCTGAGGCGCCCTAAACCCCAAAAACCCCAATCTGACACCCCTGATCCCAAGTTTGGTGGGAAAAAACTCCCCAAAAAGTGAATTTTTACGGCATCAGCAGATGCCCCAATCAGGTGTCGCTTTTTACTTTCAGTGTTTTTTTCGATATTTTAGACATCGTTGGGGGTCAGAGCTTTTGTGAACCATTGATGATTATAAAGAAGGCGCGAAACACGAATTTTGTGGAATACATATGTGGAATACTCGCATAAGACTCTACCGAAATCAATAAAAAACAGGTGGGTGGCCACATAATTATTTTCTATATCTGCTCAGGCAGTATGTGAGCTTAATCTACAATATCAGCTAGCGTGTCACACAATTTCTTTCACGTTGGGCCCATGAACAAACATCATTTGTAAACATCAGACAATAGCAAAGTGTCAGCAGCCCTGAGGAAAATACACATGCATCAAACCGAGGAAAGCGAAGTTAAGACGCTCATGAAATTGAGCGCAGCATCTGATTCATGACTCCACAGTTCACTCCGCTTTTCCTGCCAGTACCCACGCCGGCACTGACGCCAGCCGGTGACCACACTGATAGAAAAAATGACACGTTTCGACATTTGGTGATACCGTCAAAAAGTCCCCACTGGAGGGGAGTTTGGCCAACCCCGCAAAGTAGCGTCACTACCTTCGAATCCGGTGTCAATACAGGGTAAGACACCATATTTGAGTTTTTGTAGGATTGGAAGAAGAGATGACTCCAACCAAAAGGAGTCACGACACCCATCTGACTCCTAACCTGACCATCATTTCAAGGGTACCTGACACTGCTTTCCGGTGCATTTCTTGCGAAGTACTCTAAAGCAGGGTGTCAATTCACATGTATTAATGCCGTCTTATGGTGTAAGTGTAGATTGACTCCTCACTTGTGACCCCGTATCTTAGCGTCCATTTTTTTGCGACCCCGTTCTCCAACCAGTCGGTCGTAAAAAGTAATGGTGGATGAGCATTTCTGTATTTATATTAGTTCACGAGTTTAACACATAATCACCGAACATGTTATCAACCACGGCACGCATACTATCAGAAATAATTTTACGCATGGATGTCGAAATGCTGCATCCATATCAAAGTTTTCTGAGTTATTATGCAGTCGCCACATTCGGAAATAAGCACGTGGGCTGTCTTGGAAAAGCCTTTGCATTATCATCATACACAGGTAGTGACAAAATGCACAGCGCTCTCACTAGCTTCTTCATCATTTTCGGCACTATAGGGTCGAGAGACTTAAAGTCTCTCGAAATAGTGACTCAGGACACTCCCGCATGTAGTCGCTGAAATATCTGATGCTTTTTCAACACCTACGATAGAAGGTACTCACAATTTTAAGTGGAATATCTTGCTCATAATTTGGAAAATGTCTGGCAAAGACAGCACGTTCAGATTGTTTACACAGATATGTAAGAAAAAACATCGTGCTGGTGTTCAACGTTACGAGACGTTGAACTGACTCATTAAAATGACAAACAGGTTCAGTCTACGCCCTTGAAAGAATTGAATTGGTTAGATCAAATCCTGGAAATGCATAGTAAATGTTCGCATGTGGTGCTCGTATATCACATGGTACATGATGACACAGGGTTCTGAAGAGAAATTGAGGTCACATGCAACGTAAAGGGACAGAGGACGTGAACAATTACAGGGAATAGAAGCTGTGAGTTTTCAACGTATGACTGCAACCAAAACCAATAGCCGATTGCTGCAGCCTTAATACGCGCATTGAGTGGGGTCTGAGCCCAGCGGCGGATCCAGGGGAGGGGCAAAAAAGGCAATTGCCCCCCAAACGGAAAAGCTCGGGGCAAAACTATGTTTTTGCCCCCCCCAAAGCGATTGACCTCCTTTTTCCCCCGACTCCTTTTTAGCTTGTAAGCAAGATTTTGGTGCTTCAACTCTCAACTTCAAACAGAATTAGTGAAGTTCAGTGTAAATATTGGGGCTTGGATAGGAAAAAAGTATCTTGAGTCCATATATTTCACCCCGTGGCTTTTTTGTTTGCTTTTCGTCTCCAGTTCCCAAAATCCTACCGAAAAGGCATATTGTAACGCAATTTTGCACTGCGCGACGTTTTTTTTTGCTTTTCGACTTTGGTTTGCCCCTCCCAAACCATCCGGCTGGATCCGCCACTGTCTGAGCCACCTTAACTTTAGCGGGGGCGTGTACCCACCCCCTTGAAATCTCAAGAATTATGCTAGATAGATAAAACGGTAAAATGTGTTGGATAGCCCCTCCGAGTCTCTATCTAAAACATCTGAACAATTTTCGTCCGGTTACATTTAAGGTTACTAGAGGTCAAGACATGTCACCATAAGAATAACTTGGAAATGAAGGTGTTAAGTCATTTAATCAGAACCAGTAGAGATAGAGAAAACAGATATAAGGAGTTGGAATCGTAGGGCAATCAGAATCTAATGATATATAATATGATAATGCTAGGTCAAATACTCGACTTGACCTAAAAAGGTCTTATTATATATCATTTGATTCGGCTTGTTGGGATGATTCCAATGGTCCAAATTTATTATTTCCTGGCTATCAGTTTTGTCTAGACCTGCCGTTATGTTTTGAAATACGAACTATATCTTTTTGCAATGCTCACACATGTGCTTGTGTTTTAGCTATTGAGTCCTAACATGTTTAGCTTAGGTTTTTAACCCTTGCCCCGGTGGCGGGTACGAGCTACCTTTGCCCTGGTGGGGGCTAAAAAAGACCCCCACGATCTCAAAAACTAAGAGAGCTAGAAAAAAGCGCAAAACGGCAATCGAAAGCTCTTTGAAAATGATATCGAAAATACTTCGGTCATTTTTCTTGTCAGGTCAATATCAAGGTCACCAGAGGTCAAAATAGGTCAAAATCACTAATACGAGGTGTACTAAGAAAACCTTATATATCTCAGAAACTATGATAGATAGAAACATTTCTTTAACACCATTCGAAAGCTCTTGAAATGCGCTTTCATTACAGTGGCATTCATTTTCGTGTCAGAACAAAGCCTAGGGCACTACAGGCCACTGAAAGTTGGGCATATTCTTGGGAATGTCCATAGCCACCCATGCATAAGGGCGTTTACTTTTTCGCTAATAGCTTCCAAACCAAACAAGATACAGCCATAATGTATGCACCATTCCAATCCTCTTGTCAATACAAATCGAATGATATATGATATTGCTATGTCAGGTCAAATTTAAGAATTTGACCTGACCCAGGTCAACGGTCTGACCTAACTTGACCTGGTATAGTCATGATGTATATCATTTGACTTGCAGTGACTATACAAACACTTTGGTGACAAAATAAAAGTTATATCTTAGTTTATTCAAAATTTATAGAGTAAAACACCAAAAAATGCTTATTTGACCTAAGGTGACCTTTTAAAGATCACAAGTCAAAATTTTTGGCATCAACTTCAGAAATGGGCTAAGAGCAGGTCGTAACCGATGTTTGAAGTTGATTCCATCCATACTTAGTGAGAAAAGCTCATTTCGTGATTTTCCCCATGTATTTACAACGGGGAGGTCATGCTCTGCACATGACCTTAGGTCACCAATATCGAAAATCCCGGAACAAATGTTGTAGCTCCTGGTGAGCCCAATATGTGGTATGAGTTTGAACATGATCGATTAACCCTTCTTTTAGTTATGCGGTCCTAAGCATTTTTTGAGGTGAGGTCACTTAACCTGGCCTGGTGACCTGACCTGATATGACCTTGAGCTGAAAATTGTCAAGAAAGATGTAGAAATGATGAAGGAACAGCTAAACCAAGTTTGGCAGCGCTGCGCGCCGCCGTTTTTTGGTCGCTTCGGAAAAAACCCGAGGGGGGGTCTAAAAGACCCCCCACCCGGGCGAAGGTTAAGTCTCTCGACTTTGTCTGTGACATGGGAATATGTGCCCGTAGATGATAGACAAAATAAATGAAATGAAATGAAAAATGTGGGAGGGTCCAAGGGGTTGCGGCAGGGGACCGTCGCCCCTATTCTAAAGAAGAAAGCATGACCCCCTTGCGCCGAGGGGTACAATCATATTTGTCCCCGCTTAAGTGGTTGGTTTATTTTTCCCTTGTTTCTCTCCCCTGAATACTCATTGCACGATGCATGCCTTTAATTGTATCGTATTATATTGTAATTATAAATAATCCTAACAACACTCAGTACAGGGGCGGATCCAGGAATTTTCGCTAGGGGCCGCAGCGCTGGGGGGCGCTACTTTCATGGCCATGGGGCGCCATTTTTAGGCCGGCTGGGGGCGCCAAATTTTATGTTCTTTACCCATTTAAAGCATTTTTGTGAACTGAATCAGTTAACCTGCGCCCCGGTGGGCCTCCGAGTCACCTTCGCCCTGGTGGTGGTGTTTGAACACCCCCTCTCGAACTCGTCCCCTATGCAGGATAGCGAAAAAAACGCGGACCCTGGTGGATAGCTCATACAAATTCACGAACACGCTGTATCAGTCACTTTTTGGCTCAGGTCAACATTGAGGTCATGGCAGGTCAAAGAAGTTGGCATTTTGAGCAAAGTCTAGCGTCTGACAGCGTTGAGTTATAATAATTTTGTAGACACTGTTCGCTCTCTCTCGTCACGGCGAATCGAATGATGTATAATATGAGCATACTAGGTCAAAACACAAATCACCTGACTTCAGGTCAGGTCAAGGTCACTTTTTGACTTAGCATAGTCCATATGCCTATCAATCGACTGGCAATAGCAATCCAAACGCAATGGTATAAACATAAAAGTTGTATCATCATTTCATGCAAAGTTATTGACCTAAGTCTCAAAACTGCTTAAGTAGCTTCGGATGATCTCTCGGAGGTTACAGGTCAAAAATTGCGACATGAACCTAAAAAGGGACCTAAGATACTTCGATTTGGAGAATATGAAGGTATTATCACCTTTATCTACACAAATACAAACCATTTTCTGTTCTCCTCTGTATTTCCAATGGAGAGGTCATGGTCCGTATATAACCTTATGTCATCGATATGAAAAATCCCGGAACTTCTTGGAGAACTCGGTGGGACTATTATGTGCTATAAGTTTCAATCCGATAGATTCACCCATTTCCTACTTATGCCACCTTCAACATTTTTTGAGGTAAGGTCACTTAACCTGCACTGATGACCTGACCTGAGATGACCCAAGCCAAAATTTTTGGGGGATTCTTGCGGAATCGATCAAGAATAAGGTGTGCCAAGTACGGCGGTACTTCGCGTCGCCGTTTTTTCTTGCCGCCCGAAAAACCGGAGGGTCAAAGAGGTGATTAGTTTCATATTTTGAAAATGATATATTGTAAATATTGAAAATATATATATTGAAAATTCATATAAAAAAATGAGGAAAGATCATGGCTTTGAATGGATCTAAAATACATCTCAGGAGTGGTAAAAAGTGAATGTATCTCTTTCGCGTTTATTTTATTGTGCACTGGAACCCACGGTTAGTAAAGACACTTTGAGACCCGGGGAGACTGCATGGGGACTATTTTCTCCCCAATCAGTGATCAAAATTATCTTCTTTGAAGAAGACCAGCGAATGTTTAGAATAGGCCCGTCTCGTTCAATGAGCCTATGTTTGTCATTGGGGATTACGTTTCTACAGGACATGTCAGATCAAATCCCGATACACTTTGGGAAGCCCCATGATGGTTACATGGACTACTGATTTTGCTTATATGATGATGATTAGCACACAGGGCCTTAACTAGCCATAAGGGTCTAATAAACCACTAGGTCAGAGCAGTGATCCCAGATCCCTTCAATCTGAGCTAGCCAGCCACGAAGGATCTATTACTTAAGTTCATGGACCTTGGCTTACTTCAAGACCCCAGTTATTGTAAACCTTTCTAAGGCTATATTCTAATATAATGCCCTCCTAAGACCTGACTGAGACAAGCAACTTGCCGTATTCCAATGTGGTATTTTGACCTTCTTCCGTGCGTAGCCACGCTCGACGTAGGACAAGCGTACCCGGGATGCACAGGGACCAGTACCGACCTAGTCTACGCAGAATATCAGCATACTGATCTAATGTGCGCACTACGATCACAATGCTAATTTGACCCCACCTGCGCAGTGTGGGTGCAGGCTGGAAATCAGAATAAAATATCGACGTGCGTGCGCCCATTCTTATGTACTCTCGGCATCAGAGTACGGCCCCAAGCAAAGGCCCAGTTTAGGGATACTCCACATCAGCGATCAACTCGGAAAAATGTGTTTGTGTCTCCCTCAACGGCATCCACCTGAATTTTTGCAGGAACTATAACTAGGTATAACCAGATTTTGGTCGTTGGCCTGTCTTCGCTGTGCTATAGCAGCCACATAGGACCCTCGACTGACCAAAGTGACCTCAAAGTCGTTCACAGTGTACACTTGTACACTTTTGGCTTTCTCCAGGGGTTCGCTAACTGACAGATTTAGATCCTAATGGATTTAAGGGTCCCACCAGTCCCACTCACAGCAGTCAAAGACCGTCATGGATGGTTACCCGCCCGGATGCAGGGGGCCCAGCGACTTCCCGATTAGACCTCAGGTCACCTCATGACCTTCCACAAGAATATGGCAGGCCTTACTGGGCACGGAAAGACCTGTTGGTCCCGGAATGCCTTTTTTATAGACTGTGCGTTCAGTTCCAAATATATATATATATTTACGATACAGGCTCCTCTTATGGTCACCGGGGGTATCGCCCTGTCCGACAAAAAAAATGCTGGCAAGACATGGCCCTGACTGCGACCGAAAGATCTGTTAGTTACAGAGATCCCTGTTGACCTAAGATTGCCCTATTGATAACGAGGAGACTCCTGGTCCCAAAGGACCTGCTGACCGCAGAGGGCCCTACTTGTCACAGCATCCCCCGCTGGCACAGAGGGCATTCTCGGTTTCTCGGTGGCAGACAGAAGGCTCTTCTGACTGCATTGGGCCCTGCCGACCATGGAATGATGTACTGGTCATGCTTGTCACAGAGGGCCCTGTTGAAAACAGGTGACCCACCTGATTAAAGAGTGTTCTTCTGCCCCTTGGGGACCCTGACGGTCACATATAGGGCGTCGCTTGCCGCAGAGGGTCACGCTTGTAACAGCAAGTCATGCTGGTCCCCGAGGTTTACAGTTGGTCATAGATTGGCGTAGCCCGGCTGCCCTTCGCGCGATCTTTTCCCTTCGGGTGCCTCTTGTGCGACTGTGCTAGCCGCCCCACCCCTTTACTACGGTTCTGTTCCTCCCTACTATAGTTCCATCACCCAATAAACTCTCCTTCCCCGATCACCTAGGCATTTTTCCAGCTCTATCAGCCGGCCGCAAACTCAACCTATCCAAGGTGATGATGTTAGAGATTGCACCTGATCAACACTGACCGAGCTTATCTATCACTGATCAACAACCGAGAGGGCTGGGTACATGGACGATCCAGGCTTTCGATAAAAGGGAAGCGAAGTCTCCGGGGGCGGTCAGACTACCATTTGGGGATCAGCCTTTGGTATCATGGATCTTTGTGATGCTAATGTTGCGTATTTGTGATGCCATTTGAAAAACTGCCGATTAAAAAAAAACATGTTGCCAAGAAAAGGAAGAATTTCTCAAAGTGCTTCTAGTTAAATAAGCAACAAGTAAACAGGGCAACTTCTACCTGGATTACGTTTTGAAGCAGAATGTACGCAGAGACGGCCGTTGGAGATTTGGAGGCAGTGGTATAGAGCGGATTTTCCGAAGGTGGGGGCGCCCGTGGTGAGGATTGGGGCGCCAATAGTTTATAGCGGGATGCCAAGAAGTGGGAGAGCCCACGATGAGGCTTGGGGGCGCCGGTGGAGTGAAACGAAGGCACCAATGCTGCCCAATGGGGGCGCCGGTGATACATGCGTGGTTCCAAAAGATGGAGCGCCCACAGTGATGCGTGGGGGCGCCGCTGGAGCAAAAACGAGACATCAATGCTGCACCATTGAGGCGCCAGTGATATAGAGCGGTTTTCTAGAAGATGTGGGCGCCCGTAGTGATAAGTGGGGCGCCGGTAGTATATAGCGAGATGTCAAGAGTTGGAAGAGGCTTGGGGGCACCAGTGGAGTGACACGAAGGCACCAATGATGCACCATAGGGGCGCCGGTGGTACATGCGGGGTTTCAAAAGATGGGGTGCTTACAGTGACGCGTGGGGGCGGCGTTGGAGCAAAAAACGAGACATGAATGCTGCACCATGGAGGCGCCAGTGGTATAGAGAGGATTGTTAGAAGGTGGGGGCGCCCGTAGTGGGGAGTGGGTATCCAGTAGTACGTAGCGGGGAGACAGAGTGGGGGCTCCACTGGTATAAAACGGGCTGGTAAAGGGTGAATGCCCCCTCAAAGAGGCATGGTGGCGCCATTTGAGCAAAAAGGTACCAATGATGTACCACGGGGGCGCCAATGGTAAATAACGGCTCTAAAAAACAGAGGCGCCCATGGTGAAGCGTGGGAGCGCCGGTGGAGTGCACAGAAGACATCAATGCTGCACCTTGGAGGCGCCAGTGATATAGAACGGATTTTTAGAAGATGGGGGCGCCCGTAGTGAAGAGTAGGGTGCCGGTAGTATATAGCGGAATGTCAAGAGGTGGAAGAGGCTTGGGGGCGCCGTTGGAGTGAAACGAAAGCACCATTGATGCCCAATGGGGGAACCGGTGGTACATTCGGGGTTCCAAAAGATGGGGCACCCACAATGACGCGTGGGGGCGCCGTTGGAGCAAAAACGAGACATCAATGCTGCACCATGGAGGCGCCACTGGTATAGGGCGGATTGTTAGAAGGTTGGGGCGCCCGTAGTGGGGAGTGGGGAGAGAGAGTGGGGGCTCCACTGGTATAAAACGGGCTGGTAAAGGGTGAAGGCCCCTCTTTGAGGCACGGGGGCGCCAATTGGGCAAAAAGGCACAAATGATGTACCACGGGGGCGCCAATGGTAAAGAGCGGCTCTAAAAAGCAGAGGCGCCCAGGGTGAAGCGTGAGGCGCCGGTGAAGTACACAGAAGACACCAATGATGCCCAATGAGGGCGCCGGCGGTACATGAGGGTTCCAAAAGGTGGGGGTCCACAGTGACGCGTGGGGGCGCCGTTGGAGCAAAAACGATACATCAATGCTGCACCATGGAGGCGCCAGTGGTATAGACCGGATTTTCCGAAGGTGGGGGCGCCCGTGGTGAGGATTGGGGCGCCAATAGTTTATAGTGGGGTGCCAAGAAGTGGGAGAGCCCACGATGAGGCTTGGGGGCGCCGGTGGAGTGAAACGAAGGCACCAATGATGCCCAATGGGGGTGCCGGTGGTACATTCGGGGTTCCAAAGATGGGGCGCCCACAGTGACGTGTGGGGGCGCCGCTGGAGCAAAAAACGAGACATCAATGCTGCACCATGGAGGCGCCAGTGATATAGAGCGGATTTCTAGAAGATAGGGGCGCCCGTAGGGAAGAGTGGGGCGCCGGTAATATATAGGGGGTTTCAAGAGGTGGAAGAGGCTTGGGGGCGTCGGCTGAGTGAAATAGGGGCACCAATGATGCACCATGGGGGCGCCAGTGATGCAGGGCAGGTTGTCAAAATGTGGTATTTGCATGCAGCGGAATAACCAGGGGGCGCCAGTATTTCCGTTTGGCATGCAAATGTGGAGCAAATGGAGGCGGCCCCGGGGGGCGCCTTAGTGCCGAGGGGGCGCCTTACCGGCGAGGGGGCGCGGCCCTCGCGGCCCCCTGGATCCGCCCCTGACTCAGTAAACAATTACACACGAAAATGCGGGATAAAATTGGATCTCACAGAATCCATTACCCATACAGTCAGAGGCGTCGCCACCATGGGGGCGACGCCACTGGCTGATTTTTGGAGGACCTCCACTTGACTCAGAAGGCCCCTTTGTATACTTAGAGTCTGGAATAGCCCCTTGTGTATCAAAGATCCTGGCCTACCTACTTGTAAAGGAGGTCTAATTGGCCTATGCATGAGGCCCCACTAGCTATAAAGGAGGCCCCAAAACGATCTACTTAGATCTCCTTAAAAAGAGATCCACTCATACAGCCCACATAGGCGGCCCCTTTACTTATAAAGCAAGCCTATTATAAGATGGCCCATCCAGAAGGTCCCATTACTTATAAAGTACGCCCAATAAATTACCTTACTAAGGAGGCTCCCAAACGCTCAACATAGTTAGTCCTTTTCTTATAAAGAAAACCCCTGAATGAAATGCAGAATGGAAGCTCCCAAAAGCTACGAGCCTCTTTAACACCTGCACTGGAGGGGGTCTGCCACTAACGCGCACTGGAGGGGGACCTGGTAGGCCCCCTAAGGTCTCGGAAACTAAGAGGCATAGAAAAACGAAATTTAAGAGGTGGGTGGGGTTATGGTGATCTACATCGTGACCAATTTTTTTTACCTAGGTCAATATCTTCAAGGTCAAACGATGTCATAAAGTCAAAACTTGGCCAGGCTGGTGACCGACCGGTAAATGCCGTGATTATGCGGGAAATTGGCGGGAATAAGCTAAAGGTGGACCAGGGTCATATAGAAAAGGTCTCAAAGAGCCTTCCCTTCAATTTTGGGGTCAAGGTATTCAAGGTCATTGACCTGTAAGGTCACAATATAGTATAATACTTATAATGTACACTTTGACTAACACTATAGCCACTGTTTGGCGGGAAATGAGGATTGACCTTTGCAAATGACCTTTGACCTTGCCCTTTGACCTTGACCTTGGTATTGGGGTACCTTATCGATGACGTCATAGCATAATGTACGTCAGACCGGGTAACGTCATTTGACCGGAAGCACTGTGGTCAGTGACCTTGAAAGTGCCGATATGACCTTGACCTGTGACCTTTGACCTTGACCTTGACCTTGACCTTCATGTGAGGTGACCTTGACATATAATCCGGGTTATATGGTGTTATGACTTCACCACTCGATCTCCAATGCACGCTAACTGGTCCGACCACGCGATTACGGCGATTTCAAAATGCAGGTCTGACTTTAAAAGCCTATAAGTCCAAAAATTTTTGACCGATTTTCAAAAAATCTTCACCAATCGACGCGCTATTAAATTCTGTTAGTTGTGGCAAAGTATCGTGTTTCGGCTACGAGCGGTTCTCCGGCCACCTTGGAAAAACGGGTGGGGTGGGGCCTCCGAAGCCCCCCCTCCAGTGCGCGTGTTAAGGAGCAGGGATAGGAGGCCCCCTTCAATCCTGATCCCATGGAAAAAAATCCATGACGATGCCCTGCATACATCATGCGTTAAAAATGCATCCACCAAATAAGCAGACTTGTAAGATATGTTCAATATTTCTTAACGGTAATGTGGCACCCTGGTCGAATCCTGGAATTTAGTGAAATTAGGCGTACTTTTAGCCAAAAATAATGAAACCACTCATGATTTCTCTGAAAAATGTTCAATAAGCTCAATATTTTGTTTTCAAAAATACTCATCTAGGAAAATAAATAAATATCTGCCTGTGGATGATGTCATGATCTGGCAACCACTACCATACTTGAAATGCTTCAATGGCTTCGATTGGCTGATGCTCATCGTGACGTCAGCATATGTCGTCACACCAGCAGCTCACAACAATGGCTGCCTGGCGGGAGGTTCATGAGAGGTACACTTCGGGTAGGTTTTAGCTTTTTTCTACGGAAATATCGAGTTCCAAGACAAATGATATACGGAGTCCTGGGTTTTCCGACTTGCTTTACAACTTGGCTATCTCAGTTAAAATCACGTTATGAAGGTGCCACATTCCCTTTAAATCGAAGGCACATAAGTGTGCGATGTGCATCCTCCAATGCATCAGTCTATCCATCCTACAATACCTTGCATATAATTGTATCTTCACTTACCTTACCCTGCTCCCATTGCTTCTGAACACAGAATGAGGTGGTTTTGCGCCGTTTTGCAGCAACAAAAACGGAAATAGCACGTGCTGTGACGTCAAAAAGAGTCAGACTCTTCAGTGATGGGCACAATTCTCTACAAAAGTGTCATGACCACCCGCAAGCTAAGTGCAGCGAGTCTGACGCCTTTTTGGAAGAGTCTGACACCCTTCATACACCCTACGAAATGAGTCGGACACCTTTCTTGAAACAGTCAGACACCCTTCCGACACCTCACGAAAAGAGTCAAATTCCTCATTTGGTGGTCGGGATAATGGTGAAATGGAATGGTGTTCAAATGGTGTTCAAGATGAGGCATCGCGTTACTTTCGGAAACGACACCGGTTAAAGGTTATTGACGCCAAATGACGAGATCTAATACCCAAAAAGAGTAATCAGTCCGCGAAAAAAGGATATCATTCGCTATATTTTAGAGTCATCTCAGGGCTGGGTGTCATTTTTTTCTTTCAGTGCACCAGGGCAGGGACGACTCAGCGGCGAGTAACGCTCGGAGAAAACAACGCTGGATTTCAGGATTTCGCCTGGAATTCCCACACCAGCTCAAACCACCCTGCATGAATCCACCACTGCGCACAGGAACTCTACTCACGGACATGGCACAGGTCAACAAAATTTAAACCGAATGATTGCGAGACGTCAGTAGAACGTGATACAAAATTGACAAAGTTTAGCCTGCACATATGAAACACCTGTCCATATAAAGGATAGCCAAAGTCTTACCTGCCGACAATGCCAACCTTCTTCGTCTCGCTAGCCATTTTCGCTGAACAGGGACTCTGCGGGGTCGGACTTCTGCTGGAACTGGTGCGACCGAGTTCTGCTGCAGACAGTGCGTCGGAAACCTGCGGCGGCCTCTGAGCGAAGCTCTGCTGTATCAACGAGATCAGCGCTTCTTCAGCTCTCAAAGGCGGAACCTGGCAGTAATCGCAGAGCTTGATCTGTGTATTGCGCTTAGTCCTGCTGCAGTCCGCCAGCGACACACACCGTCCTCAACCGTCCGTCGGCGCCAGCGACCGTCTGGCTCGATCTCACCCCACCCGCGGCGACGCGCGCAGCCTCCGTCGGCGCAGTGGCGCACTCAGGGTAGTCATGCCGGGGGCAGGAGAGTACAGACCAGTGTTTTGCTGAGTAGCTGTGCAATGATCGGGCTGTGCAGAATCGTGTCTCGGCGGAATGACGCTGATGAAACCGACCCATCTGGCAATGAGCTAGCAGGTGTGATATTTTCAGTTTGACGTGCGATAGATATGGGAATTTATGAGGCCTCCACGCTTCCAAGGCCAAAAACCTGCCCTGGAATGTGGTCCATAGGTGCGAACGTCAACAGGGAAAAGTGGGATATACCATACCAGGAATACCGCGAGGCGATTGTCATCCGCTACAGTGAATCGGCATTACTACGGACGGGAAACTATGCATTTACTTGCCTTTCTTCGTCGAGCATCCTTGGGAAACGCGGAAGGCGGAAGGTTCGTTAGTATTTGTGGAGTTTTGAAGAATGCAAAAACCCGATACTCATTTATACATAGGTCGATAGAATTCACGAGGTCATCATTCGAGGGCATCTGCAGGTTTGGTTTACTCATACTGCGACCTGGAGTGCCTTGCCTTATTCCTTTGCATCATGTTTGCACGGTAGTCGCTAAACGTGGAATCAAAGTGTCTTCCTACCATCCGAGTTTGTTTGATAGGAGCTCTTCAGCTTCTTACACATCCCTGTGGGACTGTCAGCCTTTCAATGTTAGTAACTTCTTTTTATAAGGCGTTCGGTGCATGGCACCTTTACCCGCCTCCAAAGGGACATGATGGAAGCGACTCTTTTAAAGCCCACAGAAATCGGCTGGTGCTCATCAAAGATCTGAACAGGTTTTTTCTTCCCGGAACGAACCCCCAACTTGCTTTTATACAAAATTCAAGCAAGTTCCAGATGCGCTCTTAAACATGCATATTTCAGAGCATTCGTAATTTTCACCGGCTGTTCCCTGAGTCCCCACGCTCGGGACCGGCCGTGCAACCTACGTCCTGGCCTTTTCGTGTGCGCCAATCCGCTGAGTGATGCCACCGAGCTCTCTGTCGTGACCCTGCTGCGGCCAAACAGGCCCCACTCGAGCAGCAGCGCTGATGCTGCTGGGAAGCTGCCACGACGCTACTGAGCGGATCGCAACACGCGTACTCCGCCCAAATAGTCCGGCCTAAAGGAAACGAGCGTTTAACCAGTTCCGAGTGCCAACCATTAAACACGCGCATTGACGGGGGTCTGAGCCACCTTCGCATTGACGGGGGCTAAGATCTCGAGAACCACGGTAGGTAGCAAAAAACGGTAAACGGCGTTGAACTGCCCATCTACTTCTCCATCAAAAACATTTGAACCATTTTTTTCAGGTCACATTCAAGGTCACGAGAGGTCAAAACATGCCGTCATAGGGATAACATGTAAATTCGTTTTTTTCGGCCATTACATCTGAACAAGTAAAGATAGAGCAAAACGACTTAAACTATATGAATCCTCTCAGCAAGCTGAATCGAATGATATATAATTTGACCTTGCTAGGTCAAATCAAGGATTTGACCTGACCTGAGGTCAGGTCAGGGTCAAATTATATAAAATGCATATCATTAGAAGCACAAAGTCCAGGCGAGTTTAATGCAGCTAAAATAAATGCTCAATCACCATCCGTTACTGAGTTATTCCGTAAAAACCATTTTTCCAATGTATTTCCAATAGAGAGGTCATGCCTCGTACCTGACCTTAGGTCATCGATATCAAAAATACCGGAACACATTTTAGAGAACTCGGTGGGGCCATTATGTGATATGAGTTTCAGTCGGATAAGTTCACCCTGCTCCGACTTATGCTATCTTAAATTTTTTGAGGTCGGGTAACTTGACCTGTACTGGTGAGATGACCTGAGATGACCAAACCTTAAAATTTTCACAGAAGTTGTAAAAATGATGAGGGAAAAGGTATGCCAAGTACGGCGGCGCTACGTGCCGCCGTGCTTGGGGTCGTTACGGGCGGGTACCCTCCCCCCGTCAATGCGCGTGTTAATGCCAAAGTTTGGAGGTATGCCTATATGGTGACGGGGCGCAGGCACGCATCCCGAATTTTCGTTTCAGGTGGTGTTAGGGTGATGGGGGGCGGCATTTTTAACCTGAGTAGGAAGGTTACTGGAGGAGGAAAAATTGACCGGAGGGCCGTTACGACGCAAAATCCAATATCTTACTTGGGCGTGAAATGCGTGTGAAGCGGTACAAATATTTCGAAGGTAACTGTCGTCATGGCGGAGAACGTTCTTGTAAAATACTTGGAGTAGAAAAAGGTCGTACGCAGTGCATCCTTCAGGTCTAAGATATAGTTTTTCATGTATTCAGAGACAGGGGCGTTGTCAGGACTTCGCTCAGGGAGAGGCGGCGCCCCAAAAAGGGCCCCCTGCGACAGTGCCAAAAGGGCCCTGTTTGTTACAGAATAGTGCTGAAGAGGGCTTCTAAGGGCCCTGTCTGGTATAAAATGACAAATTTGGCCACAGAGCATAGTGCGGGCGAGCCGCGCGAAGCGCGGCTCGTCTCCTCGGGGGCCCTTCGGGCCCTCAGGGGGGCGGCTTTCCTGCCGCCCCCTTGGCTACGCCCCTGTTCAGAGCCATGTGATAATAACAATGAGTGAAACATGCAGAACACACAGTTAGTAGCTGAAAGGTGATATGACGTTGACGAGGGGGAAATAGACCAGTCGTTTTCCGACGTACGATATAGATGATTTGAATTCAATAAGAGTTAAAAAACCTGACAGACGCCAATATGTGCAAACAATGTCCACATCGCACAACGAAAGAGGATTAGAAACGCGTTTAGCTTATTCTAGATCGAAACATTGATATATATTATCCCTCACCCCACCGGGGGCCATCGATGGCCCCCTAAGGTTTTTCCAAGATAGCAGAAAAACGATGAGGCGCAGCACCACGGTTGAGGGCTCTACCTCTCACTGCATCATTTTCCCACCATTCCCGAAATTTTTTATCCCAGGTCACCCAAGGTCAGGTCACCAGACGAGGTCAACCAAGGTCCCCTCACTTCAACTTTAGAGCTCTGTAAAAGCTACATTTCCAAGTCGATCGATTTGAAACTTCCTACACTTTATGACCCCTCCAAGGTCTACAAGGCTTATATCCGGGATTTTTTATTTCGTACCCTGAGGTCAGGTCACGAGGTGACCTCTCCCATTGGAAAAGCATGGGGAAAAGCTATTTCATGATATAAAAGCCACAAAAATGATTGCAAATACTCAGACTGCTCAGAACAACGTTTTTGGACACCCTTTCACGGATCCCAGGGGTCATATTTGCCCTTTGACTTTTCCAAGGTCATCCAAGGTCACCAGAGGTCAAAAACAGTATTTTGACAATAACTTTTGACCTAATTGAGCTAGAGCGCTGAAACAAACACCATCGTGTTTGTCTTGTTACTGGCTTTCATTTGATATACAACAAGAACACCTTCTGACCTTTCGTGACTTCAGGTCATATTAGGTCACGAGGTGACCTCTGGAGGTCAAACCACTGGCGGGAGGTCTTTACGTTTTACATAACGGGAAAAGAATCGGCAATTTCCTATCAAATGTATTTTACCAGACCTCAATAGTTCTAATGGCATAAGAGTTATGCCCAGTTTGCTTAAGCATTGCAAATTTGAGTGAAAATAGCCGATCTTGACCTAATTTGACCTCTGGAGGTCAAACCATTAACCTGAGCACTAAAACATGTCAATTAATTTCTTACTGAATTCACGCGAGATTTCTAGTGCACTGCAGATTTGCGCTAACGCCCATATTTTCTGAGTTAGAGGGGGCCATCGATGGCCCCCGGTGGGGCGAAGGTGGCGCCGGACCCCCGGTGGGGCGCGGGTTAACTCAAAAACGACCTACCAAACAGACCAAAGTCAAAATTTTAGTGTGCGGTTTTCAAGGGGAATGTCGTCAGAACTTATCCGATGCCATTAATAATCAGCCCCACAATATTCAGCATTGCTGGTGACCGAATGGGATAGTGGCACCGTTAAGAACTTGTTCCCATATTCCTATAAGACTCTGCGTACTAAACGATATGAAAGCACGGTATTTGTTAATTGTTTGAATCGCTATAATATAATTCATGCCCTTGCTCAATCATTCTTATAGGCACCTTTTTTCAATTTTCACCTCCATTTGTATCCTCTCCGATGCTTCCATGCCGTATTTGGTATACGGCACTAAACAAAAAATACCCGCTATAAACGTAGATGGCAAAGCTATTTCAAAAATTTACGAATGATCACTTTCTAGCATCATGGAAATTTAGAACACTTGCAAGATTTCATCAGATGCCCAAATGTGAAAAGTTGTGGGTCTAGAGGAGTTATTCTTCTCTCAGCAGGAAATTCAAGTTTCTGTGACAACCCTCCCTCTGCTCACACTTTTTCGGCGGGGGCAATGTTTCGGTCAATAGCCGAAAGGCGTTTTAACCAGGCTTCGTTCGTAACATATAGACGTGGCAACCAAAGCATCAACCCAAAATAAACCCAACATGACCAAAACATCCATATCTATGTCTATCTATACACCCAGATCTTTTGGATAGACCCAACCGTGAGCAGTGGAAAAGGCAGGATTCTAGCTACAGTACTCAACTCACAACCTCTAAATGTGTGATTCTCAGCACAGCACACCGGCGTCGTCGCGACTAACGCATCGGTCCACAGTCCACATGGACCGTCAGTCTACAGTCCACACGGACCGTCAGTCCCCATGGACCGTCAGTCCCCACGGACTGTCAGTCCACACGGACCGTCAGTCCACACGGACCGTCAGTCCACACGGACCGTCAGTCCCCACGGACCGTCAGTCTATAGTCCACACGGACCGTCAGTCTATAGTCCACACGGACCGTCAGTCTCCACGGACCATCAGTCCACACGGACCGTCAGTCTACACGGACCGTCAGTCTATAGTCCACACTGACCGTCAGTCTCCACGGACCATCAGTCCACACGGACCGTCAGTCCACACGGACCGTCAGTCCACAGTCCACACGGACCGTCAGTCTCCACGGACCATCAGTCCACACGGACCGTCAGTCCACACGGACCGTCAGTCTACAGTCCATACGGACCGGCACCGTCATTACTGACACACGCGATCTTGCAGATAGTAGCAAAGCGTTTATTTGATGCTCGCTCTTCTATGGGAACAAAGTTTTATAAAAGGGAGTGCATGATGAAAACATGTGCAAAATGGACAGAGTAAGAACAAGAAAACCGATACGGTTCAGAAGCGCCAGCCGTCACTGGAAGCAGGACCTTTAAAGGTCAGAGATCCACACCATAACCTAGGGCCAAAGCAAGCATGGGCACAAGCGATACACTCCTGCGGCTCACAGTTGGACAGATGTGTAAGCGAAAGGCAAAGATAGGACTTACATAGGTACCGAAATTACACAAAAAGTGTAGGCGCCAATTTCGATCACAAGTTTCAGCACTTAGACCAGAACATTCTTGGGCAAATGTTGACAAACAGCAACACTGTAGTCCATCATACATCAGGGAATGGACACCCACGACATGGTTTTGCTGTAGGTCATTTTTGGCTGACATCTTTATTTTGATCCGAGCATGGGTGCTTTAGAATAAAAATATCACAACGCACACCCAGCATGTGGGACATTCCACGGCAGACGAGATAACCCGCAGCTATCACCGGCTTAGTTTACAATTTGATGAGACTTGAGGTGTCTTTTCTCTGTGCAGAACCAGTGGCAGAAACTGTAAAGGGCGCCGGAAGATTGACTGGCAAAACCGAAATAACAAAACAAATAAACAAAAAGGCAAAGAAACAAAGCAAGCTTCACTGCACTCAATAAAACCTCTGTAGTACTGAAATTGTCACAGCTCATTCAGGATATCCGTTTTACTTAGCGGAGCAGACGTCCGACAGGGTAGGCCAATTTACCAATGGACATTCCAACTCCTAGATGATGTGTTACATACTGGGCCAAAACGATATCCCTCGCGACATGTAATTTCAAAAACCACAGAAGAGCAGGAAGATTGGCACAGGGCTGCATACAAGACTGTAGGTGGCGTCATTGGTACATCTAGCGCGAAACGTCCCTATCATTTGAGCAAGATTATTCAACATTTTCGTACCTTTCAGCTTGCTCATACTCTAGACCGGGCGAAAATTCATTGCCAGAGCAGCGAAACAAATTATAATATTTATCTTATTCCATTGCTACTGGGAACGTTGCAGAACAAAAGTCCGCAGGCCTGAGGTGAAGAAATGAAAACCTGAAAAGAAATGAAAATTTTGAGAAGCTAGATGGAAAATTATGAACATTTAGATTACGTTGTAGACGTGCATCTCTCTTTATTAAAAATAAATAAATCCTGCGACTTCTTCCCACATAGTGCGCCACATAGATGACATAGGTGAATTAAATTCACAACGCAGTTCAAGCGCTAAATTTAGAGCATACGAGGTGTAGATTTGAATGCTTGGGAGACCGTTTGCCGTGGATGCCCCAGCTCTTATTGGCACTGTCCGTACCCACCGTATCACATCCACCGACCCACAAATAAGCTCGACGCACTGACACAATGCATAGGGATGAGCAGAAGAACAAGAGCATTTGAAGAAAAGAGAACAGGCTGATGCTCGAGCTAGCCACACGCCAACCTACTTCTGCCTCAGGCAAGTGCAGTTTTCAACGATACAATTTCAGTGACCAGATGCTGAACGGCGTTCTTTGGATGGAACGGCATTCTACACTCCAGGTTGAAGCAGAACTTGTCATGGTACAGAGGGCCCATAGCTGTCACTTTCGCCCCGCCCCCCCTCCAGTGCAGCGCTTCTGTGGGCGGGGCCCGTAGATGCTTCTACAGCTGGAACAGTTGATTCGGACAGCTGCTAGGCAGCTAGCCAACATCAACCGACGAAGCGGCTGCTCTAGAAACCTGTGCCGGAAGTCGGCCGATCTATGACAGAGTCGCCGGTATAGCGCGGGATCACAGATTGCTGCAGCCTCTGAGCTTGTGACCAGGGATGCACCGGACATGCTATCTGGCCGGATTTTTCGGCCAGGTCCTGACTTCTATCAGCAGATCGGTACCCGGCCCGGCCGATGCATTTCTTCACGACGTTGAATGAGAAGGGATGCCAGACAGGACGGTGATGTCAGTACCAAAACTGAAAAAAATTGCTATTGAACACCAAATTTGGATGACTTGGTGCCGCATTATTCTTTGATAACCTGACGGAATTTTCTCTCACACTGCAGCTCTGTGTTGAGCCAGAAATTGCTTGAAAATGCTGTCAAGAAAAAAATCTCAAATATAGGTGCTTACCTGCTAGACATGAATGTAAAAGCATGCACATGTAGCAAAGCTGATCTCCTCTGGTAAAAGTGCTAAGTCTACTTTACAGTCATACATGACTACAGGCAAGTGCTTTCGTCACTTAATGGGTTTTCTACCTTGAATTTCTAGTTCAGTGACGATAACACTGATCGGTTTGGTGCAATTCAGGGTACAATTCCAACATTTCCTTAGCTTAGGTACGTCAGCCCAGCCTCTTCCCGAACCATGCAGGTCCTCTTGGAAATTCTGAAAGGATGAAAATGAACTGATATACTTGGCCGCATTTTTACAAGTTCCAGTATGCGTAAAGTTACAACATTAAATACAATGTGCTTTCTTTTATTCGCGTAGTGACCTTGAATGATCCGACCAGATAATATTTTTCAATACCCGGTGCATATCCGTTCACGATAGGCAAGTAGGCCCCAGGACACACCCTGACACTGCACTCTCCTTACCGAAGTACCCACACATACATCAACACGCGCAAACTGAAGATAATCCACACCACCATAGGAACAATAAGCCTTCTGCTGTTCGCCGGTGACGGACCAGGGTTGCGTGTCCAGGTCATATACGTGCACGGCTGACTAGTTTAAAACGGGCTGCAAGCTTAGAGCTGTCTACCTCCGTACCAGCGGACAGAGTGCCAGTCAGTAGACATAGCGCCAGCCAGAAGACATAGCGCCAGCCAGAAGACATAGCGCCAGCCAGCGACACAACCCATCAGCGGACAGAGCGCCAGTCGGTGGACATAGCTCCAGTCAGTGGACATAGCGCCAGCCAGTGGACATAGCGCAAACCAGGGACAGAGCGCCAGTCAGAAGACACAGTGCCAGTCAACGGGCAGAGCGCCAGCCAGCGGACAGAGCGCCAGCCAGAAGACAGAGCGCCAGCCAGCGGACAGAGCGCCAGCCAGCGGACAGAGCGCCAGTCAGCGGACAGAGCGCCAGTCGGTGGACATAGCGCCAGTCAGTGGACATAGCGCCAGCCAGTGGACATAGCGCAAACCAGGGGACAGAGCGCCAGTCAGAAGACACAGTGCCAGTCAACGGGCAGAGTGCCAGTCAGAAGACAGAGCGCCAGTCAGCAGAAGCCTAGCTTTACCGTACCGGCTTTGATGTGAACTGAGACTAGAGTTCATGTTGGGATCAGTCGTAAGCCCAAATCAAGGTCATTCAAAGTTGCATGATAGTTTTTGGCATTGGGACAGTGTACACAAACTTCAATCCTTTCGGCACTACGCAGCCTTCTGGCTGATCGAATCGAGACACGGGGAGGGGCGGGCGGGTGTGACATCACTCTCCCCTGGACAGTAGCTGGGCCAGTACTGCCCTCGGAACGTGAAATACCCACAGCCTGGCTTCAAGACCCACCACTCCGCCCACAGCTGCATCCTGCCCGTGATGCATCCCGGCGTCATGTGTAGTTGGATTACGAGGAGCGCACGCGTAAATGTGCGTTCGTCGCCATTTTTCTACTGACGACTGCAAAGGACGCATGGACACAGGGACGGGTCAGGCCAGTGAGGCCTCGGCTGCAAAATTCGGGGGGCGAGTACTGGGTGGTTCAGTCATGAGTTCATCATATTTTCTTAGGTCGGAAAATATATTATTGGAGACCAGGGGTTCAGGTGCAATGAAGCCACATCCACGACAGTGGGATAATTTGTAAGCATACCAGCGTTATAAGACTAGACTCAAGTCTTTGTTAGGTTCCACGCCTCTACTTGAAGCATCCTTGAACGAAAAAATCAAGGACGATCTAATATCTCAATGCCATGTATTGGTCAGCTACCGGGAGTGCCATCGGCGCCTGACAGAATTGCAGTTGGTCTGTTTATACTTCGTTAGCACTAAAGGAGTCTATCACCAACGTGACATGCTGGCAGATCGTGAACGCTCTCGGAGCACACGTGAGTGGAACTGGGAGGAGCATCTTCCAACGGACTGTGTTTTGGGAGGAGCATCTTCCAGCCAGCATTAAGGTAGGCGGCCACCATTACAGCCCGGCGTCAAAACAAGCTGCTCAATGACGACCACGAGCAGGCGCTTCCTTTTTCATAGGAACAATGTAGTCCTTCATTTGTTTAAGGGAAAACAAACAATAAAGTGTCTATAAAAACAACGCCCTAAAGGCTGCCTCAAAGATAACTAGCCGTAGTGGTGAGACCATCCGGGAAGGATGGGAACGACGCCGGACAGGGTCGTCGCAGCCTTCCTCCAACTGGGGGCCATCGGTAACTCCCAACTCTACGCCTGCCAGGGTGAGGAGACTGAAAGACCTGGGAAAGCTCCTGGGAAGACGAAGATGAGCAAGACGTAGTTCTTTTGCATCCACGTAAGCATTGGGGTCCCAAACGCACGCGATTTGGCCTGAAAATCTCCTTGCCATGGTCAGAGTGGACAGTTGGCACTGAGTGCCCTTCCCCTCACAATGCCCCCCAGACAACTCTTATGGTGGACAGGATAGGCGGATCCGGGGGGCGAGGGGACGTATGTGTTTCTCCCCCGTCGAATGATTCAGCGCCTCCTGTAATGGTTACGATGCCTCAGAACAACCAATGACGCCCCCTTGAAATGTCGCTTCCTACCCTCTCCCCATGATGCACGTATATGCACCCCTGTGATAGGATTTAGCGCCCAGCTGATAGGTCTTGGCGCCCCATCCTGATCCAGATGGCGCCTCCTTCCGACCATGTCCCCCATCGGAAATTCGAGACCCGCCTATGGTGACCTTAATGGCCTCTTGTGACCTTCAGAATTCTGTTAGACCTTGGTTGACCATTGACGCCATATAGGAAGGCTTTGCCCATTGCACCCCGAATTTTAGTTTTTAGAGGAGATATAACTAAAAAATTTGGGGCAAAAAACAAGCTTGAAGCAATGTTTAGTGCTGAATCCGAATTTAGCGTCCTTAGTAATCCACTACCAGTAAACGTTAGACATTTTGAGGAGCTCTGCCTTTCCGGTCAAATCTAGCCTTTGACGCTGCCTGACGCGGCCGTCATCTAGAAAGGTTACATACCTTTGAGGCAAATTAATCATAGAACAAATGTCTTCTGGTCACTCTGTTGACCATATTATTGCGCTTTATATGCACAGTTACCAGACACTCTGCTCAAAAGCGGTTAGAGCGGCGAAATGGACCGTCCGAGACAAAAGCCAGGTATTTGACCTGAACCCTATTCGGTCAGCCACACGAACACCATGAGATTGCCTTGTCACACATAGCTGTGTAAAACAAACAAGTTTTCTGATACAATTCCGGCGTTGGTGTGGCTGAGTGGATTAGGGCCCTGGCCTGGGAGGTGAGGGGATGACATAAAGTTCTGAACAAAATTAAAATTGGCACCAGTCGTAAGCTCATATGACGAGCAACACGCTGGGTTTTCGCCACAAAGCTCTGCGTTAATTAGGGGCCAGTCCCACAGTAAGGGAGTGTTGTTGCAACAACCCCTGCTAGACCCAAGACGGTGAAAACCAAAATACGTGCGAGGGTTGAGGATTCATAGTTGCCTTATTTCAGCAGAGGCCCATAGGGCTTCTTTGTTCAAGTGAGGTTTCCCTGCTCAGAACCAGCTTTAGGAGCCTTGAACAGTCATCGCCCTGTGCAATAAAACAAAAACAGATCAATGAAACTGTAGCGTCGCGGCCAGACCGTCGCGTGCCAAGCCACAGCAAACAAGACAAGTGACCGCAGAACCTGCCTGTCCACTGTCCCCCCCTCACCCCGTCTCGAGTCTCTCCACCTAAGCGCGCCGTCACTGATGTGACACCGAACGCGGCTGAGCCCCGTTACCACCCGTATGAAGCACATCCCCGGGGTTCTAGAACAGGCTGGGTCCTGCGCAGAGGCTTCCTATGCCGCCGACTCAACGAGAGCCGCCAGTTCTGCCAGATGATGGTCGATCTCCTCAGGAATGTGTCTGTCGGAGAGAGCGCACATGTCACAAACGGACACGCACACCTCCCTCTCAAATACGACAATGTGTGAGGACCATCGCACGCCTGAACACAGAACACAGAACACATTTTAAACACAGGTGTGGATTGTGTAACATCAGCACCAGCTGGAATCGGCTGTATTTCCCGATCCATCCGACTCTCCTCCCCAGCTGAGCAGCGGACAGCGCGGAGAGGCCATCCGCCGTCCGAGCTCACCTAGCCATGAAGCGGTGCAGCTGCAGCACGTAGTCCGAGTTGGGCCCCTCGCAGCCGGCGGCGGCGGTCACCTGAGCCGCCAGCTGCGGCACCGGCGCCGGGCCCAGCCACAGCGGGTTGGCCGCCGTCGCCACGTACAGGATGACTGGGAAGGCCGGCTGGCCGGCGTCCCGCGGTCGGAAGCGAGCCACCCTCATCTGGTAGCCGCCCAGGCTGACCTCCCGCCGGTGCAAGTAGCTGACGGCGGCGGCGTCCTGGATGTGGAAGGCACAGCCCCAGGTGGTGCCCTGGTGACTCTCTACCAGCGTGGCCACGCGGCCCGGCTGCCGGCAGAGGGCGGAGGGACGTCCAAGGCTCGGGCGGTGACGGACAAGCGGAGAAACATCACAACCAGACAAGATGGCCGAGGGCACGTCTCACTTAATAAGCGTCCTGCATAATAAGGGCATTTCCACTTAGTTCCCCAGCATGTCCAATATTTGACCTAAATGACCTCGTTTGACCTTGAAGATATTGACCTAGGTCAATGAAAATCGGTCATGATGTAGATCACCATAGCTCCCGTCCTCCAAATAGCGTTTTTCTACCCCTCTTAGTTTCCGAGATCTCAGGAGAGGGGCCTGCCAGGCCCCTTCCAGTGCGCGTTAGTGCCAGACCACTCTCCAGTGCGGGTGGTAACCCTCGCCCCACCGGGGGTCCGGCGCCACCTTCGCTCCACCGGGGGTCATCGATGGCTCCGCTCTGACTTCAACAATATGGGGGTTAGCTCAAATCTGCCAAGTGTATTAGAAGGCTCGTGTGAATTCAGCAATATTTTACTGCAATATTTAAGCGCTCAGGTCAATGGTTTGAGCTCCAGAGGTCAAGTTAGGTCACGATAAGCTAATTCCACTGAAATATACAAGACTTAAGAAACCTGGACATAGATCTCATGTCATTAGAGCTATTGAGGTCTGGTAAAGTACATTTGGTAAGAAAATACCACGGCTAACGCTCTAGCTTGATTAGGTCTAAAGTTTTTGTCAAAATGCTGTTTTTGACCTCCTGGTGACCTGTGATGACCATAGGGTAGAGTGGGGTAACGCGCCCACCTGGGTAAGACGCCTACTAGCATCTGCAGACTGACGTAGGAACTGGAGCCTACATCTATTATTTTTTTCTGGTTGCGATCTTTCTGATCTGGTCCTGAGCGTGTTTGGGCGCGCCTGGTCTGCTCCAGTAATTTTCAGCAAACATTTGTTGTTTTTTGCCCCTCTGGCTATAAAAACAAGCTATTTTAAAGTTGCGATTGTACTGCATGCGATTTAGATGCACTCATGGCAATTTGTGAGGTTCAAACAGCGAGTTTGTGCCACATTTTGACAGTCACTATGCGGCATGGAAACGCCGCAGAATTGAGTAATATTTGTTGCGACGCTGCCGTTGCTACGTGGGTAAGACGCCCATGTGTAGTGCGGGGTAAGACGCCCCAGGGGCCTTACCCCAATATTTGGAGGCGTTTTACCCCAATGGATGGGTGTGTCCTTAGGATAGGTAGGACATGGAGGTAGGACTGCTATTACTATTACCACCATCACGACCACTACTGGTCGTAATGGCGAAGTACGTTGGGTTAGAAACAAATCACCGTGACAGAAGACATTGAGTTTCAAATATTAGTTCCTATAGCAAACAGGAAAGTTTTCGCGTTTGCTCTCATTTGGTCATCTTGAGGGGTGGTCTTAAATCACTGATGGATCCAAAGGGGGCTAAAGGGGCCATGGCCCACTCCAAAGCCTAAAAAGTATATTTACCCCCTCAAGGCCAAATTTTGGCCGTTTTTCGTAAAAAAATACTGCGTTTTTGAGATTTATTCTCAATTTACTCCATCCGAAACGTTGGTTTGGACCCTACAAAAGTTGCTCCTGGATCCGCCGATGTATTAAATACCTACCTTCGTCATGGATCTGCTCGAAGCACTGTTTGCATATGGCGATCCCGAACCATCATCGTCGTTAACTACATTTTCCAGATTACACATTTCCATCCTAATCTTACCTTGACATCCTGTTCCAGAATATGGGAAGACGTACCGAAGAAGAACCACTTGCGGGCAGAATGAACCGGAGGCGCTTTAATGTGCTTTGCGCCCCCTAAAATATGTTGGGGCTCTATCTTAAATTGCTTTCGCGTTTTCCGTTGATGGGTAAAAGGCCTACCTGCTTTTTTTGCTGTGTCGGGCTTTAATGCCTCGAATAACTTGCCCACTTTGTCACAACATTATCGTAAAGCGTAATCACAACAATGTTCCCACTTGTTCATATAACGAGATACAGTATGCGCTGGGTGTTATATGACGGCGTTTTACCCTGGCTAGGGCGTTTTACCCCGCTATCGGGGCAAAACGCCTTTTTACATGGTCTCAAGAAAAAACAAATTTCGCACACTTTGCATAGTTCTAGAGTCCCAAATTTCTATCCGAGTGTAGACAAAAGATCACAGAACTTAACGAAGAAAACATGACGCAATTCCATCCAGGCAGGATTGGTACAGACACATTCTCCCTTAACATATGCGTCTTACCCCACTCTACCCTACTGTGCACTGTAATGACATAGTGTGTGTCTTCTAGTCTGGTGTCTAAGGTGCTTGATTGTTACGAGCCCTCCTCCACGGTGTGTGATTGTGACGAGCCCTCAGCCATGGTGTGTACTTATGCAGGTAAAATGCAGGTCTGATTTTAAAAGCCTATAAGTCAAAACGATTTTGACCGATTTTCAAAATTATTCGATCAATCGACGCGCCTTTGAATTTTCTCAAATGTGACTGAGTTTCGTTTTTTGGCTACGAGCGGTTCTCCGGCCATCCCGAAAAAAATAGGTATGGGGAGTCTTCAAGGGCCCCTCCAGTGCACGTGTTAATGGCGGAATTAAAAGCAAAGCCCTGAAGAGCCATGTAGTCAAAGACATGTGCTCTGATAACGAAAAATACTTCGAACTCAAATCAGCTCTTGCAATTTTGCCTGCCAAGCATATTCACATACTAGACTCATTTGATAATGTCGCATTTTTTCAGTGCTTTCAACACGGCACACTGCACAGACACTTAACCCACACCGAAAATATTGAAAGAATGTAAAAAAACGTTCTCTCGGGGAACCATCGCTTGATCTAAGTGGTTGGTAGATATACCAGTCTAGTTACTTCGTGAATACTGGAGAACCTGAGGCATGTTCAATGGAATAGGGAAAGACCGTTCCAGGCGATAAAACTTTATCGAGGTTTTCGAGCCGGGTTGCAAAACATTCTTCTGACCTTGGAGTATACATACATCCAACCATGTGCACAGAATGTCTCCTACACCTTTCCCCTTCATCAGTCCAACAGCAGGCACAACCCCCATCATTCCTAACACAGCACATGTAGTTTTTATAATCCGCTTCGCGATGCCTCCCCACCAAGGCTTGAACTCGGCGTCAGCGGCGCCCTGCGTGACCTCTAACCTCTGTGCCCGCAGGCAAGCGGAGCCAAAGGAAGGCGGCCGCTGATTGGCGGAAGCGCGTTCACTTGTGTTGCGAAAAATTTCAGCGGATATTTATAAATGAAATGATATAGCTTTAAATCGTGAACCAGGAGATGTATAATATTTATATTTTCAAAAATTCCTATCCATACTTTACTCTCTATTGGCTTGGTTATCTGCTACAATAGGCTGCTTTTCGGTACAGGCTAACCGGTGGCAGTCAGCACAGGATTTCCGGCGGCCGAGTTCGCTGAAGTCAGGAATGTCGCGATGGGTTTCTGCTAAGTGGATGGAGTGGGGCCCGGCCCGAAGGTAACCGGGGAAAAAGAAGAGGCGTGCATAAAATTGAAGCTTAACCTTTTGAGGATTTTATATGGCCTGAGGGCTAAACAAGAGCCCTGCCGAGGTAAAACCGGATAATGAATCAGAAGCACGTGCTGCTTTCCTCCGTGTTGGATGGCGAAAAGGCACACAGCTTCCGTCAGAACTGAAAACATTGGCGATGTTTCAGCACGCTACACCTTTCTGACGCCGTACCGCGAAAACTAATATCTATGGCGACCCAAAAGCCATAAGCGACATAATCTGTTTGTTTAAGGGGGGCATTATCAATTAATCCATCATACTAACTTGGATTTTCGAAAACCATTGCGACGCTTAAATCAAAAAATTGTCAACTAACGACAGCGTCAAGAGAACCATTGTATTATGACATGAAGACTGTTGGAAGACTGTATCACCCAACGAGCTAGGTAGGTAAGTGTCACCCAACGCATTGAAAAAGGTCTTCTAGACATCGCGGTGGGTAACACCTAACCTACAAAATACCACGGAGGGTGACACTGACCAGCTGACCTACTACGTCTCACGGTGGGTCACACTGACCTACTGATTACCTCACTGGGTGACACTGACTTACACAATACCGCGGTGAGTGATTCTGACCTACTGCTTCCTCATTGGGTGACACTGACCTACAAAATACCGCGGTGGCTAACACTGACCTACTACATCTTATGGTGGGTGACACTGACCTACTACACCGCGGTGAGTGATTCTGGCCTACAACACACGCCGTTGGGTGACACTGAACCACTAAATGCCGCGATGGGTGACACTGACCTTTTAACTGTGTGCTGAGTGACACTTAAATGCACAGTGCGTTGGGTGACACTAACCTCCTACGTCCTGCGTTGGGTGATGCTAACCTGCTACGTACTGCGTTGGGTGGTGGCTAGCACTGACCTTTTGGCGCGTATCATGGTTTATTCAGACCTTCTGCTGAGTACGGCAGCTGACACTGAACTTGGGCGTACCGTGGCGAGTGACGCTGACTTTTGCATTGCGAGTAACGCTGACCTGCGTAACGATAGGTAACGAGGCGACGCTTGGTTGTTTGTTTTAGAACGCAACATTTGTTCAAATGTCTAACTTACTGAATGGATAGGTTTTTCACGTACCTACTTTCGTAGGCGAATCTACAATTTTCTACCGGGGAAGGGGATACATGGCTGGGGGAGCCGCTTTTTTGGGCGGCAAAACCTATCAGTTGGGTGCCAAGTTTTAGCGTGGGGGCGCCGGGACGCGCATCCTGGAAGAGGAGGGGGTGGGAAGGGACATTTCAGATGGCGCCATAGACCTTTCAGGGGACGCCGTTATCATTTCAGGGGGCATTTAGGGTAGATCGGCGGAGGGAGCAAGTGCCCCTTGATCTCCTTGGATCCGCCTATGTTTACTTTGTCTCACTTGATTGATTCCCATTCAATTTCGTTGTGTCTTACTTGATGCGGTACACGAAAAAGCCTCGTTCTGCGAGGGTGCTCCCAAACAAGCTGAACAGCTCTGGCGGTGACCGACCTTTTGCTCTGTGCCGCGGTGGGTGACGCTTCCTTGCCAGAACCGGCGACTGAAGCCCTCCACCCGGCCGATCCGGCGCTCGGTGTAGGAGAAGTCCGGCCGCCAGCACAGCGAGCCGTAGCCGAACACCCAGACCTGGGCGGGGTCCACTGGCAGCTGGTACGAGGTGAGACACTCCACCAACTCCGGCGAGAGGTCCGACGGACCCATAGCGGCCGCTGCTGCTGCTGCTGCTGCTGGCCCGTCAGCAGGCGGCAGGGGGCAGCAGAACGCCTCCACGCATCAGCAGATCGGCAGGCACTGGGGCGACACACTAGTTGTCTCCATAACACGTACAGCCGGAGCCCGGCCACACCAGCCTCCGCACACAGACTAGGCCGTCGTCAGGAGAGCCGCCCCGTGCCCCAGTGGGCGGCGGCGGCGCGGCTCGATAGCCGACGTCGTCGGCGACATCGCAACCGAGCAGCGCCGTCGACACAATCAATGGTACGGCCCGGCTGACCCCGACGGCAAGGAGCAGGTGTCGGGCGGGGGAGGGTCCGACTCACCGGGGGACCGTGCCGCCGTATGTATGCATGTGTGTATCATATACATACTAGATATATGATCTTCAGGGCCACCTGAACCCCAGCACTGAAACCTGTGGTGCCGACGCCTGCTCAATGCTGCTGCAGTCCATGCAGACAAGGCGCTTCCATGTTAGACGAGACCTGACTTGTCATTGCACTTCAGTCGCTTACAAATGCATTCCTACTCCGAATACAGTAGAGGTCTGAACTGGCCATGGGAGTATTTTTACTTAACTTAGGCACAGTGAGCTTGTAATACCCATAGAGCTTTGGTGAAGGGTACCCTTTATGGATAGGTTCACGTTTATCATTGAGTGGACCCAATGATAAACGTGAACCTATCCATGAGCACTGTCCTACACTTCGCGACACTGAATTAACCACTTCTCAATCGTTCGCAATATTGACAGGTTCCCTGCCCTCTACCACTTGAGCGGAGACAACTGCAGAACAGTATATACTGAAATTGTAATTCAGGACAACTTTCTGGTGAGGTCTTGAGCCTGAGACATGATTCTGGTTTGAGGGTACCCCTATTCATTTCATCCCATGAGACACCGGCTTGGGAATATGCACCAGTGTGCCCTGCCAGGAGGAAGGGTTGGTTTCTATCCTTTTGGTCACAAGATCAGCCTGTAGAGCCGTGGTTCCAAAACGGTGGGTCGCGACCCAAGTGGGGTAACAAGAGTCATTCTGCGGGGGTAACGGAGGCCTGTGCAGTTGAGCAACAAAATACCATTGAATAGACTTGACGATGATATTGGATAAAGCGTAAAAAAATAATTAACAGTGGCAACAAACGCACCACTTTCTTATTCATTCATTATTTGCTTTTGTTTTTCTTTAACCCTTCACAAATTATACTTGACTGCATGCAAAATGGTCAAAACAGCCCGTCAAGCTGCGAGTACCCATTGCGGGCGGTACATTCCAAGTATCCGCTGCGCGGTGGTACATTCCCGAGTATCTGCAGCACGGCAGTACATTCCGAGTATCAGCTGCGCGGCGGTACATTCCGAGTATCAGCTGCGCGGCGGTACATTCCGAGTATCCGCTGCGCGGCAGTACATTCCGAGTATCCGCTGCGCGGCGGTACATTCCGAGTATCCGCTGCGCGGCAGTACATTCCGAGTATCAGCTGCGCGGCGGTACATTCCGAGTATCCGCTGCGCGGCGGTACATTCCGAGTATCGCTGCGCGGCGGTACATTCCGAGTATCCGCTGCGTGGCGATACATTCCGAGTAATCCGCTGCGCGGCAGTACATTCCGAGTATCCGCTGCGTGGCGATACTGTGCGCTGCATTTCAGTGGCGCACGCGTGTGTGAATCCGATTTTTCGGCAATGGTAACGATTAAAACAAAGTCGAGGAACCGCCTGAGCATAGAGAATGACTTGCGGTGCGCACTATCCGTGAAGAAACCCCGAATGACGGCGAAATTGGTGAAAACGGAAATAAATAGATGTGCTTTCCCACTTATTGTTGTCTTTGGAGGTGTGACTCTATGACGGAAATATATTAAAACATGCAACCAACACCAGGTGTCACTGATTTCGATAATCCGGCTATGATACCCAGCTATGGGGTAATGACCTCCCATGATAGCTGAAATGGGGCAAGGGCGTCGGAATGGCTAGGAACCACCCAAGCGGCGTGGATTTCTATCTCTCTGGGGTTGCCCTGGCACCCTCAATGATGAACTAGGCACCCCTAATAGTGATTTGGGCATCCCCGACCAAAATGTGCAGCAATGTCCTAATGAAGTGTTTTTTATACGTGTTACAGTGCGATAATGACTTTCTTGATCTGACCTACAACCTGATATTTTACCAAGCATCGGAAATCCTCAGGCATCTTGGACATTGGTGGATCTAGCCAGTAGGTTTGAGGGAATCCAAAGCCGATAAAAAACGTCACGCGGGGAGAGTATGCCACTATTTAACTAGACAGTAGGTTTTGAGGGTAAATCCAAGGGGCGATAAGCAAAAAAAACATCGCAGGGTCAAACATGTGGCCACAAGTTGCTTTATTTGCTCTCCAAGGCCCAATGTTTACACAGAAGTTGACTGGTTCCGTTTGAAGTTGAGAGCTGAAGCACCAAAACCTTACTTATAAACTAAAAAGCAGTCGGGGCAAAAAGGAGGTGGACAGCTTTGGGGACGGGGGGCAAAAATATAGTTTTGTCCCGAGCTTTTCCGTTGGGGGGGGTAAATGTCTTTTTGCTCCTTCCGGATCCGTCGCTGATAATGGACAATTAGCAGTGTATGTACATACATACATACCTGCAAGAGAACTTATTGCGTACATTGCGTCCTCCATACTTAAGCAGTGATGCAGTGCATAAGATACAGCAAAATAGAAGTTATTCACAGTAGCTGAATTACGTACATATTTTCCCAACACAATTCGCTCACACATTGAAAAACGTATTTGCAATCAAGAAAAGGCGCAGCACGGTGGAAACCTTTGGTCTGTGGTAACAGGTTTTTTCAAACATTTGTACATGTTTGTAAATACTGGTATGCATCGACATACTACATATTGTCCAATATTGATAGGCCGCAAATCTTCTGTTGCGTTTCTCCTGGCTGATCTGTTATGACGTGACAGTCCAAGGGCCTACTATACATTTCATTAAGATGCAATAGTGCTATCAAAAATTTAAAATGAAAAGCTGGTTGCACGACTACTCATTGCACAAATCATCAAGTACAAATGAAAATCCAGGACGGTATCGCTACCAATATAAAACACTGGTTCTTTATTACTCATATACTGATGACACCTGCACCTGCAAAACAATCCCATGAATCAACCAACAAACTCTCCTTGAAGCCTTTCAGAAGATAATTCAGCCATCACCAAGAATCTGTTTTAACCCTCGTCCCGGTGGGCCTCCGAGCCACCTTTCGCCCTAGTGGGGTTGTTTGCACACCCCCTCGAACTCGGCCCCTAAAAATTCATAAAGAAACTATGTTTGTCACTTGTTGGCTTAGGTCAATATTAACGTCATGACAGGTCAAAGAAAGTGGGATTTTAAGTAGAGTTGTTGGGCTCTAACGTTTGATAAAGTTCAGTTAGAATCAATTTTTAGCCACCATTCGCATCCTCTTGTCACGGCGAATCGAATGATGTATAATATAACTATACTAGGTCAAAACACAAAAATGAACTGACCTCAGGCTAGGTCAAGGTCAATTTTTAACCTAGCATAGTCAATATGCATATCAATCGACTCGCGATAGCAATCTGAACGCAATGATATCAAAGTAAAAGCTGTGTCATCGTTTCATGCAAAGTTATTGACCAAGTCTGAAAACTGCTTAAATAGCCCCAGATAGCCTCTTAGAGGTCACAGGTAAAAATTGAAAGATGAACCCGGAGAGAGGCTCATGATGCTACGATTTGGAAAATATGAAGGTATTCTCAGGAGTATCTACACGAATACAGCCTAATTTCTTTTTCCCATGTATTTCCAATGGAGAGGTCATGGTTTGTACTTGACCTTAACTCATCGACATGAAAAACCCCGGTATACATGTTGCAACATCGGCGGGGCCATTATGTGTTATAAGTTTCAATCGGATAGATTCCCCAATTTCCTAATTATGCCACCTTAAACATTTTTGAGGTGAGGTCACTTGACCTGCACTCATGACCTGACCTGAAGTGACCCAAACATATTTTTTTGGAAAGTTAGGAATATATCAAGGATAAGGCGTGCCAAGTAGGGCGGCGCTTCGCACCGCCGATTTTTTGTTGCGCTGGAAAGACCCGAGGGGGTGTTCAAACACTCCCTCCCACCTCGGCGAGGGTTAACCTTCACACAAGTCATATCATCTGTTCGCCTGATGTTGCAGAAACGTTTTGCTCTGTGCCTTGTCAACTGCTTTCCCCTAAAAAAAATAAGTAAAAAATGAAAAAGGGTGAGAAAATAAATCTTGACCACAAGAAATGACACAAAAACACTCCAGGAAATATATGTTTGAGATTATTTTGCCGTGTGTTCTAAAAATTGTTAGGAATACATATCAACATTCTCGGTCAGTATGTTTAGATATTTTGCAAAGATAGCTATTTCGCTATCACTGTTTCACGGATTAAATGATAACATTTATGATGCACTTGGTAACGACAAATGCATTATATAGTTATAGTTAGGACTTATATAGTTATTAGATCATGACGGCTCATAGAAAATATAAAAAATATTGGAAACAATTTTCACAGCATACGTGGAGAAAATATATTTGTGAAGCAGCCTGAAGGGGGGACATCACAGTTTGTCTCGTACGATTAGTTAACCTCTCTGGCGATGACCTTGAAATGGTCAGGAACCTAATGATCTTAATAATTCCTTTACTGTTGTTATCATATCATATTAGTTCCTCTACTGTTTTAATCCTATGTCTTCTTACAATATATCTTATGTTTTAGGAGTATGCTTTCTAGGTATATGATCAGTGCCTAGCCAAATGAAACTTTTCAACTGGCTACAGAGCTGGAGTATGGGCTTCTATCTCTGGAAGTGGAGTGCCCTGTCACCTCTTATTTTTCATATCAAACATTTCAGCATAATTCGTGTATTTAAGAGAGTGTATTGTACGGTGTTGATAATACAATGGTTCTCTTAACACGCGCCCCACTGGGGGAACGAAATTCACCCCTCCCCCTCCTGGTTTTCTCCAGATAACGCCAGAACAAAGATACGCAGAACAACGAAACTTACCTTATCCCTGGCCAATTTTACGCATCTGACCACATTTTTTAGGTCAAGTCATGTCAGGTCAAGGAGCCATCCAAGGTCAAGTGACCCGACCTCAAAACCAAAAATCACGAGTTTGAGGCGGCGCCTAAGGAGCATCTGCCAAATGATCAGTTTGGAACTTTCACAATATGATAAGGTCATTAGGGTCTACAAATCTTCTAACTCGGAATTTCGATATTGTTGACCTAAGGTGGGGTCAATTTTTGGTCACCCCATTACCTATAAGTCTATCGTGAAAAATCGAAAGGGCTCGTTTTCAGTAAATACTGGATACATAAAGCTGATAATCTTCAAACCGTGTATTCTTTCCATGCTCTTGACCTTAAAGTTGAGTTTTTGACCATCTGACCTCTCAATATCAGGTCACTGTAGCACACAGTGATTTTTTTGTCAATAACTTCTCACTGAATTGAGATAAAGCTCCTATTTTGCTTGCATCTTGTTTAGAATGTCACGGGGAGTCGATTGATATGCAACATGACCATACCAGGTCAGAATGTGACCCTGACCTAGGGTCAAGGTCAGGGCATTTTCACAATTTGTCCTAGCAAAATCATATTATACATAATTCTATTTGCGACGATGAGAGAATCCAATGATGCAAGAATATTTGCGGTAGCTCCGCCGAGTGGGGAAATTTACACTGCCCTGTAGTAAACCTATGGAGCCTTATTTCACCTGACCTCAATATTGACCTGACATAAAAATACTTCTATAATTTATCTTCGTCCTGTCCAGAGCTTTCGAACACCGTCCGTAATTTTTATTTAGTTGAGATCCCAGCTGGGCGCGTGTTAACGCTGTCGTAGTTGACAGTTTTGGGATTTGGGCACCCCGAATGGTTTTCGAAAATCCACGCTAGTATGGTGGATTGATTAAGAGTGCCCTCTTTAGACAAACACTTTTCGTTGCGTGTAACTTTTGGGTTTCACCATCTAATTTTAGGCGTCGTGGTATGACGTCTGAAAGGTAAAATGCGGTAAAATATCGACAATGTTTTGAATCCCAAATTAGGTTTAACGCCTTTTAACCATCCAACATGGAAAAAACAGTACGTACTCACCTCTTCTGGTATATTATCTGGTTTTACTTTGGCAGCGCTACCATTAGTTCACACTCTCAATAACTCGTCCGACGGTTAAGGCTTAGTTTTATGCGCATACGTTTCTTCACTCTCCTGTCGGTTACCTTCGGGCCGGTCCCCACTCCTTTTCACTCAGCAGAAACCTCTCTCGCGACTCTCCTGACTTCAGCGAACTCGGCTGCCGGCTGGCCTGTGCTGACTGCCGCTGTCTCGCCTGTACCAAAGAGTATCGGATGGTGGTGCAGATAATCACGACAATGTAGGGCAAAATATGGCTAGTGATGCTTGAAAAATGTCATGTTAATATATCTCCTGGCTATGGTTTAAGCTCTATCATTTTCATGGACAAATTTCCGCTGAATTTCTCGCTGTACAATTGAACGCGCTTCCACCAATCAGCAGCCGCCATCCGCTGGATGCCGATTGTCCGCGGGGCATAGAGGTTAAAAAGGTCACGCTGGGCGTCGCTGGCGCTGAGTTCAAACCTCGGTGGAGAGGGGTCGCGTGGCGGACTATAAAACATGCGTGTGGTGTGGAGAATGGTGGTCGTTCTGCCTGCTGTTGGACTGAGGGAGGAGGACAGATGTAGGGGACACTCTGTGCACATGGGTGGATATATGGGTTAAGTGTTTGTGCAGTGTGCGGTGTCGATATCACTGGAAAACATGAGTGTGAGTTAATTAAATGAGTACGGTATGTGAATACACTTGGGTAAAATTGCAGGTACCGATTTCGAATTCCTAGTATCTTTCGGCATCAGAGTAAATGATGCAGCTTTTCATTTTTGTTTCATTGACAAACACGTATTGGCAATACAACACACACAGTAAATGTGGCATACACGGCGTGCATTCTTTTCACGTGTGTGCAACACCAGAATTTTAAGCTGATAAAATATTAATTTGAGGCGAAGGGATAAGTAGCGCTGACCGTTCAAACACGGATAGACCAAGGCAAACCACAGGATGCACGAGGCAATTGACTGATTAGGTATGCATATTTAAATGGCATTAACATCACTGTATTCCTTTAGTATGGGCCACTCTCCTATCACATTCTCTGGATGCCTCCGCCACCCGGCCTACAGGCAGCCATAAGTCATTGTGCACTGCCGTCTAAGCATGATTGTCCGACTTTCTATTTTAGGCAAACAAATTAGTTTGTATGCTATAATACTCCGTTGTTTATCTCCCGGATGACGTCGCGTTTCTAGTTACTTTTTCTATATTAATGCCAATTGTTTTTATTTCATGTGTTTTAAGACTAAGACGTTCAGCACTCAGCTTTCTAATTATACTTAATCTGTCGGAACTGGGGCAGTGACCTCACAATTTACGTCAAGTATTGCAAATAGTGAATCTTAACAAAATACCCATTTTCTGGTATATTTAGATATTTCAGTCCAGAAATTTCCTGTTAACCGAAACAATACAGCACACGGAAATATTCGGTACGAGGATAGGAGAGGACACTTATGAACATCAAACAATTTTAGATAAATTATTAAGAGCGGCGGTAGCTTTTGAACGGCTAGAGTTTTCAATATGTTCAACAAGTTAACGTTTCATTGTAAAATCTTGTTAGTACGGTACATGTCAGTGGAAATGATAGCCTAACGGTCTCGAATAGTCGTGGGTTGTTGCCTGAACCTTAACCCATCACTGCTTAGGGGTCCGATCGGACCACCCCCCCGCGCGGTTTTTCGCAAATGATTCTGAGTCGATTCGGATGAGACCTGCATCGTTTTGCAGGCCTCTTGGGAGATTAATTCGACAACTTATGACCAAAAATTGACATCAGGTAGTTCCAGGGGCGTAGCCAAGATTTCACTCAGAGGGGGGAGGGCGGCGGTACCCCGAAAAGGGCCCCTGCGTCAGCTCCAAAAGGGCCCTGATGGGTAAAAAGAGCCCTGCCTGTTACAGAATCGTGTCCTCAGGGGGGCCTTCGGGCCCTCAGGAGGGGGCTGTCTCTGCCATCCCCCCTTGGCTACGCCCCTGGGTAGGTCAAGGCGATAAGTTAAGATGCCATTGGTAGGCCCGTGCAAGGCGATTCCGCTCTTCTAAAATGATACTGACAATGTCAGAGTGTAGCTCAGGTTCTACAAGAGACATATACAGTTTCTAAACATCGTTCAAAAGCTCTTAAAAATATGTATTGCTGTCATCCATTTTGAGGTCAGATCAATGCCAAGGTCGCCAGAGGTCACCAAAGGTCACGGTTTGCGAAGTTGTTCGTGTCTATAACTTTTGAACCAAACAAGATATAATCCTAAATCTGGTATCATAGTGATGAACATGACCCAAGGATTCAAATGATATTAACATGACTTTGCAGGGTTATTTAACCTTGACCTAAGGTCAAGAACATACTGTGACCTTACAAGCTCATGCCGCATAACATTTGAATCCTTAGGTCAAGACGAACACATTGATGACTAACCTCATTGATTGATTCTATTAGTTATTGATTGATTCATTGATTGAACATTTATTGTAGCACTCTGGCTCCTGACGTGAAAGATTTAAAAAAATTTTAATTTTAAACCATTTTGGCTCACTGTAACGCCACGGGTCAACGGGTACTCTTTAAACTCGGGTTCAGAGTAGAAGAGAGTAAGGCGCTTCCAGTGCCGTTTTTATTTTTCCGTATCATCTCCGGCTCCCGAGATCGCAGGGGGTCCCATCACACCCCAGGCGGTGATGTGTATGAAAAGAGCCCATGGGCGGTGCCGGGTTAATGAACAGTACCATATAAGGGTATTAATTTATATCCCTTTGGGCAACTGCAATGCAATATTCATTTAGAAAATAATTAAAAATTTAGTAAATATTCACCTTTTCATTAAACAAATTATGCTTTCTCCTTTCATGTGGCGGTCACGTAATTTTTTCTTCAAATTTGGGCATTCCCAGTGATTTTTCGAAATCCACACCCCTGAAACCACTGCTATAGAGCTCCGGGGCTTCACGGCACACCAACCAGTGAGGTGCTATGTCCTATGCTATGCTATGTCCTATGCTATGCTATGTCCTATGCTATGCTATGTCCTATGCTATGATGCTATAACTATGCTGTGACGCGCCAAGTCCAGCTTGTACGCAGGTCAGATCGGCGGCCGCTCTGAATAAACACCAGTGAAATGCCCGCATTAAAAGCGGGGATACAGCATCGCGATATCTAACAAACGCTGTTAAACTTGGCACTGCCGGAGTATCCGGACACTCGATAGAGTGGTATCATGACAGGCACGGACGCTTTTTGGCAAGGATAAATATTGATGTCAGCAAAGATCAAGGTGTCAGGCTGGTAACAGCTTTTATCTCTGGCTTCTGATTGGACAGTTAAAACCATTTTTAGGTGTGATTAGAATCCTCTGGTTACGGCGATTCAAACTAGGTTCCTACCTATGAATGGCTTATACAATGACAGCGTACAAAAATGATCTGACTCACAGGTCAAGAGCACCGTGTGGCAAAGTATGGTTCTCGTTCATATCAATCGCCTTAGATGCTAGGAATCGACGAACGACGCCGTTCCTTATTGATTTATTGGTTTTTAAAAGCTTGAAACCCTACAAGTGTCCCCAGACCATGGACGGATCCAAGAACTCAGATTGAAAGGGAGGCATATGGTCTGAAGGTGCCATCAGACCAGGGGCATTCAGGAGGCCGGGAAAATTTTGGGCCAGAAAAAAATCAAACCTGGCAGCACAGGTTGGAGCAAATTTTTAAGCCTCCAAGATTCCTCTCGTTACAGCGAGTCGAATTGTGACCAGGCCAGGTCAGCATGTACAAATGACCCTACCCCACGTCGGGTCAAGGTCCTTTTAATGAACCCCGTCACCAAAAGTTGTCATTCAGTGGGCTTGTTATGTGATAGGCACGGACGGATCCTGGCCTTCGGCTTGGGTGTGGGGGAAAACCCAGACACCTTCAGGCACTAAAAAAGAGCGGCGTCTCTCTTAACATCTCCCAACAAAACTTAACATCGTATCTCTGATACCCCTTTACATTGTTGGAGGTGAGTTCACTTAAGCGGGCCAGGTCGCTCGGCATGAGACGACCCAAACCTGAAATTGTGGAACTGGGATCTTGGGAAAAGCTACGCAAACGATCACGAAAGTGCACTGTACAGCAGCACCCCACACCGCCAATTTCCGGCCGTTTTTGTTTTTGTTGAAAGCCCGAGGGGGTGCTGAAAGACCCACACTAGGCGAAGGTTAAACACACTTGAAAACTGCAATCGTTGGCGTCTACCAAACCACTAGCTGCTAACGTGGTATAGCATTGCCGACTTACATACTCTTGAAAGGAACTGCGGGCACCAGATAACACCTTATTCAGAGGACCCGCTGCGACTTGAACGCGGGAGTGGGCACCTCGGACTAGCGAGCGACCTGTGCCTTTCAAACTCGACTGACTCGGGTGCCTGAAGTACCAGTTGCTAAAATAATTACCCAATTGCTGAAATTAAACATTTCATCCACTTGAAACTTGTACAAACAAGAGTATTACTGCGACGGTTTAAGCATGTCCCTTTAGGCAGCACGAAGTGCACTGTTTCTTCTTTTGCCCCACAGTGAAAAGTTTAGAAAAAATGCACTGGGTCACAGCCATTTAACCAGAACCTCAATTCATTTCTGAACATGCCATATCTCCGAATGAAGCAAGAGGGACGAGTCATCGCAGCTCGTTTTGCGAGTACTATTCGTGTTTGATTATCCCAATCGCAAACAGAACGGGCTAATGAATGATTTGTGTGCGATCAGTCAACTCTACGTTTCTAAAGGCTCTTCTGAAAATAAAATAAAAGTTGGAACGCACAAAGCCCACCTATCGAATCACCAAGAAAAATAGGACTACTTGTGCAATAAGGCCAAAACGGAAGTAAATGCCATCGGTTTACTTATATCATGAGCGGCAAGATCTCACAAAAAACAACGGTTAATGCCACGTTTTCGTCAATGTATTCAAAGGCAATTCATCTGGTAAAGCAGCATCAAATCGCAGCCTCACACACGCACCCAAAACAAGCCCCGCACTGTCGGCATCTAAAACAAAACATTAACAAATCGGCCGAGAGCATCTCTCTCCAGCCGTGCCTATCTCACCAGCCACGCCATCTTAACCACGATAACCGCGGCACCGTCTCCACTGAAAGCAGTGTAACCAGACTGAGCTCACTAGCACCAGAGGTGTCAGCGGTCAGAGGCGGTCACCAGTTCGAACCACTGCCGCAGAGCGTCGCTGAGCACGGCCGGCAGCTGCGCGATGTCGCGCAGGATCAGATAGTACGGGAACGGAAACTGGTCCATGTACGGGTGAATACCCAGCAGCTGGCCGGCGCCGCCGAACTGCGGTACACGGATGTCCAGCACGCTGTCCTTACTCTCCGGACTGTCCACCACCACAAACACCAAGAAGATGCCGGCCTGCCGGGCCCGGTGGATGGCGGCACGCACCGGCTCCTGCCCCTCGTGAAAGATGCCGCGCCCGTCGGAGACGACCAGCAGCAGCTGCGCGGTGGGTCCTCCTCCACCTCCGGCCAGCAGTGCCGTCACACTGTCCAACATGGCCGCCACGCGGGTGCGCGTCTGTGCGAACGTCAATCGGCGCAGCACCTGGGCGCCGGCGGCGGCCGAGGCCGACTGCTGCAGGCCGTGCAGCAGTCGTGTCTCCTCGCCGAACGACACCACGGCCAGCTGGCCGGCCTCCAGCAGAGCCAGCGCGCGCGACACCAGCGCCACCGACTCGAACGCCAGCTGGCGGGAGCGGCTGTCCGACATGGAGGCCGAGTCGTCCACCGCCAGCACCACGCGGTAGTCGCGCTTGCTGGGCTTGGTGCGGCGCAGCCAGATCTTGTCCTTGCGGAATTGCGAGGCGATGTACGGGATCACCTGTGAACGAGGATGGGGGTGAGCGCACTCGAGCGCTGCCCGACTGGTCTCAACACACGCTGCGTATCGTCCGAATTCAGTCAATGAAAATAACTAAATAAAATGCATGAATGAAGCGAGAACAAACATTGAACGAGACATTTCTGCACTTCCAAAAACCGAACTTGCAACAACTTACACCAAATTTATACATAAAGCAAGTTATGGCTAGCTGTTTTACTCAGAGTACAGTAATCTGGGGCTATGGCACTACTAGATAACTTTAATCACGCCCACTGGCGGCGGAACTAGGGGGCACCGGGGTACGGTGCCCCTTAAATCAGAAATTTTAACACTAACCCTATTGCGTGGAGTGGAAATAAATGGATTAAAAACCAATGGTGCCCCCTCCCCCTCTTAAATGCAAACGTTCCACCGTCACTGATCACGCCGCTATTCAAAACCCGCGTACGCAGTACTCCACCTTCCTAGTTATGAATTCGGATAGATCAAATCGGACTATCATACGAGGCCGGAACTGGAGTGACAGGGTACGAGCACCTGTGACTAGAGTGTCCCATGGCTGAGAAATCCCATCCTCGATCCAGATCATGTTTGAAAGTTTTCAGAGTCCCCCAAGGCACACCACGAAAATCAATCAGCGTCAATACAAATTCAATCCATACAGGAAAAATTAATCCACACAAATTGAAATCCCAATCAATTTCCCAGGCCATAAAATTACCAAAGACCTCTGGCTATTCCAACCCGTCCGGGTATTTATTCCGGTATCTAATCCGTGGAGCTCTACAGGCCCCTCCAACCATAGGGCGTCAAACGGCTTACAGACATTTACCACTCCATCATCAGCGGCCGAGGGCTGACCTTGCGCATGTTGAGCCGTTTCCCGGTGCGGTAGTCTCCCTTCAGTTGGGCCGTTTGCGTGGGCTCTAGGATGAGCCGCAGCTGTTCGCATAGCTCCTGCGCCAACGGTGCGATCACAGCCTCGCACTGCTGCCACGCCAGCTCCGACTCCTGCTCCCCCAGACCATCCGCAGCCTGAGGAAGGACCGTGGGGTCACAACACAGACGCCCCTAACCCGGGTCACAACACCGACTCTCCCAAACCGGGTCACAACACCGACTCTTCTACACCCGGGTTTCAACACCGACTCTACTAGCCTGGGCCACAACATCGACTCTCCTAACCATAGTCACAACCCCGACTCTTCTAACCCAGGTCACAACACCGACACTCCTAACCCGGGTCACAACACCGACTCTCCCAAACCGGGTCACAACACCGACTCTTCTAAACCGAAACTCGGATTTAAAACGACTCTCCTAAACCGGGTCACAACACCGACTCTTCTACCCCGGGTCACAACACCGACTCTCCTAACCCGGGTCAGAACACCGACTCTCCTAACCCGAGTCACAACACCGACTCTCCTAATCCGGGTCACAACACCGACACTTCTAACCCGGGTCACAACACTGACTCTCTAACCCGGTCAAACACCGACTCCTACTCCCCCAGACCATCTGCAGCCAGCCGTATCTTGTCGTATTTCCCCCTCCCGCAGCCACGCGGTGTACAGAGCGGCGGTCTAGCAGCACCACTAGACGAGGATCTGCGCCCCACACAACTGACCTGGCACCACAGCTGCAGGCTGTTCTGCAGTTCCTCCCGCAGCCGCTGCAGGTCCTCCGGCGCCACCTCCGCCGGCACCACCGCCTCCGCCCCCGTTACCGCCGTGTGTGCGGTGGACTGGGCCGGACGCTGTACAGACGCCGTCGGCACCACCTCGCCCTCGACCTCAGCGCGCTCCGGACCATCCTGACCGTCCTACACGTGACCGGGCAGGTCAGCCAGGTGCAGCGCCAAATGACCCAAGCCGACTAAAAGGAAACATTCTGATCTGTTTTAATCACAGTAGTGTATACAAACTACACCACAACAATACAATGTCCCCTCAGTGGAACGATCCCCGTGCCAGGCTTTTAAAGAAGAGTTCTCGAGAGGCGTGCAAGGGGACAGGTGTAGTACATAAAAGCGTAGACAGGCACAAAACGTCAGCCCCGGTCAGCCTAAGCTGGACAGCGTGCCTGGTTTGGCCGGTCGCGGCGCCGCCCAGACAGCCGCTCCGCCGGCACCGTCTCCAGCTGGTCGGGCAGCTTCTCCTCCTCCGCCGACTGCTCCGGCAGCAGCTCCTCCTCCTCAGCAGGTGCCGGCGCGTCCTCCTCCTGCGTCGCTGCTGCCGGACGCTCCTCCGCCTGCTCCTGAAGGTCACCACACACGCTTCACTTAGCCGACAGTCAGAACAAGCCTTACGACTCTCCCCACATACAGCTTGTTCATGCAAACATACCATGGTCTTGGCCACCACAAAAAAAAAAAATAACATTTATATCCTTGCATTAGATGACTACTGGTGGAGGTCCACCTCCCGACCTCACCCTGTGGAGCGTCCACCTCCCGACCTCACCCTGGTGGGAGCGTCCACCTCCCGACCCTCACCCTGGTGGGAGCGTCCACCTCCCCGACCCTCACCCCGATAGCAGCGCCTCCTCCCCGACCCTCACCCTGGTGGCGGCGTCCACGGTGAGCGCGTCGTGTTGTTGTTCGGAGTCCCGGATGTGCTGCAGCAGGTCGGCAGGGCCCGGTGTCCGCTCCTGCGCTCCCTCCGCCTGCTCCGTCTCGTCGGCGTCCACGGTCTTCAGCCGCTTCTCCACCGGCGCGTCCTCTGCACCTGCTGCATCCCGCACCATCAGACAGTGGTCCTGGCCCTGAATTCTAATTAAATGTGTTCCACTGCGGTGTTTGATTCCAGGTATCCAGGCTCTCATATTTATGTATAAAGAAAAATATCAGACATGAAGCATTAAGCCCTGCGAAAACAACCTGCAGCGATAAAATTTATCTCGGAAAACGCAGCAAAGACCACTAGCGCAAACCACCCTGAAACTATCAATGAAATCGACTCGACGTATATCAACGTATAGTTTGGAGTGATTCATGTATAAATTGTGAGACTAAATCGGTTCATCAAACATATTATTAAAAAACATCACCTAAAAGTAAAGTTATAAGACTATAATTATTTTGACCGTTTCACCCACGACTGAACAGAATATCCCAAAATTTACAGAGAAAAACAGCAAGTCACATTAGCAAGTAGGTAAAATACGTTCAAATAACCTACTAAGATGGGAGATTAGTCAGTGACCCGAACAGACTGGCGACACATTAGTCAATCTTGAAGTCATAGTGCAGGAGGTGACTTTCGACTATCGCGACTGCCGCCGATATTGCCATAGAAACGTCCAGGCCTGACAAGATGCCAGGCAGCCCAGTGGCCGCATCCAGATAAGGAAAGCATGGACCAGCGTGGGTTCAATCCCCACGGCGGGGGACCGCTCTTAGCGTCTCATCTGACCCGGTGGAAAGGTTGAGTAATTGGGACGTCCTGAGTACACTGAGAGTAATTGGGCACGTGCGCCAGTTAGAGTGTCCTAACAAAATATAAATAAATAAAGACCAGTATCAGTTGTACAACCTAGCACACTCCAATGGCACATCATCCCGGCCGCGATGTCTGGCGGACGCCACCGCCCTCACCCAGGCTACGTTTGCTGTCCGTGCGGCCGGGCCGCCGCCGCTCGGCGCCGGTCGTCTTCTCCGGAGGCTCGGGCCGCGGCCGGCTGGCAGCCTCCGCCGCCGCTGCCGCCTGGTGGCCGCCGCTGGAACTGTCAGCCATGCCCACTCCGGTGCGCTCCTCGTTGTCAGCGGCGGCGGTGTCGGCGGCGGGCTGCTCGGCGGCTGTCTCGGGCTGAGGCTGCTGCAAGCGGTCCTACCAACGGCGCTGCCAGTTAGCACGGGTAGCGCCGGGAGTGACACACGCCCAACAACACCTTAGTCGGACGTCAGCTACACGGCAGCAGCTTCTGTTCAGCACGACATATTCGCGGACAGAAAACAAAGTAAATGGATCGTAAGTAGTCAGCATTGTATTCAATTTTTCCTCTGAGCGTTTTCCCATCAGATTTCACATGCGTGACAATCAACAAGCTGAAGGACGTCGCCGAGCCCCGGAGACACAGACAAGTGGAACCATCACATAATGCAGTGACAGTGATGTCTCACCTGTGTACCCTCCGCAGCATCCTCCACAGCCGCCTCTCCCGGCTCCTGCGATGGATCCATTGTAGCTGCCTCCTGCTCCTGCGTCGGCTCCTGATCCACATCCTCTGCGTCCGCTTTCTCGTCCGTCTTCTTTTTCTCTTCCCTCCCTGCCTCCTCCTCCGAGTCGTCCTGCTCCTGTTCCTCAGCAGTGGCGTCCTGTTGGTCGCCGGCCTCCTGCTCCTGCTCCTCCTCTTCCTCTTTCTCGGGCTTCTCCGGGTCGTCAAAGTCGGCCCGCTGCTCGATGTCCCACGGGTTGGCGTCGTCGTCGTGCTCCGACGCGTCGCTGTCGGCGCCGTGTTCCGAGTCGACGTCATCGCGGTCCGGCAGCTGCAGGTCCTCCGGCTCCGGCGCCGCCGGGAAGTCGTCTGTATGGGGACAGACTCACGTCAGTAACAGTCGAACCCGGCCGGAGGTAGGCTAGTGACAGTCGACTCCGCCACAACAGACACAGGCCAGCAACAGTCGAACTCGTCCGGAGGTAGGTCAGTGACAGTCGACCATGTTACAACAGACTGTTCTGGCCAGCAGCCGGCAAAGAATACGCTGCCAGCAACAAACTCCGCCATCAGAGACAGCTAAACACTGGCAACCATTCATCTCAAATAAGAGCCAGAGCCAAACATATTATACACCCACACACGTACTGTGATGAGGGTCTGCCTGTTGATCCTCGTCTTCCTCCATTTCGTTCTCCTTCTGCTCCTTCCTCTCCCTCTGCTCCTTGGACTTGGAGTCGGCCGTTTCGTCATCCTCCTTGGCCGCCAGATGCTCATCCTCGCGGCCCTGTCCTCCCTGCTGGTCCTCATCAGCATCCTCGGCGCGCTGATCCTCTTCGTCATCAGCGTCGCTTCCCCACAGCTGCCGACGACACAGAAGGAGACGGTGTGCAACACAACTACCGATGGGGGACACGGGACGTAGGCGGAAGAGCAAAACTAAGCATCTACCTTGGCTTTCGATCATCATCTTGACAACCTACACTCTCTGCTGAAGAAGAAAGGTTGCAGTAGGTCAAGGCGTGACGACGCCGAGCAGAGGTGAACAAATAAGATCTTGCCAAGGTTGGAGGGGATAAATATGGAGAAAGTCGATATATCACATGCATCGATCGGTATCATTTCAAAAGGATTTGAAAACAGCACGGGAATGAAATATAAGACACCTGCAATTGACTTGCCCTGATGCCCCCGTGATTATTTTTCATTATTACCACCATCGTTAGCTGCCAAAAAGCTCATTGTATGTAGTAAACACCTGGCTTCGGTAAAATTGTCCAAATATTGACGTGTGCTGACGACAGAACAATATTACCCTTGATGCCGTTCATTACGTCACATATGGCAGACAATGTAGGATACACATTTGTATTATGCTACCAACATCACACCCCGCGATTGCCACGATCCAGTGCAACATTCAAGAAATCGTGGGACTTATGCGGGTTCGAGACGAGCACATGGCGACATGAAAACCACATATGGCACCCATTTATCCGTCTCGTGAGTCCAGTATAACGAAGAAAGCCCCATAACACGTGAGAGGCACGGCGAGTGACGTTGCTGTCAGAAAATGATTTCCCTTTGTCCAAGTCATATCTGATAGAATATTTAGTATATTAAAAAGTTAGGAGCCTCTGGCACTCACTTTTTCGTCCAGAACCTCCTGATCCTCGCCATCCACCTCTCCCATCTGTTTGTCCGGGTCCTCCTCATCATCATCTCCACTCTCACGTCCCTCCTCCTCCTCTCGACCCTCCACGTCCTGCATCTCGCCGCCAAAGTCCTCCGACATCTCCACTCCGTGCTCCTCCTCCTGCGGCGCACACAGAGACACTCAGGCCAAAGTCCTCCGACATCTCCACTCCGTGCTCCTCCTCCTGCGGCACACACAGAGACACTCAGGCTAAAGTCCTTCGACATCTCCACTCCGTGCTCCTCCTCCTGCGGCACACAGAGACACTCAGGCCAAAGTCCTCACGACATCTCCACTCCGTGCTCCTCCTCCTGTGGCACACACAGACACTCAGGCCAAAGTCCTCCGACATCTCCAGCCCGTGCTCCTCCTCCTGCGGCACACACACATACACTCAGACCACCCGCTCCACGCCGCACACCTATTCCTCCGTCGCAGAGGCTGAGGCCGAGCGACAGCTACACCCAGTGCAGCTACTGCAGCCTAAGTCCAGCTCACGCGGAGGCACAGCAGAAGGGGCAGCTGAGGCGATTTACTGAGAGGATATATTGAAGTTTTGATCTCTCAGGGAGTAACAGCGACCGGTTGAAAGGTGCACATCTGGCACTGTCTGGTAAACCGGATATCCTCGTGGCCACATTCCAAATGACCGCTTGTGCAGTGAGGCTTGAATATCTTAAGGACGAGTTAATGGGGTTTTAAGACACACCATATACTGAGGACATTTGGCATCCTCAGCCGGCAGCCTGTTGATGGGGCATCTCATCATCATCATTCGGATTTTAGGGCGCGTCGATAGCGAGGTGATTTTGTGCCCATGGGGGCATTATGATGATCAGATTACACCTTATTCAGCGAGCCCGTCGAAATCTTAACTGCACCAGCAATGGACAACCCAGCGCGTTACCTGCTGAGCACTACAAGACAGCGGACCTAGAGTTCGAAGTGCTACAGAAACTGAAAGGCGTTCCTGATGCCGAGCGGCAGCTGTCAGAGTGAGACTGACCTTGACTTCTTCGTCGGCGTCGGGCGGCGTGTCGCCCTGCTGATGGGCCCCCTCCAGCTGGTCCTCCGACTCGAGCTTGTCAGACACGTCCTTGGCACCCTGCGCCTCGCCCAGACCACCGCTCTCCACCTCCTTGAACTCGGTGCCGGTCCTCTCCCTCCTCCTCAGGCACGTCATCCGGCGTGCAGAATCCCTGACCAGCAGCGGCAGCACGGTCAGGGCGACGCAACACCGCATCTACCACTTCTGGGTCCCCGGGAACAACATCCGACAAACACAATTAACACGTCGAGCCCCACAAGCATGTACAGGACAGCAGCCACATCCCCGAAGACGACCAGCGTTGAGGCACAATGTCCACAACAGGCAGCAGCGGCCTGTATCCCACCTTCTGTACGAGCGCAGTGAAGATCTTCAGGAGGACAGAGAGCAGTTTGGCTGTGGCGCGGAAGGCTGCCATCTGCTGCTCCAGATGGAAGGTGCAGAGCAGCTGGTACTGTCGCAGCAGCGGCACCAACTGACCCAGAAGGCTGCCGACAGAGACACGGTCAGGGCCGCAGGCGATTGACACCACTGACTCAGAACCAACAGCACAGGAGCACAGCGCAGCACCAGCCACCAACAGCGAAATGCCTCTGAAGGTTTAAATAAAACACAACTATTACGAACACACGTTTCAAGTATGAATATATAGTTGAATGCGCTTTACCCATGCTCGTGGTAAACAGCGGCTAATTAAAGGGAACAACATAAGCTTTTCAAACTAATTTACTTCACTAGACTTGTGAACCATGCGACTTACGCGGGTTTACACCAGGACCGACTTACGCGACCATGCGGGCGGCACTCTGATCGGAGACGGGCTGCGTGGCCAGGGTGCGGACCAGCGCCTGCAGACCGTCCGCCACTCCACCGGCGTCCAGCTGCGAGGCCGCCTCAGACAGCCTGGTCCTGAGCCGCGCCGAGAGCAGAGCGTCCTCGTCAGTGCGCGGCTGCTCCGTCTCTGCCTCCCGGTACACTCGCTGCACGGCCGACAGCACCCGTGTCGTCAGACGGCGGGCACCCGAGACAAACCGCCGTTCCACCGCCGCACTGCGCTCACACTCCGACTCCGGCGGCGGAGGCGAGTCGGGCCGGGCCTGAGACAGCTCCTCCGCCGCTGCCGCCAGCGCCGCCGCCAGGGCGGACTCCGTGCCGGTGCCGGGGCAGAGTTGGTCCCGTATCCGGCAAAGGGCGGCGCCGATGTCAGTCAGCTCACGGTCGGCCTCCTCCAGCCGGTGGACATCAGACGGGGTCCACAGCAGCGAGGCGGCGCCACACCACCGCCGAGGTCCGCCACGTCGCAGCCGCCGGCAGACGGCGCGCGCTCGCGTCAGTTCCGTCTCCACGGCCGGTAGCAGCGTGGCGGCCGCCGGCACCGGGCCGGACAACAGCAGCGTCGGCGGAGGATGGTCGGCCGGCGCCGCCAGCAGCAGCAGTCGCAGCCGCGCCAGCAGCTCCACACAGCGACCAGCCAGCTGCTGCAGCCGCGGCTGCCGACGGACGCGGCTGCAGTCAGACAGTGGAAACCTCCACAACGGCGGTGCAACAACCGAGGGCACAAATGACACAGGGCGACAACCTCATATTCCAAATACATCACCGCACTATATTAGCAAGTTAAACATGAGCCTACTCGAAAAACTACGGGCCTGGTGTCAGTGAGCTGTACCTCAGCTTCTCGACAGCGCCGCTGGGTGGCAGAGTGGTTGCTGGCGCCGTCCTGGGAGCTCAGGGCGGCCGCCTGATGTAGCAGGGCAGCCAATCGACTCGCAGCAGACTCCGACCCAGCCAGCAGGCGACGCATCGACACCAGAGCCGTCTGTCGGCAGCGACACCAAACATGTCACGGCTGGCATTCAGAGGGTCTACAATAAAAGAGCCAAGCACTCCCCTGAACCATAGGGGAGGGTCTAGGGGCAGGGGATTAGGGTCCCACATAGATGTTGGCATTCGCATTCGGCTTAGCTGGGACTTGTGTTCCCATGCCAGCTGGTACACTTATCTAGGACTTACCACCACCCTAGACCCAGAAGATGCCTCCAGCTTTGGGTATGCATACCAAAGCCTACCAACGTGGTCATGACCACGTTCCAATGAATATATGTGATACAATACCTATCCAGATCCTGTCGGCGATATCCCACATTTATTCGGTCTTCACAGAGGGGCGGACTGACCAGCAGATCGGCGCTGAAGCCACGCAGTCGCTCCAGGTGCTGCGGGCCAAGCTCGCGATGCGGCGCCACCAGCGCACGTCGCAGCTGCGCCGCCCGCGCCACCACACGGTACTCGTACTTCACGCAGTGCCGCCAGGCGGCGTCCAGTCGGCCTTCAAAGCTCATTACTCCCACCGGTGGTGCCGCCAGCAGACTGCACGGGGGTGGGGGCAGCCATCAGCACACAACACGAATATAATCGCTGGGATGAAGCAGTTCAGTGGTAAAAACATCATTTGAACCCAAATTACTGAGAAAGACAGATACAGTATATTACACCAATAAATAGCGCACACACTAGTTTCCAGCCACAGATAGGTAAACAGCCAGCATCTACATGCAGTTCAGCTCAGTGGGGTCCCACCTGAGTACCACGTCCTGCTGCTCCTCGGCCACTAGGCCGCGCCGGTGGCTGGCGCCCAGCCCGGTCAGCGTGCGGTACAGCTCGGCCAGCGCCAGCCGACGACGCTGCCGATGCTGCCCCGCCAGCTTCCGACGCCGCTGCGGCTCTGAGACGCCGTCCACCTGCACAAACATCGCCGCCGTAACCCTCACTCACCGCCGTGGGCAACAGCGCCGCCATAACTATCAGTCGCGTAGGTAACAGTGCCACCGTTCTCTCAACCATCCACTGCAAAAGGATGCTACTTTCAGGGAACTCATCCACGTTTTGGCCAGTACCTAAAAACAAATGCAATTCATCACCACTATTGGGCCCCGATGCAGACTTCGCATTTCGCGGCGGCTAGCGCTCCATCAGAGCCAATGGTAAGAGGAAAAAACACTGTCTCGGCAATATCCCAAACCAACAACCAATCAGAACTAAGAACGGAAAGGAAGCAGTCGGAAGGCGTCGATTCCCGTTCACATCGATAGCATCGAGTTCAGACTGAGCCTACAAGAGACATCCGTTTTATCCTGACCACCTTCTATTCCCACACTGTCAAATCTACGATCAGGCCCGGGCGGTGCACCCACTCACCGTCAGCTTGCCCAGTTCATCCGCCGTCCGGCAGATGTCTCCCGTGACGCCGTCCAGGGCGGAGGCGTCGGCGGGCAGCTGGCAGCGGGTGTAGAGGACGCGACAGAGCCGCCGACTGCGCCGGTACAGCCGCGGCAGCCGCGAGAGGCGCCGCTCCTCCGGATACGGACTCTCCGCCACCTGGTGCCGAGGGGACGTGACAAACAGCCGCCGCCAGGCAAGCATCCACTCAGTCTTGTCTTACACAACACAGTCTTGTCTTGTCTTACGACTTGTCCTACAAGTAAATATATTCGAAATTGAGACATTCACTAAGGTTATCTACACTCATTTACTATTGACCGTACCACATATATTGATGGATGATTATGATTTGGAACTGAATTCTCACGCGGGGGTCCGTTTGGTTTCAAATTTGCACATTTCACAACAGTTGTGAATATCCCTCCCTCAGGACAGTCAACATCGACTCAGGACTCATAGCAGTCTCAAGTTACTTGAGAGATGAAAAACCACAGCACAGTCCATGCTAAAAATCCCAGGCTTCCGTAAGTCAGTTTCAATAAGAAAACACGCAGTGCTTTGACCTGAAGGGCGACAGCGACACAACTGCCGCAGTAGCACGCCGCAGGCCAGTTCTAGCTCTAGTGAAAGACCACCTCTCGGTCAAACAACCGGCTGCTCCGTCGAGCAGCGCTGTCCTAAGCAAGCCTACGCAAGCGCATCATGGGGGTCACCTGCCGCCCCCGTCACCGGCGAGGACAGAGAAGCGGTCGTAGACGTGCACCAGCTGAGGGCCGGCCACTGGGGCCGGTTACCCAGTACTTGCATCGCATCGGCCGCCACCCCTCTCCGACGTGTCCGCAGTGCGCCGACAAGAGGTGCCCAGCGGCGCCTTGCGCCGTTTGCCGCGAGGAGGCCGACACGCCGGAGCATGTGCTCCTGCGCTGCCCGTCCCTCGCCGGCGCCCGCCTGCCATCGAGGCAGCATCCACATCGACCCGCAGCAGCTGCGGGACGGCGACATGGTGGCGACCTTGGCCGACGGCTACCTCTGCCACAGGGAGCCGCTGGGCTATGGTCCGCGAAGGACCCAGAGGGAATAAACAACAACAACAACAACAGCAGCGCCGTCCTGACCTTCCCCGCTCCGTCTGATACTCTCACCTGGACGGACTGAGTAGCCAGGTACAGCTGCGGTGTGGGGGCGTCGGCTCCGGACACTGTCTGTTCCTCCGCCTCTGCCCCATCCTGCAGCGCGACTCTCACCTGGACGGACTGAGTAGCCAGGTACAGCTGCGGTGTGGGGGCGTCGGCTCCGGACACTGTCTGTTCCTCCGCCTCTGCCCCATCCTGCAGCGCGACTCTCACCTGGACGGACTGAGTAGCCAGGTACAACTGAGGCGTGGGGGTGTCGGCTCCGGACACTGTCGGTTCCTCCGCCTCTGCCCCATCCTGCAGCGCGACTCTCACCTGGACGGACTGGGTAGCCAGGTACAGCTGAGGCGTGGGAGGCGTCGGCTCCGGACACTGTCTGTTCCTCCGCCTCTGCCCCATCCTGCAGCGCGACTCTCACCTGGACGGACTGGGTAGCCAAGTACAGCTGAGGCGTGGGGGCGTCGGCTCCGGACACTGTCTGTTCCTCCGCCTCTGCCCCATCCTGCAGCGCCGGCTCCTGCAGCGCCGCCGACACCGGCTGTCGCAGAATTACCTGCCGCGGTCGGTCCACACGTCACACCTTCCGCACTCTACCCTCTCAATCCCTCCCTCTTTCTTTCGCCTGTCTCGGTATCATCCTGATACTCTCAGGGCTGGGACTGGTTTCTGTACCACCTCAGCAACAGCTTGATGATCCGGCACGTCCCGAAACACGAATTCCAGCCGCCTTTTCAGTCCCCTTAAGAACATACTCACTAACCTGAAACTCCTTCACGTGTTTGAGGAGTATTCGATGTGATTTCTTAACGGCGTCCTTCACCGACCAGAAGTTAGTATCGTTCCAGCGGGCGATCTTGACGAAGTCCTTGACTTTTTGTTCCACCGGTTTGCGTAGAGTCCGGAGGTGGGTCTCTACCGCCGGGTACAGCTGCTGGTAGTACTGGTGCAGGTTCCATAACAGCGCGCCCAGCTCCCCTGCCAGACAGCACACGCACGGGTTGAGACGCGAAAACGCGCAGGCAGCCCGAGACGCACTCAGTCCGGGTGTCCCGGCAGAACACTGCAACATATGGGAACGAACACTGCAACACATGGGAACGAGGCGCCCATGCAGTGCCCTGGACAAGGTATAAAGACGGTTACGACAATGCCTCAACGTAGTTCAACAACCTAATTTTGAATCAAATCACCGGCCAAACAACGCGACCTGGAGGAGGAATTTAGGGCTTGCAGCGGCTTCAAAGGCTATATGTGGCCAACGTGAACTGCGCGCTTATCCATTAGGCAAGGCCTGGTTGGAAACCTCTCGGCTCTCTCTCTCTCTCTCTCTCTCTCTCTCTCTCTCTCTCTCTCTCTCTCGCCCCGCTCACCCTCGGCCGCCGCGGCGCCTCCGCTCTGCCACAATCTGCCGGTGCGCAGATAACAGCATCCGAAGCCGAGCAGCGAACTCGCCCAAGGCGCCAGCCTCCACGAACTGCTGCAGCGTGGCGGCCAACTGCTGCAGCGGCGCCGGCTGCTGCAGCTGCTCCTGCAGCAGCGACTGCAGGTGCGGCATCCACCGCGCCGCGTCCACCTCCGCCCTGCAGGTACAGCGTCACACTGACACCAAACGGCACGCAACAGCGACCATGCGCTCTGACTCTGAGCCGGGGCTCCTATAGTGCCAAGATCACAGTGCCATATATTTCCAGAGATCATTGTTGAGGATACAGACGCTTGATGACAACTGAAGAGCACTGCTTACAGGAACAATTGGTCAGATAATGTTTGTTTTAAGGCAAAGCAAGCGGCATAACCCCTCCCCCTCCCCCAAGCAGCGAGTACACATTAGCTTGAGCGGAGTGGCGGCTCGCACTACCCGGCACGATTTCCGCGAGGGAGCGGGACGGCACACTGACTGGTAAGCGGCGGCGTCCAGGCAGCGCTTCCAGCAGTGCAGCTCCAGCTGCCTCCACGCCAGCACCAGGTCAGTGACCTCAGCCAGTTGCGGCGCCAGCGACACCCCTGCCGGCGCGGGGGGGCGCCAGGGTCAGACCAACACCGGGCCACAACGCTGATACAGCAGAGAGGCAGAGAGACGAAGTCCCGGCAATTACAGAAACAACGACGTATGTTTCTCAGCAACGGCAAATGCTTGCTTGGCACGATTAAGAGTGTAGAAAAACATCCCCTTTGCGCCTGAAGTTGTCTTGGTAATGCATATGTACTTAAATCAGGACAAAAAGAAACTGGGACCAATAAGACCGGCTGCGATAATATAAAATCATTAATTTATTTTTATAATCGTAGAAGGACAAAAGAGAGGTTCTTCCGCTACTTAAACAAAACAGCCAGGCCGGAGCGTAGAGCCCCGCACCCGTTTCCACCACACGCCCCCAGCCGACCAGCTGTGATGGCATCATTACCGGAGTGTGCGTTCTCCTGCCACTGCTGTCCCCGCTCCAGCACCAGCTCCAGCCCGGTCACCACCTTCAGCAGGGGCTTCGGAGGCCGGCAGCGACAGCACGCGCGCCACACAGCGGCGCACCGCCTCCAGCGCCGGCTGCTGTGGCCAGCGACACAGCAGCTCGGCACAGCGGGCGTCCAGCCGCCGCAACGGGCCCCGGCACCGCGACACCTGCACACGGGGCAGGTACAGTCAGGGGAGGGACGGACAGGACACCACGACACAGGGCAGGTACCGTCAGTGACACCTGAACACAGAGAAGGTACAGTGAGGGAGGGACGGACAGGACACCCAGATACAGGGCCGGTACAGTCAGGGGTGGACGGACAGGGAAAACCCGGCACAGGGCAGGTACAGTCAGGGGAGGGACGGAGAATGACAACCAGATACAGGGCAGGTACAGTCAGGGAGGGACGGACAGTGACAACCACGCACAGGGCCGGTACAGTCAGGGGTGGACGGACAGGGAAAACCAGGTACAGGGTCAGGTACAGTCAGGGGGGGACGGACAGTGTCACCCAAGCACAGGGTCAGTATAGTCAGGGACGGACGGATAGGACACAGGGTCGGTACAGTCATCAAGTATCAAGTATCAAGTCATCAAGTATCATCTCCACAACACCAGATGGGACACAGAAGACAATATTCCGCCATGCAAATTAAACCCACGTTTAACTGTGCTATACCACGCCAGAACTTCCATCAAGCCACTAGGCTACCCGGCATCAACCGGCACAGTAATGCGAAGTGCTCAGCGTCCGCGGCTCCCACCTCCGCCACGTGCGAGTCCCGGTACACATCGTAGGGCTTGGCCGGGGGCGGCGGCGCCATTGTAGCCGTATCGGGCTGGACGGAGGCCTCCAGCGCAGCAGCAGCCATCAAGTGCGACAGCGCCAGCGGGGCGTCCGCCGAGGCGTCCAGCAGAGGCGAGAAACGACCGCACGCCGCCGCCAACAGGGCGTACCTGCCGGCTCAGCGTGTGTCAGAGACTGTACCGCCAGCAGAGGCGAGAGACGACCGCACGCCGCCGCCAACAGGGCGTCCCTGCCGGCCCACGTTAGAATACCGCCAGCAAGGAGAGATGACCCCGCCGCCAAGTGGGCGTACCTGCCAGTTCAATGTTTGTCACATATTTTCATGAGCACGGGCAAGAGACCGTTATCATCAGCTCTGCAATTATTACAACATAAACAAGGCAGCTCAACCAAGGGAATCTGGATGCACTTGTGGTGGCTCAGATTCATAAGCTTTTGACATTTTAACATAGTGAATCAACACAATAACGGGATCAAGAGATGAAAAAGGAAACTCTCTCGTATTAAAGACCTCACAACTTGTATCCAATATGACATCATATGCTGAGTTAATGGGAGAATGCAAGTTGCTGGGCATTATTGATTTGAAGGACACCTTTATAACGTTATTTTAACTGAGAGCCAAGTTGTAAAGCATGCCGAAAAACCCGGTACTCAACATATCACTTGTCTTGGAACTCAAGATTTCCAAACAGAAAAGCTAAAAACCTATTTGAAATGTTCCCAAAATCTACCCAAGGAGCCGGCCGCAGTTGTCAGCTGTTGGCGTGACGACATGCTGACGTCACGGTGAGTAGTCAGCCTATTGAAGCCAATTAAATATGGTAGTAAATACCAGATCATGTTGGTCAAAGTACGGACACCACCGACCAAGCCTGTGACAGGAGTGGTCAGCGCTCCGACCCCAGGAGTGGTTCTGGGCCTTCCCAAGCGACAGAGCGAGCCAGAACCGCTGTCGATGCGGATGAGACCAGACCAGTACTGCCGTCAAGTTTACCGAGATATTAGAGAGCAGTACCGCGAGATGCGTCACCTGCTCAGTCTGTCAGACTCAGTGCAGCCCAGGGAGTGAGCCTGAGCAGGCGACCGCATGTCGACAGCAGCCGTCCCTTCCAGCTCGGCGTGTGTCAGAGATTGTACTTTGTTTAAGCACGCTCACCACAAGCTATACCAGCCGGCGACGCAGCACACATATATATGGCTGACTGTGATAAACCCAGTGGTGAACGGTGTGTAACTGACACCCAGATCGCGGCCCCGGTAGCGATTTTCTCCATTCCGGCGCTGAGTTCACGTCCCCCTGAGCCTGTATTTAACACGCAGTGGCAGCGCAGTGCGGCGGCAGCGGCGCACCTGTGACAGAAGGGACGCAGCAGGTCGGCCGGCTCCTCCTGCTGGGGCGGCTCCGGCAGCCATCGGGCGGCAGCGCACGCCTGCAGCCCCGCCTCCTGCAGCTGCCACAGCTCCGACAGCGCCTCCACCGTCAGCTCCGGCTCCGGCCGCGCCGCGGCGCCACTGTCGGCGCCGCCGCCGTCCAGCGACGGGCCCGAGAGATCAGGCGTAGGTGTGGCTGTAGTCGGGGAACATCTCCGCCACCTGGCGAGCCAGTGCCTGCTCCTCCTCCGTGTCGTTTTCGGCACAGTGGGTCCTGCGGCGCAGAGGGGGGGGTCACGTGATCACTCACCTATTCCACAGTCACGAGCCAATGCAGTTACAAGTTACGAGCCGGTTTTATTGCTACGGGAAAGGATTTGTCTGTGAAAGATAATATTAATACGCAATAACACCCCGTAAATCATCATGCATCTTTACGTCGTAAGACAGCCAACCTGGTGCGTCACCAAGCTTTGGTCCACTTTTAGGGTAGCGACTACAAACAGAGCCGTAAAACACCCAAAATAACCAGTGGACCACCCACTATTAAGGTAAGGCCGTAAGAGCACTCTTCTCGGGCCTGTGCCATTTTCGAGACTACAACGCGCGTTTTAGGACCTGCCGGCTATTGATGAAAACTTTGCTAGATAACACTGTCTCTGATTGGTGCGATGTTCTGTATTGTACCTCGTTTTGGCCATGTCCATTCACTGCATTCTCCACCAAAGTGCGTCTGGCGTGGCAAACATGCCTCCTCCATCCTCTGAACCAGTGTAACCAGTTCAGTGGAGGAGACACCACCACCCCCCCCCCGCCGTGACTGACACTACACTCAGCCCGCTCACTTGGTGCGGTAGAGGCTGTCCTGCTCCTGCTGGCGCTCCTGCCGGCGCCGCTCCTGCTCCTGCCAGAGCCTGCAAGCCCGCTGCACCAGCCGGCTGACGTCAGCCGTGCTGACGGCGCCCGTCAGCCTCAGCCGGGCGGTCAGCTCCTGTCCCGTCAGCTGCAGCAGACTGCGAACAGTCGCGGTACACGGTCAACAGCACGCCATCATGTGCATGAGTCGAGATAAATATCAGGGTCAGACGGTGACCCGCCGTAAAATAAATAAGTGGTAGCAGATAACATATTGTCGGAAAATAGTAACGACCACACGCGCCGAAGGCCACGATCATTCAAGCTCAAATAAAAAAACAGCCACACGATGCGAACCCCGTAGCAGCAGTTATAGGCTGTCCGCCACCATGCACTACCGGTTCAGTTAGCCTGCGCGATTCAATACCCGGGCAGCCCGCCACCTACCGGACGGCCCACTGGGCGGTGAGGTCGGGCCCGGCCGGGTCCCGTGCTACAGCCAGCAGGGCGCCGGTGGCAGCGCCGTCCGAGCCGAGGGCAGCCGGCTGTAGCCAGCTGGCCAGCTGCAGCAGCGCCGGCTGCAGCTGCAGCGACGCCGGCAGCTGTAGCTGCAGCTGCCGCCGCTGAGCCTCGTACAGCAGCACACGCAGTCCGAACTCCACCTGCGAAAGCGAGCCGAGATCGTGACTAGCACTCGTCAACAAGGGTAGGTCCAGCCCAGTTGAGCAGTCATTTTAAGCTATATTCGTGCTTTAAAATAGAGGCGTTACAGGCATTGGGTGGCCACATTGTTACCGACCGGAAATATCAATGGCCAATTACACAAAAAGCACAAGACAATGATAGCTCACAAAAGCATTCCTATAACCCTGAAAAACGAAAATAGAATTCAAAGTTTTATGACGGAAATTTATTTACGCATCTAGAACCTTGATATGCAAAATATGAGACCTAAGCCCTGGTTACACGGTGTTTGTACAATTATTGCTTGGCCCGGATAGCGGCACAAGGATGGCGATGCTAGGATCAAGTCCCGGTGGGGCGAAATGCAACGCCGGGCTGCAGGGCGGATAGCTGTTGTAAGGTGGTGTGTGGGCTAAACGGTACTCGTGCTGCAGCCCAGGGCTACTTGTTGCCGCAGCAGAACTCGACCATAGTCCCCGCCTGCCCGCGCGGGCAGATGGGGATAACGATAGCTTTGCCCCACCGTACCTGACCCTGGTATTGGTATTTTAAAATACACGCGGGCAGGCAGGGACTATGGCACCAGGGTAGAGTTTCGGTGGAGAAAAATACAACCCTAGGATGCAGAACAAATAACTGGTGTTTTATTCTGCACACAACCTTTCACATGAATTGGTCCTGCAGTCCAGTGCTGCGTTTTGCCCCATAGGAACTTAACCATGACATCGCTATCCCCATTAACGCGCTATCTGGGACAAACACTGATCCTCAAAACAACATGTATACAGGGCTTTCATGACAGCACCAAACTGATCTACAGTTGGAGGTGTCGGGCGGGGTGGGTGGCGCGGTTAGCCGGCATTGGGAGGGGCAGGTGGCACAGTTGTCCGACATGGGGAGGGGCAGGTGGCGCACCTGTCTGCCAGCGGCGGTCAGCGGCGCCGTCAGGTCTCTGTACCCGCTGTAGCGCGCCTCCAGGCCGGCTAGAAAGCTGGAGAGCGAGGTAAGCCGACCCTTGAGCCGCGCCAGCAGCTGCGACGGTGGCGCCTCCTCCGCAGACGCGGCCAGCAGGGCAGAGAGCGTCGAAAGCGACCCCGCCGACGAGAGGAAGCCCTGAACCTCCTGTCGACCAGACACACAGCGCACGGTGACGTCACTGTACCCAAAAGAACTTCCGCTTCGGCGGCACGCACAGCACTGCGTACCACTGTCAAACAACAGACCTTGGCCGAACGTCACTCCCTCCAACCCGTCCATCAGGCATCTCGCGACTCCTAAGAGACCCGGTCATCCAGCCAATGCTCACCTGTCGGAGCTGGGTGTAGCGGGGAGGCGCCGGCCTCCACGCCCGGCCAGCGTCCAGCTCAGTCACCTTCTGCTGCAGCTGCTGCAGCCACTGCTGCCGCTCCGTCAGTACCGGCGGCAGGGGCGACGGCACCGCGCCCGAGAGCACGCAGAAGGCTGTCTCAGCCGCCGCCAGGTCGCACTCAACGTCCTCCACCTGCAGCCGCGCCGCGGGTCAGAGCGGCACCACAGGCGGCGCCAGCAGGGCGGGGTTCTCACTCCTGCTGTTGCATTGTCTATGATTACGGGCAACTGTCCAGACAATGCATTGGGTTATACATAAACCATTTCACTTACCTCGTTCCGGTAATAATCGAGCAGAATCTTTCGCTCTTCCACGGGATCAACAGCCATCATCTGGCCGAGCACTGCCATCTGTGCGGCGCCCACATAAACAAAGCTTGGGCCCAGTTCCGCCGGCCGGCCGGCGGCGCTCTCTATCACAGCCTGCGTGCTTCTAAGCCAGTCCGCCTGCTCTGGCGGCAGACGACCCTCGCTCTCCAGCTGACTGATGACATCACCCAGTGTGACGTCATCATTGGCGGAGGCCCGGGAAAGGGCGGCGGTGAAGTGACGCCACGAGGCGTCCACAAGCCGCCGCAGGGCGAGCCTGCCGACAGGTGCGGCATCGTATCACTCTCACAACATTTCTCCCGCGCACCACACTCAGAAACAACGCTCATTTCAGCCATAGCCAGCCTTCGTAAGCCCGAAGAACAAGCCCTCCACACTAACATCCACCGGACCCAACGCCCGCCGCCTTAGCTCAGGGGCAGAGCACTTGTCTCGTAAACAAGGGGTCGTGAGTTCGATTCTCACAGGCGGCATGGAACGCGCGTTTTAGGCGACGGGATGCTCAGTGAATAGCATACAGACCTCCTCAGCAACGGGCCCCTGGTTCAAGTCTCGCACTAGCCTCTGAATACGTCGCCATAATCCCCTAAAATCCCTCCCAACAGGATGAGAGTTGCCGGAACCGTATAACATTGGCAGTTGGTGCGTCGTTAAGCCCGGACAATTCTTAGCCCTCGCGATCGGCACCAGCCCGGCTCACTCACCGTGAATCGTGGCACGGTTCCGTCAGCGCAGCGTGGTTGTGCCAGAGCAGCCGGCGCAGCTCTGCCATCTGGCGGCAGCGGCGCGAAACGTCTCCGATGGATACAGAGTCCTGCAGCAGCGTGCCGGAGGATGCGCAGAGGTCGGCGGCCACGATGTGAGTTAACTCAGCGGAGAAGAGGCGAGGGTTCACCTGCCGACCACCGCACATACAATTCAGCGGCCCAACAGCCGCAACGCCAACACCAGCTAAAGGTCCATCACAATCAATCGCTGTGGGCGCCAGATGGCGGTAGATTGCGGAGCGCCTTAAACCCCTAAATAAGGATGATGACCAAATGACACCGATTGGAGCAGCATCGACGAAGTGAGCTCATGCCTGACGGACGATTTAGCACCGGTGCTTCTGCTGTGCAGATGATGCGCGGAATCGACACCATTGGGGATTAGAGGACAGAGCGGGGATCCAGGAGTACACTGTTTCATCTCAGGCACGGGGACAGACGAACAGTGAACGGAGACGCCGGTATACTTCGTCAACGACTTCTGAATTACTCAGATTCTGCGCTGAGTTTTAGTACTAAAACAGGTTCAGGATGCTGGCATTTGTAAAGCTTCAATCCCGTCACTATCAGAGCTAACTCTTGTAAATATCTCAGATGCCAAAAGAAGTTTTACTAAAACCGTCATTCACTATATGTACTTTTCAATTGGGACCAACATATTGTTTGATAAAAAACATTGAAGCAACAACCAATTCGATTTTTTTTGCACAGAACCAACAGACTAATCAAAGATAGCAACAGCCTGATCATCACTCCCAGGTGGCTATAAATTGAAATGGCACCACGTGATCAGCGCCGTTAGTCTCCATGCGTTTAGTCATATTCCAATATTCACGAATTTGTTTTACTTTTTACAAATTTAACAAGCTTCTGCCACTTCGTTACCAATTTCAAATCCCATAGGAGAGCTTGCATATGGTTTTTGATAAAACTTCGACCTGCGACACTCGCGTAGCTTCACCACAAGTACTCTGGCTCCAATACATCCCCCAATTTGAAAGCCGATAATCCCTCTGCCGTACAAAGGAAAACGGGCAACGCCAATGTATTATCAATGAGTTACTTTTTTCCTTTGCACAGCACCCCTGAGCTACACATCCTCCTCATGTTGTGGGTTGGTGCCAGTGGGGCATTCAGACAGATCGACCAAGGCACACCACCATGTCTAGAAAAACGAAACTTCCGGGGTAGTTTGGCAGAAACACGCCGGAGAATCTCAGCCCCCCGACCAACGGTGACCGAGTTATAGCCCGAGGCACTTTCGGGAGGTCACGTTGAGACTCATCTTGATGCTTCATAACTCAACAACGCATCACCTGATTAACAAGTTTGTATATCATTGAACTCGTCTTGAATTATAGTTTATTTTGAAAAAAAAATGTTAAAATTGAAAATTTTGACTTTTAATTTGTTTGACCTTCCTTTTGACCCAGCTGACCTTTGCCAGTTGAAATTGCCCTTTAGACACCCAAAATGTTTCTTCATAAAATATCTTTGATAGCAAAAATAAAAATGCGTTCTCATAAGTTCCGAATATTTAGCACCTAAGGTAGGTATGTACACGATTTTGACCATTGCGGTAGTACAGCCTTATGTTTAACGCCGCAAATATAGCGATTGCTTTGTAATCGGTCGCGGAAATCATACTCCATTGTCTTTACGAAATTTTAATCGTACAAGTATCCGAATTTATGACATTTAACACGCGCCCACCCGAGGGGTGGGCAACCGGGCCCTCAGGTTCCACAGGTAGTAAAAAAACACCTTCGCGCAGCGCCACCGACTCATGTACCTAACCGAAATTTTGCAGCTTCGGCAAAATTTAGGTCTGGGCATACCAGGTCAGACCACCAACCCAGGTCAAGAGACCTAACCTCAAACTTTGGGAGGTGCATAAACATATCAAATTTAGCCTATCGGGTTAGAATCGCATTACATAGTAAGATCGCCTAGCAAGATAATTTTCGTAGCAGGATTTCTATATCGATAACCGGGAGCAGGGCAAAGGTCATGATCTTCCATTATAAATGCATGGGGCGATTGGTAAATTTGATAACTTGCGAGAATTGAGAATTGTCGAGAATTGCGATGGAGGTTGTATTTTTACATTGTTGTGTCTGACTTGCCACTGCAGTTTGATTAATATTCTTTTACCATACAGACCTAAGCCTGGCTCTAGGTCAAAGCAGGTTAATTTTGACATTTGACTAGGCAATATTATAAGATACATAGTCCGTTTGGGCTCAACAAGAGTGTTCCAATGGTGCTGAACTTTTCTTTCTACGGCTCTTCTCTGTCACCTATTATGCCACAAAATTTAGGTTTCCACTTAGTTCCCGTAAGAAATACTGTGACCTTGAGCAACCTCAAAGGCGACACGACCAAACGATTGTATGTAACATATTCGGTAATGATTAAAACTGGCTATTTAGCGGCATCACTCCCAGTGCACTGTGTCATTATTTATCTGGGATTCTCGGATCCGTGTCAGCTATGAAATGATCACCTTGTAAAAATATCATGAGGCAACCTGTTCAAGCGACCAAGTCGAATGCGTTACAATTTCAGGACATTTTGTCGAATATATGAGCAGATTCAAATTACTTTTGGGAATGAAAGCCTTTCAGACACGTTTGTTTACATTGCATGAATCCTCTCAAACATATGCTGTGCTGCACTGGATCAGCTTGCATCGATACTATTTTCCATCTCCGGGAACGATGTAATTGTGTGAGTTAGTGGTGCTCATAGGATAAGTTATACTTGTTTCAATTATTGATAAGGTCTCGACATCTTTGTAAATTTTCGTTTAAGGCTGAAAGGTTCATTATTAATAAGTTCATTTGCCCTCGTCTCCCTCGAAACAAGGAATCCCTTTTATCACTTTTAATGGCTGCAGTTTTTCTGTTTATAAATATTGCCCAAGTTGTTGCCAGTTCAGTTTTTTATACATTTTGTACAAGTTGTTCCCAGTTCGATTGTTGGAGTCCGGGTCTCACTAAAGTCATCAATGGACTTGTCACGGAGACCCCGACCCCACCATCCGAACGAGCAACTCCCACAACGAAGGGTTGATTTTAGAAGCCAACGTTTAACGTCCCACACAGCACAGGGACGGCCGCCCCGCTCAGGTCACCCTCTCACCAGTCAGTTGCCAGCCGACCTGTACGTCGGGTAAGCTATTGAGCGCCGGAGCGTCTCAGCGGAACCGATCCCAAGCATGGACATGCACTGCCACTGCATGCTTCGAGCCGCGGGCCGGAGCCCAACGCTCTACCAACTGAGCTACCGGGGCGGCAAGGAGGCGGTTTTAGGAGTAGGTGTCTCACTAGAGTCATCAAGGGACTTTTTACGGAGACCCTGACCCCACCACCCAAACGAGCAACTCCCACGATAAAGTGTTAATCAAGGAAACAAAGTTGAAAGTCCCACAAGGCATAACGACGACCGTCTACCTCAGGTCACCCCCTCACCACTGAGTTGCCTGCTGGCCTTCAGCATTTACGGTACCTACCACCTCCCAGTTGACCCAAATTATTTTTCCAGAAGTTCAAAATGTTGTGTTAGAGGTAGATGGAGTACGGTGGCGCTGCGCGAAGGTATTTTTACTACCTGTAGAGACCTGAGGAGGCCGGTTGCCCACCCCCTCGGGTGGGCGCATATTAATTGTCATAAATTCGGATACTTGTACGATTAAAATTTCGTAAAGACAATGGAGTATGATTTCCAGCAACCGATTACAAAAGCACTCTCTATATTTGCGGCGTTAAACATAAGGCTGTACTACCGCAATGGTCAAAACCGTGTACATACCTACCTTAGGTGCTAAATATTCGGAACTTATAGAAGAACGCATTTTTATTTTTGCTATCGAAAGATATTTTATGAAGAAACATTTTTGAGGTGTCTAAAGGGCAATTTCAACTGGCAAAAGGTCAAGCTGGGTCAAAAGGAAAAGGTCAAACAAATTAAAAGTCAAAAATTTTCAAATTTTAACATTTTCTTTTTCAAAATAAACTATAATTCAAGACGAGTTCAATGATATACAAAACTTGTTAATCAGGTGATGCGTTGTTGAGTTATGAAGCATCAAACATGACCCTACAACGTGACCTCCCGAAAATGCCTCGGGCTATAACTCGGTCACCGTTGGTCGGAGGGGGCTAAGATTCTCACAGGCGTGTTTCTGGCCCAAAACTACCCCGAGACAAAGTTTCAGATTTTTCTAGACATGGTGGTGTCAAATTGAAATATTTTGGTCGTTTTGTCCTGGAATGCCCCAGTGGTCAATTTCCAGCACTTTCAAACCTATTACCGATCCTATTCCCCTGGATTTCCAAAGCATCATCAAAACACTAAATTATATCAATTCAAAAACGCCAATTTCGACAAATTCAAGTGGTTATCAAAATCCATAATGAGTTAACGATTCAGTGCTACTGACGGGAAAAAAGAACACCGTCTAACTTTAACAAAAAATGAATTCTGATCAGGCTAAAACGGCTAAAATTAAATGCTCTCCAAAAAAGTGTAGAGCTATAACCGTAACCGGCTCGAGAATTTAGACTTCTAGGACCGATTTCCACCGAGCTCAGTATTCTTCTGTTACCAATACGATCGGTCATCTACCGACACCTCCAGTTGGCGCACATTACGAAACTGGCCGATAACTTTGTTCAGTAAAACAAAGTTAAGCTCAGCGGAGCGTCGGGGGTCCGCTAATGCACACCGACTCCATAATGCGTCCGGGGCAGCAGCTGGTGCGTGGCGCTACACACGCTGCGGAACACTCCGCAGAACACTCCGTCTCTAAAACCATCGCACTACATGTCTAGAAGAGAATGGTGAGAGGTGTTTCCGAAAAAGCAACACTTGCTGTGCGTCCCTCTCGTTCAGGAACACCATCTAGGAAGGAAGGGGGAGGGGGAGAGAACACGATCCCCGGTAATACGTTACCACCCTGGCCGGCATCAGGTGCCCACCTGTTGCGGCTCCAGCTCCTGCGGCTCCTGCTCCTGCTCGGAGTCGGTGGGCAGCCAGAGCTCGACGCGCGGGTCGGAGGCAGCCGTGGCCAGGTAGGAGGAGGTCAGCTGCTGCTGCAGCGTCTGTCGCTGCTCCTCAGCAGCGTCCTCCACCGCCATCGCATGCCAGAGCGCCTGGTACAGCGGCGCGCGCACACTGCACACCGCCTGAACGTCGGCTGGAGACACACAGAAATACCAGCTGTACGCCAACTGAAGATCGGCTAAGGGAACACAGGGATAGCCTTGTACGCCAACTGATGATGGGCTAAGGGAACACAGGGACAGCCTTGTACGCCACCTGATTATGGGCTGGGGAAACACAGTCAACCTTGTACACCACCTGATTATGGGCGGGGAAACACAGTCAACCTTGTACGCCACCTGATTATGGGCGGGGAAACACAGTCAACCTTGTACGCCACCTGATTATGGGCGGGGAAAATACAGTCAACCTTGTACGCCACCTGATTATGGGCGGGGAAACACAGTCAACCTTGTACGCCACCTGATTATGGGCGGGGAAACACAGTCAACCTTGTACGCCACCTGATTATGGGCGGGGGTACACAGTCAACCTTGTACGCCACCTGATTATGGGCTGGGAAAATACAGTCAACCTTGTACGCCACCTGATTATGGGCGGGGAAAATACAGGCAACCTTGTACGCCACCTGATTATGGGCGGGGAAACACAACCAACCTTGTACGCCACCTGATTATGGGCTGGGGAAACACAGAGACAGCAGTTGTAAGCTGCCTGCAGATGTCCGAAAATCTGCCGCCTAAAATAAGCTGCCTGCTCACCAACAATGGTGGTGACAAAAATATATCGCATCGGTGTCACAAACAGGAAAAAATGTTTCCCAGCGTGAACAGTTGACGCTCAGCCTGTCAATATGTTCTTTAACACGCGCCCCGCTGGGGGTGGCGAAATTCGCCCCCTCCTGGTTTTTCCCAGATAGCTTAAAAACGAAGAGACGCAGAACAACGAAACTTACGGTACCTTATCCCTGATTAATTTTACACATCTGACCAAATTTTTTAGTTAAGGTCATGTCAGGTCAAGGAGCTATTTAGGATCAAGTGACCCAGCCTCAAAACCTAAAATTACGAGTTTGAAGCAGCGCCCAGGGAACATTAGCAAAGCGATCAGTTTGAAACTTCCACAATATGATAAGGTCATTAGGGTCTACAAATCTGCTATCTCGGAATTTTGGTATTGGTGACCTAAGGTGGGGTCAATTTTTTAGTCACCCCATTATAAGTCTATGGTGAAAAATAGAATGGACTCGTTTTCAGGAAATACTGGATAGATGATGCTGAAAGTCCTCTAACTGTCCATTCTTACCACGATCTTGACCATAAAGTTGAGTTTTTGAGCATCTGACCTCTCAAAGGTGATATCAGGTCACGGGAGCAGAGTGATTGTTTTGCCAATAATTTCTCACTGAATTGAGATAAAGCTCCCATTTTGCTTGCATTGTGTTTATATTGTCACGGGGAGTCGATTGATATGCAACATGACCATACCAGGTCACTCTGTGACCCTAACCTAGATCGAGGTCAGGTCATTTTGACTATTTGACCTAGTCAGGTCATACTATACATCATTCGATTCGCCACGATGAGAGGAATCTAATTATGCATAAAAATTTGCTCTAGCTCCCCTGAGGGAAAATCTAGAGAGGGAAACGTACACTGCTCTGTGTAAGTCTATGGAGCATTCTTTGACCTATGCTGACCTCAGTATTGACCTGGCATAAAAATTATTCTTATAAATTATCTTCGTATTGTCAAGAGCTTTCGAATGCCGCCCGTAATTTTTCTTTAGCTTTCGTGGGAACCGAGATACGGAGGGGGCGAAAAACGACCCCCGCGGGTCGCGTCATGCAAGGACCCAGCGGGGCGCGTGTTAAGATTTATAAGGACTTAGAGGGTCTAGCAAATAATCCCCTTTTGGTGCCAAACTTCAAAAATTTTGGTCAGCCACGAGCTTAGTTTCGAATTCTGGCGGTGACACTTACGCACTTTTGCCAACCTCTGGCTGCCTGAATATCGGCTTGGGAAACAGAGAGACAGGGATGGAAGTAGAGGGCGCCATGTGACCTAAACTGTCCATCTGCCGTTAAACGCCAAATATGAAGGTGATGGGATACAAGTAGCGGCGTGCTTCGTTACTCAGGCCCGATACACGTGTTTTACCGGGGGGTGGGGAAGTGGGGACAATAAATCTATTTCTGGAGAAATAACAAAACACTTGAATTTCATAGCGGAAAAAAACTACAAGAAAATACGCGGGGAACTTACATTAGAAGGAATTACCAACATATCACAGTAAAGACGATGAATGAAGAAAGGCTGCACAATCAAGCACAACCGGCATTGCAATGAGTCGGAAGATGGAGAGGCATCCCACTGCCGTCTCACTATCCTTTAGCAGCGCCGGGGCGCTGCCGACCGTCTCAGTCTGCCAGGGACTCACCGAACTGGCGGAGCGCCGCTGTCGGCGCAGCGTCGGCCACCAGGGCCGCCTCCTTCCGCCGCAGCAGGGCCTCCAGCAGCGCCACCAGAGCCCCCTGTGGCCGGCCCTCCGCCGCATCCTCCGCTGCCGCTGCTGCTGCAGCTGCCGCCTCAGCCGCAGCGTCCTCCTCTGACGCCACAGCTGCTGCAGCATCGCCCCGCTGCAGCAGGCCGCGATTGTGGAGCAGCTGCAGCGCCGACTGCAGCGTCTGCTCAGCTGCAGCAGCGGAAAGCCCCGGTCAAACGTTACTGCTACAGCAGACGTCCCAGCTGCAGCAGCGGAGAATATCCGGACAGACATCCCTGCTGCTACTCGCGACATTATCAGATGACATTATCACAACAGTCGACTCCACTTTTTTCACTTAAAACTGACGCTTTAGACTGGCGCACCCCCAAGTGTTCATTCTGTCCCATTTCGCAGGCTTTCCTTTTTCAGTCAGGCCCTGCTACCATGGGTGCGCCGGCGCTACCAGCCTCAGGTGCTCACAACTCTGCCGGTACTTTTCATATGTCAGTTCACAAATGCGAACACCAGTCTAGGCACCACTCTCTGGCGTCGGGTTTTGAGTGCTCCGGACGTTTATGTTTCATTTCCAAGCGTGGCAGTGTTGGACCGCACTGCAACATATCTCAAGCGGAGACATTTCGCGACAGAAGGATGCCACATCACTTAATAGAGAAAAGCAGGATAGTGTAGAGTTGCAGGCGGTACATACGAGCCACATACCGGGGAGGCGGCAGGTTTGCGAGTACTTTCAGCCACCGAGCACCAGCCCCGGCCGTGCACATCAGCATCAAAACCGTGACCGCTGACCCCGCCCCGGCGGCAGATCACACCAAAACCAGCCGAGCGCGAGTTATGGCTGCATAAACTCGGCCTGAATAATCGAGCCGACATAAAGCAGCCGCTGGCAATAAAGTGCGGGCAGGGGCGGCGGCGCCGTATCGAGCCACCCTGCACATGCATCACACACAACACACACATGTATCACCGCTCAACGGTCGGCAGCGCAGGGAGGAGGCAGGACCGGCGGCCGACACAGAGGCAAACCGTCCACCATGGCTGTGACAACGGCCGGCAGCAAAAGTAGGGGGGCAGGACTGTACACCACGGCTCTGACAACGACCGGCGGCAAAAGGGGGCAGGACAGTATACCATGGCTCTGACAAAACCGGCGGCAAAAGTAGGGGGCAGGACTGTACACCATGGCTCGACAACGACCGGCGGCAAAGGGGGAGGACCGTATACCAGATAGTACAAGGGCCGGCGCAAAGTAGGGGCAGGACTGTACACTATGGCTCTGACAACGACCGGCGGCAAAAGTAGGGGCAGGACTGTACACCACGGCTCGACAACGACCGGCGGCAAAGGGGGCAGGACTGTACACCATGGCTCTGACAACACCGGCGGCAAAAGGGGGGCAGGACCGTACAGCATGACTGTGACAAGGGCCGGCGGCAAAAGGGGGCAGGACCGTACAGCAACGTACAAGGCCAGCGGCAAGGAGGGAGACCGACACAACGAACAGGCCCGCAAAAAGGACAACCGACAACAACACAAGGGTCAGCGCAAAGGGGGCAGGACCGTACACAGACGTGACAATGGCCGAGGCAAAGGCAGACCGTACAGCAACACAAGGCCGGCGCAAGTAAGGGCAGGACCGACAGCAAGACTGTACAACGGCCGCGGCAAAGGGCGGGGAGGACCGTATACCATGATAGTGACAAGGGCCGGAAGCAAAGGGGGCTGGATCGTACACCACGACTGTGACAACGTCCGGTGGCAGGGAAGAGGGGGGGCAAAACCGGACGTTGGAGCCGCGGCACCGGCTGCACACGAGTCAAAGACCATTTACCATCGGGTTATGACAACATCTAGCGACTCTCTGGGATCTTAAATTATCCCAATTACTTGTACGAGCACATATGAGTTGCGCTGGCCATTTGCGAATAGTAAACTCAGGAACCCGGCGATCGAACATTTGTCGTTTGTCATGGAAAACGATTTTCTTTACGTAATACCAACGCAACTTATGATTGAAGGGGCAGCCAGGATATGAATATGGCATGGTTCTCCGGAACCAGTTGTTGTTTTTTTGCCTCAGAGGACGTTTTGACCAGTGAGAATGAGCTTATAATAAACAAAACGTAACGATTAAATTTTTATAAAGCCCTTCCCCGCCTTTCATGTTTGTACATTTTGTGATTCAGAACCGTTCCGGGTACCTAAGAATGGATTGATACATGCTAAATAAAAGCCCAGAGTTTTGAGAACATGACTGTTCAAACGGATCCCACGGTTCTCACGATGAGTCACTGACACATCTTTATGTGGGGAGGAGTTTCAATGCCGTAATTAAGGCGCGACTTCCATGCTATTCATAAGCCCTTGGCGTTTAAGTCTGTCGGGTGAGGCCTGGACCGGCATGCTCTCTATTTACGAAACTATAGCGTGTTCGGCTGGTTTTCACTTTTGAGGGAGAGGTGGACTGATGCCAATAGCTACGTTGCTACGTTTAAAGACCGTAACACGTGTTTTGTTGCAAAACAATCCCCATTATTTGTTCAACGATTATGAAAAATGCGGGCCCTTGGCCTGCTGATACACTGATCCTCCGCCCATGGGTGTAGCTGCCGGCGGGCATGCCTATGTCAGTGAAGGCTCCGTGGAACACCACCCCAGTAGTGCTACAGGAGACACCTCCGGGGTCAGGCAGGGATTGCGAGCGTCCGGTACAGTCCCTGACATGAACGCGGCGCTCCGTCATGCCGTAGACCGGCGTTTTGACAACTGCAAAAGAAATGACCGGAGAGTTCCTCACATTCAAATAATACCTCAGTTTTACACAATCAATGCACTTGCCCTTCACCCAATGACAAAACAAAACTCAGCTGGAACCAAACAACTCCGTAGAGTGTTTGGTTCCGGATAAGAATGTCGACCTAGTGCCGACCCGCACGGCAGACGTATAGGCAGACACTGTACAAATAGCATGGAGATCGGGCCTTAATGACAGCTGTCAAACTCATATGCAACTAAAGGGACGTGTCTATAAACTCCCAAGAGACACGTGGGCTCTGTTGGAACATTTGTGTTCTCAGAACCATGAGGCTTCACTGTAAGTGCAATAATTCATAGCTAAGTACCTGGAAGGATTCTGAATCACTGGTCGAAGCTAATACATAGAAACATGAAAGTGAGACAAATTTTGATTAACAAATAAAAGCAATATCTATGGAATTATCTCGCTTTCAGCTCTCAAACTATGTACATTTTATTACTTATATTTTTTAGGCGCCTTTGTTCTAGTTAAGAAATGAAGGGGCCATACACTGAAATAATCGCTTTCGGCACACTTCGAACCAGCCGCAAGGCGTGCTAGGTCCAGATTTTCCAGAGCATTCACCGCTACCCGCAATAAAAATGCGGCGTCTTCGCACTCTGCATCCCCAGGCACATATCTAATTAAGCATACGAAATCTGCAGACTGGGAAGAAGACCCGGTAAACGATATTACTACAACAAAATACAACACAGAGTGCGCGTTCATCAACTTCATCACTATATTCAAATCAGACCAATGTGGGAGACGTGGGGCATAAGCGCCGCCACAAGCAAAAAAGTGGGGGGGGCTTCAACCTGATGCTCACAACAAACTTTCCACGTTAGGACAAAAAAAACTGTTAGAATCTGGACTCCTCGTTACCTTCCGCAGCGGCTGGTTATACGAATGTCCGGTTTTCTCCCATTTTGACAGAGATCAGAAATTTTTTGGCCAAAAACGTAGGAGGGGCAAGCCCCTTGGCCCCTCCTTTCCTGACGCTTATGACATGGTAAATGTATTCAAACCCGACGTATGTGTGAAAGTGGAAAATACATGGTTTTGGTTACATGGGGGTCCAACTATTGGCATTGAGCATCTCTTCCACGATAAAAGAGATCAGCAGAATCATCGGTGGGTTAAAAATTTTACACGGAGGAAGGGATAGAGTGGAGGGGGTTTTCATGAGGTGATGCATGATAAACCTAGGCATATTTATATCATCCTGAAATATTGTAATAGGCATGTTCCACAGACAGACTCGGCACGCGTCTCGATGTCGGAGTCCGTGGCCACACCGGGCGGGCAGGCACTGATGTCAGCGGGAGGCCGTGCAGGCGGCTCTGGCGGTCTCTCCACTCGCTGACGATCGGTACCCAGAGGCCAGTATCGGGGGAGCGTCGCTTCAGAAGACCACGGACTACACCAGCGCCGTCCGGACGGACGCCCGTCCACAGCTGGCGCCCGACACGACACTGACCCAGAGCTTCAACGGTTCCACAGCCAACTGTGCAGCTACAACAAACTCAACGGCTCTCACAGCTCTACCGCACATGACTCATAACACATTTGGATTTGGGCGATAGAGCAAAGAGTGTGTTTCATGTTACCCAGCCGTCATAGCTCAACAATCTTCGAGCTAATGCTTACTCTGGCAGTTAAAATTCTTATGGTCCAATCGCACCGGCAGAGTCTGCCCAATATTTCTGTCGGCCGACGCTAGACAAGTTCATACGAGAGAGATTGTCCTGAGAGATTCTGCAGGTGTAAATGCACCTTCACACACAGTATTTCCGCCCACTTATTGCCGGTAATTGCTCTTCTACTGACATCTACTCGCCCCTGAGTGACCAATGAGCGATTGAAAACAGCAGTGCAATGGGCGGAACAGTGTGACAGCACCATCTGCTAGAGAGAACTCCATTGGATAGGTAAAATGAGCAAGCCGTTTGAACCTCTGCAGTATTTTCCAGGTTTTGTGTCAAGCAAAGGCGCTGACCGATTACTCACGCCAAGGACAGAACGAAGGCAGGCTGTCAAATCATACAATCCACCAAATTTGTTCAACCAAACTTTTGGTAAAATCAAAAAAAAAATAAAAATTTGTCCACGTATACATTCTCAAAACACAAAGATGGTCCCGATATTCCAGGGCCATCCAGGAGTGACGACCCCACACAGTCCTTTGCAGCCCAAAATAAATATAAGGGTTTGGGAGAGACGCCCCCCACCAGTCCGGCATGTGGCCCAACCCCGAAGTTCCAACGACCACCCGCGCCCAAGACTGGTTCATTACGCATAGGTTCTCAGGCGCATCTTACAAAAGCCTCCATTTATATTAATCGGAGCTTTCAACTTAAAGTACAACAAAATCACAGATTAAAAAAAGGATGTCAGAATATTGATATAAAAGAGTAGTTCATACAATATTTCACACTAACACACAAAGCGTATTATTCCCAAAGTTTCATTAAAAACACCCAAAAATACACGATGGCCTTCAACGTGGGCCCGTTTTTGGGTCACCCTTATTCACACTTTATTTACGCAATCGATTAAAATTATCGTTAGAAAGCTAAATGTTTAGTTAACATCTGCATTATGTCATACTACCATTGTTGGGCATTTTATAAGATACTTGGAGTAACAGGCTATCCAAATCATCAGCAGGTTCATTCTATGTTACGCCTCCACCATTTACAGACAGCCTCAGTTTTGGCGTCTGGATGAAGTCGGCGTCGATGAAAACGCCTGGCAAGCAATAACTAAAAACGTCCACGTCAAAGCGACGGTCCTCTTTAATCATTCGAGCATTCGCTGTGAACTACACGAGTTTATCCACAAAGCTTAGGCATCGCGTAAAGGTGGTGCGAGGCCAACAGAATAGGCACCGTCACATACTTTAGATGGCACTTCGAAAGTAGAAAACTTCTATCGGCCACGAGAGAGAGAGAGAGAGCCGTTTTCCCCACCAGCGCGGCCGCCCCAACCCCACGCTCAGATGGCAGGCTGTCCGGCCACTAATACGGTGTCAGCAACACCCAGGCGAAATTAGCGCCGTCAACACCCCACCGACGGGACACGCATTTGCATTTACTCAGCTAGCGAGCGCGGACCCGGGGGGTTTCCCGGGGCCGGGGGGGTGGGGCACAGGGGCGACACCAGCGCACCAGACCCACCGTCCACAAAGGCCTGTCAGAACCAGCGAGCTCACCATCCCCGACCGCCGGCGGCCTGAGCGCGCCCTTGCCAGCGGCGGCGGAAACAGGCGGGACGGGCAGCGGGCGGCTGCGCTGACCGGCGCACATTCGATTATCTGGAGGTTATGGACAGTCAATATTACTTGGCCGAACACAAAATATCCCGAGTTGCCAGGATCTTATTAGATATTAGCCCAAAGCGGCTATTTAATAGGAAATTGAACACACAGTATTCCATCGGCGTAAACCCGAGATGCAAGTGCGAAGGTATCTGCTGGTGACAAGTAATGGAAGGTATCTGAAACCGAAAAGAAAACTTCTTGCATTTCCATCATGTTTCTACAGTCTATTTTTCTTCGTCGTGTCAATTTTGCCACCAGATGGCTTTATGTCTAACCAAAAATAATGTGGAAATATGAGTGACATTTTTGAGTGAAGGACAGATCATCAGCTGATCTGGAATTGTTTTAGAGCGAGAACTGTGCAGGCCTGACAAGGGCCCAGATGTATGAGTGTTTTCTTTGAATTGGCCAGCTTGTAGAAAACAGCATGAGCATTTAATCGATATCAAACTATGAGTACAATCACAAATTTGCATATAAACAATGTAAATGTTGCTTCGGATCAGCAGACATAAGTCAGTACTCATGACTGTAGTAATGTTTCCAGAAATGGATAAAGGTGGGTGGTTTTGGAGGGGGAAATAGAGCCTAAAGTCGTGAAAATATATGGGCTGAAAAACATCGGCAAAAATAGGAAGTTTGGGGGCAAATGTCTTTCCCACGCCCCAAGGACCTATGCCTGAAAGTATCACGAAAAATATAAAACTGAAATGTTCGTCTTTTGCAACTTTTGCCTGTTGCACCTTCGGCGTCTTTCACCATTGTTTTTGAGGCGGAGGAAAGCTTTGTTGACAGGTGGGAAGGGCTCTGGCAATTGCGGACGCTTGTTGACGAAGGGGAGTAAGCGGCCAAACATGTAGTGACGAATGGTGAAAGAGGAGGACGGGGGGTCGAAACACCCCTAATTTTTTGAGGTCATGAGTAAACAGCCTCTTAGCTCTGTTTCTCAAAAACCCTCCTTATCTTCCAGAATAAAACAAATCTGTCACCTGGGTACAACTCGTGTTTCAGGTTTGTAATTGTTTAGCAGTTCTAATGAAAATGTCTTCAGAATACGTTCAAAGTGATATGTGTGTTTCCCCGACTGAGGTTGCCGACAAATAGTTTTCTTGACGCCCAAAATAGAGCACAAGTCCGGAAGAAATGTCCCAATCACGCCGCTGATTCAGCCGATGCATATCGATGAGCGCCGGAGCAGCGAACGAATGTCAAATGAGCACGGAGCCGGCGCGCCCCTCAACCCAACCAAAGCCGATACACAGGCGGCAGTCTCGGCGCGGCCTGACGCGGCGGCGGCGGCTGACCGCCACATCCGGGCTGGCCTGTGAACTGACACGCTGCTGCTAACGCCGCCACGCCTCAAGGGCTCTTCATCGAGCCGCGGCCTCACCACGTCGCCCTTCAGCGCCATCTCAGGCTATAAACGGCGCGCCACACGGCCGATGAGTGTGACGCCAAACACTTCCCAGCCAGTTCATCACCCCCGTCTGGCGCCGCAGGCCACTGTCACGCCGCAATTTACCACCCACCGACGTACTTGCCACCCAGCCGGCGCCCAGCCTCTCAGTAGCTACGTTAATACATCACCATGTTTGTTTTTTTGCTTGAGCGGACGACGTCCACGCCACTGGTTGAGCGGCTCAGATAACAATAGATTCGATGGTTCACCGGGCGGAGTAGGGCTTACCTGATTCGCCGTGACGCCGAACCTTTGCACTTCGTGCTGCTCGGTGTCGGGTTTACGGGCTCATCTGATTGGTCATGCCGCTCGGTGCGCGGGTTGTGCCCTCGCTCGATTGCTCATGAAGCTCGGTGTATGGGCTGTGCCCTCGCCTGATTGGTCATGACGCTTGATGTGCGGGTTGTGCACGCACCTGATTGGCCATGGCGCTCGGTGCGCGGGTTGTAGGCTCACATGATTGGCCATAACGCTCGGTGCACGGGTTGTGCCCTCGTTTGATTGGCCATGCCGCTGCGTGCGCGGGTTGTACACTCACCTGATTGGCTGTGCCGCTCGCTGGTTAGCAGAGAACAGATGGCCGCGGCCAGGCGTTGTCGCAGCTCTGCAGCGTCCTCAGCAGTCAGCAGGGCGGACCACACGGCCGAGGGCACCTCCGGACGGCCGACATCTGGAGGACGCGCGCCAGCGTACGGGTCCATCGCCCAGGAGACGCTGCGGCGGCGGGCGTACGTCAGGGGTGTCCGGTTGGATGAGAGCAGAGCGACAGGCATGCCGAGACAGCTGATGACGCGGATCAAAGGTGGAAGGGCCTCATGAGATACAGCGTCAGGGCGGCGCCATAGGAAGTGTCGGGGAGACAGGCCACGTGAGAGGGAGCGTTTAGGGACCGGGCTGCGTGAGAGGGAGCGTTACGGGACCAGGCTGGGTGAGGGAGCGTTAAGGGAGACCAGGTTGCGTGACTGAGTGTCAGGGGGTCAGCCTGCGTGAGAGGGAGCGTCAGGGGAGTCACGGTGAGTGACAGAGTGTCAGGGAGACCAGGTTGCGTGACAGTGAGTGTCAGGGGAATCAGCCTGCGTGACAGGGAGCGTCAGGGGAGCCGGGGTGAGTGACAGGGAGCTTCAAGAGGACCAGGCTGCGCGGCAGGGACTGACAGGGGTGTCGGGTTGGATGGAGGCGAGCAATGCGCGGCAGGGACTGACAGGGGTGTCGGGTCGGATGGAGGCGAGTCAGGGACTGTCAGGGGTGTCGGGTCGCATGGAGGCGAGGGGAAAGGAAGGACTGGCAGCAGAGGTTTTCCATCCATTTAGTTACATCATTATTTCGGCATTGGGGCGCACATCTCCAGAGGGTCGATTTTGAGAAAGGGGGTAAGGTTAACACCTACCTACTCGCATCTCTGTTTACATTGGAGGTTACGGGGCAAGTCCAATGCAATTTTATCGCATTTCAGTGCAGCTGGTTGGTAATGTTCAGCCTAAGATGCAATTTTATCAACAGTTAGACAAAACCACCACCTAGCTTAAAAAGAAGTAGTGAATGTGCATGTGCAAGGAACAAGCGAGTAGTCTGCCCATTTCGTTCAGAAAAAAGTTACGTGCTTTGCTCCTTTATTACTAGATAATGTACTTTAAATTTGTTTCCCGGTGTTGACGGGTTACGTGATGACTTAACTAATTAATAAAGCACAAAGAAAAGCCTCCGTAAAAATGGTATTTTCATTTTATTCTCGGCATTATAACAAGTTTTAATTGACAAACTGCCAGTAATGCCCGAGTTCTGAGAGTTTAGCAGAGAAGTTGGAGCTCATAATTCGGCACAAATTGAATTACTCACTGGGGGAGACAGCCGGCCAGCTGCGCTCCGTCCAGTGGGGAATTAGAGGCCGGTCTAATACACACATCCAGGACGACGTCGACAGTTTCCCCCTCGTGCTTCTGGGGCGCCCCGAGCCCAATCAGCCAAGTTTCGGCCAGGTATCCGGCTTCATTACCAACAGGACTCTGCCGAACTCCTCTCTCTCTCTCTCTCTCTCTCTCTCTCTCTCTCTCTCTCTCTCTCTCTCTCTCTCTCTCTCTCTCTCTCTCTCTCTCTCTCTCTCTCTCTCTCTCTCTCTCTCTCTCTCTCTCTCTCTCTCTCTCTCTCTCTCTCTCTCTCTCTCTCTCTCTCTCTCTCTCTCTCTCTCTCTCTCTCTCTCTCTCTCTCTCTCTCTCTCTCTCTCTCTCTCTCTCTCTCTCTCTCTCTCTCTCTCTCTCTCTCTCTCTCTCTCTCTCTCTCTCTCTCTCTCTCTCTCTCTCTCTCTCTCTCTCTCTCTCTCTCTCTCTCTCTCTCTCTCTCTCTCTCTCTCTCTCTCTCTCTCTCTCTCTCACTCACCGGCAGAGCTGATGGTGTATGGCAGTCGTGTCTCCGTCCGGGAAGGGCCGTGGTCGCGGCAGCAGCTCCGTCAGCTGCCGCGCCAGCTGTGCGCCGGCAGAGATCTCGCTGTCCAGCGCCCCGTTCAGCCGGACACACAGCTCCGCCAGCTCACTGAGCACACAGAACAGGTGCGGCGCGACATCAAACACCCACCTGACACTCCCCGAACACGTCAGACCGGCGACCGGAGAAGGTTCACACTTCGGACGGCGGTCAGCTAATCGCGGACTAACCCTAACGCGCTTCTATTTCTTTTCATATTTATTTCAGAGACATCGGCAACTGGCTTAACTTAAGACACTAAAATAGCAAAGATCCTCAACACACGGTTAACTGATGGAATATCGATTCACTAGTACCCTCCGAGTTCACTTTGAGTCGCCGAACAAGGCGAAAAAAACATTTCTCCCAGGCTCCAATCCCGCGGAAATATGGCGTCAGCGAAATTCAGTTAAGACGCGAGGAATAGTCAAAATCACATATGTATTTAATTTTCGCCCAAAAGAAGGAAATCGATAGGATCACTGATGCGTTCTCACAGCTTCGTAGCTCCCACAGCTCTGCAGAACTCCCCATAATTGACAATCTACGTATTGCCACCAAAAATACATCTTGAACGGGTCTTTCTCTAAATAGCATATCTTTTCTGTGGGAGTTCTGTTTGCAAGGTAGGCCTTAGAAGTCTCAGGCCTCAGGCCTGAGTTGGGGGTGCACCGGATTGGAGATTCTAAATCCGGGCCGGAACCGGACTTGTTCAATTTGATTCCACATCTAGTCGATTTCTACGGTAGGTTACAGAGTTTTCTGCGCGCCTTCAAAGGAAGAGAATTTTGCACGTTGTCAAACTATGCGGGCATCAAATTACCAAGACAAGTCAATTCCTGAATAATCTTCATTCTTTGATAAAGCAAGAATACCAATGGTAAAAAGATAAATAGCCGTAGATAGCATTATGTTTACTTCTATTATCTACGGATAAACAAAATTAAAACTGTTTTCAGGTTAGTTAGTTCAGGGATTTTTATAGGGCGTTCAGTGCAAGGCAACTTTGTCCGCCTCTAAAGTGTATCACATTTCAGGAGGGTGAAGCGCCGTATCTGTGTTAGCAGCCAAAAGCGGCCCAAACTCCCCGCTAATGTGGGTGCCACCCACACACTGTCGCCGGATATCAGCACACTGTCATTACTCATAATCGCATGACGACCTCCAATCTTCCCGTAAGATAACTTCCAGGAACACTTACTGCAATTCAGTTGAATTTTCAATGGAGAAAATGATAAATGGAACGCAGAGTCCTAGGAATGTTGATAAGATCTCGTCGGGTACTTATCCTGTAAGGAATCTCCGTAAGTTCTGGCACAGAAATAAAATCATCTATTTATTCTTTGGAGATCTGTTCCTTTCTGTGTCGATGAGAATCAGTGTTAATGGTAACTATCAAACTTCTGCTCACAAAATAGTCTTCAACTTTTCACAATACCCGTCCGGCAAATTCGGCCAGATTTCGTCTTCACTCAGAGAACCGGCCACATTTCATAGCCGGATAATGAGGCCAAATCCAAAACCCACTGCCCCCTTGAGTGAGAACTTGGCGAAAGCACAAGTTTGCGACCAGAGCCCCGTTTGTGGAGATACAGTGTAGTAACATAAATACAATTTTCCAACGGATTTTAATACGGCAATACGGAATAAATTCAGCGCCATCGAGTGATCATCGCATACTGAGAGATTTAGCAACAGAAGGTGGCGGTACAGCTGCAATTTTATGCATGAGCTGTAGACCGGGAACGAACCTGATATCGCAACTGAACCACGACATAACCGCACTATGAGAGCAATCGGCGGACACCCGGTTCGAGGCGGCCGAGCTCACCGATCCGGGGGCAGCGCCGAGACCAGGTGCTCCGACACCCAGCGCCAGAGCAGAGCCAGCGGCGGCAGCCAGCTGTCCAGCTGCTGCTGCGGCGGCTGGCAGCAGGCCGCGGCCAGCCGCAGTCGCCAGGGCAGCTGCCGACGCCAGGCGGCCACCCGCTCCGGCGGCGGCGAGTCCTCCAGCAGCCGCGTCACCACCGAGTCCAGCCGGCGCAGCAGCGGCACCAGCAGCGCCACCACCGGGTGTGGCAGCGCGCGCACCGCCACCAGGCCTGTCACAGCCGCCGGCGTCAGTCCCACGGCCACACATCACCACACACCGCACCGCGTCAGGTACACAGTCAACCGGGAGCAGGGCGAACGCCACTATAACCTCCTCACCTACTGCGCTGTGACTGAGGTTCCGTCAGCCCGCGCCATAACGGATACCGGGTGGAGGCCTGACTCGGCTCGAACGGGGGCTCAGGGCCGACCCGAGTCAGCGGTAAAGGAGGTCACTTACCTTACTCCTGCGGACGGCAGGTAGCTCGACTCCGCCCACAACTGGGATCGGGCCAAGTCCGACAAAGGCAGCTCACCTGACTCAGCTGGGGAGGAGGATGCAGCTCACCTGACTCAGCTGGGGAGGAGGATGCAGCTCACCTGACTCAGCTGCGGCGGAGAGCGCCAGCAGGGAGGGCCCGCCGGCGGCCGTCAGCTCTGGTTCCCGCTGGGTGGCCCGGCTCAGTCGCAGAAGCAGCAGCAGCTGTCGGGCGGGCGGCGCCTCCACCGGCGGTAGCGGCACCTCCCCCGGCTGCAGCGGCTCCGCGGCGTCCTCCTGCCCCAGCCGCCGCAGCAGCGGGTCTCCGGCATCCGCGGCCACCGACTGGTCAGCAGTATCCAACAGCGGGTTAGTGCAGGGCTCGGGAGTCAACCAACCTCAACAATGTACGGTACCAGCCCGATGCCGTAAACTCCAGCGTGGCACCGCGGTATGACAGCGAACTTTCACCAATAGCTATTCAATACAGGGAAACACACTGAATGTGAATCAAATGGTGAGGAGAAGCAGGTCTCTGCAGTGTATCTCTCGCCAAAACTATAAGCCAGACAAGACCACGTTCTATTTTCAATTATACTGCGGTACATTACGTGGGTTCCTAACGTTTAAAAATTTCATAGCCAATAAAAACGAAGTAACTACGAGGGTATCGGAGTCCGGCACATGCCCGTCAGACCGGGTGCTGTTCGGCGGGCGAACCTGCAGGTAGAGGAGGCCCCGGGCTGAGACCGCCGCCAGCGCGTGTCTGTAGGCATGCAGCAGCGGCAGAGCAGCCGGGGGGCTCACTCCAGCTCCCAGGTGGCGCTCCACAGTGGCCCACAGCTGGCGAGCACGCGCCAGGTCGCAGTCGGCCAGGTACAGCGTCACCGGACCGGCACACAGCGGCGGCGACAGCTGCTGCAGCTTCGGCTGCCAGCCGCCCTCCAGCAGCTCCCACAGCTGCCGCAGCAGCTGCTCTCGGCCGGACCTGCTCAGCAGCGGACTGGCGGAGCACAGACGCACGTCATAACTCACAGGTCGAGAGAAGTAACTTTTTAGGCTTGTATATGCTCATCAACGGTTAGAGCTGTATACGCTGGGAACCTTCAAATTACTAGAGGCGGCACGTGAAGATTTAGGGGAAGGGAGCATCGCCAGCTTTCAACTCATTTTTCGGGTTGACGGCGTGTGAGTAGCACTTCCACCTTTCCTTTCAAGGAGAAATTGTGTCCCCTGTCCCCCTTCCCGCCGCCCATACAATATTAAAACAAGGAGAAATGCAGAGGGACATTCAAGAGGCCAGATGTGCTAACACCAACAGAAAACACTTTCTCCCCATCAGAACATTGTTGATTAGAGATGGCACACCCTCGTCTTAAATTAAGAGCAAAAAAACACACACATAATGGATAACACAAATACGCAACTTCACAATCACAAACACACTGCTTAATCAATCTGTCCCACCTCGTTGGCAGTTTTCAATCACTCAAATTAACTCTGTCAACTTCAGCCCATTGACAATAAAATTAAATCTTCCTCCCCCACGGGTAGATGAGTTCAGCCAACAGCCTACACGTGTCAGCGTTCTGTCATCCCAGTCCACAGGTGGCAAAGTCCAGTCACCCAGTCCACAAGTGATAACCTCCAGTCAACCAGTCCACAGGTGGCAAAGTCCAGTCAACCAGTCCACAGGTGATAGCCTCCAGTCAACCAGTCCACAGGTGATAACCTCCAGTCAACCAGTCCACAGGTGATAACCTCCAGTCAACCAGTCCACAGGTGATAACCTCCAGTCAACCAGTCCACAGGTGATAACCTCCAGTCAACCAGTCCACAGGTGATAACCTCCAGTCAACCAGTCCACAGGTGATAACCTCCAGTCAACCAGTCCACAGGTGATAACCTCCAGTCGACCTGTCCACAGGTGATAACCTCCAGTCAACCAGTCCACAGGTGGCAACGTCCTTTCACCCAGTCAAGAAGTGACAAAGTCCAGTCATCCAGTCCACATGTGGCAATGGGTAGTCACCAAGTCCACAGGTGGCAACGTCCAGTCACCTAGTCAACGAGTGGCAAAGTCCAGTCACCCAGTCCACAGGTGGCAATGTCCAGTCACCTATTCCACAGGTGGGCGGCCTCAATAGTTGAAATGGAGACGTCCGGCCGGCACGTGTACGCCCGGCAATCACCAGCGGCGCCAGCAGCGCATTCAATATGGATGGCGGCGGATGCGGCGGCGGTCCCCGGCCGCCAGTTTCAGACGGCGACCGGGACCGCCGACAGCGGGGCGTCGCCTGGTCGGAGGCGGCACACGAGCGGGTGTCACGTGCCGGGCCGCTGCCGCCGCCACGCTGCCGCGCTGAATCGAGAGCCTGGACGTGGCAGGCCAGAACGAATGGACTCGCCGTCTGCTTCACATGTTCTCGGCAGTCGAGTTGACACCTACACGCCCGGATATAGGATTGGACCAGACTGGGACACGATGTGGAATGGCAGGATGTGCGACAATAGAGGCATCTAGACTCAGTGCGTCCCTGGGGCTGAAGCCACCATTAGCTGTTGTGTCCGATAAGTCGCCAGAAAAGTGTTCCAACAACATGGTGAGGAGCAGAGTGCAATGAAAGTGCTAGTCTCTGAAATTGATTTTGTTCCCATCCAAGAATTACTTCGAAATTACAGGATACTGCTCCGACATAATCTTTTCTCTAGGAGGTTTACAAAGTTTTAATTATTTCATTCTGTAATCGAACGCGAAGAGAAAAAGGGTGATTTTGACTGAATGTTGCACAATTTTAAGCAGTTCCGACAATCAAACTAGACAATCATAAAAATGGACCAAAAAGGACGAGCCATGTAATGCACGAAATAAATACTCTAGGTTCTCAACGTCCAATTAAAAGTTCACGGGTTTATGCAATCCAATGACCAAAACCTGTCACAATAAGAATAATTTCTACAAGCAGGGGTAACTAGTTATATGCAAAGGTGGGCGTCGCTACTATATTTTTCAAACTGCTACTTCCGCTACTTGAAGTTACTACTAGAAGCGCTACTTTTTTCAAAATTGCGAGACCGCTACTCCACTACCGCTGCGTTTTATCATTAAGTGGTACTAAAGCGCTCACCGAAAAGGCTTTCCGTTGTTATTTTGTGCACATTTCAAGGAAAACTAATAGTTATCTGTAAATTACATCCGAAACAAACAGTTTCGTGATAAAATATGAAAACAAAATTACGTATCAAAAACATTTTATCTCATCTCCTGTTGTTTTCTGGTGGCGAAAAACAACTCTCTCAATATCAATCTCCTATTTTTGGGGAGTAGAGGTTTTCTTAACAAGCTGTCGGTAGCGGTAGCGCTCTTAGATTATTTACAGTTCACTGCCCAATACTCGGCTACTCTTTGGCTACGGAAACCGTTACCCCGCTACCATTTGGAGAATCCACAAGTAGCAGAGTAGCCGACTAAAGTAGCATAGCGCCAGCTCTAATTGTGTGTTCTCTGGTCCAAGCACTGAGAAGCTCGAAAGCGGGCAAAAATAATTGATTTGTTACTGCATAACAACACAAAATTGTGCATAATTCAAGGTGCAGTGGCAAATAAAGTTAATAAATTTAACAGGGCTGCAGCGATGGGCATGATTATGATATGCTAAGATGTTATTTGGCATATGGCCTCAAATAGCGGATCAAAAGTTAAAAATAATGATTATATATTCGGATACAGACCTCCGTCAGAAACTTGATGTTACAGATGCCTGCAACAAATATCAATTATTCATGGTATAATCACAAATCTGGGCTGGGACGTAGATACCCGCAAACGCCCTTCCGTAAGAATTCAGCGAATTCAGATCAGTAGGATGACCAAAAATGTTTCGTTGATTTAAATTGGCTGCGATCTGATATTAAAATTATTTAGCCAAACACCTTAGTCATTAATAACACGCCACTAAAAAGCGTACGCCAGGATACAGTTAGCGCACAATAAAATAAGTGCTGGATGCAGATCTTGGGGAGTTGGGCCCCTTAAGTGATACTTGGCCCGATGCCAAAATCATCCCTCCCCGTGTCAAATCAATGGAACAGCACCGCACGAGCTACGCGAGACCGGCGAGCACCGGCCGAACCAAGCCTGGCGCATCCTATCCTCCAACATTTGGGCTCAGCCAGCGTACCTACTCGTTCGCCCTCAAGTTACCTAACGCATATTGTGTGATTTTTTACTCCATCCTCCCACATGCAAGGGTTTTTGACGCCCGTGTGTACCATAGATAACGACGCGGCCAACCCTACCAGCCCCCATTTGCGTTGCGCAATTTATGGACAGTCCATTAGGCTTTAAGAAAGAGCATATGCCATTGTTTTGCAGACAACTTGGGGAACGTTTTCGGTTCCCAGCCCCTACTAATGGTTCCCAGCACTTCTGAATTTTTTTCCAATGGGTACCAGTGGTCTTCTAGTCCGGAATATCTGAATACCGGTTTCCGTCCGGCGAAGGGTGCTGTGCGCTTTACTAGGGTTGCTATAGTTCCGTAACTAGGGTTTCCTGCTCAAAGCAAAGAACAAAAGTGCCGCATAAGTAACAAAAAGTGCCTTTTTGACTATTAAAATATGCTTATTTGAGACCTGTCAATTTCCTCCTTGATACCGAAAATTTTCAGAAAACGACAGAGAAGGGAAAAATATAAAATAATTGATATTACTGAAATAATCAGAAAACATATTCAAGTTAACTAGCAGTGATATAACTGAGAATGTAAGCAGAAATTTCGCTTGTGGCGAAGTTATTACCATTACAAGACTTGTAGTGAGCACGAACACTCTTTAGGCACTACCCACTTTCAGCAATGCACTTAATAACAGACAACTGCTAACTTAGGAATGTGTACCGCAATTCTACTCGGTAAAGACCTTCCACGTCACGGACACAATCCTGATATTAGTAGCAGCCTGAAAATTGTCACCGCTATCTAGAATCTTCCAGGATTCATGCGGAATGCCGACTGTACACAACTCAATTCCAGGTCGGCGCTTAAACAAGGTCCAATAATTACGTCTGCCCGCAACTGTTCAGTCAAGATTCTGATGAAGAGCTGTGCCCGAATAAGTATTCACTAATTTTCTAAATACTCCATCCCCAATTCTAATTGATAGGCAAAACAGCCTGTTGTGAACAATGACATAAATCATCTGCCACTTCCTTCACAGCTGACGAAATGAAAAAGCAGGTTTTTTATTCATGGACTGCATGAGTAACTTGTATACAAACTGACGAGAACTCGAAACCTTGTGGTTAATCATTGACAATGTTTATGGACAGATGATTGTAGATGTTCGAGTTCTTCCCAACCCACCCCCGTTACGTTTTTTTTCTCGGGAGCCATAACCTTTAATTATTGCTGGTACAATTTAATGATGGCAGAATAATACACATGGGACGGCTACTTCAAAATACATCAGTAATCACGGATAAAATAAGGGGAAAACTCATCGCTTTCCACCTTTCATCGCTTCTCACTAGTCAGTGTGTCAGGGAGTGTTCCCGAGCAGGTGGGCCGAGGCCAACATTGTCCCGATACACAAAAAGGTTCCAAAAAATGTCCTTCAAATTATCGTGCGGTTTCATTGCTCCCGCTGTTTAGTAAGTTGCTGGAGGTGTGTATGTGACGCATTACTTCTTCATGTTCGACCTGTCCTGACCGACAAACAGCACAGCTTTCTCCCACGTCGCTTTTGTGATACAAATTTAGCTTGCCTTCTAAAAACGGCATGGGAATCAATCGCTTCTGGCAACAAAACTGACCTCATTTACACCGACTACTCCGCGGCGTTTCAGAGCGTAAACCACAAACTCCTGGTCTATAAACTCAGAAATTCATACCAAATTACCGGTGACGCCCTGAACTGGCTTTCCTCATATTTGACTGATCGAAAACAACGCGTCATCGTGAACGGAAAATGTTCAAACTGGACTCCAGTGCGCTCTGGAACGCCTGAGGGCAGTATTCTGTCACCATTGTTTTTTGCTCTGTTTGTGAACGATCTTTCGGACAAAATCAAAACGAATTGTCTTCTCTTTGCCGACGATGTCAAAATTTACCACAAAATAGTCTCTGTCCAGGACACAGAACTGCTCCAAGCCGACCTCATGTCTTTAGCTAAATGGTCCAACGATTGGAAGTTGAAGCTGAATCCTGATAAATGCAAATCATTTAACATTACCCTGAAGCGAAAACCGATCCAAGCCACGTACAAAATTCAAAGTACTGCTATAGAAAACATTACCAAAATTCGCGATCTCGGCGTGTGGCTTGATACAAAATTGACTTTCAGCGAACACATTGACACGACTATTAGCAAGGCGAACAGAGCATTGGGCGTGATGATCAGGACTCTCCAGTCGAACCATGCAGTGGGAGGACTGAAACCGGAACCTCTTCTGGCAGCATATTTCGGCAACATCAGGTCCGTTTTAGAATTCGGTTGCGTCATCTGGGGGGAGGGAGCTGCCAAGACACATCTCGACAGACTCGAAAAAATTCAGCATAAATTTCTTATTCGGCTCGCTGCTACGGCCCGCGTTCCCTCAACATCTTTGGCATACACAGACCTTCTGAAATTGTTCAAAATCCCTAGTCTTGCAAATAGAAGATATCAGTACGATGTTCTTTTCGCTCACAAAATTCTCACTGGCAATGTGGACTCTGCCCTCCTGCTCGGGAGCTTCCCACTCCATGTCCCTGCGCGAAACACGAGTGGGAAATAGAACTTTCCTCCACGTACCTTATGCCAGGGTGGAAACGATAAGATCTGGACTGTTCTGTCGTGCTGCCTCTGCAGTGAACTCTTTCTCACTGCCTGCCAATGCGCAGACCCTTTTAGATCCACTTTTGGCCAATTCAGATCTCAGGTACGCACGTATGTTAAACAGATGCCTTAGTGATTCATGCGTGTTTTGTTTTATGTTTTATCATGTTTTTTTCGTGTACCATTGCCCTGTTCATCATCTCATCATGTATTTATCAATGTGTTTACCCAAATTTTTAATTTACATCTAGACCATGGCCGTTGATTATTGGCATACAATACATTTTAGTCATTCGTGTATGCCATGTCCACCTCATCGGATATTTTAAGCTCAAGCATGCTGTGATATTGGTCGCCCACGAAGGGTTACATGAGCGTCGGTCATTTAAGCGCTTATTTACATCATCTCTTTTATTGTGTTTTGTAAATATGTGTGTTTTACCAACGTGACTTGAGCTTTAATTGGGGTTTACCTGTTGCTCATCAACGATGAATAAATAAATATAAATAAATTAACATGTTTATAAATATGGACCCATCATCCTTACCGTCATTTCCCATAGTTTTATCCCTTCGTGCTCATCACTGCACGGCTTAAAAGCACCTGAATAATATGGAAGCATTAGTCATACATGAATGGACGCACTTGGCTTCACAGAACGCAGTTAACTGAGAACAAAGTTGCAATACATGCCCCACAGACCACCAGCGCGACTCAGTGACACCATACCGATCGTCCACAAGGACTCCATCCACACTTCTACCGCCATTTGAAATATTCAGTGGACTAACTAAAACACCTATTTAAGCTCCGGAGAGCTGCTGAAAATGAAACTCAATTACATCAGCAAGCTGATGGCGGTAATTTGGTGGCGACAGCACAATGGATGTCGGGAACGGTGCCAAGTCCTAAACAGCTGCAGAAAGCTGGTAGCCGGTGGGAGCCTGGTACTGTCGAGTGGCCCTGATTTCACCTCGCCAGCGGCGCACCAGTGCCGCTCGTAAAGCACAATGGCCGGCGTGAAGCACGGTTTTAACAGCCGGCGTACTTGGCGGCATTATAGCCGGCGGGACAGAGACGCGCGGGAGGGGGAGGGGCAGGACGGGCGGCGGCGGTGACACTGACGGTTATCGCAGACGACGGCGTTAGAACTGGCTGTTCGGCAGGACTTTAAGACAGGAGAGAGAGAGTGCATCTCACCTGTCGCCATGCCATAGTCTCAGTCTCAAGGACTTCAGACAAGAGAGCAACTGTGCCCCGCCAGTCCCCACGACCATGTGCTACACTGGGAAGGTTAGATTTCCAGCTTTGGGGAACAGAATGAATGTTCTGCTGCTAACAGATCTACCTGATTCGAAAGCATTCTAGCTGCTACCGATAGCAACGTCTCAGAAAAGTTTGATGTTCTAATAATAAATCAAGCGTGACAAAGCGTTAATGCACAAACCTTGTTTTGTGAGTAATTTTGAGAAAGGCTGCATCCATGGGGAGTAAGGGCAGTTAGTAAGGTAAGGTAACTTAGGGTTAAGGTAAGTTGACTGACTATGGCGGCCAGCACTACACGCTTACGGCTAGCACTCACACAATGCCCTTCGACAGCGAATTGTGGTAAAACATTTAATGAAACATTGGACCATTGGACTGAAACATGAAAATATTGGAGAGAAGTTCACGTAGGAATGTATGCAATTATGCACATGGTGCAATGCACCATTGCACATGCATACAATAAAGGAAAAGCCTGTGCTATTCTGATTAAGGCAAGTTTTAATTATGACTATTATTGAGCCAGCTCAGGTTACCTGAGCCACCTCTATTAAACAAGAGGGAATCACGCACCTCCGTTGTCAAACACAGCGGCAGTATATCATCATAAATATTGGGGCAGTGGAACCCTGGAGAACGCTGACGCCGTGGGCATCACTACGTGAAGGCCACACCGAGCACGTATAAACCGCACGCGATGGTCAGCGTGGGGGCCTCATCCGGACGGCTCACGCGAACTCGATACGCGCGCTTTGCAGTGTGGCGGTGCATCGGAGGATCGCCCGTGGGGTGACCTTCCTCTGTCAATGTGACAGGTAGTGTGACAGTTGCCCAAGACAGTCTCTTTTCTCCAAATATGTCAGATAACTCCATTTCAACCTTACTTGGTTATGCTGGCTTAATTGTACGACGTTCGCAGTTCGAATTACGACGCACTAATCTCACATTCTCTCGTTTTTGACTGTGGATTGAGAAAAGCTGTAGTTGTCTTTGATTCCATGAGTAATGTGAATACACTGGAAACTCTTTAGTGACTTTTATACCTCTGGCCTGGTTTGAGGACTGGGGAGGAGTGCAAACGAGCACAACTGTCGGCGTAATTAACTTCACAAAAGCCACCCCGAAACAGGTATACCTCCCTCAATTGTGGGGAGTAAGACGTCAGTGTCCCAAAACCTGGGGTGCTGGGTGCAGAACGACACCCAGTCAAGCAGAATTTTTCACTCATTTTTATATATTTTCTGCTGAATTTTCCTCTCACTTCCAACAATACTTACTACTATTTAATTTTACTCAACAATACTTACTACAAAGGCCAGTTCCATTGCCTCCTCTACTAACGTCCACTGGAAAAAGAGACAGCAGAATCGACTAAAAGATCGCCAAATTAACTCTGCTCTTATGCGCTTCTTTGGCTTTTCTGCAAGAAAATCTGGCGATTTCTATTTTTCTAGCCAATTATACCTGGCATCCTTATATCCACCGATTTCAGTGGAACAACTGAATCGAAATTCTGGCGCGGGCAAGACGCTAAGTACCCCCTTCCCCACCGGAGAAAGTTCCAATGGGTGAACACCGCCACTAAATTCCACCACTCACAAAATTGGTGAGTGGAAAATTAGACACCCTAGCCTTGTGCTGCCAAAAATGAGCTGACCGCTTTGAAAGATACATTTCTGGAAAGCAGTTTATCTGTGCACATGAATTCTAGGCTAACGTCCTTGAAAAGTTGTTTTTGTATTTCTGGTACCGAGAATAGTGAAAAACCATTTTTGGTCATCTTGTTGTTAAAAGCAAATATCTTGAAATTTGTATCCTAAGGAACATATTTTTTGACATTGTATGGTAGAAAATTGATCATTTATTTCGAAGAAAATAATTTTTATCCATATCAGCCCTTCATTGCTGCGTCCACGCCCTGTGACACCCAAATCCACTCACGACACCCTACGACACCCTAGGCATAAATACGCTGATATTTAAGTTGAACTGAAAGTGTCCGGTACTTGAATACATTGAAACTCTACATTTTCATTAAATAATTTTTTGGGCAACAAGAATGCATCCAGTTACCCTTCAAACATCGGCACTTTTTGTATGGCTGGTCTACGGCGTGGACTTACCAAATCGCCGTCTTTACATCTAGTAAGTAAAAGCGGCATCTTTAGGCTTTTGAAAGGCCGGTTTCATATTCGTTATTGACAAAACATTGTTAGTCTTCCTCTTGGTGTGCTTTTAGTTGTATAATTTTCTAGTTTTTAAGGATTTAGAAAATGAATTTAGAGCAATTTTTGAAATGCAAATTATGTTGCTCATGCGACCGGCAAGGGGAAAGCTATCAGAAATTTAAATTAGTAGTCGCTATGACGCTGTCGCAACCCGAAAGGTAAAAGGTAAAGGTATCTTGGTCGCAACCCGCTGCGCCTGGCTGATTGTAGACGAAAGGAAGAAACAACAGAAAGGGGCTGTTAGCCAGCCCCTCCAACAGCAAGCGCAGATCCCGGATGTGACGTCACACCTTGTAGCATATATTATGGGAAAATTTAATGATTATATATCCAATTTTTGCAGAAACAGGCCAAGAATCGAAGGTTAAATGCTTATTTATTGCATTTGGGATAAACTTAATTGCGGTGTATTCTCACAAATTCGTAAGCGGGCAGTGCCATTAGCAACAGTTTGACACAGGCCCAACGGTGAAGGAATTCCTCCACGCCCACGTGACGTCACTCGGGCGTGAAGGAATCCTCTTGAACGTACCTTTAAGTAAAGGTATCTTGGCTGTTAGCTTCGATTAGATATTGATAGAAAGCAGCATACTCATAAGAAGGTGAGTATATTGGAAGAGAAGCAGGGGAATTGACAGGTAAAAGCCCTGTTCCAGCTGTCAGCACAGTTTTGTCAGCAGGACCTCTAACTTCTCCTCCAGAAAATAAGCATCAGCGCCATAATCGCCTCTTGCTTGTGCTAAGCAAAGGAAAATTAAACCTTTATGCCATTAAAAATATTAGGCTGCCTCTTCGTGCACTTACTATTTTTCATCAGCACAAACAGCAGGACATCAGCCCGTAAAACCTCTAGAACTAGTTCCCGGGGAGAGGCTACAGTCCTGTGACGTAGGCGCAACGCAGCACGCTGATTGGTGCTGACAAAACTGTGCTGACAGCTGGAACAGGGCTAAAGAAAAGAAACTTTTAGCAAGAGTCTGGAAGAGTTTATTGCCATGATAGAAAGTTTGTAGTTTCGTCTGGGTTAGTTAAGTGTAAACCAAGGCTCTACTGGGCCCTAGCATTGGTGTATGCGAGGTGCAGTGATTGAGGTCAGGAGTGGCCTCCAAAATTCCGATAACTATAGGTATAGGTATAGGAGGGGCGTTGTCCCGACAGGAAAACTATGCAGTGTATGCTTAGATAATTAATTTTTGAACTAGGTATTGCATGAAAAATCCCTTTTCATTTTTCACCACCTGCCAATCTCGGAGGCCCCCTTCTGCAGAGTTGGTCTAAGGGGGCCCTGACATTTCGTCTCAGGGGCCCTTTAAAGCTGGTCGTGTGGGAGAGGAGAGGAGGGGCACAATAGTTGGTCTAGGGAAGCCCCCAAGAGTCTTGGTGGCTCCCAGAATTCTTACCCCGAAGGTTGGTCTCAGAGGCCCTCCCAAAAAATTTTTATTTGTGGAAATTCACCAACTCCTTAAAAAATTTGGAGACTGCATCAGGGGTTTCAGCTGGTAAAGATTTACCTGCTTTACCCAAATTTTTCACATGTTAATGGTGAAACAATGCTGTTTGGGGACGATTTAAAATTATTTACTTTGAGAAAATTAAAGGAAATATCCATCCCTCAGTTCAAACAAGGGGTCTGAGAGTTTACCACCTGAGTACCCAAATTGGAAATTTTTACTCCGCCGTACATTTTGAGGGGAATTTTCCACTCACTCGCCATACATTCTGAGCTGAATTTTCCACTCGACACCTAGCGCAAAACCTATTTTGGGTCACTGTAAGACGTTCATGTTAATTTTACATTGCTGTATGTTGATTACATTTCGTTCCTGCCCGCCTCAGTGCGGCCTTTCGCGGAAACCCTGCACGAGTCACTGCCTCAGGGCTCCCTCGTGCCAGCAATCCTATGCACTCATTGAGTTCTCGTCGAATAGGCGAAAGGTCATCGAAATCCCTTCCGATTACTATAGGCACTTTCCAAAGTACCGTTTTAGGAGCGTTAATGTTCAACATTTTAAGTAATGGCATATCATTGCACACACTGTCTTTTATTCACGGATTTCGGATCACTTTAGTACGCTATGCCGATGACCCTCAGTTGGCCATTACGGGACCACGCAGACGGATAGCCGAAACGCAGGAATCCATGGAGATTGTTTTAGAAAAAAAACTAAGCGCCTGGTTTTTACAACACGGAATGATGGTGAATGCAGTCAAGACTAAGTTATTACTGTGTGGTGATCAACTGTATCATTTTTTTTTTTCCTTCCCCTTTTTTTTTTTTTTTTTTTTTTTCCCCCCCCCCCCCCCTTTTTTTTTCCCCCCCTCTTTTTTTTTTTTTTTTTTTTTTCTTCTTTTTTTTTTGTGTGTTTTTCAGAACTTTTTCTTTTTTTTTTTTTTTCCGTTTTTTTTCCCCCCCCCCCCCCCTTTTCCCCTTTTTTTTGTTTCTTTTTTTCGTTATTCTTGGGTGCCCCCCCACTTCCGATAACCCCCCCCGTTGTTGTGCCGCTCCCCCCCTGCCGCCCGCTCTTGCCGCCCCCCATCCCGCGGCTTCCGCCACCGCCGCCGCGCCCCCCCCCTGTTGGCATCAGTACAACTGTGACGCGACTCACCTGACGTAGGTGTCGGTGGCGGCGTCCATCAGCGCGCGTCTGGCACTGACGCCGCGGCACATCATCTGTGACGTCAGGTGGGCGCAGCTAAGCAGATCGCGCAGGCCCGGCCGCTCCCATCCTGCGGTCAGAGACAGCGCTCAGGGCCACATCAGTCAGCGGGGGGTCAGACGTGCAGCGGCTGACCGCGCCGGCCGCCGCCCTGCCACTCACCGCAGGCCGTTTTTCCCCCCTGCCCCCGTCCGTCATCAGTCACAGGCATACTTTCGGCGGCCGGAAAAAACCGGCGGCGGCGGCTGGGCCGGTCGTCAGAGGTGGTGGCGCCGCAGCGGAGGGGGAGCCGCCGCCAGAGCCTGCCCAGCCGCCACCACAGCGGCAGACATCAGCTGACCATCAGCCGAGACTCAGCGACTTATGATGACGTCATTACGAAGCGCGGCGGGCGGCCGTCACCGGAAAAGCCACAGTCAGACCTGCGCCGGCACCGGAGGCCGGCCGCGAGGTCCGGAGGTACACACACGCCCAGCGAGCCCGGCTGAAAACGCACGCACAGACACAACACCTGCTCTTCACGGATACTGCAAACAGGCCGTGTTCGAAAATCGCGCTACACAAATAAGGCCCACCAGCCAGATAAGATGAAGAAACACGGCAGGAAATAAGAAACTGTTAGCGCCGAGCAAAACTAGCAAAAAAGTTAATCGAACTGTGGAAAGCAGCGGGCGAAGAATGATATATCGAGGGGGACATTTTCCCTCCCCAATCAACCTTCGGTGCCCCTAAAATGTCACTTCCCCAAGGATGTGAGTATAAGCGTCCCAGGATAGGATATGGCGCCCACCTGAGGCAAAACATCAACACCCCCCCACGCCTGGTACGGATCAACACGCTAAGTACGGAGCTCCCCCGATAGAATACCCTGGATCCGCCTATGTCACACGGCGCATGCTGTAAAATGAGCCAGGCTGGAAGTTAACTAAAAGTAAGACCCCGGTCTGCGACCTGGGCTAACGCCCCACCGGCGCAGGAGAGCCGCATGGACAATGTGCTGAAATCAAACCATCTTTCGTTTTCAATGTATCTCTTCATAAGCTTGTAGGTCAGTGTTATCATTATTTTCTTTGAAATAGCTAATAAAGAGCTGGCAGTCACTCCCAGATTCGAAGCGGACATCCCTGATCATTAGTCAGGACCTCTAGCCACTAGACCACTGCGCCATGATCTGCAAACTCCCACTAGCCCTACACCTGTGACCCGTCAGGGTCACTGGCCGGTATCGCTCAACCGAAACGATGCCGTGATCGTGGCGCCGGGTGCCGTGTTCGTACAGAAAAAGCATGGTATTAAGTTGCTCGTAGAAGACGAACTAAACATTATATTGGCCAAGAATCACTTGAATCGGCAACCCAGGACCCTAAGCTAGCTTCATGACAAATTTCATGCACTTCCATTCATTTTAAGAACTTGAAACCCTGGTGAGAAGCAAACATGTTCCGAGGAAATTTAGCTCCTTGAAATACCCTTTCGGACGAATTACTCGAAAGCCGCTGGAGACAAGTGGGCAGTGTAAATGAATGAAATGACCGCAATCGATTTTCCTATTCAGCCATGTCAATTCTGAGCTTGTGAGTGACATGTGCTCGGAACCAAGAAGCTACAAATAAAAGTTTGTCTTCTAAAATTATATTCATACATATAAAACAATGAGTTTCAATATCACGATATCCATCTCCAAACATCATCAGGCGTAAGCAATGTTCTTTCATTATCTGAAATTAAAAGTCAAATCGGCGCATTAGAATGCGAGATATTAAGATTTGAATGAAATGTGCAAAAATGCAGTCCTCCGGCAGAAGGGCAAAACTAGGTAAGAATTTTACGTTTTCCACTGTAAACTGTGCCTAAGCACAATAAAATTGACCTAGCTGCCTCCAGGTGTCTGTCTTTAAACTAAGTGAAACGTGTCTTCTGACATCTCAAGCTTATAAGTCGGCCGTCAAATTTTAATAGCCTTTTTGCTTGTATCAGAAATACCGCGTTTGTAATAATATTGAGTTCATTTTTCTTAGGTGGAGTTGCTTATTCAAGGAGGCAAGTTCAAGTTCGTCCTAAGAAATAAATGATAAAATACAAAATTAAAACATTTGTTCAACATTTCTAAAAAAACTATATTGAATTAGATTCGGGCCTAGTTTGCCGTTATCAAAGGGCTCACTAACAATTCAGATACCATCATCAAGCCAGGCGGCCAGAATAGAGCCTCTTGAGAAATCTCAATCCGCTTCGCTCCATGGATTTCGTCATGCGGCTCTGACACATTTAGCGCCATGGTCCTGCAGGTTAAATATCCACTATCATCACTCGTACAGCGGCGGTCACATATGTACCATCATCACTGGTTACGGTAATTACACATGTACCACCACCACCATGCCTGGTACCGCAGTTACACATGTACCAACACCACAGGTGCGGTAGTACAATGTACCACCATCCCCGGTACCGTAGTTACACATGACCATCATCCCCGATACCGTAGTTACACATGTACCACCATCACTGGTACGGTAGTTACACATGTACCACCATCCCTGATACGGTAGTTACACATGTACCACCATGCCTGGTACCGCGGTTACACATGTACCAACACTACTGGTGCGGTAGTTACACATGTACCAACACTACTGGTGCGGTAGTTACACATGACCACCATCCCCGGTACCGTAGTTGCACATGTACCACCATCCCCGGTGCCGTAGTTACACATGTACCACCATCCCTGGTACGGTAGTTACACATGTACCACCATCCCCGGTACCGTAGTTACACATGTACCACCATCACTGGTACGGTAGTTACACATGTACCACCATCCCTGGTACGGTAGTTACACATGTACCACCATCCCCGGTACCGTAGTTACACATGTACCACCATCACTGGTACGGTAGTTACACATGTACCACCATCCCTGATACGGTAGTTACACATGTACCACCATGCCTGGTACCGCGGTTACACATGTACCACCATCCCCGGTACCGTAGTTGCACATGTACCACCATCCCCGGTGCCGTAGTTACACATGTACCACCATCCCTGGTACGGTAGTTACACATGTACCACCATCCCCGGTACCATAGTTACACATGTACCACCATCACTGGTACGGTAGTTACACATGTACCACCATCCCCGGTACCGTAGTTACAAATGTACCACCATCACTGGTACGGTAGTTACACATGTACCACCATCCCTGATACGGTAGTTACACATCTACCACCATGCCTGGTACCGCAGTTACACATGTACCACCATCCCGGTACCGTAGTTGCACATGACCACCATCCCCGGTGCCGTAGTTACACATGTACCACCATCCCTGGTACGGTAGTTACACATGTACCACCATCCCCGGTACCGTAGTTACACATGTACCACCATCACTGGTACGGTAGTTACACATGTACCACCATCCCCGGTACCGTAGTTACACATGTACCACCATCACTGGTACGGTAGTTACACATGTACCACCATCGCTGGTACGGCGGCTAACTAAGTGCTGTCATTGCTGAAGTCGGCAGCAGGCCCAGTTGCATTCAGAACCAGGCACCTATAATCGGCAACAAAGGCCGCCGCCTACCCGCGCGCTATTGGTGCTTTGGCAGTCAACCGAGCGGGACGTTTCCAACCAGCACATCACTGGGTGGCAGCTCCAATGTGGCGCAGAGACTGCGGCATAAATCGGCTCCCGTCACACCCAACCAGCCGATACCGGGCCGGGGCCGGCTGCCGCAGTGGCAGCACCAGTCCCGCACTGCCACACGCTTCTGGGGGCGGCCGGCAGCCCTCACCTGAGCAGTGCTGCACGGCTGCCGCGTGCAGCTGCAGCAGGGCGGCCTGCAGCTGCAGCTGCGGCAGCTGGCCGCCGCTGAGCAGCGCTGCCGTGTCCAGAGCCGCCGCAGCTGTGGTGTCCGAGTCGGCCGGTCCGGGCAGGTACAGCTCCACGCCGCGGTTACGCATCGCCCTGCCGAGACCACCGCACAAGCCTGAGAGCGCGCGGACTCAGAAATTGGGTCAGGGTCGCCACATCTGGACAACAAGCTCCGGCGTTGAAGCCACTGAGTGCTCTGTCCACAGAGAAGTATGATGTGCACTCTGAATTCGAACAACATGATCAACACAGTCCCGTTCAAAATTACAATGGAAAACAAAGTGCTATGGCTCATCAGAAAGTCTACGAAAAATATTAGATCATAAATTGTAAGCAAACCAGCAAACTATAATGTCCCTATGTTCAGATAACATTTCAGGTGCATCTATTTTCACTGACAAAATAATTTCGCGAAAATCTGGACAATATCCCTAAAAGACACGTACTGATGCTAAAAATGCCCCATTCGGAGCATTTACAAGGATAGCTTGTGCATATCTGAGCATGTGAGAGTACCTTAAACCACTAGACATAATACCATGAAGTGTGCAGATTCCAGAGGCACCCTATATGGACAGTAATTAAGACAATAATAAACATTAATCGATATATAAAAGAAGAGAAATAACAATAAAGAGCACTGAACAAAAATAAGGCGAGGGTGGGAAAAGAAAAACGTTACCTATTACTTAAACTATTATAACTATTATTATTATTATTATTACTATAAACTATTATTATAAACTACTATTACCTAAATACTTATTTAAACTGTTGCCGAATGTATCTCAGTGAGCGCAGATAAGAGCTTCAAACGTTGGAAAAGTATTGCAAAAAGTATCAAGCAACTGAGAGTAAACCATTGATGGCATACAGAGGCTTTCTTATTCATCGTTCAAGAAAATGCGGCTGACTTTGAACAAAGACTAAAGGACATGCGAAAGGGCAGTGTCCCGTTTCAGTTCTAGTCAAATGTTTTTGCCTCAAAATAAAAACGCAAGGTTTACGAAGTATCCATATCAATTGTTACACTTTGACTACCACAACGAGCGTTTCGGTCGAGTCGGAAATCAAAGCGGACAGCCGTTATGATGCATGCGAGGCCCAGCCTTGTTAAGTCACAGGGCGTCTCTGGCCAGAACATGGATTGGGTCAAATCTCTGACGAAGTGGTCATAGCTATTAAGCTATGAATATATAAATAGCACGCAACTTATGCGCCGTGATAAGAGCCTTACTATAATAACATAAATATGTCTTCCGGAGGTTGAAAATTGCCGGCGAAAAAGTAACACGGTGATTTGGGCAAATAACCAGAGCAAAATATTAGCTTGTATTAATACACTAGGAACACAGAAACATAGCTCCATAGTTGATATGCAAGTTTTCTTTTTTACGTATGTCCCTTGAATGGTAAGAGGGAAATGGTAAGAAGGAGACAGTTCCCGTTGTTCACTATACCCGAAAAAATACAACTATTAATGCATATTTTTCACTAGCTCCCATCGTGAAGTTAGCATGGCGCGCCTGGTTACCCATCAGGCTTGAGTGGTTACACAGACTCGACTGGTCGGGATGGACCTGACGCTTCACATAACCTGACGAGGAGGAAATGGCGTATTTCCAGAGTCGCTGACAACACAAAATGCTCGGAACGCCGGGGGCAGACACCGTATATTTGGAGGCTGGTATCACAGGAGCTTGTCAGCGGCGGGATTAAAAAAGCTCGCCTCGTGTGCAGTGAATTTCATGCCGGCGCCTGGCTGGTGACGAGGCGACAACGGAGTGTCGCGCCTCGGTCTCGGACCCCGAGCCCCGGGACGACAGAGCCCACTGCCGTACTTTGGAGGGTGTCTCACCATCCCGCAGCGTGGAGGCAGAAATTTCTGTCGGGTCAACAATGGAACAGCGAGGGAATCTAACAAACTACAGAGAGGTAAACTCCCTGTGCTATTCATTCTCTTTGCTACCGGTGCCGTGACAATAATTCTACACGATTCTTCTATAAGAAAGTAAAGAGCACTTAAAATAAAAGTGATGGCCACCTGGCATGGGATATTCGAGCTCAGTTCTCCGCAGATACGAAGAAAGGAAAAAATATGCATTGTCTAATCTTAAAACACAATACTCTGTTTTCACACAAATCCGTACCATTTATCTGTACAAGGGTCTGAGGGGCTGAGGGGCGTCAGTTTTTGGTCAACGATCTTTCAGGGTAGATACGAGGGGGGGTGAAACTGCATCGGGCGGTTGCCACTACTCGCACCCTAAGTGGGGGATGGGGGGTTGAAAAGCTGCTACATTTCGAGGGCACCGCGGACGTTTCTGGGAGCAACAGGGCTGTGTGGGGAGTCACCGGCGATTGTTCAGGGGGCCCTGTCTACTTTTCCCGACCTGAATGCGACTATGTTACAGAACAGTTAAATGGTTGCCAGTGGTTCCACACTGACACAAAACAAATTGAATGTGACTTTTAAAAAATTTACTGCGCAGTTCTTCCAGGCAAGACCATAAAGTGTGTATGCCATCAAAGAACCAAAATATACGAGTTCAGTCTCGATTCAATTCCTTGCTTGACGGCGCATTAAATTTGATCACGACGAGAGATACGAAATAAACAGTGCACCCACAGAGCCACGCCGAGGCTTCCCAAGCCAAGTTAAAAAGAAACACGTGCTTCTCTTCAGTGGGCGTTTGTTCAATGGTGTTGTCCGTGTGGCGATTTCTCATTTCGCGAGCTAACAGCTGAAGATTTCTTACAACAAAACATTGCGCTGGAGAGGCAGCGGTAATTACGGAGAGCCGCGGGGTGGTGAAGCACGTCGGCTGCAATCGCTAGTTCTTCTGATACGTGGCCTACAAACCAGCCCGCGACGGTGGACATTTTTGGTGGGCTGTTTCCGGGTGGCTGGTAGTTAAGTGCGGCGCCGATGTTGGCCGCCGTGTACCGGCGCAGAGGAGACACCGCCGCGCCGACACGTGCATAATCAGCCAGTGAAGCGGCAGCGGCGATAAGGCGGCGCTGCCGCCGCTGCTGCTGCTGAGAAACGACGGCGGAGGGAGCTGCTGGGCCGCCCTCAGACCACGGGACATACCACCTGCACAGAGGCGGTGGGGACGCGGGCCGACTTATGGCTGCTAACTCTCACACACTAACTCGGGCTTCGCTGAACTCGGTCAGGATTGGCTTCAAATGTGATCCATTCTACAACGCATCGCAATCAGGAGGCCTCGTCTGCAAAACAGATTACAGTTGTTAGATACCATACCCCTTCCGAGAAAAACGTTTTCCAGCTAGTACTCAATTCTGACATCAGGTATCCATTACTGGCCTTACCTGTATAAACCAATAGTCATTCTCCGTAACCTAAATACGTTACTTAATCTTCATTCAAGCAGAATTTATTTGCAACAGCTTGTCGCCCCATAAACTTGAGCAGTAAATCTATCTCAACTTCGGATGTCCCTGGCGAGAAATATCTATCTGCGTGCGTGCGTCGCAATAAATGCGACGCGGACACAATAATTCTATACAGATATTAGCCTTCCTGATACGCTTCAAACGGATGTGTCACCTTTCAACTCATTACGAGAGCCAATAGCTTTGGAAACAGAACTCGGCCACTATAAGAATAATAACGACTCCGGTAACCCGTAGCATACACGTTATATAAGCTACATTAGTTTAAGAAACAATATATCGACCTCCACGGTTAGGAAAGACCGTTGGGGAAGCCCAGATGGGCACGGCATCCAGTACCTAACTATTTAAGGCAAAACAGGGCACGGGATCTAGCACCTAACTATTTAAGGCAAAACAATGTACGGAAACGTGTCCGCAAAAATAAACAAGGCTGTGGCAAAAGCTTGGAGTTGTCCCACAATGACAATCTAGATAGAGTTGTCCAAGACTGATGCATGATAGAGGGTGCTGTGGCGCAGTGGAAGTGCACTCTCTTTCAATGCCACTGGCCGGTGGCGGATGTAAGGGGACGCTAGGGGCTCAAGGCCCCGCCCCGATATGTCAGAGTGCCTTTAGTTAATGCATAGCCGGAGGCTGTTCCCAGGCCATGGCGGGGAGGCTCGAGCGCCCCCTCCGTGGAATTCCTACGTGTCCCAAGTCTGTTCACCGTTAGGTTTGTTTTATTTTATATCATTGCGGCAGCTCCCAACAGGCACACTTGCCTTATCATAGGGACTATTGTGGTCGGTGTTTAAGGATCCTCTCCACCGGGTCAGATCGGACATCGAAGGCGGCTTCCCACCGTGGGGATTGAACCCAGGTGTATCCATGCTATCCGATCTGAAGAAGAGCAATGAAGTCACTGGGTCACCCGGCCCTCGGTTTCGGTAAACGGATTCTCCGTTTACCGAGTCTGTTATCCGTGTTCCGAGACTGCTCACCGTGATATTTCTCCGTGCCCCGAGTCTGCTCAACGTGAGATTTCCCCGTGCCGCGGGTCCGCTCATCGTGAGATTTCTCCGTGCCCCGAGTCTGCTCACCGTGAGATTTCTCCGTGCCGCGGGTCTGCTCATCGTGAGATTTCCCCGTGCCCCGAGTCTGCTCACCGTGAGATTTCCCCGTGCCGCGGGTCCATGGCCAGCAGCAGACGGAACTGCGGGTGGGGTCGTACGGTGGGCACGCCGCCGTCCAGCACGCCCCGTTCACTCAGCTCCAGCACGCCGCCCGGCTCCAGCAGCGCGTTCAGCCGGTCCAGCACCGACGCCGCGCAGAAGTTGACGTTGTCCACCAGCAGCCAGTCACCGGCACGCAGCGCCTGCGGGGGCGGCAGCCTCAGCACGAGCACACACGGCACCAACCACACACAGCGCCTGCGGGGGCGGCAGCCTCAGCACGGGCAGACACGGCACCAACCACACACAGCGCCTGCGGGAGGCGGCAGCCTCAGCACGGACACACACGGCACCAACCACACACAGCGCCTGCGGGAGACGCCACTCTCAGCACGGGCACACACGGCACCAACCACACGCAGCGCCTGCGGGGGCGGCAGCCTCAGCACGGGCACACACGGCACCAACCACACACAGCGCCTGCGGAGGCGGCAGCCTCAGCACGGACACACACGGCACCAACCACACACAGCGCCTGCGGGAGACGCCACTCTCAGCACGGGCACACACGGCACCAACCACACGCAGCGCCTGCGGGGGCGGCAGCCTCAGCACAGGCACACACGGCACCAACCACACGCAGCGCCTGCGGGAGACGCCACTCTCAGCACGGGCACACGCGGCACCAACCACACACAGCGCCTGCGGGAGACGCCACTCTCAGCACGGGCACACACGGCACCAACCACACGCAGCGCCTGCGGGGGCGGCAGCCTCAGCACAGGCACACACGGCACCAACCATACGCAGCGCCTGCGGGAGACGCCACTCTCAGCACGGGCACACGCGGCACCAACCACACGCAGCGCCTGCGGGGGCGGCAGCCTCAGCACGGGCAGACATGGCACCAACCACACGCAGCGCCTGCGGGAGGCGGCAGCCTCAGCACGGGCACACACGGCACCAACCACACACAGCGCCTGCGGGAGACGCCACTCTCAGCACGGGCACACACGGCACCAACCACACGCAGCGCCTGCGGGGGCGGCAGCCTCAGCACGGGCACACCCGGCACCAACCACACGCAGCGCCTGCGGGGCGGCAGCCTCAGCACGGGCAAACGCGGCACCAACCACACACAGCGCCTGCGGGAGGCGGCAGCCTCAGCACGGGCACACGCGGCACCAACCACACACACACACACACACCGCTGGTGGGCACAGCCAGTCGAGGTCCACTGGTAGATCCAACCAACCGCGCTCTTCCTGACCAAGGCCAGCACCTGGAATTTGTAGTTTGTCATAAAGAGGTCCGGTACCTGTAGTTTATAGCGACTCCTGAACTGCCCCGATGACTATCCAGTAAGCTTAAAAAGTGGACAACTCGGATTTCCACCGGTCTATCCTGCCAGAAACTCAGCCGTTTGGATCAGCGGTATCGAGGTATACAGGATCCCCAGGGCGGCAGGTAACAGCCGGGCGCGGCACCACCAGCCCGGTTTCCACGCGTTGAATCTGCACTGGGACAGCGATGGCACTGGCCAGCTACGCGGCCGGTCGACATGCACCGCGTCGGGGCTGATCTTGTGGGACAAGCGACAAGAATGGGCTAATATACAAATAGCTGTTTCTTTTGTACTTAACTCTTACCTTTTTAGAACGCCGAATCTAGTGTTGTCTTCAGATCCCACTAGTCTTGTTGCTTGGCGCGCGCCTGGCAATGGCGAACACGAAGCAAGCGTCCGATTTGCATCGCGCTGACTGGGGTTCGAAGGCAATACTCGGTTTGGTGGTCGAAAAATATGGCAGTTGGGTCCAGAGGAAAGTATCACCAGCTATTCGTGCTGTAGCCTATCTTACAGTTAGCCGGGATGAAATGACGCAGTGGTAGCGCGTTGGCTTTCTAGGCCACTGACCTGAGTTCAAATCTGCGGCGAGGATACTGAGCAGGGACTTTCTGATCGCCAATATGCCCTTCCAGAAGGGTGAGAATTGGCCATGCTATATGACTTCAGTAGCTGGTGCATCGTAAAGTCCCAGGGCTTTGTTACAGTCTCCCCTCCCGAAGAAGTCAGGCCTGTCACCGTGAATGTCGGTCAGCCACCTGGCTGGCCAGAACCATCACTTCTCATGTACAAATGTCGCAAGTTCCGTGACAGCTTCGGTCACGCGCGGCACTACCAATGAAACAATCCGTGATCTGGAGATGAGCTACGCAGCTGCTGACGCTGACGATACCGATGTCAGTCGGCACACTTGACCAGCAGTCTCAGCACCGCCAAGCTACCTGTCACACCTCAGCCGCTCCAGTCAACGCGAGAGTATAATAAACGATACGAGAAACGATTCGAGCCGGCAAGCCGGCGGAAATTGGTGCCGAAAGTACAGATTCGCACCACCCAGCAGAATTTCGCGGCGAGTGATTGGGTAGCGACTTTAGAACGGGTCACAAGTGGTTAATTCCAAATATCCATAACTCTCTCTTACAATTGGTAAACTGTTACACATGAAAGCTGCAAAAAAGTGGATTTATGTTTTTCTAATTAACCTTATATGGTAAAAAATTTCAAATTCTATATCATGCTACTGTTAACGTTATCGACCCCATAAAACTATACAGGTAAAATGTAAGGCTAATTATGCCGTATTTCATCTTAAAATATACACAAACATATTTTGACGTCTTCGAGAATCATCCCCACCTAAAATGTAGCAAACCTTCGTCTGCATTCGCATTCCTTTTATTTTCTCTCACTCCATATGATTCAACTGATGTATATTAATATATTCACAAGTTTAAGAAGCACATGACAAGCCGCGGGATATTCTGGGACCCTCAATTCCAACATATCTTGGCACCAAGTGTCCATCATTCATTTAATGAACCCTGGCCATTTTTAGCGAAGCACTCATTTACTGAGACACAGCTTTACGATCTGTGCTGAAATTTTTACTGGTTGCCGGCCGGTTCTGAGCGCTACTAAAGACAACGCAACCGATGAGACGAGCCTAGCCGGAGGGCAAATAAGCACAGCTGTCGGCGCACGATCACAAACTCGTGACGATGATGGATGGTCCGAGAAGAGACTCTAGTTTACTCAGAGTTTAACGAACAGATCAAGCCAGAGCGGAGATCCGCATTAAACTTTGATGATGAGCAGAGTTGGCGGTGGACATGGACACAGAGGCGGATCCAAGATATCCGATCGCGGGGGAGGGGGAGCGCCATGTTTAGACGAAAAAACCTGTCAGGTGGGTGTCAAATCCTATCGCAGGGGTGTCGATACTCGCATCAAGGGGAGGGGTCGGGGAGGGATGGGAAGCGAAATCGGTTATCATCTAAGGGGGCGCCAAGTGCTGATCGGATGGGGGAGGTAAGTGCCCACCCTTGTTCTCTGAATCCGCCCATGCATCAACATCTTCATATTTCAGCAGATCAACCACTTGAACAGAACCGTTGAAGCCCGACCCATCTAGTGCAGTCAATTTCGGCCCGGTGACGTCAGCACTGACCCGAGAATACCTCCCGCGGCCGTGAACGCCAGTGGCGGGACGCCTCACCACGACGCCGGGTACCAGGCACGCCACCCGCTCGGGTGTGGGGTCCCGGTTGTCTCTTCATCCGCAACGATCCCTCAGTCACGCTCCGCATAACCCTACTGGCCTCTATCCGGGATCAACTACCTTTCGCGGAAAACTCCTCCGCAATAGCGCAAGTTCTAACCGAGTTTTGCACAGAAGCGATCATTCGACAGAATGACGCACAACAACAGGGTGAACAATAAATGTTTTGTTTTGGATAGACGTCACCAGGGTAATGACAAAAGGAGCATTTTCTCAATCCAGCCTTAGATTTCGATACAATATTTTACAGACATTACCCTGGAGGCATGCATTTTTGTTTGAGGTGTTCCAGGCTTGGTAAATTCTATCAATAATCAACGAGACAAAAATCCTAGTATGCCATAAATTCACAAGTGTCATCATGCACCTCAGAACAGGGGCTCCTGGAAAGTACATTTGAGCGTGGTACTTTCTACACCAGCTTTTGGTATAATTTAACATCTTTTCACGCAAGTTAACAGGGCTATAGCAAGCTTTACATCCAGCCTACCTTTGAAGGCACACAGTACAAAACATTAACAAGCGCATTAACGCGGGGCGGTTACCCGCCCCCTCGGGGTTTTTCGCAGATAGCCTTAAAGCGGCGTGGGCGACGCCGTACTTGGTATACCTTTTCTCTGATGCTTGTGTTCTAGACGCGGTTTGCTGAGATGATTAAAACATGTTTTGGCCTCAAGTGACCCTAGATTTGACCTGATCAAATGTTTATACCACTTTTGCGAGCTTAGGTCAGACTATGTAACACCGTTTGCCGTTTTTCAGGGCGGGTTACCGTTTAGGGGGGCACATACCCACCCCCTCCATCAAGGCCAAGTGGCTCAGACCCCTGTCAATTCGTGTGTTTAAGACCGAAAATCTGCCTAAAATGCTTCCGTAAATGATGCCAAAGCTCGGTGACTTGACCTGACCAAGACTAATTAATCTCTCAAATGGCGCGCCATAAAAGCCTGGTAAGCTATGCGAAGCAGCACAAGCTGCATCGCAGCCGTTTCCAGGCTATATCTGGAACACTTTAGGAGAGGGGAGGGCAACAACTCTCCCTGCTGTATGGACCAGGGCTAATATTCATATGGCACATACATGCAAGGTAACAAGAATGTTATATCCACAACCCTTTTACGAAATGCAGACATTCCGGCACTCCACGGCATGTGACTAATACATCTTAAGGCACAGCTGCAAAATGTTACGCTGTGAGTATGTACATACATCAACTGGCGTGTGCCACGGATCTTGCCAAGTCGAAACGCGAGCGTGGTAACAAACAGCTGATGGACATTGCTGGCTGAAGCAATTTAGGTATGCATCCCGAATTACAGTGATAGGCCCATTTCTCAATAATAAAATACCGTCGTCGGTAGCCCTCCGGACATTAAAACAACTGTCTATAAAATAATATAAAAACATTCGAGGCAATTACATTGATAATTTTCGAAACATAACTGATCCACTTCTAATGCTTTCTTAACACGCGCATTGACGGGGGTCTGAGCCACCTTCGCATTGACGGGGGGCGGGTACCCGCCCCCTAAGATCTCGAGAACCACGGTAGGTAGCGAAAAACAGTAAACGGCGTTAGGCTGCCCATCCACTTCTCCATCGAAAACATTTGAACCATTTTTTGTCAGGTCACATTTAAGGTCACGAGAGGTCAAAACATGCCCGTCATAGGAATAACATGTAAATTAAGTTTTTCGGCCATTACATCTGAACAAGTAAAGATAGAGCAAAACGACTTGAACTATATGAATCCTCTTAGCAAGCCGAATCGAATGATATATAATTTGACCTTGCTAGGTCAAATCAAGGATTTGACCTGACCTGAGGTCAGGTCAGGGTCAAATTATATAAAATGCCTATCATTAGAACCGCAAAGCCTAGGCGAGTCTAATGCAGCTAAAATAAATGCTCTATCACCATCCGTTACTGAGTTATTCCGTAAAAACCATTTTTCCTATGTATTTCCAATGGAGAGGTCATGCCTCGTACCTGACCTTAGGTCATCGATATCAAAAATACCGGAACATATTTTAGAGAACTCGGTGGGGCCATTATGTGATATGAGTTTCAATCGGATAAGTTCATCCTCCTCCGACTTATGCTATCTTAAACTTTTTTTTGAGGTCGGGTCACTTGACCTGTACTGGTGACCTGACCTGAGATGACCTAACCTTAAAATTTTCACAGAAGTTGTAAAAATGATGAGGAAAAAGGTATACCAAGTACGGCGGCGCGTAGCGCCGCCGTTTTTCTGCTATCTCCGAAAAACCCGAGGGGGCGGGTACCCGCCCCCGTCAATGCGCGTGTTAAAACCTCCTTCTCCCACAGTCAGCTCATATTGTTCATTCTTGCCCAGTCTCTGTCTCCATTCTGTAAGTCACAGCCTTGTTTTAGCGCCGCAATGAACCGCTGCGGCTACGACCTGAGCTATCATATATCATCTGGAGCACGGAGCTGCAATTGGACGCAATATTTTAACTATGACTTGCCATTGTAGAGGTCATCCTAGGGAGCTGGCCAAGTTTTAAAACCTCGATGTACTTGCCAATCTAACAGTTTTTGAGACCTGAAACATGCTGATAAAATGAACTATGCAATATTTAAATAATACTTCTTGCATTTTCTCACGCCATAAGTCATATAATAAGGCTCACACGAACGGGTTATTGTGATATTTTGAACCGTTCTTGCCTTTCAGGTCAAAATCAACCATGTCCAAATAATGGCGACTAAACTCTGGTCTGAGGAACGCGCTCAACCTCTTTCTTCACGCAACTATAGAAAGACTACAAAGACTACCAAAACACGGTCTTTATTTTCCACGCTTGATTTAAGCGAAGCTAAGAATTGTACCTCAATATACGAGATTGAAAATCACTTCAATCGTTGCATTTTCGTAATGCTGACCACGGATGGAGCCCCTACGACCTCCGTGTATTCCAGTTCCACCCATTGCGTCCAGGCTGCCTGGACCCAGAAAGCATTCCTGGCCAGGGCAGATACGCAGGGCTACTCTCAGCCCCAATCACGAGCCCTCAACGGTCGCTGATCCGTGTGGTCTAAGTGCTCTGATCCTCGTGGTCCGAGTTCCAAAACCATACAGGACAGAAGGCTGGAACCATCACATCAGGCAAAGTAAAATAGTTGATCCATACCAATGGGGGTAATGCAATACTGCCATGCTGTTTTAAATACCCTGATTTCGATCTAATCCAATGCTGCCGTCTTTCTAAATGCTGTTTGAAAAGCCAGCTCTGCATTTGACAAACATTTCCGGAAAGCTTTCGCGACCGTCTAACAGCCTCGGAAACAGACCCGGTGGATGGAACGTGGAGTCTTTCGCGGGAGGGGTGATTGGTTGTACCATCAAAGGTTGCGTGCCAAAGAGTCAGGGTAAGATTATTACTTGTCAGGTATTTGAGCTAAGAAAAGCAGCAGTCACGGCCCCAGGCACAGGTAACCAGCCTTTAGCCTTTATGTTTACGGAGCAGATCATCTTCAGCCCACTTCACCGTTTCAACACGAATACAAACGTGTGAAACGATGACACTTTCTGACATTTGGCGATTAACGCTAGCTTTAATGGTCTATTGTACAAAGGCATGCAATGCCTCTGAGCAGACCTGGATTCAGAGTTTGTTTTCCAGTGGAGTTGGTACCGAACGTCTAGTACACGACTCTCAGGATGAGTGACAATACTTTTGAGTAGGAGGCATATGTCATTTTCATTTCATTGTGATCCACATTTTCAGCTTATATTTCCGAATTCCCAACAAAGCCGGCGAGCAAATAAAAAGTCCGAAAAGGATCATGGAGGTCTAAGCTGGAGATACTTTGACTAACAGCTATGGAATGAAATACTAGGGCAGATACGTGCTTACGTTGAAGATAATTTAAGCTGTGAATGAAGGTTTCAAAATCTTCATCCTTATCGCTTTCCTACCATTTTCCTCGTTCTTCTGTTTGTCGCAATGCGTTCCAGACATACGATCAGATGAAAAATGTACGGCTGGCACTTTAATACCAAAGTATCCGGAGCCAACGTGCTTCAGAACTTCCATTTGGGAGTAAAGAAATCAGCCTCAAGTAATCTAGCCCCTCAATTATCACCGGCTCGTTCTGAACCAGAATCACACCACTATATCATGAAGCAGCGCAGCCTCAGCAGCTGACCAACACTTAGTGCTGCTCTCATTACGGCGTTTGGCACCTTGACACCAGAAACAAAGCTAAGCCAGTCTCAGCCGCGCACTGCGGGACCAGATCTCAGAAAAGCCGCCGTGGTCAACGCCCTGAGGATCGAGAAGGCTGAGAGTGGGGCAGGGGAGGGGCGCGAGGCGGCGCCGCTCATATCCAGCTCTACAAAGCAGCGTTTGCATACAGAAGCCCGCATTGAAATGAGACGAATACATTTACACAGTATTGCTTCAAATGGGGGAGAAATCGATATGAACCTGCAGAGAACAGACCTATGAGGCTGGGATCAGATATTATGGCTTTCTTGCACAATACATTTGGGCGCTGGGCGTCGCTTCTCCTGTCCGGGGCGTATGTTCGCTCGATATCAGTGGTGAAGCCCGACTGGCGGGCCAAGGTCATATATCCTTCACAGTTCACCTGACCTGGACGGCATTCAAGGGTGCACATCTAACCTTCAAAGGTACTTGTCTAGCGCCCTCCACAATAAGCCCGTAATCATTCTCATGTGGCCTCTGTCTAATGACAACCAAATCTAGATGCGTACTTAATTTATTTAGAATAAGAAGTACAATTAACGCCGCAGAGTAAGTCTGACCCAAGAATCGCATAGTGCAGTTTCATAACCTCAACCACCTGCATATGCGTTCAATCGATCGTTCCAGACTACGTAAGTTTAGCAACATGTATTTAAGCATTGGGTACCCCTATTGTGAAGTCCGAAAGCGATTCCTGAGTAACCCTGCCCCTCCCCTAAACAGGACAAGGGAGGCAAGCACCTAACTCTAACCCCAGTGGGAGGAAGTCTGACCCAGTGGGAGGAGCTCCGACTCCAGTGGGAGGAGCTCCGACTCTAGTTGGAGGAACTCTGACCCCAGTGGGAGGAGCTCCGACTCCAGTGGGAGGAGCTCTGACCCCAGTGGGAGGAGCTCCGACTCCAGTGGGAGGAACTCTGACCCAGTGGGAGGAACTCTGACCCCAGTGGGAGGAGCTCCGACTCCAGTGGGAGGAACTCTGACCCCAGTGGAGGAGCTCCGACTCCAGTGGGAGGAGCTCCGACTCCAGTGGGAGGAACTCTGACCCCAGTGGGAGGAGCTCCGATTCCAGTGGGAGGAACTCTGATCCCAGTGGGAGGAGCTCCGACTCCAGTGGGAGGAACTCTGATCCCAGTGGGAGGAGCTCCGACTCCAGTGGGAGGAACCCGACCCCATTGGAAGGGACTCTGACCCCAGGGAGAGAAAAATCTGATCCCAGTGGGAGTAACTTTGAACCCAGTGGGCGAGTGTTTAAACAACTGCCTGGGGTTTTCGAGACACTCATAAAACGGCGGTGTGAAATGTTGATTTACTTCACACATTATAGGTCACATATTCTACGAATATTTCAGTACTTAATCATCTCAGGTCAGATTACCAGCCTAGCTCAAGTGACATCACCGTAAAAAATTTACAAGTAGCAGCAGTGAGTTATATATCAAAACTGTTGATCTGCTATTTATATCACATAATTAGCTTGTAGCAACATGGCTTGCTATATCAATGACCTAGGGTCAGGTATGGGTTTGCAATGTGGACCTCTAGGTCGGAAATGCATGGTGGAGAACAGGAAATAACCGAAAATAACTCCTTCTATGTATATACGGCTAATGATTTCTCCTAAAACTAGTGGAATCTTAGACCACTCTTCAGGTTTAAGCCAGCTCTGATCTGTCTTCTCTGAGATCAGGCGAGGCTTCTTGAGCAGGTCTTCAGACTCGGTCGATGACTTCGCAAGGAATGACGATAGAGCCTTTTTCGATGTCACTGTGTTCCTATCGTCATTGCTAGTCAACTGCTGTAGGCAATCAGGGGTCGAGGAAGGACGCCGGAGTTCATGGGGCATACACTTGCTTTGCATGAGAGATGACTGTTGGGGTTTTAGGGCGCTTCAACATCTTGGCTATATCGCTAAGAAATCATATCCAAATGTAACCAGAGGAAAATATACGGAAATATAACGAGAGGAAACCGCACTAAAATATAAAGAGTGGAAATCAGCTTCAAATGACACTGATTCCATCTCGCTCAAGGCCACGTTTTTGTCGAATATAATATTCCGCCCAGCCTCACAGACCCATCCTATGCCGAAAGGCCAGCTTTGTCGGCTCGCCTGACAGGGCCGCTCCCCCAACTCCGATCGCACCGCTGGACCCGCCCTCGAAAAGCTCTAAGATACACTCGCTGTTTTCAGTGCCGCAGCGGCCGTATCAGTATCATGTTTTGATACGGCCGAACCCACCTAACGCCGGGCGAGCGTGCCTGGATCCCACTGATACTGTGCGAGACAGAGCCCGGCGCTGAGCACCTGGGCGCCATCCGATCAGTCGTCACCAATGCCATTCAGCGGCACTCTGGAGGAGGCGCGGCACCTGTTCCGGCGGAGCCACGCTCGTTGATAGCTGCGTCCGGGCAGATTGAGCTTCAGCCGGCACATTGCAGGCAGCTGGTGCCGAAGCTGGGGGAGACGGACGGAATGGTGGGCCCGCCGCTCCAGAACCCATCAGAGGAAACTGACGCTGAGTCAACAACCGGTCAGACTCAATCGCCGGACACTTCACCGCTCCTACTCCCGGCAGACCAACGGCAGAGGTAGTCTAAAGCCGATGGATTCCAGTGGGCAGTCATTCCATCACAATGTTCTGTCCCATGTATAGTGGATATATATTCTTTGATGCAGTGAAGGTTGAATTTGATAGCTGATTCAAATTTCGAAAGCTTACGTTGAAGTTTTTGAAAGCTTACGTTGAAGTTTTTCTATTTTTTTGAACGTTTGTTTTAAGCTCCGCCGGTAATTCGTTAAGAAGAAAAGCAAAATTCATAGCATTGGACTAGTTTCGATTATACCACTATCACAACCATTATCAACAATTAAGTGTACGCTCTGAGAGGTTTTATAAACCAATTATTTCGTGCAACTAAAAACTAGCAATAGAATAATACCTTCTTCCTTTTTTAATCTACTTTCTGATCACATTATCATGGTGGGCATAACAAAACGAACATTCCAGTTCTTTACAAATATGCTACAGCTTACGAATTTACATGAGCTTAAAATACATATCAGTTGCAAGTGTGCCCTGTTAAGAATACAAATATCAGTTAACAATACAGGACATTCCGTTGTGATGACACATTTAATGACAAATAAAAGACAAATGGTGTACAATAGAACATTTTGCATGATACATTTCAATCCCCCCACAGTGCCAGTGTGCGATGTGTGCTGATCTGCATGTTGATGGTTGGTTTTTGATGGCGGATGTGTATCGTTTCCCGAACTGCGAGTTTCCGGGTGTCGTCAGTAGATGCTACGATGTGCGTGTTCTGAACAAATGTTTTTCTTGTAAGGGTTGTGCTGTGTTTGGTCTGTACGTGTTGTTTTACGGACCCTTCTTGCAGGTGCACTCGTTCAGAACACGCACATCATATCGTCTACTGACGACACCCGGAAACTGGCAGTTCGGGAAACGCTACACATCCGCGATCAAAAACCAACCATCAACATGCAGATCAGCACACATCGCACACTGGCACTGTGGGGGGATTGAAGTGTATCAAGTGAAATGTTGTATTGTCCACCATTTTTCTTTTTAAGTGTCATGAAATGTGTCATTACAACGGAATGTCCTGTATTGCAAACTGATATTTGTATTATTAACAGTGCACACTTGAAACTGATATGTATTTTAAACTCATGTAAATTCGTTAACTGTTACATGTTTGTAAAGAACTGAAATGCGCGAGAAGAACAGTGTGCGAGGGTGGTGACCGGTAAACGGAGACGCAACCACATATCTCTCGTATTTACTGAACTGCGGTGGCTCAGTGCAGAACAGCTAGTGCAATATCTCACTTGATGTGCAGTATACCAGGCCATAGAGATTGGGCAGCCGTCGGCCATTGCCAACACGATCGGAATTAGAGCGGCCGCTGCACACGGACATCACACACGACGATCAAACCAACCGACTGTACCGCGCATCAGGACAGAAGCGGGCAGACGGCGACTATGTTATCGGGTGTCAAGCTTTTTAACGAGTTCGACTTTGACAGGACAAGACCATTTAGAGCTGCGTTAAAAGACATGTTGATTACTCGGCAGTGAAGATGCGTAGTAGGTATATGTGTGAAAGTCTAAGTGAGTATGTATGTGTGATGTATTGTTGCTTTTATGATCACGGCTACTGTATTTTTATAGCTCTTATTTTGTTTTTATCCATGGCATTTTGTATATACTAAGTGAGTATGCATGTGTGATGTATTGTTGCTTTTATGATCACAGCTACTGTATTTTTATAGCTCTTACTTTGTTTTTATCCATGGCATTTTTTATATACTTTTCATGTCTTACATCGCGACGTGTCATCGTGAAAAGCCACATCAGTGTGGGCCCTTGACAAAATACATCTCAATCCCAATCTCAATGTTCGTTTTGTTATGCCCACTATGATAATGTGATCAGAAAGTAGATTAAAAAGTAAGATGGTAATGTTCTATTGCTAGTTTTTAGTTGCACGAAATAATTGTTTTATAAAACCTCTCAGAGCGTATACTTCATTGCTGATAATGGTTGTGACAGTAATACAATCGAAACTAGTCCAATTTTATGAATTTTGCATTTCTTCTTTACGAATTACCGACGGAGCTTAAAACAAACGTTCGAAAAATATAAAAAACTTCAACGTAAGTTTTCGAAATTTGAATCAGCTATCGAATTCAACCTCAACTGCATCAGAGAAGACAAACTGTCGAAATACTGATATATATATATATATATATATATATATATATATATATATATATATATATATATATACATCCAATGGCATGGGTGAGCACAAAGGTTTCAGTATTTATTCCCGCAATGTGCGATGTGCGAAGTTCCAGGTACGATTTAGACATCGCCATGCCATGCCATCGCCATTTATCACGCTTGCAATTTCAGGCATGATAACAACGTATCCAATGATATAATACAATCACAACCACTCGATGTCTTTTAAAGTGGCTCGAGATTGAGGCACTTGAAATTATGTGCTTTAATATTGCTAACGCTAGATACTGGCAATATATTAAGCTGCATCTAAAAAGGGGGAAAACTATGCTGAAAAACGAACAGATTATAACCTGACACAATAACCAACCTGCACACAAATTGAATAGGCCTGTGACCCAAATGAAAGCCCAGTAGGTGGAATAAGCCCCAGATGATTCGAATCTAGCGCAAGACTGGGAGGTTCCCCGGCGTCATAAGAAAGCGGCCGTGATTCTGGGCTCTGCTGCAGACGCAAATCTAATTTTCGGCCCACTTTAAGCGCGTCCGTGGCCGCCACACAACACTTTAAAAGGCATTACTTGTGGCAGCCAGGCGGCGATGACGAGCACGACGCCCGACTTACTATTTACATTCTGGCGAGGCGGGCCGCCCGTCATCCGCCCCCTCCGGCGGCCGCAAAGGTCACTGAAACTGACGCCACACAGCCACCGAGCGCTATTCTGCAGCATCGATACGGACCACTCCCAACAGCTCGCCGGCAGCTGCTAACCACTCGTAACACGCCATCAGACGAATATCGCCGCACTTCGCCAAATGAGACTATTCAGCCGAGAATGCCACCTGAAAAGTGAATAGGCGCGCTGCGTTGGCACTGACGCGTCGGCAAACAGGATCAAGGTAGTGTGACCGACACTGTAGCCCATTCACGCCTGGCTGGGAAACAAACAAGACACGGGGCTCTCAGGCCACGAGTGGTGGGCGCGGCTGGCTGAGAACACAAACGCACCGCAGGCAGCGTCCCTATTACACATGCTGGTTTTCCATTACTTGGACATGGAGGTCACGACAGCCATCGAAGCAAACTGACGTACGGAGCAATATACAAAGGAACCATTTATAACAGTGACCTAGTCAACGCGCGCAGGGAGCGGAGATCACGAGAGGAAATATAGCACCTCCGTGGGATTGAGTTGAGTTGCTTCTGTACTGCAAGTGAAACTTGAAGAAATTTTTCCCGCCAAGAATATTCACATACCGCACTCATTTAGTTAACTCGTGCTTTCCAGGGCTATCGACACCGCACGCCGTATAGACAGTGTTACAAACGCAAATACTAACCCACATATCCTCCCACGTTACGAAATATCTCCAAAACGTGCCCCTAACCCTTCGTGGTTGTCCCTAACAGCAGGCACAACCACCGCCTACCTCAGCACCGCACATGTAGGTTTTACAGTCCGCCACGCGATTCCTCTCCACCGAGGCTTGGCCTCGGCGCCTGCGCACAGTGTTCTAAGGGAGGCCAAAATGGGGACATTATTCGAATTTCTGACTATTTTTAAAACTGATTTTGATGTTTGCAGCCAGTAGCAAAATGACCAGAGTGTCAGAAAATGGCAAACACAAAAATTTAAGGCCTTTGATGTCGACGCGACAAGGCATCAAACTGCTGTCTTTGAATCTCTCGCCACATAACACGGCAAAGGCCAAGAGCAATGCTCATTTTCGATGCTTTTTTAAGGGCTAAGAGAACGTACAAGATGAGACAAACCATGGTTCATTAGAAAGCTTAAGGTATGAAGAATGCGATTTTGCACACAGTTTTTTGCAGTGATCGCTGCAATTAAATTTGGAGAGCAAAATATGTACCATATACATTTCACATACATTTTGAGACTATGTCAATTATCGATAAGCATACAAAAAATTGCGTCGCCTGCCCCACCCTGGGACCACTTAGAAACTATGGCAGATTGTTTTGTCTACCTGCCCCGCAAGTTTCAGCTGCGTCACGCTGCGGCAGTGGTGATGTTGACATATTATACAGTGGTATGTCGCGCGCGCTGTCGGCCGGGGGCGGCGGCCGTCGGCGAGGTATGCCTGAAGGCTTGAAGGGAGGTGGACCGGGGCACGGCGAAAGTTAAATTCATTGGTTACAATGAGTTAAATGAGCACTTTTTGTTGACATTGTCGAGTGGACTTTTTAACCTACTGTCGTTTACGTCTTCACTCAATAATTGTGAAAAAGTGCAACGGTTACAGTATGGGGAAAACCAAGCTTTCAATTGATGTCTCTGTCTGATGTCTCGGCACTACCGTTGGACAGTACCGGCGCCTGATATCCACCACCATTGTCAGGGCTCAGGCTATGTGCCTCCTGGCCAGGGTAGGCCTCATCTCCTCCTCTGCGAGGGACGCCGCAGGGCGCCGACAGATGGCTATGCGGCTGGAGCGACAGATGCGAAGCGAAAGGAAGGCCCAGTGGATGGCCTCCCTACATGGTCCAGGGTGGGCAAGACGGGGCAACTGTCACTCAGTGCGGTGACTTGATGGGCTAGGATGCTATACTGGAATTTCTCCCCAATTTAGACACCACGGTGCTTCCAGACCAAATCGAGGAAGTCAACGCCAAATTCCTGGACAAGATCGTGCAGGAGCAGACTTACGCTGCCGTGTTATTCTACGCATTTTACGAATAAACGTTTAAATAATAATAATAATTGATGTCTCTGTGCACTAGCATACCCAGTAACCATTCGTAGAATCGCAGCTAGTATTTGCACAGGCCATTTTAAGACCACACGATGGGGTGAGAACCGAGATACATAAATTAACCCTTCCTCGTTTGCAAAGTTCACTCCAAATAACATCAGGGAATATGAATGATTATTGGGTTTTAGGGGCGCGCCAACCTGCGAGGTCATATAGCGCCCATAACACTTCTCTGCAGTCAAAGCTTATAATTTTGTCTGTCTTTAGGGGAAAGTAAAGTCTCGTCTAAAGCGAAATAATATTTACATTAAATAGTGATTCTTTCACATCATAGTTATAATTCTCACTGCACGGATACATGAACACAGATTCAAACAGGTTTGCCGCGCCGGCAGGCGCCAGCGCGGAGCGCCGGGGAATCACATCAGGGAATATCAGGGAATAGATTATCACAGCACGCGCACGCACACGCACTTGTTGCATGTTCTTTTATCGTCACTTGAATTTCGAACTGGGTGCTGTAAACATGGAGGTGCGAACAAGTGTAGAAATGCGGGTAAACCTGCTTACAGGTGATACAGCATTTGGACTTGGGAATTTCATTGAAAAGGCGAACGAGCAGCTCGTTGATATTTACCAAGTAAGTAAGTACACACAGGGTGGCATAAAACGTGAGGCAGGCTCGTTGGAAAAATAGTTCTGCGCGTTCGACGCAATGTCAATTCCGTAAAAATACAGTTCGGTCATGGACCAAGCCAAGGTTTCGTTTTTATTCAGTAGGAATCTGATACCATTATGCTGGTGTATGAGCAAACATATCACCGTTGAATGTGATGAATTTCGTCTTCATGGTTGCATGCTGTAGCGCACCCAAGGGAAGGGGGTGGTTATATACAATATAACCGGAACTATAGTAGCCTTTGGGTGGGATGAGGGTTTGACCTTTGAATCCTTTGGCCTTGACCTGTGACCTTGTCCCAGAGTAGCCTAACTATAGCCATAACATAACACACGTCATACTGAGTAATGCCACTGAGTAATGCCCGACCGGAATACTGCGGTCAATGACTTTGACATGAGACCTTTGACCTTGACCTTGACCTAGTGGGTTAATATCGACATATAAACTGCATATATGACGTTATGACATCATCACTCGGTCTAAAGTTCAGACGAACTGGTGCGACCGCCCAAGAGCGACGGTCTCAAAATATAGGTCTGACTGTGATGGCCTATAAGTAAAAAAATATTGACCGATTTTCAAAATTTCTTAATTAATCGATGGCCTCATAAATTCTCTCAAATGTGGCAGAGTAGCGTTCTCCGGCGGCGAACAGTTCTCTGGCTGCTTTGGAAAAATAGGTGGGGGCACTTTAGGGGCCCCCTCCACTGCGAGGGTTAAATAACGTCTTCAATTGCAAGAATATCGCGCGTATACACTTAAAGTGTCTGGAAGTTAACTAGACATTCAAGCAAAGCCCCCTTATTATCATATATACATAAAAAGGTTTATTTGCTGCTGACCTAGGGTAAAATACCTGCCAGTCATGCCCGCTGTGGTCAGGTCTTGACATTCATATGTTGTCCACATAATCTGTGGGAACAAAGCTTTCGATTGATACCAAAATTATTGATCTGGGATTCATACTTCCTGAGATATTGAATTATGTCCCCATTTTCGGCTCCGTTACAACACTGTGCAGCGGTGCCCGTGACCTCTCTAACCTCTGTGCCCGCAGGCAAGCGGCCGTCAGTGGATGGCAGCCGCAGATTGGTGGAGGCGTGTTCACATGTATTGCGATAAATTTAGCGGACATTTATCCAAGTAAATGGTAGATCCTCAAACAACAGACATGGATATATATTACAATTATATTTTCCACGCATTCCTAGCCACCGCGTGTCCTCCATTGGCTCGATTATCTGATCCACCATCCGAGGCTGTTCCTCAGTACAGGCAAGCCGACGGCAGAGTCAGTACAGGCTAGCCGGCGGCCGAGTTCGCTGAAGTCAGGAGTGCCGCGATGGGTTTCTGCAGAGTGGAGCGGGGGGGGGGTTCGGCCCGTAGGCAACCGATGGGAGAAGAAGAGAGACGTGCATAAAATTGAAACTGACCCGTTGGGCGATTTAGGCTGAGGACTAGTAGAGAGTGCTGCCGAGGTAAAACCGGATAATGTACCAGAAGAGGAAGCACGTGCTGCTTTGCTCCAGTTTGGATCGTAAAAATGCACCAAACCTAGTTCAAGATTAAAAATGATGTCGATGTTTTGGCGCATTTATGTTTATGTGGTAGGCGAAGGAATGTTTTTGCCTAAGCATGACATTTTATTATATCCATTATTTCAACGGGGATTTCCATTATGACCCCCCCCGGCCGCCCCAGGGACAAAACCCGAGGCCACCCCCAGGCCCCCCACCACACCCACACCAACCCGGGCACCCAGGTCAGGTCACCGGACGAGGTCAACCAAGGGCACCTCCTTCACCTTTAGATCTGTAATGGGCTACATTTAAAAAAAACGGCGATCAATTTCGGAAACCGTACACCCCCCCAGGGCCACAAGGTGTAATCCGGGTTTCGATTCCCCGAGGCAGGCACGAGGCGACCCCCCATTGGAAAAGCATGGGAAACTATTCATGATATAAAACCACAAAAGATCAAATACCAGACTGCCAGAACAACGTTTTGGACACTCTTTCACGGACCAGGGGCATATTGCCCCGACTTTCCAAGGTCACGCAAGGTCACCAGACAAAAACTGTCAGTTTGACAACAGCATTAAGAGAACCATTATGGTCGTAATAAGTGCGGAGTGTGCAATCGTGCGGGTATGTGCATACATTGCTAACTTTCCATTATATGTGAGGATTTGCGCTACCCATTGAATATCAATCCGTGGGCTTTTCGTTATGGTCCGGCACATCATTATGACAATTCAAACACCATGGTAAAGAAGCCACACTTTCTTAAAATGACATCCCACCCTCCCCCACTTGATTCCTGAAGTTACCAGAGGATTGAAATAGGTCAAAGAGGAACCTTAAAGGCACTGAAAATAGGAATAGTATTTTACGGTTGCCACCATTGCAGCGCCGCACCAGCTCAACTGTGTTGTAAAGCATTACTTTTGAGACGTGCTTCACTGCAAGTTCCGAAAAGCGCTACCAGGCAAGGAACATTGTTTCATGAAGAGTTTGCTCAAATTGAAACCGTGAGGAATGACACATTAGGAAGGGACGTTCGCCGACCAAACAACCTGAAAACGATCACACCAGAAGCTAATTTTCTTGTTTTGGTTCTCGAGCAGCGTGTTTAAGCCCATACCCCGTTGAATATCCGACTTATGTTTTATCCAATCGAAGGCCTGATGCCGCTTTCTAGTGAGCCACATTCATCAATTTCGATTCGTATTCCTAAAGCTTCATAAGGTGGCACATTTGTTTTATCGCATACATGAGCTATGCACTGTGACGTGCTATGCATGCTTTTTTTGTTTGTGTTTTTAACATTCAGACATCCACCGTACCATCATTGATTTGCTGTCTGAAAATGACCATGGGCAACTTTATAAGGCTTCACGTGTAAGTGGACTCAGCCTGTTGGTGATTGCAATGGCCTGGCGACATGTTTGAAGTCATGAAAGCATTTCAGTCATTGACCCCGGTGTTATCGGTCACATTGCGTCATCAAATTACGCAATTCTAACGTCAAGCTCACAGGTCAAATGTCATTGATCAAAGCCAAATATTCCGGGACACAGCGAAGCCAAGACGGCGACCAGCAGCGCCGCCGCTTTCTGATTGATGCGCGCAGCCATGTGTTACGTAACTTATGGACGACCCGTTATATCTGGGGATGATGACACTTTCTAGGCCGGCAGGGCTCCTCGTTTACCGCCCTCCGTCAATGCTACCCATTTCTGCAGTATCAAGTTCTCACAGCAGAGCTGTTCCTCGTTAGGAATTGTGGCCCGACCAGACATATTTGATCTACCAATCACACACCGATCAAGGGTCTAGCCAATGTGGCGATATTGTCGCAGCGCCGCTGCGCCACGCACACGCCGCAGAAGCGCGCGCCGGCCCGCGACTACTGCGCCAACATGATTCTGCACTATTGCGCTGCCATTTAGAGCTATTGCGGCCACGTGCCTGCCCGCAGCCTACAGAAAGGTATCAACTTCGCTGCGCGAGTGGTGACGCGGCGGGGTCACAGCCATCACATGCCCATATCTAGCGCCGTAAATCCATCCAGCTGACTAACCACTGGACGTATCGTCCCGCACGCAGCGGCCGGTCAGCCAGAGATTGGTGGCCAGTGTCCACAGATTCAAAGGGTAATTACTCAGCCACTCAGCCATGGTCAGCCCAAGATTGTGCCGGTATCCCCTGGTTCACGGGACAGCCATCGAGCCACAATCAGCCGGAGAGTGGTGGCCGGTATCCCCAGGTTCCAGACGGAGATTGGTTCCCGATATCCCCAGATTCCAGCCGGAGATTGGTGCCGATTATTGCCAGGTTCCAGCCAGGTATTGGTGCCCGGTATCCCCCAGTTCCAGCCGGAGATTGGTGCCCGGTAACCCCAGGTTCCAGACGGAGATTGGTGCCCGGTATCCCCAGGTTGCAGCTGGAGATTGGTGCCCGGTATCCCCACGTTGCAGCTGGAGATTGGTGATCATTATCCCCATGTTCACGGGACAGCGACTCAGCAACGGTCAGTCTCTGGCAGGGGCGCCGCCACGGAATTTTCGCAGGGGGGACGGGCCCGGGCTGGTGCTGACCGGAGGAGGCGAATTTTGAGCATATTCGGTACCTGACGGCATTAATGACCATTGACCCAAAAATTTTTGAGGGGGCGTCCCTCCTGGCTGGCCAACAGGGGGATCCGACGCCTTGTGGGTAATGTACTGTGATACAATCTTACGGTTATTCGATTTCTATTATTAACTATAATTGGTTACAGTACGCTGTGTTAACCATTGTCTTCACAAGAGCCTTATTGTTCTCCCCTTCTGACGACTGAGTAACTAATGAATTTCGTCCACACCCGGTTAGAAAGAACTGAACGGAGAACTGGTTGGAAGTTCAGTTCTCGGCTACGAGCTCGAGAGCGGAGCATGAAACCGAAACATGTTTCCACGGGACCACTCCCGACATCATCTGGTTCCACACCCCACGTTCTAACGAGGTTTCGTTCCACCAGCTTCCTCCGTCCGGTCCCCAGCCGTGAAGGCCTTCCATCACCGATCGGGCCGCTTTTCCGTAAACAACGAAAATGGATGACGCAGGTCGTGTGGCGGTCTTCTCTTTGGCAGACGGTGTTTTGAACAGCAGCCACCAAGGAGAGCTATGTTTGGCGTCTGACCCTCACTTATATGGAAGAGAGGAAAATGAAAATAAACAAGAAACGGAGAACGCCAACAAAAGAACTGTATTATAATTTTCATTCGTATTAATTTATGATATTGTAATATATCGAAACCGGTCTGGATGTTGACATATTTGTCTTTATTAATTGTTAAGTGTATATATATATATATATATATATATATATATATATATATATTAGAGCAAGTCGTCAGAAAATAATTTGCGATTTCGGATTAAGAGTAGTGACTTTATCATGTCAAAATATGTTGCAAACATGATGCAAGCAAAACAAGTCCGATGAATCTACGTTTAATGGGCGCGGAACGGCCTTTTCTGAATGCATGTTTTCAGTAGGACAGCGTTGAAGTCTCCATTGACTTCACAATCCATTGTTGTCAGTATCCTTGCAGCACGGTAACTTGGTTACCAACATCAAAACGTCGGATCCATTTGCACCTGATCCGTAGCCAGGCGGATGCACTGGATACCGAGGCAGCTGCTGAGACGCCAAGGCACCCTCTGGTCCTCTCCTGGTAACCCCCTTGCATTGAAGATAGCTGGATTTCTCGAGTTTTGAACCTTAAAAACTTTGGAAATTGTTGACGTTTAAAGGGAATGTGTCACCTTGGTCGAATCCTGGAATTTAGTGTAATTAGGAATACTTTAAACCGAAAATCATGGAGCCGTCCATGATATCTCGGAAAAAATGTACAATAAACTCAATATTTTTATTTTTAAAATGCTCCTCTAGGGGAAAAATAAATATCTGCCTGTGGATGATGTCATGATCTTGTAACCACTACCATATTCAATACGCTTCAAGGGCTTCCATTGGCTGATACTCACCGTGACGTCAGCATATGTCGTCACACCAACAACTGACAAATGTGGCCTGCTGCTCAGGGTACATGAGGAGTACATTTCAGGTAGCTTTTAGCTTTCATGTACGGAAGCTTCAAATTTCAAGACAAATGAGATATTTTTCCGGCATGCTTTACAAATTGGCTATCTCAGTCAAAATCACGTTATAAAGGTGCCAAATTCTCTTTAACGACGCACCAACATCTTGGATTATACGGTGTCGCCAACTCTTATCCTGTTGGAAGGAATAGTCAGGTTGTTCTCATTCACTGTCCCTGCCGGGGATTTGAACACGGAACCTATGGTGCAGGATATAGCTGTGCTGCCTACTGCAACTCAGCACCCCCTTCCCCCTTCACTCTTAATAGCTTTGGCTGGTCAGCTGGTTGAGCGTTTTCTCTAGGGGCTTGTTCCAGCGCCTCCTTAGAAAAAGATGAGAGTAGCTTGGAGTAAGTCGGAGCAGGCGCAAAAACCGGTGTCCGCTGGACCGATTTCGGATGAGATTGGATGAGATATCAGCTGATTGCGCCTGATCAGCGCCAATATGGCGGGCGTGGCGCAGCTAAGAAACTAATCGAATTTGATTAAGGCCTCTGATACTCATTTAATGTATTTTAGTGAAAGTGGAATACAGAAAAACAACGTAATCAAAACCTTTAGCTGCCCACAAACGTCGTTTCTCACTGTAATGCAACTTATTTTAGTTTCCCAATTGAAATTCGTGCGCCACAGTTGAGCTCCTCCAACCTCCTCTGAAAAACCACCTTTCGTTTGAGAGGAGGTTGGATTAGAGTTGAGATGAGCTTGGCGAGCTTGGAGGAAGTTTAAGGAGGCGCTGGACCGGGCGAGAGGAGTTGGAGAAGCTTGAGGAGGTTGGAGCAGGTTTGAGGAGGCGCTGAACAGGCCCTAGGTGAGCACCTACTCAGATTTGGGTCTGGCTAGGAGCGTGGTTTGTATGTTGTTGTATCCCGTGCCGCCCGGTCCTGGTGACGCGCTGGACTTCCCAGTAACCGGCGGCGGGTTGACCCGTCCGACTGAAGTGCTCCCTGATTGGCGGTCGGCGGGAACCGCTCGCACCTGATTGGTGGGGTGCTGCCGCGCTGTGACCCGGGGTCTGCGGCCGCACCGGGCGGGGGAGCCAGTTCAGTCTGGGGGGACGCGTGCGTGTGGCAGGGCGTGGCATCAGCCGTAATAGAGGCCAGTGCAGCGAGTGTGGCGTGGCATCAGCCGTGATAGATGCCGGCGATATAACGGCTCGCAGTGCGTGGCGTGGCAACAGCCATAATAGTTGCCGAAGATGCGATTAATATTACAGCTGATCTTTCGGGTTCATTATATTGTATTCGCTGTTTGATTTGTCGTGATTATCAACTCGTGATAATACACTATATCGCGAACACAACATATGTGACACCTTGGAGTAAAACAGTGTAGTAATGTGATAATCAAAGGATCAGACTGGAGACTGTAGGTATGCTATCCTGCGTCATGGGCATTTTGAGCCACACAGTTCTGAAACAAACCGGATTGACGACTAATTCTATTTGTTTGCCGTATTTATTTGTCTGACGCATGCTTAATGCTGTGAGTATGTTTTAATCACCATCATATATTTGCAGATGACCTGGCAACCCTGACATCCTACACGCATCACACATCAATTCCGTAGTACATTAGACATGAGTTTTACTTGTTATCCATTCTTTCTATAAACAGACCATTGCAAGGTCTTTCTTGGGCCTCAATTTGCCGGTCATCTGCCTGTGAGTAAGCCTAGCCCTGATGAAGCCATCCCTCCTGTCGTATCCGAACACAGCCTCGGGGTCGGCCGTTACCTCCTTCACACACAGTTCCACGCCCTGACCATAAACGAGTAAGTCGACAACTTCCATGGAAGTAGTCTGGAACATCTTCATCTCCTCAGCAGGAAGGCTCAGAGTGAGCACAGGATAGCATACCTACAGCCTCCAGTCTGATCATTCGATTATTTCATTACTACACTGTCTTACTCAAGGCTCTCACATACAAACCACGCTCGTAGCCAGACCCAAATCTGAGTAGGTGCTCAACTGGGGAAAAAGCTCAACCAGCTGACCAGCCAAAGCTATTTAGGGTGGAGGGAGAGGGAAAGTGCTGTGTTGCAGTAGGCATCACATCTTTGTCTTGTACCATAGGTTCCGGGTTCAAATCCCAGAAAGGGACAGTGAATGAGAACAACCTGACTATCCCTCCCTACAGGATAAGAGTTGGCGACACCGTATAATCCAAGAGGTTAGTGCGTCGTTAAAGAGAATTTGGCACCTTTATAACGTGATTTTGACTGAGATAGCCAATTTGTAAAGCATGCCGGAAAACCCCGGACTCAATATCTCATTTGTCTTGAAACTCGAAGCTTCGTAGATAAAGCTAAAACCTACCTGAAATGTACCCCTCATGTACCCTGAGCAGCAGGCCACAGTTGTCAGTTGTTGGTGTGATCACATATGCTGACGTCATGGTGATTATCAGCCAATCAAAGCCCTTGAAGCGTATTGAATATGGTAGTGGTTACAAGATCATGACATCATCCACAGGCAGATAGTTATTTTCCCCTAGAGGTGCATTTTAAAAATCAAAAAATATTGAACTTGGTGTGCATTTTTTCAGACAAATCATGGACGGTTCCATAATTTTCGGCTAAAAGTACCCCTAATTTCCCCAGATTCCAGAATTCGACCGAGGTGACACATTCCCTTTAAACGTCGACAATTTCCAAAGTTGTTAAGGTTCAAAACTCGAGAAATCACCTATCTTCAACACGAAGGGGTGACCAGGAAAGGACCAGAGCGTGCCTTGGCGTCTCGGCAGCTGCCCGGGTATCCAGTGCATCCGCCTGGTTACGGATCGGGTGCAAATGGATCTGACGTTTTGATGTTGATAACCAAGATACCGTACTGTAAGGATACTGACAACAATGCATTTAGAAGTCAATGGAGACTTCAACGCCGTCCTACTAAAAACATGCCTTCCGAAAAGGCCGTTCCGCGCCCATTAAACGTATATTCATCGGATTTGTTTCGCTTGCATCATGTTTGCAGCATATCATCACATAATAAAATCACTACTCTTAATCCGAAATCGGAAATTATTTTTTGACGACTTGGCCTCATATATATATATATATATATATATATATATATATATATATATATATATATATATATGGAGTACTTCGGGAGCAGGTTTTCTTTCATGCAATATTCGTTGAATATGACGGCGAAATGGACTTTCGTTACTTTTCGGCTAAGTGATTCTATGGTCCTAATAAGCCTCTTGTTCTGGCGATTGAATTCTTTTAAAAAACACCAAACGACTCTGGGCTTTGTAATGTTTCGATATTTCTAATATCATCCTCGGGCATAATTAAACGTATCAAATACACAGCAAAATCGATCTAGTGTTCGTAAATATTCCCGTCGGACTCCATACCTTCTAAAATGAGCGAACATTATTGCATAGCAAAGGTTAGTAAAAAACAATCACAAGAGAGGCGTTATTCGTGCGGGCACTTCGTTTTCAAAGTTTGCACGTTCCCAATATCCTTAAAATATAAGGCATGATCAATCATAAACATACACGGATACACAATGATATTTGAATTACGTTAAACTAACATATTTTAGTACGGGTTCGCACTTTAACAGCTAGATTTTCTGGGTTTTAGCTATTTACTCTCAACGGGGCGCTTTCATACAATGCTAGTTTAGCCACCAGATTCATCTGTCTATTGATGGTCGGGTTCACTTCACGGATGTAGACCGCTTCCAGGACTTTCAGTTTTCTTTTGTCGTGGCAGCGCCTCAGTATGGTGGTGTTCTCCACAATATCGCTCCTGGTGAGTTCTTTGTTGTGGGAGAGGCGCACGTTTTGCCTGCGCACGTCTTCGCCAGGTCTTTGCCAGGTACGTCTTTGCCGAGAGCTACATGACTTTTGTAGAGGAGCAGGCTTTGAGCACCATGCCGACTCGACCCTATATATACCTTCGGTACATCGACGACATCTACACCGAAGTAGCGGACATGAGCCAGCTAAACAGCCTGAAAGAACACCTGGAGGAGGCTTCGAAGCTGACTTTCACAACGGAAGAAATCATCGACAACAAGCTATCTTTCCTGGATGTCCATGTAAACGGCTCAGCTAAACACATCGAGACAAAGGTGTTCAGAAAGCCTACAAACACCGGCCAGTGCATGAACGGGCGCGGTGAATGCCCAAAACGATATAAAGGAAGTGTTATCCGGGCATATGTACACCGTGCCTTCAGCCACTGTTCTACATGGGAGCTTGCTCATCAAGAGCTCGACAGAGTGAAGAACATCCTCGTCAACAATGAATACAGCACCGAAGATATAGAAAACATAATCAGAAAACAAATGAACAAACACTGTCCAAACAAGACACCAACAACTGAGAACGGTACAACCCACAAAATATTGTACCAGAACTCGATGTCAACATCATACCTCAAAGATGAAAAGGTCATACAAGCTATCATCAGCAATAACTGCTCGCCAAAGCAGCTCGGCGACTCTATCGAGCTAGTGATATATTATAAGAGCCCTAGGACAGCAAATCTGGTATTGCAAAAACAACCCTTCACAAGACAACTCAGACCTGGAAGCCACTGATGTAGTGTACAGATTTCAATGTAAACATAGTGACTGTGCGCACCAAACAAACTGTTCCTACATCGGCTACACAACAACTACACTATCCAGACGACTGACGAACCACCTACAGCAAGGAGCACTGGTAAGCCACGTGCGCCTCTCCCACAACAAAGAACTCACCAGGAGCGATATTGTGGAGAACACCACCATACTGACGCGCTGCCACGACAAAAGAAAACTGCAAGTCCCTGGAAGCGGTCTACATCCGTGAAGTGAACCCGACCATCAATAGACAGATGAATCTGGTGGCTAAACTAGCTTTGCATGAAAGCGCCCCGTTGAGAGTAAATAGCTAAAACCCAGAAAATCTAGCTGTTAAAGTGCGAACCCGTACTAAAATATGCTAGTTTAACGTAATTCAAATATTATTGTGTATCCGTGTATGTTTATGATTGATCATGTCTTATATTTTAAGGATATTGGTAACGTGCAAACGTTGAAAACGAAGTGCCCGCACGAATAGCGCATCTCTTGTGATTGTTTTTTACTTGCCTATGCTATGCAATAATGTTCGCTCATTTTAGAAGGTATGGAGTCCGACGCGAATATTTACGAACACTAGATCGATTTTGCTGTGTATTTGATATGTTTAATTATGCTCGAGGATGATATTAGAAATATCGAAACGTTGCAAAGCCCAGAGTCGTTTAGTGTTATTTTAAAAGAATTCAATCGCGAGAACAAGAAGCTTATTAGGAGCATAGAATCACTTAGCCGAAAAGAAACAAAAGCCCGTTTCGCCGTCATATTCAATATATATATATATATATAATATCTGAGTAAAAACTATTCTTTGGACTTGTTTATAAGTCGAGTCTAGAACAAATCGAGCCTAAAATATAAAACTTACAAAATATCACACCGTTAAGATATATGTTGTAATATATAATAATATATATTGTAATATATATATATATATATATTACATATTACACATTCAAATAGCAAGTAAGAAAGGTAGCAATACAAACACAATGACACAATGTGCTTGTATTTTGCATGGAATTATCTGATGTCTAGCTCAAATGGATGGTTTAAAGATACGGCCCGCATGGGGACTCCCCCGAAGTGCTGACACAGATTGGTGGACGTCGACAAAGCAGCGGCTGCTTAATAAAAATTCAGGTGTGAGGGCAGGACATAAAAAGTCTGGTATGAATATATACTCTTTCCATGGCTTTCTCGACACTACAACAGCAAAAATGTGTTGCATTCATGGCCGCAACCAACCTCAAAACCAAAAAACTGATACACCCAGCAAAAAGGCAACATGCTTCCCCGATACGAAGACGTCAATACTAAGCTCATATGAGGAGGAGCGAAGGACCAAAAGCGCTAATCAAGTTTCTAGCTATAATTGTTCAGTCTAATTTTGTTCAATCATAAATTTCCTTCATTTTTATGCATATAAATATGACAATTACTCCCGGAAAAAGAAAAAAGACGACCAAACGTTTTTGGTTGTATCTTTTCAATTCATTGAGCATATTTCACCAGCTTAGCAATACTGAATGTCAATGCCACTAACCAGAAGAGATGCATTCATTCTTACGAAAGTAGTATTTCAATTTGATCAATTTACGAAACGATTCCCGGTGCCCTGCAGCAGGGGAGTGCACGAACATGCAGTCTGTCAGTGGCCACGCGGGTCTCATGTCGGCCTCCGCGACCGCCTCGGGCGGTCCGGGTCATGTGACCAGTCCAAGGACGCCGTGATGCTGCTGCGTGATCCGGGGCAGCGCAATCGTGCGAGACACGTGGGGCTGCAGTCTAGGGCAGAAGCCAGAAAGCCGGAACTGCGTGAAAACATGTTCCACAATTCGTAAAGGTTTCGTGATTATTCAAAATGATCCCTATCTTGCTTTAACAATTGCAGGATTCCTGATGCATGTGGGAATGTTACATTTACGGCCAAAGTCAGTGCACAGATGCCACACTTCGGCGTCTGCGTGCACCACATACCAACCAGTAATGGGATGACGATACTTGCCTGGATTTGTGTCACACGACTTTTGGGGGAATGTTCTAAGTGGTAAGTCACACATTTTTCTGGTCCCAAATTTTCAAATAACACATTAATGTTGGTGGATTCTGCAGGAGCATGATCTTACGTGTCTCATGCGATGACTAAGCCTTTTGTTCAGCAATCTGTTGCCTTCGCTGATTATCATGGAGAGCTGCGCCCGAATATATAACGACTCTGAATTTGATCCATTTTGTATGGCGGATTCGAGCTGATCAAGTGACATCTTGTCGACAATTAGATTGATACCAGCGGCAGCAAACAGTCCTCAAAGCTGTAATGTTATGCAGGTCAAACACGAACCACAGAAGCCTTTTTACCCCAAAAAGTTATTACGAAGTGCGATACCATATTGTTTGAATTCAAATAAATCACGAATTATATATTTCCAGGCAGATGATCTTGCATTCCAGTAAATAACGGCCGCTTGTCTTATCGATTTACGGCAGCAAACCAGTAATGTCTTCATAAGATTAAGATACGGGTGAACGAAAAAAATTGAAACACAAAGGTGTCTGGGAAAGAAACTTAACGATCATTACTGTCAACAATATCATCTATCGCTAAAAAATTGTATGTATATATATATATATATATAATATATATATCTTGAACGCAAAACATACAACATTACTTATACAAGCAAGATCTGGAAATAGACCTAGGACACTAGTCATTAGGGTGTGTCATGAAAATAAAAAAGTCAAAAATAGAAAAACGGCGGGTGCGGCAAAGTTGCAAATGACGTTTTTGAGAAGAGCTATGGAGAAAAAATCCCAAAATTTTATTATCTAGCTGTGCGGGTTTTCGAATATATAAGGGCATGTTTTCAGTAAAAATGTCATTTTTACGTGTTTCCAAATGCCTGCCACGAATACAAATTCAAGTTGAAGTTAAATAAAACTAATTTAAATGTAACTTAAGGGCACCTTCTGTTCATGGTACAAAGATAATACTACACAATATATTTTTTTCTGGAAACAGGCCTAGGAAAACTCACTCAATTTTAGCATTATTTGCCAATTTGCTTCTCAGAGTGCAAAAAACAGTAGACTGGACTAGGTCAGAGACCACTGGTCAAACAGGTTGGGATTAGGGATTATTGACTATGTCTGATTCTCAGACATAATTTAATAGTCTTTTAGCTCGAATTAACGTCTCCACAAGGTCGCGTGTTCGAATCCTGACGCTGGTCAGTTTTATCTGCTCTGGAGCCATAGCCCCAAGCACCTGAAAAACATTCGTCCTCTAATTATCAATATTTCACTCCTGACAAATGTGTATTTTCATTAAATTAGTTTTGTAGCAGAACGGGGAAATTGCATTTAAAACTGTGAAGCTGTAAGGGTGTGAAAGGTAGGCCCAGGTCGATGGGATGGTTGGTGTCGATCAGAAAGAAACAAAACGGCAGAGCAAAGCTCATGGTAGAAACAAAGTACAGAGCAACACAAAGAAGCAGAGAAGAAGAGAGACGAGAGGCAGGGCCATTCACATCACGTGAAAGGCAAGGCTATAGAACTGTTAGAGACGCCTAGCAATCTGGAAGATGGCACCGCACATTCTTCAAGCAGTCGGAAAAATCAGATACCGATCTCACACTGCACTGCAAAGTTAAGTATTAGATACGGAGTGCCTTTCCGGGTCACGGCGGCAATTGCCAGTGGATTTCTGGTGGATCTCATAGATTATGGAGAAATGGAGCAGGACAAATCGTACCTGGTGGTAGACCCAAAGAAAGTTCATCGAGCGAGAGCTTCGGTAATCAAAGACCAACAGGTGTAGGCCGACGTCCATCACAACAAGATCGTATTGATTGGCTGCCGGCTCAGCTCACCCGACTTCTCCCTTTGGGCAAGTAGGAAGGATAGCTATAATAAAATATTTATTTTTGATCTCTGGAGCATGTGCTGGTAATTTGGGCCTTCCCTTTCCCACCCTGCATATTTTGATCTCAAACAATGGGTAATGGGGCATTGGCAGTGTCCCGAAATTTAAAAAATCATGCAGCCTGAGCCGAAGATGTTTTCCATTGGGAATGTCTCTCTCCTTTTTCCAAGCGCTTGGTTGTTTTCCTTTCATTCTCTAAATGATTACTAGTGGCTTTAACGTTACGTTTTCCCGCTGCCACTGACTGCGGAGAATGGCGAGAACGTCTTTAACCATCTGTTATGAGGATTAATTTCGTTAATTTAGATTGTTGTCTAGCCGATTACCTTCTTGCGGGTAACCCAGGTACATTAGTACATTCCTCATAGTTGGGAGCTCGCTTTGAATGAAAGTTGTCCCCTTTCCTACGTATTGAATGTTGTGTAGATCTGATACAAGTGGGTTCTGGTAGCAGGTCGTGGCCCAGAGCCGGACGCCATGATGTACCACGGAAAGGTAAGGGTATTTGTTGTCATGAAGGGAGCAATGGGGAAGACGATGGGAAGATTAACAATACAGGATGGTCGAATAGATCACTTTACATAGGTGCAAATCAATGCCAGATTGTCATGTTTCGAATGAAGGAAAGACTTTGCTAAGCTTCACTTTACGTCATTCTTTACTCAGGCATTGCAAACTCGTAAGAATGTCTTGTAGTTTTAAATCCAATTTTCCCGTTTTGCTACAAAACCAATTTAATGAAAATACAATTGTCAGAAGTGAAATATTGATAATTAGAAGACCAATGTTTTTCAGGTGCTTGGGGCTATGGCTCCAGAGCTGATAAAATTGACCAGCGTCAGGATTCGAACACGTGACCTTGTGGAGACGTTAATTAGAGCTAAAAGACCATTAATTATGTCTGAGAATCAGACCTAGTCAATAATCACTCATTAAAACCTGTTTGACCAGTGGGCTCTGACCTAGTGCAGTCAGACTGGTTTTTGCACTCGGGGAAGCAAATTGGCAAATAATGCTAAATTTGGGTGAACTTCCCTAAGCCTGTTTCCAGAAAAAAAGTATATTGTGTGATATTATCTTTATACCATGAATAGAAGGTGCCCTTAAGTTACATTTGAATTCGTTTTATTTATATTCAACTTGAATTTGTATTCGTGGCTGGCATTTGAAAAACACGTAAAAATGACATTTTTACTGAAAAAATGCCCGTATATATTCGAAAACCCGCACAGCTAGATATTAAAATTTTTGAATTTTTTCTCCATAGATATTCTCAAAAACATCATTCGCAACTTTCCCCCACCCGCCGTTTTTCGATTTTTGACTTTTGATTTTAATGACACACCCTACTAGTCATAAAGGGATACGAAGGCATACGCACCGCTCTCCTCTCCCATACGATAAGAATATAAGCCGTTTCAAACAGACACCATACAATAAGAGAAAACCGTGTGACGAGCAATTCTGCTTAACAGAATGATGGAACGGTATAATAAAAACGCCGCTCGGAGCGAGTCGAGATGGAGCCGCGTCGAGCCAAGCCTTTATATCTGTGGGCTCGAGTTTGGACTTGTCAAATATGTATGTCAGAGAACACCACGAGTCCTGGTCAAGTAAATACCAGTAAAACGCTTTTATTGGTGATACCAACCGGACGCTTCTATTTCAAGACAGGTAAAGGTGCGATTATACTTTTTGGATACCTCATTTATATTTTCCAACATAAACGCAACGAAATCGCACTGTAAGCCCAGGCCCCAAAAATGAATGCCCTGCTTACAATAAATTTGCATGGAACACGAACACAAATACAGAAAGCTGGCTAGAGAAGTGTGGACGTAATTATTTTTTGTTTTAATTTTCAGAATAAGATTTTTCGGGTCATATCTTCATCACCTACATCCAAACAAGTCTTACGAAATACTGAACATTGACATACATTTAAACACTGAAAAACGAAATATTTGCAGCCGAAATGCACGTGGCTTTTGAAGAAAGTGTATGCATGTATGTATGTGTATATATATATATATATACACATACACACAGGTTATGGACATCAATTCGCTCACCTGGGCTGGGAGGCAGGCTGCCGGTCACCCAGCACTTCCTCCAGACCGACCATACCATCGATGATGTTGCGTTCCTGGGATTAGAGAGGGTATGGGGCCGCTCCCATCTCCAGAGAAGAGAAGAGAGAAGGTGGATAGGCCTTCTGGCACCTACAACAAGGAGGAGGGGAAACATGAGACTGGGATAAGTAAACCAATGGGATCTGAGGTAGCAAATGGGGTTATACGTGAGGTTACTGAGGTTACTAATGGTTACTTATACGTGAGAGGTGCGTGTGCCCTACATATATGCATGAAAAATAAGCTGTAGCGGGGGATATGTATCAGAGACCTAGAAAGTGATACGAATTCGATTAGAGGTATACTTTACCAGCTTAAAATGTGCCGTGCCCGGATAAAAAGAAGACTTGCTTTGCACAGTTGTGTTTAATTTGGCATTACAATGCCCTTAATTCAGGCCGCCATAATTATGTTGTTGTAATGATACACTGGGTTGTCGCGTTTGGATTATCAAGGTAGACAATAAAATGTATCGGTAGATATTTATTTCAACCCCAGAAAGGAGTACTAATTCGACTAGGAGCATGGTTTATCGGTTCATTATGTGTCATGCTTGATACAAGGTGTATTCGTAATTTTAAGTATTTACGTTTAAAGTTGGTCGGACAATAACCTTAATCCAGTTCGCCTTAACTGTATTATTGTGATTTGTGGTGTCCGGCCAGGTTGTCGCGTATGGTCGATAATTAAATCTTTCTGTGTTGGGGTTGAGTATAAAAAGAGTCACGTTGCTGTTATTGATTCATATGATTAGCTGTTTTCCGAACTATCGTGTGGCAGTCGGAGCAGATGTGGAGTGCCGCCATGTTGAAAAGATGTAAATACATCGAAACGTCCATGGAATAAGTGTGTTATCTTATATATATATATATATATATATATATATATATATATATATATATATATATATATATATATATTTGTGTACCTTGGGAGCAGGTTCTCTTGCATGCAACATTCGTTAAATATGACCGCAAAGAAAACTTATAAGAACCATCGAAACCTTGCAAAAAAGACAACAAAAGCTCGCTTTACGGTCATATTTAACGAATGTTGCATACAAGAGAACCTGCTCCCAAGGTACACAAATGTAAAACTCTATGATCGAGCAGTACGGCAGAGCCAGATTACTTTGGATTTCCGCTGGAACCTAATCTTAGATGAAATAACCAAGAACAAATATGCCCTACAAAACCTTGAAGGTGAGCTTAAAGCTGCTTTAGATGGATATGACAATCTAGATATTCCAGAACATTTACGTCGTAGAGTAAATGTCATATTGCGCGATTCGAGTGAAACCTTTGATCATAAAGCTCGGACAACCATAGAGAAGAAGTTGTCGGTACTCCGCAGCGAGAAATTAGCTTCTAACACAAAGAAAGACGCTTTTCTTAACCTGTCCACTGCCGAACTTACAGAACCACAAAAATTCCTCAATATAGGTTTGAACTGCCAGTATTATTCTAAGCGTTCACGGCTAGAAAAGAAAGCAGAAGTCGAACTTTTGTATCAGCAGATTTGGATTTACATAGCAAGGATAAGATTGATGTCAACCCAGATATCCAAAGCCAGCTACAGACCGAAAGCTCAAAACTACGAGGTAGCACAATAAGTTCTGTTCTCACCCCAAGATTACGTGAAGCTGCAAATGAGTTAAATAATAATCCTGAGCTTATCATTCGTCGTGCCGATAAGTCCCAGACATTTGTGGTTTTAGATAAAGAAGATTACCTGAATAAGGTACGGAAACCCTTAAGGACACTTCCAAGTTTAAGAAAATAACCAGAAATCCCACAGACGAACAAAAAGAAGCTGAACAGTCTCATTGGAGCAGCCAACAAAGCAGCAAGATATACAGCATTTCAGCCGATAACAGGCGACTTCAACCCCGGATATTTTTATGGAAACATAAAAACGCATAAAAGAGGTAATCCCATCAGACCTATCATCTCCCAGATCCCAACACCATCGTATGATTTGGCAAAAGCGTTAAATAAGCTACTCGTGCCTTACATTCCATCGACGTATACGTTGAAGTCTCCGTCTGAGTTCATTGAAGTGCTTAAAGTGCGTGAAAGGAGAGGCATCCTCGCTTCATTAGATGCTCAGAGCCTCTTTACTAACGTCCCGATTGATGACACTATCGAAATCATCCTAGATTATGCATTTAACCACGCAGATCTACCTCCTCCATGTGTCCCGAGAAGTATACTCAAGCAAATGCTTGGGGCATGAACCAAGAGTGCATCTTTAGGTGCCCTGAAGGAAACTTTTATTATCAACACGATGGAGTGGCAATGGGATCACCTCTCGGCGTCCTTTTTGCCGAGAGTTATATGTCCTTCATAGAACAGCGTGCTCTTAGCAGCATGGAAGCTCCTCCACTTACGTACCTGCGCTATATTGATGATATATACCGTGAAGTATCCGACACCAGTCAACTGAACATGCTAAAAGAGCATTTGGAGAGGTCTTCAACTCTCAAGTTCACAACAGAGGAGAGTGTTGATAACATGATTCCTTTCCAGATGTTGATGTGGATGGCTCAGGCGGAAGATTTGTCACCAAAGTCTTCAGGAAGCCGACCAACACTGGACAGTGCTTGAATGGACGCAGCGAGTGTCCTAAACGCTACAAAGAGAGCGTCATCAGAGCATATGTCCACCGGGCACTGACACATTTTTCATCATGGGAGCTGGTGCACCAGGAGTTGACTAGAGTCAAAAGCATCTTGACAAACAACGATTACGACCTGAACGACATCGAGGACATCATCTCAAAAAGAAATGGACAAAACCTGCGCGACAACAGCAGCGAAAGAGTCACCATCCGGAACCGTGCACCATCTGTTTTACCAAAATGCCAACTCTACTGAGTATAAAAAGGACGAAAAGGTACTGAGATCGATCATCAAGAAAAACATTGTCCCAAAACAAGCGGAGGACTCAATAAAACTGACAATCTACTACAAGAACCGCAAAACATCAAGCCTTGTTATGAGAAAGAACCTTTCCCTTGAACCCTCTGATCTAAAAACGACCGATGTAGTATACAAGTTTGATTGTAGACATGGCGACTGTGCGCACCGAGCAGACTGCTGCTACATCGGATACACGACCACGACACTTTCAAGAAGAATGACATGCCACCTCCAGCAAGGCGCCCTTCTACAGCACATGAGGACGTCCCATGACCTCGCACTCACTAGGGATGAGGTCGTGCAACATACGTCCATAGTGGCCCGGGCACGCGGCCGTCGTAAGCTCCAAGCATTGGAGGCTGCTTTCATCCGAGACATTAACCCTAAAATCAACATTCAGATGAAGCTTGTTTCCCATCTGTCGTTATACGACAGCGCCCCGTTGCGGTTGCGTAACTGAAGAAATGTTAGGTGATGTTACTAAGCGAGAAGTGTTTGAATTTGTAATTTTCAGTGCTGTGGTGATTGACGTGAATATCCTGAATTGAATTCATTCAGCTGACCCGGAGTGCCCTTGTAAAGCAAGCATTCCCCTGCAGTTTTAAGCTTAAAATTGTTTAACTAACTGGGTGTTCTAACCAAGACGCAACGCGTCGCAAGGTGTTGCACGGCGTCGATCTGCCGCAACGACCGGGATTTTCGGTCAGGACACAAAACGCACTGACGCAACGCGTCGCACGGCGTTGCAACGCGTCGCAGCAAAAGTTGAACAATGTCCAACTTTTGACGTCGACGGTCTGCGTCAGAAGCCGATATCCTTGTTATTTGTTCTTGTTTTTAGTCATTAAACGTAATAAATGTCTTTGAATAATTATTCAAATTGGAATTCATGCTGAAAAAATCTATGAAAACTGGACATGATTACCTTTTTCTCCTAAATCGTTCTTTTAATAGTTCTTGATGCCAGCTAAGTTTTGGTTGTTGGTAAACAACATTCGTCGCAGTTTGAGGTACCAGATTGCTACCAAAGATGAACATTTCCTCTGTCGGCCAAACCTCCAAAATTACCGCTCTGCAACTGACGCCGACGGTCGCCGACGGTTGGCGACCGTCGGCGACCGTTTGGTTAGGACGCCCAGTAAGACAAAACATCTCCAGTTCTGTTTTACCGAGAAACCGACCCGACGCGAAGTGTTACGATTTAAAGTGTCGTGTTCATGGTATAGTTGTGAAATGTGATTTGTATATAATGCCCGAGGATGCTATTCGGAATAGCGAAACGTTGCTACACAAAGAAGTATTTGGAGATGTTTTAAAAGATCTCAGACGTGGCGAGAGAAAACTTATAAGAACCATCGAAACCTTGCAAAAAAGACAACAAAAGCTCGCTTTGCGGTCATATTTAACGAATGTTGCATATATATAAAAACACTTAGTGTTACATTTTTAAACAAGGCTCTTCATATATACAAGCGGTGTTGTGAATTTCCCAAAGACCTTGCAACATTCTCCAAATAAATATTTTCAGACATTTCATCACTGAAAAAACACAACAAATGCAGCCGAAATGCACGTAGATATATATATATATATATATATATATATATATATATATATATATTTATTTATTATCAAGACGGCCGGGCCGGGTCGCGTTGGATCGGGTAGCTTATATGTCAAATAGTATCCATATGTCCAGAATCCTCGCGCATGCTACGCGCCCGCTCGGTAAGAACAGGACAGTCGAGAAACCTTCCAAAAGGGAAGGCTTTAGCTCTCCTCACTTCCTGGTTTAGCGCACTTTGGGACTTTGAAGCATTCAATTAGCATTTTACGATATCACACTGTCAGGACTTCAGCGTTGAGAGCGGTCGAACGAGTGTAAGGGGCACGACAACGCACAACATAAAAACACGGATGTAACACACTCCATCAGAGGAAGGCAGTGTGCCAAAGGACTGCTTTCATTAGTTCGTTGGTTCGTGAAATTGTGTTGCTCCCAGCAAACAAACGAAAAAAACTATCGAAATCTCTGCACAGAATCCTTTGGTGTTGTTTCCAGCGGTATCGATCCCGTCAACGCAAATAGCCCGCCGACGTCACTCACAATAAGCCCCAATCCTGCGACATCTAATCCGGTCACGCCGATAAGGCCTCAATGATCCTTAAATAAGCCTCCGTTCTCGCCTATTCTCGACCCCAATGTCATCGCTGGCCCAGTTCCGTGCCCCCTTCCCCGGTGCGGCAAAAAGCAGGGCGGGGTGGGGGTGGGGGGTGGGGGGGCGGGGGCGGGGCGGGCGATCAATGGTGGCTGCTCCGGCATCTGCACCGGTCATCCCGACTCTGACCAGCGCGCGCCGCGTGCACGGAACACACTGTATCTATCTACAGCTCCATGCAACCGAGTCTGTGCAAACTGGACTCGGCAGTCCCCGGCTCACCGTCAGTTAACCATTGCTATATTGGTCCCGATTTAATCCAGATCATGTATAATTTGCCGGAAGCTCTCGCTTGAATGCCTTAAAAAGCTTCGCAGTCTCCTGTTTTGAAAACTATTTGTGAAAAACAATTTCCTCTGCTCGCCAGAAACAATAAGTTTTTAATCACTTCCAAAATATCACACATGAGTGTAGAAAAGCTACGAGTAAAAATACACATTGCCGGTCGAATTGCGACCAAGTGAGCAACAGCTCTCGAGGAGACACTGAGAACTGCCGAACCTAGTGCGTAATTCGTTGGCATGGGCTGTACGCACACCTACGTACAACCTATTGGATTCGCCTACAGGGCACCTGCATCAACCTCGAACAACGGGATGAAATGTTCAATTTATATATAAATAAATATATGGCGGTCGATTTGGGGCAAATCGCAGGCCACTGCCCTAGCAGTTCCAATAGACATCGAAAAATTGGTTGCTATGTTATTGTTTGCTAAAATCACAACTTGATGAGGTCCCAGAGTGCAAATACGGTTCACTGATCGCTTTGTCTTCTGGCGCTTGCTTTTGAGAGCTTAGTTATGTTAATTTCTGTCATGTTCGTACTGGCTACTCTTTTGAATATACACGAAGCGAAGGAAAGAAAACCAACATATTTATTGGTAAAACATTCTTAACATCAGAGCACTTCCGAGTTTCGCCAGCTGGCAGCAGGAGCATCGCCACAATGGGACCTGATACCCACGACAATTTGTGAGACCCCTTCGATGCTGCCCTTGGGAGACTCAACAGTGCGATAAACTAGAAAAGTGTGACCAACCAGCACGTACGACTGCCTTTCTGACTTTGGAATCCGTCTGACCGGTACGAGGGTGGGGCCCGACTGGTGAATAAGTCCCTAAACAGCTGAGAGGTCCATCCAAGAAAGTCAACGGCAGGAGGACCTCACTAACGGCACGAGGACCCCCACTAATGGCAGAGGTACCCTCGCCGCCACTTGTACATACTCTACATACATTCCCTGCCTTTTTACGTGTGTGGGCGACCCACTGACCGACAAATGAAGTACTCTAGACGGTAAAGAATGCTCTTAGACCAGCCAAAGAAGGTTGGTTGATTAATCATTTGGGCTGAGTGCTTGCGTTATGAAGTGTAATAAATTACTATTTGTTACGTGGATAAAATTAAATTTAAAACTTATAAGGCACAATAAGGTCACAAAAACCCAAAAACATATTATAGTCAAGAACATATAATTCAGGCGAACAGGTCAAGAAAAACCAGTTTCAAAAAGTAAGTGGCGGGGGAGGCCCTAATTTTAGCAAAGGAGGGCTCCAGCGCCACTGTGATAGCTTGTCGCACCCATAATTAAAGCTTCTGACATGCATAGAAGGCCGCTAACTGGTAAGGAGTGCCCTTCTCGATGAAAATTTCTCTTATACCGGCAATAATATCATATATCACGGCCGGATCATCAGACATGTCAAGGAGACCCCGTCTGAAAAAAGAAAATGGCATACGGATAACCCTCTTATGGCAGAGGAAGCCCCAGCGTCATCATAAGCGATTTATGTATATTTGAAATCCCTGTAATACATTGCAGGCCCAGGCCAGGTCTAATAGATTATATATATATATATATATATATATATATATATATATATATATATATATATATATATATATGTATAAACAGCGCTGGTTAAATTCGATGGCTGATGTTATACGACCAGCGCTACCATACGAAAATAACCAGCGCTGTTTATACGAAAATATTCTGCCGAAATATACTAATATATATATATATATATATATATATATATATATATATATATATATATATATATATATATATATATATATATACATTAAACATTTGACTGTCTGGCCTGTCCTAGCCTGGAGACCTTTACACCAGGAAGCCCCCTGGGAATCCGGTTCCCCAGGGAGAGAAATTCGTGGCGACGCTCCCAGTTGCAACATATCCAGGCGGCTTAGTGTGGGTAGGCTATTGATTCATAGCTTGGATGTAATATTGTATATCTCTGTAAAGACGAAACATTCCAATAAATTGCCAATTTAAGTGACAGTTTCGACCACAAACCCGACAATAAACGTGTTGCAAGCAGTAGACTCAACAGGGCTGAACTCGTTTCGTTTGTACCCGAAGTGGTGCCGAATCATGTGGGATTAATGTTTTTGAAAATGCAGATAAAACATTATGAGGTAAATTTTTCCAGGCTTGGTTGTTAAAACGTTAAGGGCATTTTCAATTATACGCAAAAAATAAAGTCTCAAACGGCTCAAATAAGCAGATAAAACATAGATTTCAGCAGTTTGCTGTCCTCTTACATATAGTTCCTATTCTGGCAGAAATCTAGAGCAAAACAACTTGAGAAAAACGTTGATAAGTTTTGAAGTGCTGCGGCGAGGAGCATGATGATGAGTTGTTAAGATGTTCCCTGGCCTCTCCCCTCGAATCCGGAAATGTAAACACTGAAGATTATATATTCGGGCACAGCCCTTCATCAGAATCGTGGAGTAAATATCAATAATTCTCAGTCCTAGTATAGCCAGACCTTGAGAAAAACTCTGTTAAAGGAACCGACCATTTATTTTCTATTGTCAATGGAACCTTTTACTCCATCCCTTTTGATTTTTTTCCAACAGAATCTACTGGATTAAGATCTATAATGAACTTATATTTCGTTCTTACTCCGATTAATGTGTGTTGCTATTCAGTCTCGGCGAGTTCGACTACACAATAGGTGCCTGAGTATGAAATGTGAAACTGAACGAAGTCCGTGCACTCCACAATGAGCAGCTAGTTATGGCATTACGCCGTCATACCGACTGGAGACACCCAGAATAGCCCCTCCATAAGGTAGCTCATCTGACCATACCATCAGAGGTTACCAAACGCCCCCCGAGCGCACCCAGTTAAGGGTGAGGACCACTGAGCCTGAGCCGCCGAGCCGGCGCCGCGGCGCCTCACCGTGGGTGCGCAGGGACTTCCGCATGGAAACGCTGAATATGCGCCGGTGCCTGCACGCTGAGGACAGGCTTCGCATCGTCAAGCTGGGCGAGGGTAATTTTGTGTTGGCAGGAAACGACAAGATCCTGGTCATTTCGATTGAATTGGAATGTACGCAGGAAATTGGAATGTACCCGGTTCGTTTGCAGGAATGTAAGCGAACCGGGTATGTAGCAAAATTCAACATGGCTAGTCCTGATGTTCGCGTGTCCTCATACATAACATGTCAACAGGAGAGGTAGGGAAGACCAATTCCAACTCAGTGTGTCTATATAAAAGCTAATTTTCCGCGGTATCGCAGCCTTTTCTCCAATCTCATGTGAATTAATGTTTATGTGTTAAGTGGTGACATTCAAAACGACCATTACGAACTAACCCCATCCTCGGGATGCGCAATATATCGCCAAGGGAGCAGCACGCATGCTTTCGTGAGCTTATTCGATGATTTGTCAACACACATCACCCATATCTTCCCAGGACATGTACAGCTCAAGGAACACTATAAGGTTCACGCTTACCAGCGAAATTGGATTACGTCCCACTTTGCGGGAGCCAAATTGTTGGCTATCCACCTCCCACCGGTGCATTCACGTCGCATAAAACGAAAGCCTCATAATGTGCAAGTGGTTTAAAAGAGATAGCCCCATAATGTGTTTTTGAAATGAAAGTACACGAACAGCCTAGCAGGATCTTGCGCTAAATATAACTGAAAGGAATCACGGAGTGATTTTTTATTTCGGCCATGGGGGACAAACTATGGCGCGAACCTACGACTTAGGTACATGACAGGGTTTTCTGGGAGGGTAAGAGAGTGGTTTGATTATTCCCTGTAGCCAAGCGGCATGATATAGTGATAATTTGTGGGGCTTATGGACGCACCAACTGCCAGGGTCATATGGCGTCGCTAACTCTTTCCCTGTTGGAGGGTTTTCTCGGCAGCTAGCTTGCTCCTTGTTCAGGGAAGCCACCGGGCCTTGAACCCGGATCGGCTGCGTGGAATCCAGCTACGCTGACCATTCCACTACCGCCCCCGACATTATACATAAAAGCAAAACAGGCTAAAAGCGACGAAAATGTGATCCGTCTATGACAACAATTCTAAGAAAACCCCTCTCCTTTCCACCCCCTCATCTGCCTCCCCACACATCCCTGGTGATATTACACAACCGAAGCACGTGTCGTAGGGGGGTTGTGGACCAAAGTACGTAAGGAAAAAGTTCGTATGCCTAAAATAAGAACGCAAAAGTATGTATGGCTAAAGTACGTATAGATAAAGTACGTAGGTGCATAATAATCGTCATGACAAAAGTTCGTAGGGAAAAAGTTCGTACACCGGTTTAAAGTACGTAGGGGCAAAATGTTCGTAATGTAAAAAATGTATGCAAAAAGTTCGTACGGGTTAAAGTACGTAGGGGTAAAATGATCGTAGTGTAAAAAAATGTATGCAAAAAGTTCGTACGGGTTAAAGTACGTAGGGGTAACATATTCGTAACGTAAAAAGTTCGTATGGAAAAAGTTCATACGGGATAAAGTACGCAGGAGCAGAATGTTCGTAGGGACAGAATGTTTCGCAATGACTCAAATTTGTATAAGTAGAGTTCCTAGAGGTAAAATATTCGCCATGAAAAAAATCGTATGGAAAATTACACGGCACCAAGTACAGAGGTAATCAATTACCTGGCCACATCTCGCCGGGCTTTCAAATAGCTTGAGCGCAGTGGCGGATATCTATGACCACAGGGGCGTCGCCACCGGGAGGCCCTGGGTGACCGGGCCCTCCCGCTCTCGGAAAGTGGCGAGGAGGGGCCAGCCCCCGGCTTTTGGCTAGAGATACTATTGAAAATAACACATTTGAGTGAACATAAGGCTTCATCACGAGCCCCAGCCCCCACGCCTGGCGCCGGCCCTTCCACCCGTACATACATTTGCTTACGTATTTTTGCATACCTACTTTTGCGTACGTACTTTTGACATACGAGTTTTATACCCCACGTACATTTGCTTACGAACTTTTGCGCATGAAATTTATCTATACGTACATTAGTCATACGAACTTTGGCCCGTAAATCGTCGTACGGCCCCGCCGCTTCAACCTCCGTCTTCTACCCAGTGAAACAAGCAGTTCCAGGCTGGAATTCTTAGGTGGCTTCAGTGAGGATGATCCCCTACTACTCTGAGGTATTCAGTGGCTATAGAGGCCCAAATCGTTCGACCACAGACCCATTGTCAGAACCAAGGGCGTCGCCACGGATTTTTGAGTGGGGGGGGGGCAGAGCCAAATGGGCGGAGGTAGTGGTGAAATCCTTGGAAGCCCTACGTCTGCATAAATTGGGAATTTTCAATGGTATTTCCAGTCAAAACTGGGATGCCGACCAACCCCACTTCCCAAGAGTAGGGAGGCTCGTCCCCTCCCCCCCAGGCCCCCGGTGGCGACGTCCCTGGTCAGAACCTATTGGGAAGCGTGCAATCGTGGAGGGTTGGGAGCAGCTGCTAGAACCGACGGCGGCGGAGCAGCCGACCCACCCCCGGTCAGACCTTTAGCGATGGTCATGACTTGAGTTTTAGGGCACGTCAGCTGCCAAGGTCACGTGTGCCCGACAACACCCTCAGCCCAACAAATCCAATACTAAGTTTGCTGTCACTTTGGCAGATAAATGCACTCTGAGCCAGATTGCTGGGAATAAAATAAAACAGCAACGGTCAAAATCATGGCTTGAAGCCTAGTGCAGTTTATATGGGAACGTTTAGGTTTGGAGGAATGTAATTGGTACCGACTCAATTTAACGAAAAGAGGGGTAAGCAGCTTAACCAACTCACAAACTTATAACCTAATTACAACACACCGTAGACGAGCTCAGGCCCGCAATTAAAGGAGAATTTCACCCATGTGCAATCGTATTTTAGTCTATGAAGTTCAACTGAGCATGGATTTACGTTTGGAATGCATCATGGACACGCATTTGGTTAAACAAATCGGAAAAGAAGGACCACAGTCATACTCCGATCAAGGAGACAAGAACATTCAGACTACCCTCCTCCCCCCCGGTTTGGAATAGGCCGGCGAATGTTGGACAGGCCGGCGAATGTTGGACAGGCCGGCGAATAAGCCGCCCCGGTAGCCCAGTTGGTAGACCGTTGGGCTCCGACCCCCGGCTCAGAAACATGCAGTGGCAGTGCATGCCTAGGCTTGGGATCGGTTCCCCTGAGACGCTCCGGCGCTCAATAGTTTATCCGACGTAGATCGGCTCGCAACTGACTGATGAGAGGGCGACCTGAGCGGGGCGGCCGTCCCTGTGCTTTATGGGATGTTAAACTTTGGCTTCTAAATTAACTTTTCATTGTGGGAGTTGCTCGTTCGGGTGGTGGGGTCGGGGTCTCCGTGACAAGTCCCTTGAGGATTTTAGTTAAACTCCGACTCCAGAAGCCCTACTAGAAACAATTTGGACTAAATTTATAAAAAAAGTAAAAAGCATCATTAGCCTAGGCACATTTATACATACATATACCACTTTAGCATTGGTAAGATGCAATCTTACCCCACGATTTTGCTTTCATGCACTATTCATTTAATGCCCCGCAGTACCTTATTTTTTACTAATTCCTGCAACACAAATACAAATATTCCACCATATTCAGGAAGGCCACCCAAAGAAGTAAGCTTCCGCGCCAGTCCAAGGTACACACAATTCTTCGTTACGCATTTGACACCATACGAACTTTGCCGTGATGTACTATTTCCATTACTAACATTTTACCTAACGTACTTTATACCATACAACATTTATCCATCACGAACATTTTGCCCTACGTGCTTTACACCGTACGAAGTTATCCTTACGTACATATCTTGTTACTAACGCTGTGCCTACGCACCTTATTCCGTGTGAGCTTTATCCACATGTACCCATTGCAAATATTTTACCTGACGTACTCCATACCGAACAATTGCTTCCGTGCGCACTTTTTCCATCGCACGTACTTAGTCATACGTCCTTTTGCGCACGTACATTAGCCATACAAAGCTTTTCCTTACGTACAGCCCCCTGCAATTGAATCTGTACACACTAGGCTCAGAAGTGTTTCTTATAGTGCGAGCGAACTAATGCTTGCAGAATCGTGATTAAACATGCAGCTTGTGGGTTTTGCTCCCAGCTATCGATTACTTGCCCACTTATATTCAGCAGCCACATATTTTAAAAATTAAAATCGAAAAACTAAATTGTCACGAGACAGCCATCAAAAACGTTTTCTGCAAATTATTTTCAAACTATGAATCTGGACCACAGTTTTTCCGACAATATCGAAAGCCACGGGCAAGACACACATGCTGTATATTTCATCGTGGCCGAGGGAGCAATAGTTGCCCCGAATTTAGCCAAAAACTGCCGAGCCTAGTGTGTACAGATTCAATTGCAGGGGGCTGTACTTTTGTCCACCGCCCGACCTCCGCGACTGACCTTGACCAGCAGACTGTCGACCCACTCGAACCTGCCGCCGCCAGAGGCGCCACCATCGCGCGTGGCCTCCTCCCGCAGCTGCTCCAGCCTAGTAGCCAGCTGCTGCGGTTCCACTCCCGGCAGTTGTGACAACAGCTGGGCAGCTGCCTCACAGCTGGAGACCAGCTGCTGAGCCTCCTCAGCCGTGGTGCGCCCGCCTCCTGCCGGCAAAGGTCACGTACGGCTAAAATACAGACACCACACCGGCGCCAGTCCAAGAAACCAGGCCGCTCCAGTCGGCACGCCACATATGTATCTATGTATATAACTCATCAGCAAAGGGCTAGCCGTATCTCCAATATTAATCCACCAAACAATGCCATATTTGAGAACATACAGCGGCCGAAGCTGGTGAAATGAGCAACTGGGTTCGAAAACGGCGTCTTTAGCGAAAATTGAGCTCGGCATTGAACACGGGACGGAATGTTATCAGACTCAACAAGCTGTGGCACATGGTCCCCCAAGACGTCTTTTCTCCTCACACACTGATTATTGGCTATCTTACTGCAGTGCACAGGCTGCGGGGTTCTTGTCTGGGCTGCAGGCGACTCGCACGCCCTTGTTTAACATTCTGCTGAGTCTTCGATATTACGAAGTTTCCGTCCAGAAGCCGCCATCGCCCGACGGTGCCGCCCACACACGAAATTCCACAGGATGTTCACGAAGCCGGTGACAAGGCTAATGCCGTCACGGCCCGGGTACGCAAAAGGGTTCCCAAGCACCCGCGGATATGAGCTAGCCGGAGATTTTGGATCATTAAACTTTTCAAAACGAATCATAAATAAGGTGTAGACAGCCCCAAGAGCGAAACAATATCATGTGGTTGGCGCGATGGATAAAACCAGGAATGGGTCACAAGCTGAGTTTTCAATTTGTTCCATCTCTTTCCAACTTTGATCATCACAACAGTGTCCTGGAATTCACAATTTTAGGTGGAAAACGTATCTTTTTTCAGATTTATTTAGGGCTCACCAGGGACTTGTTTTGGCCTCACTTGACAGAGGAATCCCGGGCATGAAAACTAGTATAACACACATCTAAATTATGACAGTGAATACCCAAACCATATTAGTATAATCCCCAACCGCCATTGATGTAATATCTTGCCTGATTACGTCCTCTCGCCAATCTCAAACGCCAATACTACTCCCACGATAACGCTGCACAGAAGAAAACAATCTCGGCCTCCCACAAACAAAAATATAAAACCCGTACAAAAAACTCCAACGGTTAAATGAGAAAAGTGAGGTAACAAAGGTTTTCTGGAAGTATAAAAAACTTTCCCATGTCCCAAAAGTTTCTGGCCCTTTCAAATATAAAAGATGGTGCATATTTTTTGCCTAAGCTTGCTTGGGATTGGCTGCTGCCAGATTTTCAGGCGAAGGAAAGATTTCACGTCTGTATTTGTTCAGTGAGGCCGATTGGATCGAGGCAGGGTACTTTAACTACGGGTACAACCAAGTTTCCTACTAAATATAGTCCTCCCATGATGACGTCACCGCCCTTCCTACTAAGTTATAGGAGATTCTACTAAGTTTTGGAAGGATCAGCTGAAACATACCAAGTTTGGGCGTATTTGGCACCAATCTAGTATAAATCGGAATCAACTTGTTTCACCCATTTGACAGTAACCTTGATCTCAACGGCGAGCAGCGTATTTTACGTAAATCTAATGAAAAAATTATAACACTTCAAAGAATTTTTGGAAAGGACATACATTTATTTGATCAACTCAGGCCTACATAATAGCCGAGAGAAATAAATTTACCTTCGCTCAAGAGATCACCGGTGTTTATTGTCTTCTGCTGCAGGTACCACCAACAGCCAATCAAAGGTCAGAAATCAACAGCCAATCAAAATCGAGATTAGTCTTACTGCAAACAGCTGTTAGTGCAGAACATGTCCTTATTTTGACACGCTCTGGAAAATTTGTAAAAATAATATTCTTCACTGGAGTTTTGCAAAACGTTTGATGGTTTCACAAATAAAAATCTTTTAGCTTTCTGTTCAACCATATAAGTTTTGTTGATACAGTTCTAAAACAGGTTATTTAGAGCTTCGAAAAAGTGCAATTTCTCCAATGCCCTGCATAGTAACTATAGTGCCTCTCCAGCCATGATGACGTAATGCTGCCAAACAACTTGAACGGGGTCTGGGATCGAGGCGCATTCGTTTTCGTCCACTTTTAATTTTCGGAAATTATTCGCATTAGAATAGGATAAAAGTCGCATTTGAAACGATTAAAATGAAACGCAGATTCCTATCAAGACCACCAATAATGTGAAAGTAATCTTATAATTTCAAGAGAGGCTGCCAAAGTCAACCCTGAATTTTTTTACTATTTTTTAATGTTGGTAACATTGATGAATAAATTAGGATATATATTATTTTACTGAACAAAAGTTGGAAAGAAATACATTTTTTCTCCAAGAAAAATAAACAAGCAATTTCTATGTATTTTTGCTATGTAGTTTAAGAGCTTGTTTGCAATTTTCAAACACTCGGAACTACATCGTGATTTCGGTAGAAATCTCCATTTTAACTGAGGCCGATTCCACCTTTCAATATATTTCGTAAAATACAGATTTATTTTCTTTTTGTTAGTTTTTTAAGTTAAAACATGCTTTAGCAACATTTCTAGCTTTCGATTACTCCCAACCGTGCGTTTATTATTGAGAAATGGGATTCCAAAGACATCCAAGTACCGAATTAGCCTCGGTGAAAGGGCCTCAGCTGGATTTCGTCCATTCATAACAATTACGTCACTTTGTCGTATTTGGGGAGCCGAAATGATCTCGGGTGTCATGAATGGGTGCGCAAGTGCAGGCGGTGAGTTTTTTAGTTACTTCGGTAACCTTGGAGAGCCCTGTCTTGAGGCGGGAATATCACTAAGGCGGAGAACACAGAATTTTGAGGTCAGTATGGTTATTGGAAAAAAGACTGGAAATTGAGTGAGTGCGTGGAAGGAATTTGAGTTTGCTGTTTGGAGGGGACAATGTGGATGAGGGTTCATTTCTTATCCGCGATACTGCAGCTTATCTTTCGGGAAATTCACGATTAATCGAACCATTTCTCCATCTTAAATATCTCCAGGAGATAGGTGGGTACCTACCTACTCAGTACAGTACTGGGTGAGGTCATAATACCTTGCAAAAGTTTTCCACAGCTCACAGGAAGGCTCAAACTGTACCTTTTGCGGCTCATGATTTTTAAGGCTGGGTATGCTTGCTATTTTCTTAATCTGAACTGATTGTGCATACAAATATAGGTTGGTGATTTTCACATATTGAAGCCAAATAATCCTGGCAGCGGTTGAGTGTTTAAACCCCATGTCTTGCATTAAATAATGATAGCCTCTGCGGTGCTTGGATGGGTGAACGTTGGAGAATATAAGAATAAGAGGAAGAGGGATTTTATCTGGTTGGATATTTACCATGGAATCAGGGCCAAATAATGTATTCTATATATAAATATCATAAATTATGGAGCTTCCTAGTTCTATGTTCATGGGTTAGAGATTCCAGGTTATGGATCCTATCTATATATGAGGTATCTACAGTTGCGGAGCGTCAAAATGTTTTAATTCCACTAAGAGGTAGCAGAATGATGATTCTTCACTTCCATTCTGCAACAGATGTTTTCATCTACCGTCAGTCAAAACAAAAAAGCTGGTGGTAGTTGTTGCTTATATTTCAAAGGCATATAAATACAGTCCTAAATCAAAGTATTATCCTGAAAAAAAGTATTGGTTTGGTAAGAAGCAATAAGCAGGACCAGGAAAAGGGCTGATATGGGACTTGTAAGCCTGGAAATACTTACCAACAAAAATGAGGCATGTCAAGAAAGTGGGGGATTTTGGCCTCTTTTTGGGATTTTGGCCTCACTCTCCACCTTGCGTGAAAGCAATTTCAGGACCCTGCATCACAATGCGTATGAACTACCCGCAAAACGCCTTTATTGGCGATCACTGAGCAGAAACTTTCGTTCAAGATGGTAAGTGGAGATTGGATCAAATATTTTTGGATGGTTCATGGTTATCCTGCAATATAAAGGCGACAACATCGCACTGTAAGTGCATTCGCGATAAATGCCTTCCTTGTATCCAATCTATATGGAACACCATAGAGCAATCGATAGGAAAATAATTATACAATAATTCAATTTCTAATTTTAAACTGTCTGAATAACTCATTATATGCTTAATCCCCATTAACAAGGGTGAAACAGCTACCTGGAAATACACAGCTTTCGCCAAGTTTAAGTGTATTCCGGCAGCGAATATTTCGTTTTTCCAGCATCGAAACTTTTCAATCCTTATACGAAGGCTGTTGAAAAATAGACATCACATACAATTGCAGGTATCATAACAGCTCTGCGGCTGCAGTGTCTGGGAGAAACGTACAACCCCTGAATGTAGGGTTACGATTTTGTTTGAAAACGTAACGCACATACGAGAATCGGTGCCGGTGCGCATTAATCCAAATTTCATTTCGGTACATCTATTCGCAGATATAAGCTTTTGATAAGAGTGAGAATCGGATTGGGCCGGGCCTGATCGGGTCGGGTCGGGTCGGGTCGGGCCAAGTCGGACCGTGTCGCTCACATGTGAAATTGTATACATATGCAGATAGAAGTCTGGAGGGCGCCATGCGCCCGACTGGTAGCGAGCTGAGTACTTGAACTTTCACTGAAAATCTGTGAACAATTTTAGTTAGTGTGCTTCACGAGAGGAGTGTAAAAGGGAGTTTTTTATTACAATTTTGAAGAATATTCTATTTTCTTAGCTGTTTCCGCTTCGTGAGTGAGGCTTTCAGAACATTAGTTTATAAACTTCTAGCTTCCAGCTTTAAAATCTAGCTTTTATAGGGTTAGATCATTCCCCTTGCGCATCGCGAATACTACCACTGATTAAAATATATATCGCCAACCCCGTGGCGCAGCTGGCAAAGGCGCCATGCTTGGGTTTGGAAGGCCCCTGGATCAAGGCTGACCTGTGGCAACCTTTTCCGTGGCCGCCTCCTACCCAGGAGATAGCGGTACACTGGGGGGTGCGTGCCGTCGCAGTGGAATCAACGCCGTGCCAGCCAGCGTCCCTGTTTGCGGGTGCACGGGCCTGATCAGCCTTTACAGTTATCCACCGGTCTGGTCTCCCGCCCGCGGCCCTCATGTGAGGGCTCGACCTGTGCCGGGCGCTGCGGCTTGGGGAGACTGGAGTAGCCTATGGCCCGCAGAATGCGGTGCCGCTGTCCCGTAAGGGGGCCCGTAGATGGAAGGTCCAACTCTGTACATGTGTGAGTGCGCTGTATGAATGAGACTAGCTACTAACACAAAATGTTCCCGGGAAAGGGAACGCAAATATATTTATAAAAAGCCTATAGGGGAGAGTGGGGTAAGATGCCCCATCGGTTAAGACGCCCCATCCCTTCTTCCGGCAATCCGGGCCACCACTGGTAAATAATATTGTTCTTGGTCGAAAGCGGAGGCTTTGATTGTTTCTTGCGCAAAAATTCAGTTCCCACCTGTGAGTAGCGTAAAGCTGGTGGGTAAGTCTTTGTTTCGATGCTTTTCTTAGACAAAATTGCCCACATAGGTTGCAGATATCTCGAAGAATATTGGATGCGTGCTTTGTTTGACTTCCCATTAAGAATGATGGCATATTGGACTCATTAACTGAGCATTTCGCTTGAGTGTATTAATTGTATGAAAATTGCTCTTCAGGTTTTATCTAGTTTGGGTACTGATGGGAAAGATGCCCCCTCAATGAATGGGGAAAGATGTCCCATGGGCGACTTTCCCCAGAGCAATATAACACCATTTTTTAGAGTTAACAACTATGTGTTAAACTTGGGGCTAGTCCAAGCCTTACCCACGGGGAGCGCCACGGAATTGTTACTGGGGGCTACGGGCCCTGGACTGGTGATGGCGCGGGGACCTGAACTTTAAATTGACTCTCTTTAAAAAAGCCAATGACCATGAATCTCATGAACAAATTTACGTAGGTCAACGTAGGTAGGTAATAGGGAGACATTAAAAACCTAGGTCGATTCCCAAAACTTGTTAGGAGACATCCCCACAGATTGGCGAGTTAGGGGTCCGTCCTTCCGTTCCTGTCCTCAGCTTTCGACGCGCATGACCGTATGTGTTAAATAAGAGCACACTTCAATCTGTCGCTTTGATTCTAATCTTTCCAATCGAAGGCCTCGCACCTGAACCCAGGCCACTAACGCAAGAAATCCCATAACAGCAAAATTTTCGGGTTGGTGGTTTTATTCGATAAGGCGAATCCCAGCTCAATCATTAAAACCTTGAAACAATTATTTGGGAGTTCCTGATCTGGCCTGATGACCCAACCGGAGATGACCTCAAGGCGGGTTCAGATCAAACTGATGCGGTGGAGGGGCAAAGCAATTAAATTAAAATGAACAAAACCGTAAAACATATTTTAAAACAAAATTGGTCAAAATCGGTAAATTTTGGCCGATGAGGAAGGGGCTATGGCTGGTCTGTATACCCTGGATTCGCCTATGAATGAGCTAGACCTGAAATATTCCACATGGTTAATCCTGTAAAGCTCCATACCTGATCTCTTACGTCGTCCATACATTTGCCATCCCGGTAGCCCAGTTGGAAGAGCGTTGGGCTCCGGGCAGCTGCTCAGGAACATGCAGTGACATTGCATGTCCAGGCTTGGGATAGGTTCTCCTGAGACCCTCCGGCGCTCAATAGTTTAACCGACGTAGGTCGGCTGGCAACTGACTGGTGAGAGGGTGACCTGAGCGGGGCGGCCGCCCCTGTGATTTGTGGGACGTGCCACTTTGACTTTTAAATTAACTCTTCATTGTAGGAGTTGCTCGCTCCGATGGTGGGGCTGGGGTCTCCGCGACAAGTCCATTGATGATCTTAGTGAGACTCCGACTCCAAAAGCCGAACTTGCAACAACATTCATCTAAAAAGGCTCTGGAAGACAGAATAGTTAAAGGGGATACAAAAGCAAAGGTATCTAAAAAGACGTGGACGAGGCAGGCAAAAGCTGTATAGGGGAAGAAATCATCATCATCATCATCATTGTTGTTTTAGGGCGCGCCGACAACAAGGGTCATGTGGCGCCCATAACGCTAGACAAGATATATATATATATATATATATATATATATATATATATATATATATATATATATATATATATATATAAGAGTTTCAACATCTCAGGGGCTTAAGGTGTGTCAAGGGTAAAATGTGAATACACCGCACGTGCTTCAACTAGTCAAAGAGTGAAAAAGACTGGTGATTACGTCCTAGGATGGTGAGTAAATGACATTAAATGAGACACTCTTTAAAAAAAGCAGCAAAGGCCGTGAAGTCCACAGTTGGATGCTCTCCAAGCAGCGAATCCAGTGAGGGCGACCCGTGGAAGTATCGCTGTCTCTCAACCTCAAAATCTCGACAATCCACGAGAACATGGCGCACAGACAGGCGCTCCCCACAGCGAGTACACTCCGGCGGGACATCTCTACAAAGTAAAAAGGAATGTGTTGCGTGGGTGTGACCAATGCGGAGCCTAGAGAGGATCACCTCCTCCCTCCTTGAACTCGCAGAACCTGAAAAGCGCTTAACGATCAGCGGTTTCAGGGCCCGAAGCCTTTGACCCTTTGGGTCCGTATCCCACCTGTCCTGCCATAATTTAGTCACGTGTTTTCGAATATGTGGGAACCAATCAGAGCACGGGATCCGAAGGCCCGATGGTACGGTGCCCTGTGCTGCCTGCTTTGCAGCGAGATCGGCGCGCTCGTTTCCAACGATACCTGAATGACTGGGGACCCAGGCTAGTATAACTTCTTTTTCTTGACATGCGTTCGGTGAAGTCTGTGTCTGATTTCATCTAAATAAAATGATGATGACATAGTTCCGAAACACTCGAGGGCCTGTAGCGAAGATAGAGAGTCAGTGAATATAACACATCGGAGCTGTCTCGATAAAAGAATGGCGTCCAGGCAGCGTAGAATGGCGTATAACTCCGCAGTGAAAACCGAAGCAGCGGACGGTAGAGTGGAAACATCTTGCAACATCATCACTTACAAAGGCACATCCGACACCATCCTGACCCTTGGATCCATCCGTATAAAAGAGCCTGTGGTTTGGATAAGAAGTCTGACAGTGCTCCAGAAAAACCTGTTGTGAGGCTACCGGAGTCAAATATCTGGTTTTTGAGACCAGGCTTGTGTCTATCGTTGGCTCGGCTACCACCCAAGGTTCGATGGACGGGGCCTGAAAAAGTTCCACCTGTTCCAAGTTAACTTGGGCGTCATCAAGCCAACTAGCTATCCTGTAATCTGCGTGCCGGGCATATTGAGGAGAGTGTTCAATTTGACGCCGTTGTTCATCTGAGAACAGCCTTCGGAAGGTTGGATGATTTGGGAACTGAAAAAGTTTTAGGGCATACTGCATGCCGTGCATTCTGCGCCTTAGGTCCAACGGCATCTCACTTGCCTCCACGAGCATACTGGAGGTGGGAGATGTGCGAAAAGCACCAATTATTATCCTGATGGCGTGATAATGAACTGTGTCCAGCATGCGTTTAGAGCTTTCCGTGGCGGCATCATATGCTATGGAACCATATTCTATTTTAGATCGGACCAAAGATCTATATAACATAAGGAGGGTTTTCTGGTCCGCGCCACACTTGAGCTTGGTTAGAACTTTAAAGATATTTAGAGCTTTGAAACATCTATCCCTTAGATCCTTGAAATGTGGTACGTATGTTAATTTCCTATCAATGATTACACCGAGAAAGCGGGTTTGTTCTACTACAGCTATGGCTTGTTTATACATTGTTAGGACAGGGTCAGTGCAATCATTTCGTTTACGACGACAAAAATGTACACATTTTGTTTTTGCATTGAGAACTTCAAACCATTCTATCCGCTCCATCGCTCCAATTTATCCAGGGCAATCTGCAACTGCCTCACGGCCGATGGTGTGGATGATGTCGTGACCCAAATAGTAAAATCATCGACAAAGAGGGCTGTTTTTATATTCGGAGGGATACCATCTGCTATGTCGTTGATAGCGATTGCGAACAGTGCAACAGAGAGGACGCTGCCTTGCAGTGTTCCATTTTCTTGCGTGTATTCATCAGATTCTGATGTGCCAACGCGGTATCGAAATCGTCTGTTCCTAAGAAAATTGGACAGAAACCATCCCAGGTGACCTCGCACACCTAGATCGAAGGCCTTCTGCAGGATACCGTGCCTCCAGGTGAGGTCGAAAGCTCGCTCAATGTCAAAAAAGACGGCAATTGTGTGCTGCTTTCTGCTGAAGCCTTTCCGGATAGACAAGTCTAGAGCTAAAAGGTGGTCAATGGTGCTTCGACCCCTCCGGAATCCACATTGAATGTTTGAAAATAGATTATTGGTCTCCAAAAACGACATGAGGCGGACGTTAACCATCTTCTCCAGCAGCTTGCAGACGCAAGAGGTCAGTGAAATTGGGCGGTAGTCCCCAGGTGAGCTACCTTCCTTACCAGGCTTCAGTATAGGAACAACAACCGCGTCTCGCCACTGCTCGGGGAAATCATGCTCTACCCAGATTCGGTTAAAGATCTGAAGTAGAGATGCCAATGAGCTGTCAGGAAGATGGGAAAGCATTTCATTTCGAATAGTGTCAGGCCCAGGCGAAACTGGCCTAACAGAACGAAGTGCTCCTTTCAGTTCAAGCATTGTAAATGGAACATTATATGAGGCAGAATGGTTATTTCCGAAGTTAACAATTGTTTGCTCTGCTCGTTCGCGCAGACGCCTGAAGCTAGCATCCTGGACGTGGGAGCTACATCGCATACTAAAGGCTGCCGCCATACGGTTCGATACTTCTTTTGTGTCAGTTATTTTGATGCCGTTATCGTCTAATACGGGTGTGGATGTATATTGTGATCTACCCTGGAGTTGTTTGACTCTGGTCCAAACCTGTGTAATTGGCGTGAATCTATTCACAGTACAGACAAACTCCACCCACCACCTCCGCTTCGCATTTAACACAATGCGGCGGGCGAGTGCTCGGGCACGCTTAAACGCTACTAGGGTCGTGGTTGTCGTACTCCTCCTAAAAGCTCTAAAAGCCCGCTTCCTACTTAAAATAGCCTGCTTGCACTCAGGGTTCCACCACGGAACAGGCGTTCGCTTGAGTTTGCCAGAGGTCATGGGTATAAAGATCTTTGCAGCCTCCAGGATCATGTTGTTAAAGTCCCTTATGCAGTCGGTTGCCGAGGTCTCCGGAGAATGGTCTACCAGACTGCACGCACTCTCAAAACCAGTCCAGTCCGCGCATCATCATCATCATCATCATAGTTGGGGTTTAAGGGCGCGTCGACTGCAGTGGTCATATTGCGCCCATAACTTAGCATATTGCGCACATAGGAGACGTGTAGATACGCAACGAGTAGTAGTAGTCAGTATGGGTTTCTACAGGTCAAGTACTAAAACTAAAAGGTAGTGTCGCGTCCTAAAATGTGCTAAATCTCTAATCTCTACATTATAAGATCCGGGCTAGAAATGGACGTTTCACATCACGGGACTAGGTCGGCGAATAAATTATATTGAAGTCGATACTTTTCAAAAAAGCCACGATACCTGATAACTCAACAGAAGGGGACTGTCCCAAAAGACATTCCAATGATGGAGACCCCCCAAGTGTCGCATTCTTTCGATCTGGTAATCTGGACAATCCACAAGAACATGCCTAACGCTAAGCGGGTCACCGCATCGCGGGCACTCAGGTCGCTCTCCTCTGCTCAAGAGGTACGAATGGGTAGCGTGCGTGTGACCAATCCGCAGCCTAGAGAGAATAACCTCTTCTCTCCTAGATCCCAAACTACTCGACTGCCACTCCCCTATCTTAGGCTTAACCCGTCTGAGCTTGGAGCCTCTGGCGTCCTCGTCCCATCTCTGCTGCCAATTCTCTAAAACACACTTCTTGACCAGAGCGTAGAGGTCAAAAAAATGGGACACGAAGACCAGGGAGAGCGGCACGCTCTCCAGCAGTCTTTGCAGCTCTGTCAGCTCGCTCGTTTCCAGTGATGCCACAGTGGCTCGGAACAAAGACAATCTCTACACTTTTCCCCTTCTCCTTTAGGTTGTGCAGCTTGCGTCTTATAAGGGCCAAGAGATAAGATGATGATGCTTTGTAAAAGTAAAAAGACTGCAAAGCCTGCAAAGAGGACAATGAGTCGGTAAAAATTGCAAACTTCCTCGCCCTGGACTTAGACACCTGGTCTAAGCAACGAAAGATCGCATACAGTTCTGAGGTAAAAACAGATGATCCGCGAGGTATACTGAAGCCCTTCTCAACATCGTCACCGACGAATGCACATCCTACGCCGCTATCACTCTTAGAGCCGTCCGTATAGAAACGGGTATGATTTTCAAATGATTCAGAGCAGAATTCCAGAAACAGCTGACATGTTGCTTCAGGGGGTACATTTTTGCAAAGTTCAAGTAAATCTGTATTTGTGTGAACTGCTGAGATGCGCCATGGTTCGACATCGAGTGTCTCATACGGTTCTACGAGCCTTGTGTTAATATCTGCTTCCGTCAGCCAGGTACGAACTCTGACCCCAGGATGACGGGATGCTAAGCGCGAGCCATCGTCAATCTGGCGGAGGTGGGCGTCCGCAAAAAAGGTTTGATATGTGGGATGTGCTGGTGATTGTTTGATTTTAACGGCGTATCGCATAGCGAGCATCTTACGGCGCAACTCAAGCGGCATTTCGTTAATGTCAACCAGCATGCTCATAATCGGTGAAGTGCGAAACGCTCCTGTAATTATCCTGATGGCCTGATGATGTACAATGTCAAGAATCTTTTTCGCAGACTGGGATGCGGCCTCATACACAAGGCTACCGTATTCGATCTTCGAGCGAACGAGTGACCTATAAAGCATAATAAGCGTTTTTCGATCAGCACCATATCTCATCTTTGTCAGCACCTTGAGTATATTCAGCGATTCAAAGCATTTTTTGCGGAGTTCCTTTATGTGTGGTACATATGATAATTTTTTGTCGAGTGTGAGTCCAAGGAATTTAGTTTCATTTACGACTTCGATTCGATTCCCGTAAATGTGTAGTGTCGGATCTTCACAATATCTACGTCTGTTGCAAAAGTGCATACACTTTGTTTTTGTGCTGGAAAAGTTCAATCCATTGTGCTTACTCCACTGTTCTAGGCGATCGAGGCCAAGCTGCAGTCGCCTTTGTGCTGCGGCGGTAGTAGAGGCTGTCACCCATATAGTGAAATCATCAACGAAAAGAGCATGACGTATGTTTGTAGGAAGAGTGTCTGCGACATCATTGATCATGACGGCGAACAAGGCAATAGACATCACGGACCCCTGGGCTATACCGCTCTGTTGTTGGTAGCGGTTCGATAATGCAGTGTTGACGCGGAATCGGAAATATCTATCTTTCAGGAAATTCGAAATAAACCATCCCATGTGGCCTCGAATGCCGAGTTCAAAGAGTTTGCGTAAAATTCCGTGCCTCCACGTGCAATCATAGGCGCGCTCGACGTCAAAGAACACTGCTATTGTGTGGAATTTCCGTAGAAATCCTTCTCGTATTGATGCGTCTATGGAAACTAGATGATCATGCGTAGAGCGACCTTGACGAAAACCACACTGACTCTTGCAGAGTAACTGGTTGCTCTCGAGGTACCATACAAGACGTGTATTTACCATTTTTTCAAACACCTTACCAACACATGACGTTAAGGAGATCGGACGAAAGTCGGTAGGCAGGGAACCAGTCTTGCCGGGTTTCAAAATCGGTATAATAGTTGCTTCACGCCACTGGTCCGGAAAATCATTATTACTCCACAAATTGTTAAGAATATTTAACAATGACAAGAGAGACAAATCAGGCAAATGACAAAGCATACTGTGTGATGGTATCCGGACCGGGCGACACCGGTCTAACGGTGGAGAGTGCCGCCCTGAGTTCAGCTGTTGAAAAAGGGGCATTGTAACAGGCGGAATTATTTTGTCCAAAATCCACGGGCCTTCGCTCGGCTCTCTCACGGATTCGTGTGAACTCCCTACTTTGCAAAGAAATGCTACACCGGTCCGAAAAAGGCCTCCGCCATACACTCCGCCACGTCATGCGCGTCGGTGATTTTAATCCCATTTACTTCAAGGACAGGGGCAGACGGGGGACGGTTTTTTCCTGCATGCTCCTTATGCGGGTCCAGACCTGGGTTGACGGTGTAAAACGATTCACAGTGGAAACGTAGTCTATCCACCACCTCCTCTTGGCGTTCAGAATCACACGGCGCGCTAACGCCCGGGCGCGTTTGAAGTTTATGAGATGCAGCTCCGTAGAGTGCCTATTAAAAACCCGGAAAGTCCGTTTCTTTTTTAAAATAGCTGTTTTACATTCGTGGTTCCACCACGGTACCGGAGTGCGCTTTGGCTGGCCGCGTGTCATAGGTATAAAAGCTTTCGCGGCTGTCAGAATCATACTGTTAAACTCTCCGATAGCTTGAGTAGCCGAGGCCTCCGGGGGAGGCTCTACCGTACCACACGCAGCCTCAAAGCCTGCCCAGTTCGCACGCCTCTGGTTCCAACGGACTCGGCGGGGACTCCCCTCCCATGGCCTCGTTGGATAAATAAGGATGGGGAAATGGTCGCTACCAAAGGGTTCGTCTAGGATGTTCCAATGGAGTTGAGTAAGGAGAGACGGAGAGCAAACAGAAAGGTCAATAGATGATAAGGAGCCAGAGGGAAGAGTGATATGAGTAGCGCGGCCTGAGTTTAGGAGACAGAGGGAGTTAAGGTGAAGGGAAACGCTCGACTGTGCGGCCCCGGGGGCACGTGCGGCCGGCAGATCCCCCAAGCTGAGTTATGGGCGTTAAAATCGCCAAGTATAAGAAACGGAGTTGGTAGCTGGTCAGACAGATTATTAAGATCATTTAAATTCAGATGCCCACCGGGTGGGAGGTAAAGCGAGCAAACTGTCAGTTTAGTAAAACCAAGGTCTACCCGGGCTGCCACCGCCTGCAGCACTGTAATTAAAGGAATACTGTAACAAGGAGTAGCATGGTGCACCGCAACGATGACCCCTCCATATGGTACCGTGTTACTAAAAATATCTTTTCTAAAACTCTGATAGTTTCGAATCTTAAAAGTGACAGCAGGAGACAGCTCCAGTCCGCGCGCCGCGTGTTCCATCGTGGAATATTTGTTCCGCGGATGGATATCCGGGTTTGGGAGATGATAATAGGGAAGTGGTCGCTACCGTGTGGGTCATCTAGAGGTTCCCATCGGAGCTGGGCTAGGAGAGACGGTGTGCAAATTGAAAGATCTATAGCAGAATGATTTCCGGATGGAAGAGATACGTGGGTGGGGCTGCCGGTGTTCAAAAGGCATAAAGAGTTTAGGTGGAGGAAGCGTTCAAGTGTTCGACCTCGGGCACACGTACGGCCTCCAGTCTCTCCCCATGCGGCGTTGTGGGCGTTGAAGTCACCCAATAGCATGTAAGGAGTTGGGAGCTGATCAGCAAGGTTGTTTAAACTGCTGATGTCTGTGTTGCCTCCTGGTGGTAAATAAATGGAACAAACGGTCAGCTTCATAAAACCCAAGTCGGCCCGGGCTGCTACAGCCTGCAGAGTACTTCTTAAAGTGATTTGATGACATGGTATGGATGTGTGGACAGCTAACATCACTCCACCGTATGCTATTGTGGTACTAAATACGTCTTTTCGGAATATACTATATTGTCGAATTGAAAAGTTACCACCTGGGCGCAACTTTGTCTCCTGGAGGCACACAACAGACGGATTGTAAGCAGATAAAACGTTTTGCAGGTCCGAGAAGTTTGAACGAAGGCCTCGACAGTTCCATTGTAAAATATTTGTCATTTAAGTAAAAAGGGCGACGGCAAATGGGCCTGCCTGGTCTACTGCGAGCTAGAGAGAGGGGTTACTTCCGCGGGTTGCTGATCCCGTGGGTTCTCCCTCGAAATCCTCCCGGTGGTCCTCCCTGCTTTAGGCGATTGGGAGGAGGAAATCTGCCAGCTTCGGCAGAGGCTGCACGCGCACGGGATGACTGCGGCTGGCCAGGGGAGTTCCGGCAGCCGGACGTTTTGTGGGGGATCTACCACGGTTCCCCTCGGTCACTTTGGGCGCAACCTCGAACGTTTTCCGGACAGCCGCCACCGATGAGGCAGACGGTGCCGGAGCAGGCCGGTGAGGTGGTGACATGGGATCCGCAGCGCCTTTTGGCGGTATAACCGGCGATCTTGGGCCGCGGGATCCGGCGGGGAGGGCCTACCCCTCGGACCCACCAACGTCCACTCTCCCGCCTCCGCCGAAGGCTCGGATAGGAGAGGGGTATTGTTCCCCGGGTCACCGCGGTCTGCAGGCGGGACATCAGGGACAGGAGCAAGTCCTTGCTCCCGTCTGTCCGCCCCACCCGTGGTAGGGGTGGCGGGGGAGCCGCCTCCGGTTGAGACACCGGGGCGGCAGGCTGGTGTGAAAACACCAGCCCCAGCTTTCTCGCTACGCGGACAAAGTCGGTCACAGTCAACGAGCGAAGGAGATCTTCAGCCGTCATCTGAACGGGAGCAGAGGCGCCCCGGGAAGCAGTCTGGGCATATGTTCTTTGCGGGTGGGCGGCCTCGTAGGCCTCCTTAGCCGCTCGGAACGAGATACGCCTCGAAACCATGAGAGACATTATTTCTTTTTCTTTCTTTAGGGTTTTACATTCTCGGTCTGTCACTTCGTGTTCTTCACCACAGTTGACACATTTTGGGCGTGTTTCTGAACATTCGCTCTTCTCGTGTTGCTCTGAACCGCACCTGCCACATCGTGCCTTGCCTTTACATGAGGTCGAAGTGTGACCGTACCGGTGGCATCGGTAACAGCGCATGGGGCTGGGCACGAAAGCGCGGACGCGGACTTTCTCATAGCCTACAAAGATGTGTTCTGGTAAGTCTGTGGTGTCGAATGTGAGAACAACTGTGTTTGTTTCCCTAAATTCACCTTTGTCTTTTACTTTCATCTTTCTGGCAGAAATTACTCTCAACTCGTTCAGGCCGTCTACAATCTCATCCTCTGAAACTCCTCTCAGATCGTAACAGTTAATTACTCCCTTTACGAAGTTCTTTGTACGGTGGGGCTGAATCGTGACATTCACTGATATTGTTTTCATAAATCCTCCCTCTCGCCTATTGTATGTAAGTTGTTCTACGTTCAGTGCTCTTTTTGCATCTGTAGAGTTTGAAAACTCTACCTCGAGAGTGCCATCTCGGAGTCGATCGCAACGCGAAACCTTACCAAGTCTGTCACAGGCTTGCTTCCTCTGGAAGGGTGACAAGCTGGCTAGTGAGCCATCTTGTCCGCTTATCATGATCACGCGAGGGCATGATGGCTGTGGGTGTTCAGGTTGTGGTTCCCGAGTTGTTCGTGGGTTCACATAACTGGTTGCGGTTCCTTCCCCTCTAGGGGGCTGGGAAGTGTCACCCTCCGGTGGAAGGTGAAGAGAAGGGTTTGTGGGGTAGAAGTGTCCATAAGTGAGTGTGATTGTTTCGGCCAACAACGTGCGCCCCCTTCAAACGAGGGTGCTACGTGGCGAAGCGACGCACGGGCTGGCTATACGGGGGGAGACGCCGCCGTTACAGAGGGGGAGAGAGACTCACCAAACCCCCTGCCCCGACGACGGTCCCCCTTGCACCTAGCCTAGACGACCCCGGGCGGGGCGCGGACACCCCACCCTCCCCGGGTGAAGTTGGGACCTCACCCAAGGAGGGAGGGGCAGCCGAGCCCCACCAAAGGCCGACAGACTTTTACAATGCTGCTACTCTTGTCGATGCCTTCAAGAGTTCCCCGCCCTTGCGGAAATCCAGACCAAAGTAGAGTGTTGCTAGAGGCACACGAACCATAACAGCGCCTACCTCAGCTCAGCTACCAGGACTCCTTCATCCCGGGGTACGGGTCGGTGCGCAGCTCACCTTAAAAAGACAGGCGCCCCCACACGGCCTCATCGGAGCAGGCGACTACCACCTGCTCGTCACAACTGATTCCCGGCTGGTCCGAGAGAAGCGAGCCCCCGGCTTGCAGGGCCGGCGATTAGAGGGATCCAATCGTCAGCCACACGAGCCGGAGGCCCACATACACCCAGACCATCCAGGAATCATAGGCACGTGCGGGGACGCCCATGACACTAGGAAAAAGTGGGTAACTGGGAAGTTATGGGTTGGAAAAGGAGGAGGGTCGGTCTGCGCTGTCCAGCCCAGCCGCGCACCGCACGTGACCGAGGTGTCCACACTCAAGACGAGCAAGCGTGCACACACCCCCACCACCCGCAGAGACACGCCGGGCCAGACATCGCAGACAGTGGATAGGAGGGGTATTTAGGAGTGGACAGAAAGGATACGGGTGGGAAGGCATGGAGAGACAAGGAAATAAGGAAAGAAGAGGAAAAGGAACACGGAGTTGGTGGGATTTGAATTTAGGAAGGCCAGGAGAGGATGAGGATGGCAGTTTCGATTTGGCCTCTCGCCCGAAGGCGGGGGCGAAACCCATCCTGCCAACTGGGGTCGCGGGTGTCGTCACATCCCGTACCCAATTATCCATGTGCCGGACCAGTCAGTAGGTGCCAACAAGTCCAGCAGATGAAAATCGGTCCCCTGCGGAGATAGGGGAAGAAAGACGATACCAGATACCAGATATATATATATATATATATATATATATATATGAAAATCGGTCAGCAGGTGCCAACAAGTCCAGCAGGTGAAAATCGGTCCCCTGCGGAGATAGGGGAAGAAAGACGATACCAGATACCAGATATATATATATATATATATATATATGTATATATATATATATATATATATATATATGAAGCATGACGATACGAGATATCTCATCTGCGGAGTGAGTTTTGCTCTTTCGTGCGAAGAATGGATCGCGTGCACTGCCTGCGAAGGCTGGGCCTGTGTGCCTTGACGAGAAGGCTAAGGTGGCTGTGCGCCATAAATGATAGACTGGGAGTCTGTGACAGTTAGTGGGAGGAAGCTTCGAGTCGCCACAAGCCATTTTTTCTGTCTGAAGTGAATGTTCTTGCACTTAACATCTTCTGGCCCATATTTCTTTTAAAATGGGGAATTAAAAAAAGGGGACGCAAAATAGACAAGGTAAGGGAATTAGGGGAGGTTCTCAGAAACGTCGTATGAGTTTACTTCGCCTCGTACTTCGTTGCTTGTGTTTGTGTGATTTTATATTTCTTTTATGGTATGTTTTTATCCTTGGTTTTCATCGTTAGTTTTACGTAACTTTGTTTTATCATTTGACGTGGAAACGTGAAAAACCACCTACATGTTTTATCAATGTGTGGACGCTTCTAAATACATTCTGACTTCTGAATAACACTTGACGAATGATTACCAATGAAGCTAAGAACTACGAACAAGCTACTTCATCAACGATAGACCAAAATGGGGTAAGATGCCCAGGGGTGGGGCATCTTACCAAGCCCGGGGCGTCTTACTCACCCGATGGGGTAAGACGCCCCTTTGCAAGCCTCTAGGAAATTCATAATAGAAAATGTGATAATTATCAGCAATTTCATCGATTCTATAAGGAAGATAAATTATCATGCTACGACTTGGCATCTAAAGCAGCGCTGTTGGTACTACGGTTATTTCATAATCCGGATTTCCCTAAAACCTGGGCATCTTACCCCACTCTCCCCTATAATATCCTTTCACAATTATTGTATACCTTGATACAACTCGGCTAGAATAGTCCCGGGCCTTTAAATCTAACAGCACCAGACAAAATCAGCGCGGATTGCAGCAAATCCGGCACCAGTGATCAAACCCATATCGGCAATCGCGGCAATGGCCTTTATTCTCGTTACTCCCTACCAGAATTTGGTCTGGACCTATCCAATTTTGGTCAACGACAGGGCTCTTCATCGCCAACTGCCAAGTGAGCCGTAGCAAGACGGAGCAAAAGCCAGCCAGAGCGGTGCAGTGCAGAAGTGCAGGAAACGAATCCAACAGGGAAGTCTGACCATTTGCTCTCCAAAGAAGCATCGCCTGGCCGACTACTTCCATCGATGTGTGATCACTGGATCATCTAGCATCTAGATCAGAGTTGGTAACCTCATGCAACTTCCGTAGTTGCTATGTCGGTTTGTCGCAAAGTCCCAAGGCTACCCATCGCAGTGGCCAAGGAATGCCCATTGCCCAATAACACTGGTCTACAGCCAAAATGGATCCGGCACGTGAACACCTGTTTTCAGCCTATTTCGATACCACTGATTTCAAATTTAGTAACCGTTTTCTGCCATCGGACCTGGTTTCTTCTCCAGAGCATACCTGGTGTATAGCCCCTACACTTTCCACACACTGTCATCAGCCTAGCCTTTTGTGGAAAAATATAAATCACGGATGTCAAGAATCCGGATTATCTGCATCCAGACAATGCAGCTTATCTATATACATGTCAATTTATTGCAACGGAAGACTACCTCGCATTCAAGTGCATGAACATTGTACAATGAACAAGGTTTGCGCTCGGTCGCACAAGCTCGCCAGTATTGTAGACCGAGAGGTGACGTTGCAACATTATATAATGATGGTTTTATGTCAGTCACCTCCCCTGAAGGTCGAGTCTAAGTAAAAAGTCAGAGGTCAAGGTCATACCACCATTTCAATGTCAGTGACCCTAGTGCCTTTGGCCGGATGATGCCGCCTAATATGACGTATATCATGCTATGACGTCATACGCTAGGTCACTCAATCTTGAGCTCAAAGTCGTAGGTTCAAGACAAAGGTCATGGTTCAAGGTCAAACCTTATTTTCCGCCCGACGGTTGCCATAGTCAGGTCGCCGCCCCGGTAGCTCAGTTGGTAGAGCGTTGGGCTCCGGCCCGCTGCTCAGAAGCATGCAGTGGCAGTGCATGTCCAGGCTTGGGATTGGTTCCCCTGAGACGCTCCGGCGCTTAATAGTTTACCCGACGTACAGGTCGGCTGGCAACTGACTGGTGAGAGGGTGACCTGAGCGGGGCGGCCGTCCCTGTGCTTTGTGGGACGTTAAACTTTGGCTTCTAAATTAACCCTCCATTGAGGGAGTTGCTCGTTCGGGTGGTGGGGTCGGGGTCTCCGTGACAAGTCCCTTGATGACTTTAGTGAGACTCCGACTCCAGCAGCCTTACCAGGAACAACTTGCACAAAATTTATAAAAAATAGTACCAGTTTCAGTACACGTTATAGGCAAAATGTAATATTTTGACGTCAAAGGTCAATGGCCTTGAACGACCTTGGCCTAAAATTTTCAGAGAACATTGGCTCAGACCTTTCCTATGTTACTTTAGGCCACTTTCTCTCCATATCCGGCTTCGCATCGCATAATCACGGCATTTCCCAATTGCTACCCTCCACATACAGAATTTGACTTATATGGCTTCGTTTTACCTCTAATATATTGGCATAGGTCTATGAAAATCGAGTTTAAGGTAGAATACCCTAGCCTCCACAAACACCTAAACGTTCATTTTCCTAGACCTCTTGGGTTTTGCACTGTCAATGTCACTGATGCCAAGTAGGCTTGCACAAAGACGACACACAGACATACTGGATCTCAAAATTCTGATCTGATACGGCATTTCTGCTGCCAGATTCGTGTTCAGCGCCACAAATTACCTTAGAAACGGACTATTTTATGTTGCATCCACGACAAAAGTTAAATTTTGTTGACCGGTGTAATCTTATATGAGGGGATAACATGGACATCGGCTGTGAATGAAGCAGTTTTAACATATAACAATCCTTTTTCTGACGTTCAGTGTGTAGTAATTTTATCTGATCGTACTGTGGATGATGATAAGAAGAAATTCTATTTCTTGAAAAGGCGAAATAGCCAGAACTCCGAAAATTCTAGATGAGAGAAAAATCAAATTAAAGTAACTCCAGGCAAAACAAACATCACCCACCCCAAATACCATCACATATATGTCTGTACAATGTTTTTCGTCTAAGCAATAAACACTCTATCTTTATTTTCGTAGCGCAAACCTTCAGCTACAGAATAAACAACCAAACATCCGTATCCTCCCTTGCAAACAACTCAACAAACCACAATTTCCAGCCCAACTTCCCTCCGAACAAAAACAGAACTGCAAGTACTAAGCGATAACTCAACGCTCCGCACGTGCGAAATTGCCTTCGTAGCCTGAGGGTATAAACCGGTTTACGATGTACTTTAGCTCACGTGATCTTCCGCATGAGCCATACTCTTTGTTTTATAACACGCGATGCGTCCTGAGCTTCTTTTATCGTCATGTCTGTTAATGCTGACTGGGCTACTAACTTTGCAAGGCAGAAACTTTGGTTCACTTGTGCTTGGAGAAGTTATTGCTACTGAACTTATCAATAAACGATAATCATGTTGCTGATTTGCTGATCATAATTACTGACCTTCGTCGCACTCACTGTTGTTATCATATGGGCAGGTTTTTTGGGGGAGGGGGAGGGATAAGGAGGTATTGTTTTGTAGTGGGCTAATTCATGCATTATATATGGTTAATAGAGCAAAGCGCATTAATTAGAAGTGAAAAAAACTTTGTCTTCTCATCGAACTCACATGTTAATATTTTTCCTTATGCAGTGCAGCAAAATGTTAGGTCATGCAGATGTCCTCTAATAGATCTGGTATTATGTTTGGTAATACAGATCCCCTCGGTTATCTGTTAAATCAAAGACATTATTTTTGTCCTCATCTGAACTCTGTATGTTTCGGTTTCCAGCTGGGATGCGGAGCCGGAGCCGGAGCCGGTCGGAGCCGACCATTCTGCCCGGAGCCGGAGCCGCCGAAACACATTTGATCGGGAGCCGGAGCCGTCAGAAAGGGTCCGGCTTCGGCTCCCAAAGAGTTCTAAAATTACCAAAACTCAAACGTGAAATGTCCATATTTTACCTCGTGAGATGTCGCATGGAAACACATGTATTCACCTGAAATGTGACATTTTCTCAATATGTTATGTATATCGAGATTAGTGAAATATTGCAACTAGGGTATTCCGTAGACTGTCTCACTCTTGGGCAGGGGATGCGCTCCGGTCATTTAGCATGGGCAGAAATTGGCAACAAATGAAAGCATTGGTGGACACTGGCGGATCCATGGGGGAAGGGCATTTGCCCCCTAACCGCCCAATTTTTGGCGATTTTTGCCGATTTTCTTAAAAAAACCGTATGTTTTTTATGTTTATGAAGAATTTTTTGAAAAAGGTGTTTACCCTAGGTCTGTTGAACAATAAAACCTTTGCTCCCACCCCCTCCCCCCAGGAGAGCTATCATGTACTCGGAGAAGTAGTTTATACTAGGTCTGTCGAGGGAACTCAGGGCAAAAGGCGCAGAAAACAGCATCCTCGTCACTCGATGCGGCACTAGCCGACTTCAAAAACCTGGGTCGCCTAAAGGGGGCGGCCGTATGGAACATCTTAGATAGATATTCAGCCATCATCCAGCCGGCTAGCCTGGTAATGGCCGCGCTACCAGTTACTCGGGTGTCCGTGGAGAGGCTTTCTCTGCGATGAAGCTACTGCTTACTGATCTCAGGTCCAGACTAAGAGCAGACATATTGGAGGCAATGTTGCTGCCCCGCTCCAACCGCGATTGGGTGATGTAGTGAGCGAACCAGCTGCTGGGCCCTGGCTATTAGGGTGGTTGGTTTCGATTTTTCTCGAAAAGGAATTATGCCATCAGCCTATCTGATGTGTTTTTCGATGGTGAACACTGTTAGCTCATCGAAATTTTTCTTTACGGGCCGTCCAAGCTTTACTTGATTGTATCTTTGATTTTTATGTGGGTTTGCGGGCATGTCTGACCCATATTTCTGTTTGTCATAATAGTACAGTGGGTGGGGGGGCGGACGCAGACCCGAGTTTTTTTGGGAGGGGGGCTAAAACCCATGTCTACCTCTCCTCCTGGGGGGAGGGGGAGGTGGGAGCGAATATTTTTTTGCTCTACAGACCTAGTGTAAACACTTTTTTTAAAAATTTCTCCGCCGTTGGGGGGGGCAAAAGATAGATTGCCCCCCTTCCAGCGCTTTGGGGGGGTGGCATGACCGTAATGGCCCCCCTGCGTCCACCAATGGTGCAGTGCAGTTTGCCATACGAATACACTGCAGTGTAGGTTGGTCCAGTTTTGAGGTTCACTGGACTTTGGCATCTGGTCAAGAGCGTTCGTTCATCCAGTCGCCGTTTTTCATTCGTACAAATACATAATCACTTTGTATCTGTTGGACTTTCACGCCCTTGAGAACGTGTCGATCACATTTTGAATATAGGTACATTGCCGGAGCCGGAGCCGGTCGGAGCCGACTTTTTTCCCGGAGCCGGAGCCGTTAGGACACTTGAACGCGGAGCCGGAGCCGGAGCCGAAATCATAACCCCGGACCGGAGCCGTCCAAAATTTTTGTCGGCTCCGCATCCCTGGTTTCCAGGGACAGTAGGAAGTTTTAATATTTGCTTATGTTTGGGGTGACCTGAAATGGTCGCTATATGACCTTTTACGTAGTTCGCGCGCCATTAAGGAAAATAATTTGTTTACCCCGTTATGAGCTAGGGTTACAACTTACAAAGTTTTCCGCAGAGAGTTGCAATGCTCCGAATCACAACGAATTGTCTAACTACCATTCCACCTACATTAGTTAACTAATGAGAGAAACCAGGTAGGCCTACTTCAAGAGCAGATGAGATTATCTGACCAAAATCTCAGAAGTTTCAAAGGCACGCATTATCTCATCCTGTGTACTTAAATGCATAATTTGCATACTGTTGAAGGGAACGGATATTTAGTTTATGCATACTATTTCGTTATTTTGAGTCGGAGTCCATTCAGCCTCAATGTTTTATTGAATCAGAGTTGAGTCGACTCACTTCTGAATTCTGGCTGAGTCAGAGTCGACTCACCGGCTCAACGCTTTGAATAAAGTCAGAATCAGAGTCAGGCGCTAAGCTGTGAATCAGAGTTGAGTCAGGCGCTACGCTGTGAATCAGGGTTGAGTCGACCAAAAAAATTGAATTATCAGCAAGTCTGCCAACCTCCTTCGGGACGGCGCCAAATTTCCTGAGCGGAATCAGCTGACTCTCCACTCGAGTGAGCACATTAGCAGATCATCTGCTCTCGTCAGGATTCGGGACTGGCATCAGCTGACCAATCGCGTAGTGTTCGCTGGTCCATCACGTGGTATCAGCTGAACAATCTCGTGGAATCAGCTGATCAATCGCGTGGCATCAGCCGACCAATCGCGTGGTATCCGTTTACCAGTCGTTTGGTATCAGCTGTCCAATCGCGTGGTGTCAGCTGACCAATCGCGTAGCATCAGTTGGCCAGTCGTTTGGTATCAGCTGACCAATCGCGTGGCATCAGCTGACCAATCGCGCGGTATCAGCTGACCAATCCCATGGTATGAGCTGACCAATCGCTTGGTATCAACTGACCAATCGCGTGGTGTCAGCTGATCAATCGCGTGGTATCATCTGCCAAATCACATCAGCTGAACGATCACGTGACGGATATCAGCTGAACTATCACGGGGTGGCATCACTTGGGTGGTTTCAGCTGACCAATCACGTGAGTGGGTCCACTGGCCGGTACTCTCCGGAGTGGCAGTCTCAGCAGTCACAACACTTCCAAAAAATGAGAACCGGTCCGAGCTAGCTGACAAACGCCCTTGTTCCACATTAACCGCACACAGAAATGGGCCACACAAGAGCCGTGCTGTAAAATACGGCCGTCATAAAACGAAAGGCACTTCATATCTAAGATTACATCCTTTATCAGGTCCGACAGAGGCATAAAACGTGCACGCCTTGGGGAAGCACCGGTCAGAGCTGGGCCGGCGCGATGAGATAGAAAGCTGGCAAGCGCTGCGTGGCCGGGCACCGGCATGTCGTGGTGCGGAGAGGCTGAGCTATCGGTGTCTCATCAGTATTTGTCGGGGGCAGGCCACGGCGACCTGGGCCGCCTCCCACCGACTAATTGGAAGCTTCAGACTGAGACAACAGAGACAGACTGCGCTGACAAGTCTCGTTATCTCGGTCCCGAGACGGCGGCATGGTGCGATATGCCACAGCCCAGCGCCGAATAAACACATCCTGTACACTAGACATCTGGGCGGACGGAGCCTGTCCCGGCCCAGAATAACCACAGGCCAGGCATAAAAAACAACAGCAGAGATCACGTGACAGTGAGATACCTCCAGCACTCCGACAATGAACGGAAATAGGCAGAAAGCACACTGCCGGACGCATGGGGGGCAAGGGATCATGCCCCAATGATGAAATTGTTTGCAGATTTCCTTAAAAAAAAACGCTAGGTTTTACTCACTCCCAAACAGCGCTCCAGCGTTCGCCCCTGAGAAGGAAGACCAGCAATTGCGGCGAGACCCTGCGCTGGACAGTCTCGTTAATGCTAAAATTCCTAAAATATTTGAGAGACGGTGACACTGGAGGGGTGTGCGGTATCAGTGCCGTCATTTGAAAGTGACCCCCGGCCTCCCCTATACAATCAGGTAGGAGTGAGACGCAACGGGCACGGTGAAATTCATCCTAGGTGACGGGGCAAGACGACAGAGCCGCCAATACAGATAACGTCCGCACCATTCCTGATCTATTTGGAGATGTTTAACGCCGCGCCACTCCTTGTGATAATGGATAGGCGAGCTCGTGGCCTGCCCAGCGTCCAGTTTCCATGGTAACTACTGACTCCTGGCGGCACACGTGCTGCTGGAATCTACCAGCTGGTACAGTCCAGAAATGCAAAATCAGCATGGACCACCCCGGCATTAGGGCTGCCCGGAAATATCACTTGCCAACTTGAGGTATAGCGTCTTTTTGGGTGTCCGGTTAGCATCGCTCACGTATGCAGACATTCCGGTATCAAATTACGATACTGACGGGAGCTCGCTGATCATTAACCCCAGACCGCTGCGCCTAAAGCCATCTCGCTAACCACTCGCCGTCGAATTCCTCCCGTCCAAAGCGACACTGCCTCAGAAATGCACAAAAAGCGCCTAGACACCCGGGGCTGCGGCCCAGGGGATCATTGTTTCTGCTCACGCGCGGGCTGGTTTGGTCCCGCAAAAATCGTTCGCGTAGTGAAGGCCCTAACACAGCTCTTCGCATCTGCTTTGAACATTGCACGGAATTAAGTTTCAACGCACAACGTGGCCTGCAGTATGGCTTGACCAAATCGGGGTTGATTTCGGAAACTCTATTTGCATTACCTTTTTCTGTGTTGCTCTCCCTTGACATAAGATCCTCGATTGTAATGAAGTGTAGCCCCCGGCGGGAATACAAACAATCTAAGTCCACTGAATCCCACTCAGTCTCCTACCCCGCCGCTCAGACAATCTGACCTGGGGTAAGCGGCCCGCACTGGTAAACACCATCAGGACAGAAAGCCAGGCATTAAGATAACCGAAAAAAATATATCCAGACTCCACTTCCAAGATATCGCTGTTTTCTTGCAGCATTTCAAAGAATGCTGCACTTCTTAATGGGATTAGAACTGAGGTAGCTAAAAGATAAAGCATATCGAAAAATCTCCTGTTAGAAATCATATTTAAACCAGAGGTTTCTGATCGCGGATAAATAACCCTAGCAAATACAACTCACGCCATCCTGGCACTCTCCTTCCCAGGCGCTCACATGAGCATTGGTAGTCATTGCCAGGTGAGTAATGCTGATGCCCGACTGAGGGAACGAAACTCTGGGCGGCCCTGCTTGTCCAAAGAATGTGGGATGGCACAAAGGGGCCAATGTGCCGATGCGAAGGCGAATAATGTTTTTGATTCTCCTTCTTCACTTGTTCTGTGGTGTCGCTTGTTCATCCTACCATCATTGAGGGTAAATACTCAGAATGCTAAAAGAATAGAATTCAGCATTATTTTCGAACACACCTGACCCAGAAAACAATGGCATACATTGAAAAAATGGGATATTGTTGCCGAGGAGATTGTTAGATACAACCACTCATCAAAAATGATGCATATTGCAACAAAGCTTGACTCCATGGCAACAAGAACCGCTATCAAATAATGACTGTACGCGTGTTGCGGCGATTCTACCGCTTACTTGGGAAGATAAATGATATAATACAAAGCATGGGACAATCGGCCATATTAGGTAAAATATAGCCAAATTCGTCATATTCAGGAGAACTACTCATTAAACCACTCCAGCCTGGAATTTCATCATAACACGGCATTCCCTTTAAATTATTCGCGCCAGAGTAGCGCAAGTCACTGCCGCATTCGCCTTTATCAGGTTACATTCCCCCTGGCTACATGCCAGGAATACACATTTTAGCGAAGCTTGTTAACGCCGACAGTCACAACGGTAACACCCGACGATTGCCCTCACAATACGGGGTACTTTTCTCTCCGTCCACACTCCATACAACTATCTTTAGACCATCATTTATCGAACAGCTCATCCAGTAACGCCGAACTCCATCAAACGAGACATTATGAGGCAATGAATGCAAAGCCCTGCCAAAACAATGCACAACAGATTCGGAGAGCACTTTACGAGTTTGCTCATTCAGACCGCTAAAACTACCGTTGCGACCGCTAAAACTATCTCAAACAGCCTGGCTGCAGTTCACACAGCAACGCGCACAATCCATTAGGCAGAAACAAGCCAATGTGTTCCTATGCTTCTGCGCTTGGCTCGAGATGAATGTGCTGTAATGTTGAAAATTAGCGGTGCATAATTGTGTTGCAGGCGAAAGTTCCCGAAACTTCGGAAACAAAACGCCTATGTTGCAGAATCTTAGCTTAGTATTCTTAGCATTTCAAATTCCAGAGGTATACCAATATCAGAGGGATGTTGGTTATCAGTTATAAATTACAGACTTATAAATTGAGGACAATGAAAACCATGTCGATTAGTCCCCATCAGAAAACCTCTATATATTATTTAGTAACATGAAAGACATTCGGTGTATCCAGTCAACCACTATTTTTTGTGCGGGACAGGGAGTGGAATAGGGCTGCCATTGGTAGGATGTTGCAACACCAAATTCTGACTCCAGACAGTTAAGATGATTGGGACATTCACCATAACCGACAAATAACCACAGCCGCTTTCTTCAGCTTACCGCTACGTAGGTGTCGCTGAATTCAACGATGACGATGTTTGGTCTAACCACGCGCTTGTTGGACGTGGGACGTTGCGGCCATGCCCCTGTAAATGGGGGTTTCTAGAGGGTTCCGGAAAATATTCACATGTGTCATCATTTGAATATTTTCCTAGTCAGCGGAATTTCATGACAAAACTGCGCCACACACTGTCCTACTATACCCAAGAGCGCATTCTTCCATCCTGATGACCAGTGGAGATTTCCCGGGCTGGTTCCGGCCAGACACTCACATCCTGATGACCAGTGGGGATTGCTGCAGGCCGGTTCCGGCCCTCTTTTCTGATGACCAGTGGGGATTTCTGCGGGCTGGTTCCGGCCAGACTCTCCCATCCTGATGACCAGTGGGGATTGCTGCGGACTGGTTCCGGCCCTCTTTCTGATGACCAGTGGAGATTTCCCGGGCTGGTTCCGGCCAGACACTCACATCCTGATGACCAGTGGGGATTGCTGCAGGCCGGTTCCGGCCTTCTTCATGATGACCAGTGGGCATTGCTGCGGGCTGGTTCCGGTTACACTCCCATCCTGATGAGCAGTAGGGATTCCTGCGGGCCGGTTCCGACCAGAAGCACTCATCCTGAGGACCAGTGGGGATTGCTGCAGGCTGGTTCCGGCCCTCTTCCTGATGACCAGTGGGGACTTCCCCGGGCTGTTGCCGGCCAGACTCTCCCATCCTGATGACCAGTGGGCATTGCTGCATGCTGGGTTTGACCAGACTCTCCCATCCTGATGACCAGTGGGGATTGCTGCAGGCTGGTTCCGGCCCTCTTCCTGATGACCAGTGGAGATTTCTGCGGGCTGGTTCCGGCCAGATACCAAGACATAACTATCGGTGGCGGTGGGTTGCATTACTCCGGTGCTCCACCACAGCAGCCGGCCTAACAACCTTACAGAGCGCTTTGATCTGTTCTTGAAGCGGCGATCAAAGCTACCCGCGCCGAAAACAACCGCTCCCACAGCAAGGCAATTAGTAGCAGTGCATCGAATTCGAAACGAGGCGATGCACAATTATGCGTAACCGCCTAGTTTGACAGGTGATTGATTGGGTGCTGACGACAGAGAATGCGCGGGACAACTGAAGTGTTTGTACCAGGGGTTGTGGGGGGTCTGTTGGGGTCATGTTTCATCCTTTTTAGCCCAGAGGAAACATTTTCCCAAAGTTTTGCTCACAAAGTCCTACCAAGGGTACCTAGTGTTGATGACACATGGCTGTTGGAGCTTACATGATTTAAGCTTGCTTAGTCCAGCATGCCTTTATACTTGGCTGATTTCCAATGGCGTGGGAGCTTTCCATGTTAGCAACTTAATTTGCTCCCGCTTGTGTCTTGACTGGTTGTTCGGCTCGTTCTCAGTTTTTTTCTGCAACCTGCTGGCCATTATGACGCCTACTGCGGACTTCGAGCAATGACTTGGACATCACATGCGCACCTCATGCAATCTTTAAATCCCCTTCGTCTGTTCATATTTCGCACACAAGTTCGACGTTATCTAAGCTGAAAACTTTCATACATATTGACGAAAAAAGCCAAACGTCATTTGCGAGCTGTGTGCATCTTCCTCGTCCTCTAGGTTGAGAGAAGACGACTTCTTGGGAAACACAGAGAGTTCCCGTTATCTCGGAGCTGACTTACCAAAAATGAAGGCAAGCCACAGCAAACTGCTGCAGCGTTGGCTCCTCCATTTCTGACACTGGACGGGGAGGTGGGTGGGAGGAGGTGTCCACAGTGGGATGAAAACCAGCCGGGAAAGAGCGCCGTCCAAGAATAATGTACCAGATTTAGCGTTTGACGGATTTATGACCGGTTCGCCGGAGAATAGTCTTTCAGTAAACGTAACAGTACCAGAGGATTTACCATATCTCAGCACTGCGAATCAGGTTTCACACACCATTTAAACCGACTAAACCCGCGCTCTGCCGGCACCCCGGGAGTTACGCGCCCTGCCGGCATGGCTGAAAAACCTAATCTGGTTTACTGATAGAGAACTTGAATTGTAGACGGTCATATGTGCATTACAGGGACTCAAAAGAAACCTCAATCATCTTTCACCTTGTTCGTATATGTTTCACACATGAATTCCTATCAAATGTGCCTAAATTAGTCATTTTAACCAAACCTTGCAGTGTCATCCCGACCACAGCGGTCGCCACGCGCGGCCGCTGCCGTTTCCCCCGTGTCCCGGGTACAGCCTCAGACAGGCGGTTACGGCACCTGGCGCCGGTGCCTGCCCGCTGAGTGTGGCGGCCGTGCCGACGAGCATGTGCAGACGGCATGGCGCTGTCGCCATGCCGTCTGGGGACGTTTTCCAGGAAGCAAGCGTTAGAGATGCTGGCTGGGCCATTGTTCCGTATTTTCACCTGAGTCCTTATCGTCCCCTCGATCGCTATCAGCTGACGAAACAACGAAACCCTTCTACCTTCCGCCTGCGCTGACGAGCCCGGTGTGTGTCAGAGGCTGTCGCGGGCCCCAGCGGGCCGCGGCACGGGCCGCCACTGCCCGGCCTGAGTAAAAAAGCGCAAACATCATCTCAATAACTTTCGCTTTACGCAAAAAGTTGAAAAGGTATCTACTTTCTGTTTTTCGGGAATGATGCAGAATTGACATAGGAACAGCTACTCCGGGCATTATTATCGGGACGGTTAGTTGGATGTAGATATTCGCATTGAAACGGCGAGAGGAGGAAAAAACAGCACCGCCGGCAGGGCGCGGGTTAAGATATATCCATATTTTCATCAGACTAGAGTATTCTCTCTCTCTGTCTCTCTGTCTCTCTGTCTGCCTCTCTCTCTCTCTCTCTCTCTCTCTCTCTCTCTCTCTCTCTCTCTCTCTCTCTCTCTCTCTCTCTCTCTGCTCTCTCACTCACCTGGGTCCGCGGTGGAGCGCTGCAGCTGCTGCCACAGCGTCAGCAGCTGGCCGCAGCTGGAGTCGCCGGCCAGCAGCTGCGTCCGCACAGCAGTCCACAGTAGCTGCTCAGTGCGCTGCAGCACCAGCTCGAGACGCCTCCGCGGCTCAGCCTGTCGGCAGCCGAGGTCCACGTCAGCCACGGCCGCTCCAGACAAGGCTACACGCAAGCAGAGACTGTATGAAAATGAAACACGCCGATTGCCACGGCGCGGGAGTTACGACGCACCAAAATTTAGAGTTCATATACCGTCGGCAATTCTGCTGCTGTCAAGAGGAGCAGTCGTGTGTGTGTGTTGGTGCTTTAGGGCGCTTCGGCTGCCAGGGCCATATAGCGCGCCTATCAGGTCAGTTTAGTCTAGTCTTGGATTAAGCTTTGTTGTTGGTGTCAAGCTTCCTACGGGCAGCTAGAAATGGCCCAGACTCGGGCTCTGTCGCCCACTCAAACCCCGTATCGGCTGTAAATGATATGGAAAACTATCTCAGTCAGGTACGATAAAACGCGGTTAAAGTCTGTTGTTGGGTGTTTACCAAGAATCTCCGCCATCGTTTGTCTAAAGAGGAAGCGGTTACGCACTTCGCGTAGCCCTGCACAAACATCAGTGTCTGAAAGAACGTGCTCGACGCTCAGTCTTCCGCCACAACGGGTGCAAGTGTTTGGTGCGGCGCCACAAAGGTAGTGTCCAGGTGTTATGAATGTGTGGCCGATGCGTAGTCTAGCCAAACACACCTCTCTCCCCTTCTTCGCCGGGCGCTCGACTCCCAGTGACCTATTGTTGTCCTGAGACGTTTCAGAGCACAGTCCGGTTCAACATCCCATCTCGTTTGCCACTTTGAGGAGAAAAAATTATTGATATCAGCCTTCAGGTCACCCGCTGGTACCCGAAACCTTGGCTGGGGGCTCAACCACGACGCAGATTTGGCGGCTTCATCCGCCAGTTCATTCCCGGGTATACCAACATGATTTGGGACCCATAAGAACTTAATTTCGATACCGTGAGATGCAGAGTGGTCAACAGTTTTAAATCGCGGGTACGAGCCATGATGAATGTGATAGGCTAGAGCGGAGAGCTGCCAGCGAGCTGGCTGAGTCGGGGATTATCAGGTGATGTTTCTCGGGGAGCTGACGGATATACCGTATGACCTGTAAAATAGCATATAGTTCGGTGGTAAAAACCGACATAGTTCTCGGGAGACCAAAACATCGACGGATTCCATCCCCTGAGAAGGCACACCCGGCACCAGCAGCTCCCTTGGATCCGTCAGTGTAGAACTTAGAGTAGCCTGGGTATGATCTTATCTTTTCTAAGGCTAGTTGTGCGAGTTCTGATGGGGCTGTTCTCGTTTTCCCGTGCTGCATCAGCTCAAAATCGCATTCAACAGTAGTACGGCGCCATGGTTCCAACCTCTCAGGTCGCTTCTTTGCTATGGTCCCAAAGGTAATACCCGATTCTTGTAGCCAGTGCGTATCCCGGGTGCATAGAGCTGAGGATGAGCTTTGTCTACCGCTTGTGAAAAGTTCTGTCAATGAGTTATCAAAGATTCACTTGTATGTGGGATGGGCTGGGTATTGGCGGATTCTACATGCATATGTGACAACGAGTCGACTTCGTCTCAATTCAAGCGGGGGCTCGTTGGCCTCCACTAAAAGGCTCGCTCTTCGTGATGTCCGGAAGGCGCCTGTTGCGATACGAACACATGCGTGGTGGACAGCGTCTAGGGGTTCATTCGTGCTCGTCAATGCACCATCGTACACCACAGAAGCGCAATCCAGCACAGATCTTATCAGTGTATGGTATAGTCGGAGAATGGAGGTTCGGTCTCCACCGTAGGATGTACGAGAGATCATCTTAATGATATTCATGCGGTCAGTACATTTGTCTTTAAGAGCTGAAAGGTGTGGAGAGTAGGTAAGACATTTGTCAAAGGTCATACCGAGGAATTTAACCCTATCGGTGGTCGGAACACGTCTTCCGTACAGTCGCAGTGATGCCTCTGGACAATATCGCGTCCTGCGACAGAAATTGATACACGTAGGTTTCTCCGTTGAAAACTTAAACCTATTAAGCAGGCTCCAATCGGTCAGGCGATCAATATATATCTGCAGTTGTCGCTGCGCTGATATCGTAGTGGATGTGGTCACACACACAGTGAAATCGTCAACAAAGAGCGATCGGTTCACGGACGAGGGTATTGCGTCACATATGTCGTTGATTAATACACCGAAGAGTGTCACGCTTAAAACACTGTCCTGCGGCACCCCACTCAGCTCTTCAAACCTCTCCGACAGGGAGGTGCCGATTCTAACTTGGAAGTATCTGTTTCTTACGAAGTTTTCTAGGAAATAACCCATCCGACCTTTGACCCCTGCCCGTCGTAGCTTTTGAAGTATCGCGTGGCGCCACGCTGTATCGTACGCCTTTTCCATGTCAAAGAAGAGTGCTACGGTGTGCTGCTTTGCTGCAAAGGAACGGCGTACAGCTGTATTGAGCGATACAAGGTGATCAGTGGTGCTTCTCCCTGCTCTAAGACCACGCTGAGCGTTGGAAAGAAATCCGGTGCTTTCCAAAACCACATCAGTCTTTTGTTGACCATCCTTTCGAAAAGCTTGCAAATACAAGACGTAAGAGCGATAGGTCTGTAATGGAGAGGGTCTGTTCCATCTTTTTCCGGCTTGAGAATAGGAATGATTGTCGCTTCACGCCAATCATCTGGAAAATCGTGTGTGATCCATATATGGTTATAAAAAGAAGGAATGACATTATGTGAATGTTCATTCAGTCGTCTCAGCATGTCGTAGTTAATATTGTCTGGACCTGCAGCAGTATTTTTTGTGTTTGAGAGCGCTCCTTTCAATTCATGTATTGAAAATGTATCATTATAAGGGAGAGCTTCAAGAGAGCTGAAGTCAACTCTTATCCTTTCAGTATGTGTTTTATGTCGAACAAAACGAGGGTCAGTTGTGCCAAGGCGCCAACGCTGAGACCAGGTTTCACCAATAGCGTTGGCCACTTGCAACGGGTCTGTTATTGTTATTGTTTGTGATTGTGTTAGTACTGGTAATGGTACAGGAGAGCTTCGGCGAGAAATGCATTTTATACGTCTCCATATTGTACTTAGAGGAGTGAGTCTATCAATTGTATTTACATATGTAATCCGTAACATTCTTTTCGCTTCCTTCACGATACGTTTAGCAACGGCTCGCGAGCGGCGGAACTGTATCAGGTTACCCGTTGTTGGTCGCCTTTTAAAAATCCAAAAGCAGCGTCGGCGTTCCCTAATCGCGATCCACAATCTTCTGTCCACCAAGGGACGGGGACGCAGTGCGGATGCGGGCTCGTTTTCGGTATGTTTGCGTCCGCAGATGCGGTGATCTGAGCAATTATCCCTCGCTCTATGTAGAGGCCGTCTTACTCTCCTCAAATTCAAAAACTAACAAACAGTTATTTGTAAAAGCGTTCCAGTCCGCCTTTCGCAAGTTCCACCGCGGAGCTCTCATGCCAGGGTGCGGTGTCTCCAACCAAAGCCACACGGGGTAGTGGTCGCTGCCACAAGGGTTGCTGTGGGTGCGCCATTTAAATCGATGGACAAGTGACGGAGAACATAAAGACAAATCAATGGCCGAAGTCGAGCCGGAGGGCAGTGATATGTGGGTCGGCAGACCTGTATTTAGAATACATAGGTTATTGCGGTGAATGGTGTCCTCCATGTGTCTTCCCCGGCTATTTGTACGAGGACAGCCCCAAAGAGTGTTGTATGTGTTAAAATCACCAAGTATAATGTGGTTTGTTGGAAGCTGTCTTATAGGATCCTGAAGTTCATATTCTGGAAATCCTTCACCAGGGGGCAGGTATAAAAGATACAACTGTGAATTTATAGTGCCGGAAGTCTACGCTCGCTCCTATCGTCTGCAATGCAGTATTGAGGCGAAAAGGTGACGATGGAACACTATAATGAACAAACAGCGTGACTCCACCGTGCGCAACAGTTTCAGAAGAAAAATTCATGACGGAAAGTTTTATAGTGGTGCAGAGTGCAAGGATGTTCAGGCTTAAGCTTGGTCTCCTGTAAGGCTACGACTGCTGGGTTCTTCGAGACTATCAGCGCTTGGAGGTCTGTTATGTTGGCCCTAAAGCCGCGTATTTTCCACTGTAAAATAGACGTCATTGAGTAAAGTGCGAGTAAAGTGTGTACATACTTCCCTAGATTGGAACCCCGTCCGTTCTTCATGTTTCCCAGCTTCTCCCATCGAACATCTCCGGTTTTTTCCAGGCAACGCGGGAGTTCCAGTTCCGCGGCTCTCGTGAAGGGTTATTTCGGTCCCTGGGGGGCGAACGTCTAGCAAATACTGGCCTCTCTACCATATACGCATCACCTGTATATTCCGGCCTCCCGTCATCTTGGGGGATGAGCCTTCGTATGCGCTGCCTGAGGTCTCCCGAGTTCCTTAGGTCAGCTTGAGCGGGCCCTAAATTCTCCACGCTGAGTTTGGTGAGTTTCATTTGTTGTGCTTTTACAGTGACTGGTGGGACCGACAGTTCGAGACCTTTGCTGGAGCGGAACGGATGCCCGGTTCGTTATTTTTCCGTTGTTTTTGTTGTGTTCTCGCTAGTTTTTGCATTTGTTGTTGGAATCGTAAGCTTACGTTTCTTATTTTGTGATGGAGTGCTAGTACCCTGTTGTACCCTCGATACCCAGTTGTGTACGTAATATTTGACTTGTTGATGTGTTATTGGCCGGAGGGGGCATCAGAGTAGATTCGTTCCCTTCGTCCAAGGCTTTAGCCTTGTTCTGATAGAGGCTCGCCTTCGTGCCAGCGGGATGCTCAGGGGAGAGCGTATGCGTAGTGGGCTCTGTCGTTGGGAGAGGCACAGCTGGACCTTAAGGTGACAGTGGCGTTGGGGAGACTTCCCGAGCGCGCTTACCGGAGGTTTCGGTTTGTGGGGGATCATAGCTGGCTGAGCAGTCCTGAGAGGCTGACTCGGCACTGGACTTCTGAAGTTCTGCCGAGTCTGTGCTCACTGCAGCGTCTTGGTACTGTAGGGGTGGTAATGTTTGCACACCTGCGTCAACCTTCTCCCTACAGCTCACCGGTTTGCCGCCAGAGTCATCCCGTCGATCGGGGAAAAACTTGGCAACAATCGCAAGAAACTGGCGGAGGGAGAGGTCCATGAACTAGCAAATGCTGGAATCCGCGGTAAGTGCAGGGTGGGTTTCGTTGAGAATTTCATCTGTTGGGATACTGCGCTGAGACCCCAACAGGGCATCTCGGAACGGAGAGTGGTTGGAAGAAGGATGTTTTGCCCTGGAAGTTGAGGGGGTTACAGGAACGGGCGCCGGCGCTGGTTTTGCATGGGGTGTGACTTTCCTTTTTTGGGCCTCCTTAGCCTCACACAGTTTAGGGCACAACCTGCTCCATGCCTCATGACCGCCTCCACATCCCGCACATTTAGGTTGTTCTGCCCCACACGATTTAGAGTTGTGACCTATCTCGGAGCCTCTCCCGCAACGTTCCCTACCTTTGCAGCTGCCAGTGATATGGCCAAATGACTGGCATTTGAAACATCTGGTGGGGTTAGGAACAAAGGAACGGACCTTTATGACCATCCAGCCCACTCACACCTTCTCTGGTAGGGTTGCCCTTGGAAAGACAAGCATAAATGTGCCGTTGTCTGTCTCCTGGCTTTCTCCTCTCCGCAAAATTCGCTAACTTCCGTCACGCCCTGGTCTCTTAGACCTGACAGAATCTCCTCCTCCGGGACGTCACGTAGGTCTTTGCAGCTGATTACGCCTCTGCAGCTGTTTTGGTCGCATGGGGCAAGACCTTAACCGGTACCGACAGGGGCCTGCTGGTAGTGCGAATTTCCAGAGAAGAAGTAGCAAGCAGCTTCTTGGCGTCGCACTCGTTTCCCACTTCGACCTCGACTCGTCCTTTCGGGTGTCTGTAGGTTCGTTTTGGATGGAACTTCCGCAGGGCTTCATTGATCTGGAACGGGTTTATCTTTACCGTCCTATCCTCAAAGTCAATGACAAGAGTCATGGGGGTAGACAGCTCTGGTTGAGTTCGCGCGGGGGGTTCAGCATCGGAAAGTTCCATCCCAGTGTCGGTGTCAGTGGGTGGACGAGAAATGGTCCGTGTCGAGACGGGGGTCGGAGTTCGTGCGGTCGGTTCAGTGGGTGTACAAGCAGAGGGAGAGGCCATGATGAGTCAGTTTACCTTCGGCCCCCGGGTTGCCAGCTGTCAATAGCTGGGCCCGGGGGCTGGTACAGTGCCTACGGGGGCAGGTGCGCCCGTCTCAGAGGGGCGAGAGATACTCACACAACCCCTCCGATCAGAACGCACCCACCCCCTTGCCGCCATTAGTCCAGTGGGCCGGCAGGGCCATGCGTCGGGGAGAAGCAAAACGCGGCAGCCCTCACGTAGCGGAGACTGCGGTTCACCAGGCGCGCGCAACAGGCCGGAGTCGCGAAAAACGAAGGTTTCCGAAACCCCGGCCCGCGTCGCACCCGGGAAGAACTATCACAGTTCCCACCGCGAAGGACGCCGCGTCGCACGCCCGAAACATAATCCCCCTGCCCAGCTGGACCGAGCGACAGTGCCCGTAGACACTGCCGCGTCGTTAGGCCGTCTGCGGCAGCCTACAGACGGCTTACCCCCGGTTAGATCGAGATATCTGGGCCAAAGGGGGCGTGTTGGAGCCCTCGGGACTGACCCGCCCGAGGGGGACCTCAACCCCCAGGATCCCGTCAACCTCGTCGCCGGGGCTCGAGATAGACCTCGAGTGGGCGCCTTACACCCATAAAATTCCGAAGAAAGCAAATAACTGTGGGGGCAACCACTAAGGCATAAAAAGATGACAGGAACTGAAAATAATCAACAAAACAAGAGAACAAAAACAAACAGGAGCTACATACTGGGGGTACAGGACAGAGCTGACCCGATCCAATACGGTTACCGACCAGGTAACAAAGGGCCCGTAAGGCAGCCATCAGCATCACCGCGGGCCTCATCACCAGAGCCACCGACAACAGACGCCGACTCTACCCGACCGAAGTCAGAAGAGGCGGCGGCCGCCGGAGGATCAGCATGATAAGTCCGCGGTGATGCGTCGACGTGCCCCCAAGGCTGACTGGGGCCCCGGACGCGTCACTCCCCGTTGCTCCAATCTTTACTTGCCGGACGAATTCGGCAAGTGAAGATCGGTCCCCTGAGGGGAAGAGGAGCAGTCGAAACTGAGCGAGAGTCTTATTTAGACAGCCAGCCAACTGCCGTCAACGGAAATGGGAAGAAAATCAGTGCGCTTTTTATAAGCTAAAACAAAAGCAAGGAAGCGAATGCTTAGAAAAGGCGTCTCGGAACAAAGCACAAGACCAGGCACACAGAGAGGTGATCGCGTGCACTGTAGAGTTCACAGTACCTATCAATATCGCAGCGGGTCCCAGCGATTCCACATCCTACCGTGCGATCTACGTGGCGCTTCAGCGGACCTGGCACGGACGTTGCTATTTTCGAATAGTAATTTGTCCAGATGATTAAAGAGCTGTGATAAGTGTGAGAACCATGTAACTGTGATCACAAACTGGAAACTATGCTCCCATGTCTTAAAATATACGCGTTTTTTGGCTCTTGGTGCTGAGGATCTCATCGCGGTAATAAATCAGTGATATTTGTGGATCCCACGATTTCTTCCCGAGCATCATCTTGATCGTTTCTGACGCCGCCTGACACTGCCAGATTTGGACATTTCAACTACTCAACATTTACTTTTCTTACTAAGCTGAGCACACACGAAACCAAAGGGCCAATCACTGCCATCGTCAATTTGGTTTTAGGGCGAACCGACACGTTAGGTAATGTGGAGCCCATACAATAAGTCAGTATCCATTAAACAATTATGATTTGATGTTGGAAACCCCACTTAAAACCATTAAAAAACAATCAGATATTGCTCTGGTCGTGCGTAGACTACACTTGTGGACTTTCATGTCACGCTGTTTCCACTATTGTATAAAAATTTGTAGGAAACAGTGGCAAAGATTTCATCCTAATATAATTACGTTTCTATTATCAATGCAAGTCAATTGATATGTATATTGACTACGTTAGGTAAGATGGTGACCTTGACCTAACCCTTGGCCAATTAATGGTCTACATTTTGGCCTAGTAAGACCATGTTATACATCATTTGATTTTACTAAAAAGAAGTCTAATTATATGTCAATACATTGGTTCTACTCAACCCAGTCAGACGCCAGAGCTAAGAAAGCATTATCTAACCTGTCACCGTCTTTGATACTGCCAGGACCTCAGTATTGACTCACCAATAAACTGGTCCATTCACTTTCCTAATAAAATATTATGGGTTATCCACTTAAGTTCGCGTATTTTTCCCTATCCCGCGTAAGGACTGAAATAGAAGGGGTGTATCAAAACCCCCTCTGAAGCGAAAGTGGATTGAAGGCCTACTGGGGCTGGGGCTAATCATCGGAGACTCCGTCGCAGAACCCGGTGGAGTGCCGTTTGCTGTGCGGCAGTGGGGGACACGCTGGCCGAGCTGTCGGAGCTATCTACGGGCGCAGCAGTGCACCCTCAACAGTCTCGGCTGTCGATAGCAGGCCAAGCCCGGCTCAGCGGCTGTCCCGGCCACCGGCCACCGCCGGCCCGGCGGACCGAGAAGGGACAGCTAGTCCGGCCGGCGAGCCGGCACTGACCGCCGGAATGGACCCACAGACCTGTCAGAGTCACGAGAGAGAGAGAGAGAGAGAGAGAGAGAGAGAGAGAGAGAGAGAGAGAGAGAGAGCTAGAGCGAGAGCGAGAGCTAGAGCGAGAGCGAGAGAGAGAGAGAGCGAGAGCGAGAGAGAGAGAGAGAGAGAGAGAGCGAGAGCGAGAGCGAGAGAGAGAGAGCGAGAGCGAGAGAGAGAGAGAGAGAGATAGGGAGAGAGAGAGGAGAGAGAGGGAGAGAGAGAATTTGTTGAATGGCCCTGTCATTCTGTGTATGCACGAGGAAGGCCAGAGTAGCGAGGAACCTAGCATATACTCGTACGTCATGTAAAAATTGAACCCTTTACCATATCTAAGGCCATACGTGACCGATATATTCCGCATTATGAAGGCCATGCATCACCTGCAAGACAGCTATAACTTCGGTAAAGTTTAAAATTGTTCCGACTTCAAAGCATCTAGTCCCCGAGTGATAAAATGCACAGAAAATGACTTCATGACAGGATGATGTACATTGCACACGACCAAGATCCGCTGCGCCTCTCCAGATGAGAGAATTTGCCCACTACTTAATTTTCGTCTCTTAGCAAACCCCAGAAAAAGTGTTTCACACATTCAACTGAAATGATTTATTCATTCCATGCTTTCATAAGCTTGCCACTGAAAGCGGCCGGTAAAACTTATAATCTTACATCAGATTCAAAAGCCTTCGAGCACCGCAGATAAATAAACATATGAAGGACGCCGGAATTAGTAGCTAATGGAACTGAACACAATTTGCCTTTCAGCTATAAATACCCAGCCAACCAGCCTCCAGCCAGCGAAAGCTTCCGCGCTGTCCCGCATGCTTGTCATCAGCATTGCGGACTTTGAAAGGATTCTGGTTTCAGGGAAGGCCACAATTCAATTTGCGCCGCGGCGCCCGCCAGAAACTCGCGATGACATCTGAATATAGCAGCGACTATGGCCCGAGTCAGAGTCAGTCATCTGCCTGCATAAGCCACGCGCAAGGCATGCTGGTCGTAGCTCTGTCATCATCATTGTTGGTTTTGGGCGCACCGACAGCTGGGTCATATGGCGCCCATAACATTAAATGAAGTACTGTGAGGGCTGCAACAGGTCAGGTGCTAATAAAAAGGAGGTTTATACGTAAAAAGTACTAACCCTGTGGTGTTACCATTTGTGTGTGTCTGCTACAGAAATGAAGTGAGAAAAAAAACTACGAGGGTGAATAAATGACATTAAATGCGATACTCTTTAAAAAAGCCGATATTGTTGCCACATCGACTGACGGCGACTCACCAATAAGGGACCCGAGTGAAAAATCTGCGGGGAAGTGAGCCCTCCTCTCAATCTCAAAGTCCCGGCAGTCAGTGAGAACATGCTTAACAGAGAGGTGTTCCCCACATCGCGGGCACTCCGGTGGCTCCTCTCCTCTCAGAAGGAACGAGTGAGTGGAGTGAGTGTGTCCTATACGCAATCTGGCTAAAACAACCTCGTCCGTTCTGCACCCGGCATTGGCCGATGACCACGCGCCGATCCTGGGCTTCATAAGGCGCAATTTGGAGCCCTTGGGATCATTGTCCCATCTCCGTTGCCAAGACTCGAATGCATACTGCCTGATGGCAGGGAAACAGTCAGAGTAAGGCACTTTTATTCCTGACGGCACGATACCCCGTGACGCATCCTTCGCCGCAGTGTCACATTGCTCATTGCCAGGCACTCCCACGTGGCTGGGCACCCATGCCAGTGTTAATTGTTTTTGTTGGCAGTGTGCTCTGTGCATCTTATTCCGAATAAGTTCCAGAATATATGACGATGAGGGGTGAAAATCAAATGATGTTAGTGCTTGCAAAGACGACAATGAGTCAGTAAATACAACGTATTTGCGTCTCCTCGACCGTAACACCTGGTCTAAAACTCGGAAGATAGCGTAAAGTTCAGCAGTAAAAACTGATGCTGTCACAGGGAGTGTATAACGTTGTTCAATTCCATCACTTACATACGCACATCCGACACCGCTCTCCGTCTTAGATCCGTCTGTATAATATATCTCAAAACCTGAATACATGTCATTTACGTGTTCCCAGAAAATCTGCCGGACCGCAACAGGCGGCAGATTCTTGGTCTTAACAAGCAAACTGGTGTCCACCTGGGGCTCTGGGAGAGTCCATGGTTCTAATAAGGGATTCTGGAAAGTCTCAACCTGTTCACAGTCAACTCCTGCTTCCCTCAGCCACGCTCCAATTCTGAGACCAGGGTGTCTGTTTCGGGATAGATTTTCTTCCGAGTGTCTGATGTCATCAGAGAATAGCTTACTGTATGTTGGATGGTTTGGAGACTGTTTTATTTTTTAGAGCGTATTTCATCGCAAGGACACGACGTCGCAAGTCTAACGGCATCTCGTTTGCCTCGACGAGTATGCTGGCGGTAGGCGATGTGCGGAATGCACCGATGATAATTCGAATGGCATGGTGATGAATGGTATTTAGCATAGATTTTGCTGTCTCCGTGGCTGAATCGTATACCATGCAGCCATATTCAATTTTTGATCGGATTAGCGATCGGTACAACATCAAAAGTGTTTTTCTGTCTGCGCCATACTTTAACTTAGTTATAACCTTCAGAATGTTCAGATCCTTGAAGCACCTTTCCCTTACAACCTTAAAGTGGTTTATATAAGTCAACTTAGAGTCAAAAGTCAGGCCCAGGAACCGTGCATGTGCGACTACCTGGATTCTTTTCCATACATAGTTAATGTGGGATCATCACACGGACTGCGTCTGCGGCAAAAATGTATACATTTCGTTTTTGTCGTTGAGAATTGTAGACCATTTTTGGAGCTCCACCGCTGCAACTTTGTGAGTCCGAGCTGTAGCTGCCTTTCCGCAGCGGCTGTGGACGACGCCGTTACCCACATGCTGAAATCGTCTACGAATAGAGCTGTGTTGATATTACGTGGTAGGTTATGTGATATGTCGTTGATTGCGATAGCGAACATGGTCACAGAGATCACGCTACCTTGGGCCGTTCCGCTTCCCTGCGCTCGCTCCTCTGACTGCACGCTACCTATCCTGAATCTAAACCGACGGCTTCGCAAGAAATTTGAGAGAAACCAGCCCATATGACCCCGTATGCCCAATCCGAACACCTTTTTCAGGATGCCATGCCTCCATACCGAATCATAGGCCTGCTTTACGTCGTAGAAAATAGCTATTGTGTGTTGTTTTTCAGAGAACCCTTTACGGATATCAGCATCGAGAGAAAGAAGATGGTCGACAGTACTTCTGCCTCGGCGAAAACCACACTGGACGTTCGAAAGCAGTTGATTGGTCTCCAAGAACCACACGAGCCTAGTATTAACCATTCTTTCAAGCAGCTTACACACACAGGAGGTGAGAGATATCGGGCGAAAGTCATCAGGAGACACTCCTGGCTTTCCTGGCTTAAGGATTGGTATTATGGTGGCCTCGCGCCACTGGTCTGGGAAGTCATCCTGCGTCCATATATAGTTAAATATGTCAAGCAGTGATACAAGAGAGCAGTCAGGGGCGTGCCGCAACATCTCGTAGGTAATTGTGTCAGGTCCCGGAGATACGTTTTTTGTATTGTTTAGTGCAGCCCGGAGTTCACGCATTGAAAAAGGAATGTTGTATGTAGCCGAACTGTCGTTACCAAAATTAATCGGTGTTCTCTCTTCTCGCTCCCGAAAGCGAACAAACTCGAGATCCTGGGACTCCCTGCTACATCTTGCCTCGAATGCTGCAGCCATACGGTCAGCCACTGCCTGTGGATTGCTAATTTTGACGCCGTTTTCCTCTAATACTGTGGCAGGTGTTGATCGATGCTTTCCTTGTATACTTTGAATACGAGACCAGACCTGTGTAGATGGAGTAAAACGGTTGATTGTATTGACATATGCCACCCACCATCTCCTTTTAGAGTTAACAACTATACGTCGCGCCAACGCTCTCGCGCGCCTAAACGTTATTATGTTAGGCGTCGTTGTGTGTCTTTAAGTACTCTGTAAGCCCGTTTCCTTTCTAAAATCGCTTGTCGGCATTCGTGGTTCCACCAGGGGACAGGAGTTCGTTTGGGTTTGCCGGAAGTCATTGGGATAAAACGTTTGGCTGCTGAGAGAATCATGTCATTAAAATGCTTTACTGCTGCCGTTGCCGAACCCTCAGCACTTACATCCAAGGGGCCACATGCGCCCCGGAAGCCCTCCCAGTCAGCCCTTCGGAGGTTCCACCGGGATGGCAGAACCAGCGGTGCAGCCGACCGGGCTGAACGGATGTTTATTGGAAAGTGGTCACTCCCATGGAGGTCTTCAAGGGTGCACCAGCTGAGCTGGGTAAAGAGTGAAGGTGAGCAGACAGAGAGGTCTATAGCCGAGAGCGATCCAGAAGGCAGGGTAAAGTGAGTGGGACGACCAGTGTTCAGCAGGCAGAGAGAGTTGAGATGGAGGAAACGTTCCACTGTTCGGCCTCGGGGACACGAGCGGTCCGAGGACGCTCCCCATGATGGGTTGTGAGCATTAAAGTCGCCCAATAGAACAAAAGGGGTTGGCAGTTGGTCAACAAGAGCATTAAGACTATGCAGATCAATGTTGCCACCAGGGGGAGGTAAATAGAACAAACTGTGATTTTCACAAATCCTAAATCTACCCGGGCGGCCACTGCCTGCAGAACCGTGTTCAAGCGAACAGGGAAGCACGGGGTGCAGTGGTGAACTGCCACCATAACACCACCGTAGGCAATGGTGCTACTGAAAACGTCCTTTCTGAACGTCTGGAACTGTCGCAGGTTAAAAAGGCTTCCAGGCGACAGTTTTGTCTCTTGAAGGCAAAGCACACTAGGGTTATACTGTGATATAATGTGTTGCAGGTCAGAAAGATTCGCGCGAATACCACGGCAGTTCCACTGAACAATAGTCATTTAAATAAAGGGAAACGGGCTTAGTGAGTAAAAGAAAAAGAACTGGCCTACGGTAACTGACCCTAGCCCTTCCAAGGGGGCCGGAACCCCCGTATGGCCCTCTGGCTAGTCCCACGTTTGAACCACCCAGCCGGTTGCGAACCGGTCCGCGGCCTCGCCCGCTTTCGGTGGAATTACCGCGGGCGCGCGAGGTCTGGGGCTGGCTGAGAGGACTGCCCGCCGGACGTTTTGTCGGAGACCTACCGCGCGGCACTTCCTCAAAATTTTTTCGCATTGTTGCGACAGTGGACGAGGCAGTGTCGGTAGGAAGCTGTGCTGGCTGCGTCTCGGTACCCGAAACGGGTGGTGGCTGTGGCGCGCAGCAGCGCCGCCAACGGGTGGAATGACAGGGGACGGCGGGCGGCGCCCTCCCGCGGGAGAGGCTTTTCCCCTCGTCCCACGACTACCCATCCCTCTGAAACCGGCGGGAATCCACCGGGAGGCGCACCAGGTGTTGGTGCAGAGTCACCGGCACCAGGAAACGGCTGGTGCTTAGGGGCGGTGACAGACCCCTTTCCCCATCCCTGGCAGGGGCCGAATGAGGAGAGACAGAAGCGGGGGCGATGACCTGCCCCCTCACCCCCACGGAGGGGCGCGCGGAGGAGGTGCCGCCGTCGGCTCAGGAGCCGGGGCGGCGGGCTGGCGTGAAAACACCAGCCCCATCCTCCCTGCCAGGCGAACAAAGTCCGCCACGGTTAGGGAGCGGATGACCTCCTCCGCGGTCATCCTTGGGGTGTTTGGTATACCTGTAGAGGCTACCTGTGCGAAACTTTTCCGCGGGTGGGACGCCTCGTATGCGTCCCGTGCCTCACGAAAACTGATACGTTGTGTGGTCTTTATAGATAGTATTTCTTTTTCTCGGAGAAACTCTGGGCATGATCGGTCTGTTACCTGGTGGCAACCCCCACAGTTTGCACATTTCAATGCTTCGGCATCACACTCAGTGGTGCTGTGGTGTAACGATGAACACTTCCCACATACACCTTTACCTTTGCAGAATCGGGCACTGTGTCCATATTTCTGGCACGTAAAGCATCGCATGGGGCTTGGCACGAAGGGCCTCACCCCGACTCTTGAATATCCAACAAAGATGTGATTCGGTAACTCTTCTGTGTCAAACGTAAGTATAACAGTGTCAGTGTCGAGCATAGCATCTCCACTTTTCCTACGAATCCTCCGCACCTCCACCACCCCGAGTTCCTCAAGTCCTTCAACAATCTCTTCCTCAGACAGCCCCCTTAGCTCCTGACTATTCACCACGCCTTTCTTAAAGTTCTTAGTTCTGTGTGCCTCTACTGAAATGTTGATTTTACATGTCTTTTTCGATCCCGAGTCCTTCCTCGTGAACGTCAGTTCCGTCACGGAGAGTGCACGCTCGGCATCCTCGGTTCGCGCAAACTCAACTTCCAACGATCCGTCACGTAACTTGTCACATCTCACGACCTTGCCCAGACGATCTAGTGCTTCCTTTCGCTTGAATGGTGACAGTGCTGCAAGGGATGAGGATGTATCCAGTCCCCTCATTACCAAAACGCGAGGACAGGAAGGCTGGCTCATCGTCTTTTGCGGTTTGGGCGCAGGTGTCTGCATGGTCCCTTCCCCTCTAGGGGTTGAGAGGTGTCTACCTCCAGTGGAGGGTGCGGAGAGGGATTTGTGGTGCGTGTGGTATCCATGAGAGTATGATTAATTTCGGCCAGCCACGTGCGCCCCCCTTCCAACGAGGGTGCTACAGGGCGAAACGACGCACGGGCTGGCTATACGGGGGAAACGCCGCCGTTACAGAGGGGGAGAGAGACTCACCAAACCCCCTGCCCCGACGACGGTCCCCCCTTGCACCTAGCCTAGACGACCCCGGGCAGGGCCTGGACACCCCACCCTCCCCGGGTGAAGTTGGGACCTCACCCAAGGAGGGAGGGGCAGCCGAGCCCTGGAGGGAGGGTCGTAGCTCTGGAGTAGCTTGCCAGACATTGAAGTCCGGTGCCTTAATCGCTCTTCATTTCGTTAATAATGACTTACGGGATATGCATCACCAGCGAAACAACAGCCTCCCTCACAAATAACCCACCGCACAGACATAATGCTGCTCCAGAAAATAATTCGTTATTTAATTATTGACCGTAGTCTTTGGCGGACAGGCACGCCAACATCGCCCAGCGCGAGGGCGTGGCGTAGGAGCTGACCCAGATGATGTATAGAGAGTAAAACTTTTAACTCCGACTATCGAAATAGATGATTTTTCAAAAGATAAATATCGGACACTATACCCAATGCGAAAAGAGAAGAATGACGTCAAACAGTAGGGAGCTGATCTCCCTTGGATCATTTATTCGTTCAAAGGTCTAGCCCGGACGAATTCACAGCACTCAATACATGAATGGTTCGCCCGATGCTTTGATGTCGGCATCGACCACTTGCAAAGAAACAAATTATCAGGCACACCGGTCGTTCACTTATGTCATAAGTGCACGTAAAAAGCAAGACAAGTTTGATAAACAACTAGCTCAAGCAGCACGACCTTATTTTCGGGGTGCAATTGTCAACAACACCCACTCACCCAACACACCTTTAACATGGGTAATTCCTAGTGTTTCTTCCTATTGAGGTGACAGAAGACTAGTAAGACTAGCAAAAACCGGCGAGAAAAAACTTATTGAAGGATTTCCACTTTAAGAGGTGAAATGCATGTACGTACCATACAATTTACGAGGTCTGCGTGAAAGTCAAAGCCTGGAAGTGAAAGAATCGGGGCGTTGACATGCCAATATAGACAAATCGGCTTCTTTAATTCAACCCGATAGCACTTCCAATATCCCGGGCTCAGCACTCGCAATACTCAGCAGCCCACGTTCCTGCGCCATTTGCATAGATGGCTATTACCCATTCGCGATTACACTAGGTTTATCCACCGTGGCAGTTACATAATTGTGCGTTTTTATGCTTCCAGACGGCGTTTCACAACACTTTCACACGACTCCGACGGCACCACGGCCGTTGGAAAGTCTGTGAAAGGCTGAGTCAAAATCGGGCGGCACTAAGTCCGACCCGACCACCGGACGCCAGTATTGAAACCCTGACAACAAGGCCGGGCACCCTGCTCAGCTGCCGTGACGGCGCGATATTCACACGGCTTCACCGAAAACCCGTGTATCCATCGCAGCCTGTCATGTCATTTCCACCTCTTCAAAGTCAGTCAGCACCTCTGGGCAATGCAACGAATCCACCGGCTAATTCGCAGCCATTGGACGTCTCATCATATGCCGTAACCATTTCCTGGGTCATCCCCGGGACCCGGAGGCGCCGGTTTAGACGCGCTCTCGCTGTAAATGGATGCCCAGCCACCTGCAGGTACCATCGCAACAGGATGTCCTTCCCTGGGGCTTAGCCCGTCTAACAGCAGATTGAACTATTGAAGCAGAACATTGAGGCAATTGCCGAGACCTGTAACCAAGTTGAGGTGACACCTAGAAGGCAATCTTAACATTTGAGTACAAAAGGAGCAAAACTTGACAGCATTTGGGCCTAAAAATGTTGCTCCTCTGCATTGTTGACTGCCAATACCCCCCCCCGCCCCTCCCCGAAATCCTCCCCCGATTCGGCACGCCTGTACGCAGTGCGCGTGACAGCGTCTGTGGAGACATGGTGAATCGCCTACGATCCCACGGCCCAACCTTCACATATAGACTGTACCGCAGCACTCCACCTCATATGTGCACTGCACCGCAATACAGCCTGTTTGGTAGACTGCATCCGAATACGATATCCCACTCTCAACAACGTTCCCGCCGATCCGACCTGAAGTGGTAGACTGTACCGGAGTACACGGCGCCGCGTCACCCGACACGACCGCACAGCCTGGAGTTGGAGCGGTCAGAGCCGACGGACCCCACCCCATCGCTGGGAGGGAAGCCTGTCTGCCGCCGTCCCAGCGACCGCGCGTGCACAGCGGAGCACCACCTGTACGGCATGACAGAGCCCAGGAGTGGACACTCAACACTGGTCTATGTTCAGGTTGAAAGGGCCAATTGCAATGTTAGGGGCCTTTCCGAGCTGGATTTATAAGCTGGCATTACTGATCTGGCTTTATAAGTAAGGATAGTCTGGATAAAGCTTTGGAAGCAGCAGCTCTCAAGGTTGAAGTGGTGAGTCTGTCATAAGGGGCTAAAAATGGTAAACAACTGCAACGTTATTTTTTTAGAAAAACGTTCACCTCAGTCTCAAAGATGTGCAGAATGCGAGGCCTGCTTTCAAGGCATATTACTACGCGTATCCTCTGAAACTTCACTTCGCCCCCAGGATACGGCCAACACCTGACCGCAGGCGTGCCTGGTTGCGGGCGCCGTGGATGCTGTGGCCGCGGCCCTGTGCAGCCTGTCCAGCACTGAGACGGCCGGCCGGAGCAGGGCCGGAGCCGGGCCGGAGCCGGGCCGGAGCTGGGCCGGAGCCGGCCCGACACAGCGGCATTGATAGCGGTGTGCGGAGGCATGCGTCGGCCGGCGCTCAGTATGCGGCCAGCTCGGACACTGCGGTGGTAATTGATTAGCGGCGCACGTGGTCGGCGTGCCGGCGGCCGCAGCCTGCCCACCCGCTTCAGTCCCTGACGGCACATGGCGAGACTGAGTCACCCACCAGTCCAGCTAGCGGGACATGGCGGGACTGGGTCACCCACCAGCCCAGCTACCGGGACATGGCGGGACTGGGTCACCCGCCAGCCCAACTAGCGGGACATGGCGGGACTGGGTCACCCACCAGCCCAGCTAGCGGGACATGGCGGGACTGGGTCACCCACCAGCCCAGCTACCGCGGGCGACGGGTCACCCACCAGCCCAACTAGCGGGACATGGCGGGACTGGGTCACCCACCAGCCCAGCTAGCGGGACATGGCGGGACTGGGTCACCCACCAGCCCAGCTAGCGGGACATGGCGGGACTGGGTCACCCATCAACCCCGCTAGCAGAACATGGCGATACCGAGTCAGCCGCCAACCCCGCGAACGACACATAGAGAGACTGAACCACCCGTGACTGTCGTTACGTGAATCATCTTCCTATCAGGAAGATATAAATGATTGCGATAACACATTCATGGAGGGATTCAAACTGTTGTCAAATAAGATTGAAACAATAGGTACACCTCAACGAACGCAAAGGCGGCACTTGCCTAACAGGCTTAACTTCAGCTTAACATGCACCGCACAAGTTTAAGGTGTTATTAAAAATACGTGGCAAACAATAGCACAATGAGATTGTGCGGAGTAAATGTACTTGGTATGATACAAGGTGTCAGCTGTCCAGCCGAGACCCACTATCACTTTTGTTGAGAAGTAATGCGTAAGTGACGGCCCTTGGCCCATATGCGACAGAAATGACACTGGCTTCAGGCTGTGATTCAGGGGCAAGCATATCCTCACAGTGTACAGAAAAAGGTTAACCTTTTTAACAAGGACTAACAAGGGCCTGACAAATTATTTTAATATAGAAAATAATTGCAAGATATGTTAAAATAGAAAATAATTACAATAAACAAAATAAAATATGCAAAGCTGAAGGACAACGACTTCCAGGCACTCCGTCCCAGAACCACCAGACGCCGAGCATAACTTCGGACATGCGTGGGAGTGTTCTCTGGGGAAGCGAAGCACTTCCGCGCGCACTCAGCACCAGACGCAAAGGGCAGCAGGCAGGCGCGTTTTCATCCCACAACTTTCATGCCAATGGAATTCAGCGCGCCTCCGAGTTGAAGCAAGACATTTCAGCGCATTCTAAATGTCAGTTGGGCGTTTCCACGGGGTGAGCGGTCGGGGAGGGCAGGGGGAGGGCAGGGGTCCTCGCGTCCGGGCGTCTTCCAGTGGTTTCAGGAACGCTTCCGGATGATAGTTAACACTCGCAACTGCAATCCCGGGATCAGGATCCCGGTGAAACTTCAATCCCGACCACGAACCCGACCACGATCCCGAAATCCTGTCAATCCCGACCTCACCCGAAACCCGTCAATCACGACCACGATCCCGAAACCTCTTAAATCCCATCACAATCCCGAAACCTCGTCAACATTAGGATGAAAAATAGGAAAACTTCACGATATCGTATTCCACGAGCACTTTGCTAGAGGTAAAAGGTCTCAATACCCAGGTAGCGTCATGCCTGGTTTGTGTGCCAGACCGAACCTCGTATTTGTGCCAAAAGTGAAAACAAATACAAATGAAGGGTCTTGTTTAGCTCAAGGAGGTGATTTTAGGACCCAAAGCGACACTTCTCAATTTCTGCACCTTTTCTTAATATATCAAAAATATTCTCGTTTCAAACAAACTGTTCGCTGATAAGTTATACACATTCATAGACACCAGTGCCAAAGGCACGTTAAACACGTAGCTTTTAAAGAGGTCGAAAAAAGAAACATTTGCTCACTCAGCGGGGCTTCAGCATCACGTCACGTTTACACGGTCACTCCATACCACGTGGCCACCCGGGGAGGACGGGGTGGACGGGCGGTAGTTGTGTTTCCTTTTTTCTCCGCGAACAGTAAGTGTTGGGACAAATGAAACATCGACCAACTGGTTTCTCGGCATGCTCTATCACATAGCTATCCCAATCAAAATCGCTTGATGAAGGTGTCACATTCCCAATAAAGATGAACAGGTTGGAAAAGGCTTATTCAACAATATATGTGATCAAATGTACACGTATTTCAAGGAGACTACACAGGTGCGTTAATCTATGCATCAACAAGGTAATGCAGGTTCCCTATGACGCCCACTAGAGCAGTGTAAATTTGGGCGTCACCTAGTGCATTATCAGCCGGCTCTGAAATCGCTACCAAGAGGGCCAAAACTAGTAATATAGCCAAGAGATCAAAGATGGCTCAGTTGACGCTGCTCTGGATCGAGCGTACAAAGCAGACATTCTGTACTTTTCACGGTGCGGGAGCTCATGAGAGCTAAGGATTAACTTCCCCATATCACCAAACGGCGCAATATGTCACATGACTGAGCAAATTCGCGGGATCATGGTAATAGTAACGTCCTAATCTCATGACAGTGTAGCCTAGAGAAAGCACTTCGCGTTGGACCAAGATGAAGAGACGTCACTCGGAAACAGGCGGCATGCGACTTTGCTTGCACTGTTGTCCCAATGCTTGGGAGATAGGCGCATTCAGATGACAAGGATCGACGCCGACAGCAGTGCTTGGAGGTCCTGACCAAGTAGTTGGAGTTGTTTGTCATCAGCTTGGAACAACACGCTACATGTGTTGTACAAACAGAGGGTCCGTCATGAAGAGGTTTGGATGACTTCCTCCGCGCATGCAGCAACGAGACATCTTACAAGGACTTTCACCTGACTGGTGGATGCTCTCTACGGAAATATTGCAAAGAATGCAAAAAAGCACGTGCAGATGACGAGGAACCAACAGGTGAAGAATCCACTGGTAACAAGAGTAATGAGAACAAAAACGAATTTGTCCGTTCCACGACAAGCACTGGATGGTCAGCGCTTGAAGGTAATTAGAATGATCGGTCACATAATGTCCAAGCCGTACAAACTGTTCGGTGGTTTAGAAAAGCGACAATTTGAAACAATTAATTTTATAAAAATGCTTATGATTAAGTCCAGTGATAAGAAGCTTTTTCTTCAGACTGCAGGACAGTATGGAACGGTCTTCTGACAGATGCCGAAGCACCCTAGGGAACTTAAACTGCGCTCAGCGAGGCCTAAAAAGGCATTGGAGCTAAGATCAAGGTAAACGCTGATCTGATGATGAAGAGCTGAAAAGCGTCCCAGGCATATTCGTGCGCTGAATGTGTTGAACATTGGAATACTTAAAGGTGTAATGCCCAAAATAAAACATCATTGCATACCTAACAGCGCAGTACTGTTAATCCATAGGTTAAAGGGAATGTGGCACATTTATAACGTGATTTTAACTGAGATTGCCAAGTTGTAAAACAAGTCGGAAAACCCGGTACTCTATATACCATTTGTCTTGGAACTTGATATTTCCGTAGAAAAAAGCTAAAACCTACCCAAAATGTACCTCTCATGTATGTACCTCTCGCCAGGTGGCCATTGTTGTGAGCTGCTGGTGTGACGACATACTCGTATGCTGACGTCACGATGAGCATCAGTCAATTGAAGCCCTTGAAGCGTTCCGAGTTAATTGCCAGATCATGACATCATCCACAGGCATATGTTGATTTCTTTTCCTAGAGGAATATTTTAAAAATAAAAATATTGAGCTTATTGTACATTTTCCAGAAGTGGTTTCATTATTCTCGGCTAAAAGTACGCCTAATTACATTAAATTTCATGATTCGACAAAGGTGCCACATGCCCTTTAAGAATTGGGCACGTTTCCGAAGAAAAAACGGGATGCTGGGACCCGAGTTCCAGGAACAAATAATGAAGACGATGCAGTGCCGTCGAGGAAGCGTGCTCGGCTTTCACGCTGGAGACCCACGTTCAAATCCCGGGCGGGAATTCTGCAGATTTTCCGTTATCCATAACATCCACCCGACAGGGTGAGAGTTATCCTCATAGTTGTGGTTAAGGGGCAGGCGGTGAGAAGGGTGAGAGTTCGCGACATTATATGACCTGAGGAGTCGGTGTGTCGGTAAGCTCTAAGGCAGGCAGGAGACTAAAAATGCAAGAAATCCCGGGAACAAAACCCTTGCAGGCCCTAGTAGGCACATTCAGCAGCGGGTAAGCCGAGGCATACCACGGGAGGATTGCCGCTAGCGGTACCCTGAGTCCACCGTTCCAGCCAGTGTCAAGCCTCCACTGTCAGCCTGGCGAACTCCACCGAGGCCTAGGGCTGCCAGGTCTAACGGTCCATTTTACAAACCATGACAGCACCCTGAATACTTGAACATGAGCAGCCTGTCAAATATAACCGACATTATCCATAGGTCATCCATGTGAAAAACTACGATCAGCAGGCGGAGAAGTCAGCAGCGGCCGTGCAGTCCACCTGCACCTAGGCCGGCCGCGCCGACCAGACGCCGCCGCGTGGCCGAGACGTCGCACGTGAGATGCGACGCCGCAGACAGCACGCGTATCGGCAGTGCCGCAGGGGCAGGCAGCACAGCACCAATATCAGCCCAGCCGCAGGCAAATAGCATACCAGTAAATGGTCGGCGGGATCGATGGCAATGGTGATAGCTGGAGGCCGGCTGGTAGTATAACGAGACGGCAGCACTCGCACACACGGCCGCTGCTCCTCCACGAACGGAGGGGGCACGGCGGGAGGGCATACGCTCCCTTCTGAATCGTGATGTACGCCGCGGGAAGGCACGTGCTCTCGCGTGAACGGCGGAGTATGCGGCAGGAGGGCACACACTCCCTTCCGAACCATGGGAGGCACGGTGGGAGGGAACACCCTCCCTCGTGGTGGATGCGGCAGGAGGGTATACGTTCCCTTCTGATCCGTGGAGGACGCGGCAGGAGAGTATACGTTCCCTTCTGATCCGTGGAGGACGCGGCGGGAGAGTATATGCTCTTCCGTGAACGGTGGAGGACGCGGCGGGAGAGTATACGCTCTTCCGTGAACGGTGGAGGACGCGGCGGGAGAGTATATGCTCTTCCGTGAACGGTGGAGGACGCGGCGGGAGAGTATATGCTTTCCGTGAACGGTGGAGGACGCGGCAGGAGAGTATAGTTCCCTGATCCGTGGAGGACGCGGCGGGAGGTATATGCTCTTCCGTGAACGGTGGAGGAGCGGCGGGAGAGTATATGCTCTTCCGTGAACGGTGGAGGACGCGGCGGAGAGTATATGCTCTTCGTGAACGGTGGAGGACGCGGCGGGAGAGTATATGCTCTTCCGTGAAGTGGAGGACGCGGCGGTAGAGTTATGCTCTTGTGAACGGTGGAGGACGCGGCGGGAGCGTATATGCTGTCGTGAACGGTGGAGGACGCGGCGGGAGAGTATATGCTCTTCGTGAACGGTGGAGGACGCGGCGGAGAGTATATGCCTTCCGTGAACGGTGGAGGACGCGGCGGAGAGTATATGCTCTTCCGTGAACGGTGGAGGACGCGGCGGGAGAGTATATGCTCTTCCGTGAACGGTGGAGGACGCGGCGGGAGAGTATATGCTCTTCCGTGAACGGTGGAGGACGCGGCGGGAGAGTATATGCTCTTCCGTGAACGGTGGAGGACGCGGCGGTAGAGTTTATGCTCTTCCGTGAACGGTGGAGGACAGTGGAGCAGCTGAATACATCCCTAGCATGTAGCGGACTAGGTAGTCTGAACAGGGCCGTCAACTGTCGCTGTAGCGTTCGCGGCGGGTGGACCGCACTTGCGCCGACCGGACGCGGCAGTCTGGTACTGGTAAACTGGCACCAGTCACGCTCATGCTTACAAAACTGTGATTTTTGTTATTTAAAGGGGCTGTTTCGGAATTAATAATCTAACATCTTGCACATGTCACAGCAAAAATGAGAGTCTTAAAACCCTAAAACTTTTCCAGGTTATTAAGCCTACACATCATAGTCTACGCATCACCACACTGATAAATGTTCTCAGCATTTCCAAGAAAATGGCTAAGAGGCAAAAGTATTTGCATCTTAATTACATCAATGGGAGGGACATTCATAGGCATATACCTTGTCAAAAATACCTCCGAACCCGATTTCATTTAATTTTGCTACCGGGATTTCAACACAAACATAAGGTGTAGCTCCTTGTTTTCCGCGTGGCGGACGCACCAGCTTTCCAGTGCTCCAGCATCATAAAATAAACATCTAGACACCTAGCATCCACCATAACGTATCATTAGGCCTTCGACTCGGTGACGCTAAATCCGCCCTCTTCATCTCACTCTCGCGTCTGCACTGCTGCCATTTCAATCTCCCGCGACGAATGAGGATGGATGATCACATCCTAATCCAATAGGAATGTCGCACCGTAATGGCAGGTCGGCATGAAGAAGCGTCGCAGGGCCGGGTGCCCGGTCGGATGTGTCGATATCTCGGCGGAGGCGGCGGACCGGGCCGCTGCCCATAATCAGTCTGCAGGGGCGGCCGGCGCGCTGAGCCCTGGCTTACCCGGCCGTGCGCCGGTACCATCAGCGCTGCGGGCGGCAGCTGCGACCACACTGCCTCCCCCTCCTCCTCCCCACCTCACTCCCATCCCCCACACTCCTCTGTGCACAGCCCGCCGCCGACCACGCATTTCTGCGTGTCTGGGGCGATTAGCGCCACGTCAGAGAGCGCATGCAAAAATCTCGGAACGCTTACATAATTAAAACATTCCTGGTCGAAAGAAACAAAGAGAATGAAAAGCCTAAAGAGAAAGACACCGACGAGTCTCATTTCTCCAACGGAACATTTCATGTGTGTTCCGACATCAAAGAAACGGCCACAAAGCCGGCTGCCGTCGGGGTGTTCGTGGCCAGCTCAGCTGTATCACATCATTGACTTCAAACGGAGCAATGTCGGCGGATGTGCCTTTAAACAGAAGCTTGACGCCGTCCAAGTGCTGTGCGTGCGTCAGCCCCTCGGACGGGGTGGCGCCGTTTCTGCCGGCTAGGCAGCTATGGGAAGCTCACGCATCACACAGCCGGCAGAGCGGCGCTAACCGGGGCGGGTGTAAACACGAATCCATCATCAGACGGGCGCGCCGGCGCTACCAGCGCCAGCCGCCGGAAGCCGGGTCCGCTGCAACTGCGCACAGCCCACTGAATAGCTCACCCTACCGCGCTACAGCATTAACATGCTCTCCGACACAACTTCTACGCGACTGGTCCGGCAGAAATAACATAAACTTTTTCCAAGCGCGGTAGCATATTCTAGGTACCACAGTGGTCGGAAGTTCAGTTGACAAGGGCCCAACAGTTTATTCAATCACCGCACGCTTATATAACGACAAATTACGGGGACCAAATATTGACGACTACAATTCGGAGGAACATTCTTACTCCTATTTTAGATGTGAATTTGGGGCAGCTTCCAGGACTGAGGACCTAGAAAGATGAAAAACTCCGGCGACAAAAAAATCCAACCAACAGCAGATAGGAATCTGGTGAAAAGTCAGGTTACCCCACGCCACGGTCCCAAAAGGACATATAACAAATGGAAAGACTGAAAGCCAGGCAGATGGACACCCTTACGAATGAACCCGTTTACTGAATTCACTGGGTGACTGGAATTACTCTAGGCCCTCCTCGTCCAGCAATGCCAAAATGCTATAGGAAGAGTCACCCGTCACAACCCTGTAAACGCCATGTCACGCCCCATCCACGCCCATACTCAATGTCTCACACCCTATCCCCATTTAAAAACCAACTCAATCAGCCTCCTCTCCAACTCATGTTTAATCACTTGGGGTTCTCAAGGGCAGCCAAATGCAGCCTCGCGCTACTTAAAACCAACACGGTACCAAAACAGCTGAACGATCCGTTCTGCCACCGTTCCTGACATAACTGATATTCTCGAATGCGCAAATAAAAATACCGAACGTAACAAAAGTGTTGCTCTCCAAGGCAAGTACTTAAGAAACTATATACCAAGTATTCCTCGCGACGCTATCAATACCATTCTCGACGTGAAACTAAACAAATAAGGCGCCGGTCCATTGGTGGGCCGGCCGGGGGCCGAGATATGCCATTGAGCGCGTCTCGGCGCTGCAGGGTCGGCGCCGGTCACAGCCGACCGAGCCCGGCACGTCGCCACGCCGCGTCGGCAGTCGCGAGTCGCCGCCGGTGCAGGTCGGGTCAGGTCAGCATCTCCTCAGCACCGCAGGCCGGCCGCCATGCGCACGCCCATCGCCAGCGTGCCGCCGACAGTGTAGACACAGGTGAGAGGCGCCATACAGGACACAGTCCGCCAGCACTCGGCTCCGAGCGGCGCCCTTACCGCGCCACCTCAAACAGCGCTTTGTATGCGGGATTAATTCGCCATTTCAAAACAACGAACCGGCAAATATTTTATTGTGTCCGATAAAATCTAGGTGTTGAGTTTGCTTCCAAGAAAAAGATTAAGTGGGGCTTCAAACCCAACGACTGTTGAAGATAAACAACCCTCTAAACTTGATCGAAGTAGGCAGCAGTGTTCGTTACCGCTTAAGCCCACGAAAGTGAAAACACAGCTTGCTAAAAGCTAGAAAAACACGATCAGAAAGCGCACAGCGATTGCTAATTTTAAATGGAACTCGCACGAAGATCCATTAACACACGTGACCTATAATATTCGATGTATTGTTTCTCTAAAAACATAGTGGCGGTTTGCTTCTACAGGGTGCGGAAAATTGATCAGTCTTTCAGCATAACTAGATACCAATGCAGAGCTGCCGAAAGTTTGTGTGCCTTCCGAATGTTGTGACCATGTGCTGTAACAGCTATTCGCTTTACTGCAGAATTTTGCTCTAGATATGACGAGTTTGAAAAGAGACAACAAATTGTGGCCCTAAAACACGCCGGTCACAGCAACAAGGCGATTGGAAACAGGTCGGCGTTGACCCAAAACCGTCTCAACGTGGTTCAACGTTTTAATGAGACAGGTGCTGTTTCTAGGAAGCCAGGATCGGGTGAAAACGCGATGTCCGCAGCAAAAGACTGTTGACGTCATCCGCAAGCAAGTGTCTCGAAATCCTCGAAGAAGCATGCGGAAGATGGCTAAAGACCTAGGTTCAAGAAGAAGGGTGGTAGGGTGGTAGAGATGACCTAGGACTCAAAGCACTCAAGATCCGACGTAATCACCTAATTTCAGAAGCCTCCAAGATCAAACGGTGCAGCAGGGCCCAGAAGATGCGGAGGAAATGCGAAGCGCCGGTGACAAGGTCTTCATCTGGTCTGATGAAAAATCTTCACTTTGAACCGAAAGTGAACTCACAGAACGACCGGGTCTTGGCAGCAAGCTGTTCTAGCATCGATCCGGCGGAAGGAACCATCCATCGACGACAGAAGCCCGCAGGGTCATGGTCTGGGCCGCTGTGGGGTCTGATGGATCAAAATCTCCTTGGTGTTCATGATGATGGTGTCAAGGTCAATACCCAAGTTTACGTGGATTTGTTGAAGGAGAACCTTCTGCCGTGGACCAATGCCTCATTTCCTGGTGGATACGTATTCACACTGGACGGTGCACCGTCACACAATCCAAAGTCACCCAGCAGTGGTGCAAGACCCACCGGAGGGATTTTGGGACAAGGACATGGGCCCCCTCAAGTCCAGATGTCAACCCCATGGACTCGCTATCTGGTCCATCCTGGAGAAGGATGTCTGTGCTGCGCCACACAGCAGTACCACCAACCGAAGCTGGCCCTGAGACCATGGTCCAACCTGAGTGAGGATGTCGTGCGGCGCTCGTGCCTTCTGTGAAGGCACGTCTTGAGGCCGTGGTGAAGGCAAAGGGGCCATATCGAAACTTAGTGGTCGCAAGGTTCTGTGGACATCATAGAACATGTGTACAAAAGAGGTTAGTGCATTTAAAAAATAAAGGAGATATGTAAAAATTCAATCGGGAAGTTTTCTGCGCCACCCTGTATATAAAAAATATATTCGTTTTCGCTTCCACTGATGCATACGTTTTATCAGCTTCCCACTTCAGAGTACGCCGTTTTAGAAGCTCTTCCAAATTTTAAATTCTTTAAGTCGCTAAACGGGTAGCAATATCGTAACTTCTCGCGATCTTAGGTTTATTCGTTTACGTTAGAGAGACGTTATAATATATGATATAATAGCTAAGACACACCAGAGAAAGCTATAATGGACTGGTGAACACAGACCCAGCACTATCAATATCTTTCGAACCACCAGAATCGGATGGCAAAGCAGAACAGGAATGCCTAAAGAGAGGAACGTTTGCATGATGGAATAAAGCCACTGCAAAAAAAATATATTTCAGGAAGTTGAAACCGGTAGGGTTTTCTATAAAAAAATTCACGATTTTGGTCATTTTGTCATTCACTCAAAAATGTATCACCTCCATCTGTCCTTGTGAAAATCCAGGGTTCTGCAGCACCTAACAGCCTCCTTAAAGAGTGTGGTTTGCACTGGTGTCGGATACAAGGGGGCCTCGAGCCCCTCACCCCTCCAATTTCCGAGAGCCTATGTTTAATACATAGGCGGAGCCTGGTCCCAGGCAGTGGCGGTAAAGGTCCGAGCCCCCTAATGCCCCCCAAAATGAAGTCCTCGATCCACCACTGGTTTGCACTTCTTGCATAGGAAGACAGTGAGCAACCTAAAAAAAATAGGGCTATCCTTCCCTCACCTTACAGGAAGCTCCATCTCTGACTACAAACACTTACAACGCCCCTGACATAGTTTACCAGCACACTGATAGCGCATAAACCGAATTTAATACCAGCCGCTACAGGTGATGCTTTCACCAAATTTTCACCTCTCGGCAACTTATGCACCAAATATACCAGTTGAACCCGAATATTTTGAATATTTTCGCGAATAGGCTGTCCGCGCCGAGGCTTCGGCGTAATGACACGTGACCAGCTGGGGAGGACGGGGTCGGCAGGGGGTGAAGTTTTACCCTTCTATCTGGAAACGGTAAATTTTGGGAGAAATGAAATATCGATTAAGTGGTTACTCGGCATGGTCTGTCCCTTGCCTATCTCAGCTCATAAACCATGATGCAGGTGTCGCATTCTTTTCAATGCAAATTCAATTTACAACCGGATATTAAAACTAAAGCCCACACTAAATAAGATCAAATACATATTTTCTGGTTCTAACAGCTTTTGGAAAATTTATCGTGAGAAACAATTATTACTTCAGGAAATAATGTGCACATTATTCCTCATGAGAAATGTGTTAATTACTGTAATGATTGATGACCAACGTTTAATATGATGATTAATGTAATAATAATGATCAATGCCATACCAAACACATCACTTCAGGAAACACGAAACACGCCTAATGCTCAACTATTTCGTTTAAAACCAATCTATGTGCGATGAAACCTTTTTCGATAGCGAAGGTGGGCCCCCTGTGTACTCCCAAGAGTGACAGCAGACTGTCACGTGAGGAATAGGCCACCTGAATTTCAAGACTATAAGCTAAGAAATTATGTGCGAGAATACCATAGCATGCGTTGCTGCGCTTCACGTCACATAGACACCGTACCCCACCGTCATCTGGTAAATTCAGCTGCGCTTGTCATATAGATACTGAACCCCACCGTCATCTGGTAAATTCAGCTGCGCTTCAGTCACATAGATACTGTACCCCACCGTCATCTGGTAAATTCAGCTGCGCTTCACGTCACATAGATACGCACCCCACCGTCATCTGGTAAATTCAGCTGCGCTTCCGTCACATAGATACTGTACCCCACCGTCATCTGGTAAATTCAGCTGCGCTTCAGTCACATAGATACTGTACCCCACCGTCATCTGGTAAATTCAGCTGCGCTTCACGTCACATAGATACTGTACCCCACCGTCATCTGGTAAATTCAGCTGCGCTTCGTCACATAGATACTGTACCCCACTGTCATCTGGTAAATTCAGCTGCGCTTCACGTCACATAGATACGCACCCCACCGTCATCTGGTAAAATCAGCTGCGCTTCGTCACATAGATACTGTGCCCCACCATCATCTGGTAAATTCACTGCGCTTCACGTCACATAGATACCGTAACCCACCGTCATCTGGCAAATTCAGCTGCGCTTCACGTCACATAAATACTGTACCCCACCGTCATCTGGCAAATTCAGTCAGGTAAAACCTACCCCGAAGCACAATACCATTCGACAACATCGGGACATATTTTGAACACTACGCTGCAGCAGACAATATGCTGAACCATTATGGCTCTGGAGTAGAGTTCATGGACTGCAGGCCAAAAGAAAGCTGCAGGTCTTTCCACCATTTACTAGAACCACATGGTCAGGGCACACGTAACTTCACACGTAACTCAGACGCCCGTCAGCTCTGTAAGGTCATGTAAGTAGTAAGTACACTACCTGGTTTCAGAAACCATATGGAGCACGCAAAAGTGGGCGACATCTGACGAGATTTAATCCAACGCCTATTTCGCAGGTATTTGACACAAGGGGAGGGTAGAGTCATCCTGAAAGATAAGCCTGTTCCATCCTGGCGTCAATGGTTAGACCACAGGTTTTTCCACCCTTGTGTCGGTTACGACGCGACCGCTTGCAGGGCTGACGTGTTGAGTCGGTGGCGCTGGTAACGTTCACTCGACAGGTACCGACCAGGTCATATATCGCACAAACGGCCTACCAAAGAGCGCGGCCCCGAGCCGGCGACAGACTACAGCACCCCACGGGGCGACTTCAATGAAATCGAGGGCTCACAACCCGATCAGACAAGCAAAAAAAAAAAACACGCACCCGCAACCTATCAGAATTTATTCTGTTCACATACAAGCCACGACGCTACAGAGACCAGCTACAATGCTATAGATACCAGTCACAATGCTACAGATACCAGCCACAATACCACACATCTCAATGATACACATGATACAGATACAAAGATCACAAGGATACAGATACAAATCGTGATGCTACAGATACGAACTAGGATGCTAGGGGTGTCGATAACTGGGACTGCATAACTAACAAGAAGATCACAATCCGGGACTGTATAACACCGACACATACGCTACTATTTCCAAAAACTTGCCAACAGCAAATAACATATTAATGTCCAAAGTGGGTTCCCCCTTGAGCAGCAAACGGCTGAGAGAGTCGGGGTATTTCCCGGAATTCGAGCCGCCGAGCCCTGGCACTGTCACCAAGACCCTGGACTGTCAGCCTCGCAGGATGATCCGCAGAACTGCTGCAGCATTACAACCTAATCCAATTTGGTAGCGCACCATGAAACGGAAGTCCGACCAGAATAGGATGACGTGCTCACTTCGCGAGGCTCAGCCTATTCTCGCACAGTTCAGCCGAGGTCACGGAGCGGGGCCCGGAGGCGTTCTGACGTCATACCCTCACCACCTATCACGTCGCCGCCTGACCGTCAGCGTGCCGACACACAACAGGCAAGCGCGCGCATCCTAACTGGGTTATCTCTCGCCTACCCGGCGCCGCCGTCTCATTTTAACCAGGCCTGTTTACATCCTATATTACCAGGCCCAAGAGGGGATTGAAATCACATTTACCACCTGATAGCCACTGTCGTCAGACTAGGCTTCCAGTGACGCCCCAGAAACCACGCAAGCCCAACGGCTAGCGATGGGCTCTAAATTATTACAAGGCATTACATCCGGAGAGGCGTAACATGAGGAAAACGAGCTCCGAAACATCCTTTCAATCAAGGAATGAAGGACGATAGAGAGTTGTCTTGAGTTCTGGTTGACTACTGTTCAATGATCAGTGAACGAAGTGTTTGATGAGGGACAAATGCCCTGAAACAGTGTGTGCTGGTGTTTTAAGGCGCTTCAGCGCCTACGGCTACATCGTACCCAAAAACAGGGAAAACCAAAAAAAGTCAAAACGAGGGAGCGAATATAAACAAGTCACTTTTCGCCTAGAAACTGAAGCAAAAACAAAGGGAATACCTTGTTTATTACGGTCTACCAAATGCTATAAAATCATACAGAAATTCTGAATTCGTAGCGATGTTTCGAACAAACATCAACTGGATAGGGATATTCCGCCTCGACGCCCCCGTACACCAACACTGTATCAGAAGATTCAGCTGGACGCCCCCCCGTACACCAACACTGAATCAGGAGATTCCATTAGAAGCCCCCGTACACCAACACTGAATCAGAAGATTCGGTTGGACGCCCCCGTACACCAACACTGAATCAGGAGATTCAGTTGGACGCCCCATACACCAACACTGAATCAGGAGATTCGGTTGGACGCTCCCGTACACCAACATGAATCAGGAGATTCGGTTGGACGCTCCCGTACACCAACACTGAATCAGGAGATTCAGTTGGATGCTCCCGTACACTAACAGTGAATCAGGAGATTCGGTTGGACGCTCCTGTACAGAAACAACACTGAATCCGGAGATTCGGCTGGACGACCACGTACACCAATAACACTGATTCAAGAGATTCAGTGTCGACAGCTCCATACACCGCCGAAACAAGACATACAGGCCTAAGTTCTAGGTAGCGTGCGGTTTAAAAAACAGCCAGAGCCCAAGTGTCGGGCACTCGACCACAGCGAGATCCCGGTGACTGTGAATTACGTGCACAGGCTGCGGCGCCGTGGTGACCCTGCGGTTTATACGGGTCGGGTGGTACAAATCGATGTAACCGCGCCGTTGGCTGCCGTGACACAAGCACCGAGTAGGCTGTAAGGCAACAGTGTCATGAGACACGGCACTCAACAGCGGCCGGACTGGCCAACAGCAGACCCCGGACGACAGTTCCTGTGCACGCGACACCGGCCAGTCCGCGGCGGGGGACGCCGACGCGCCGACAAAGCCACTGCCTAACGCGACACCACCTGTGTCACAGCGGCGAAGGCTTTGGAAAGAAGATCGTTTCGGAGAATGTTCCACAGCTAAACTCGGAGTATCTAAGCATTTTTAGTTCGGCACGAATAGCGAAACTAAAACTGATGCAAATGCAGTGATGGTAAGAGGACCGGTTATACAGCGACACCATCGCTGGAGGTAACCAGACCGAGGAGGGGAGTCGAGTCAAGCGCGCCGGCACGGGCTACGCTGTGGCGCCCGCACAACAGCCCCACCACAACAACGCGTAGCTATTTGACTTTTAGTCGGAGCAATCTCTGGAGAGCGGACTGACTGCACAGCAGAGTGTGACGGCTTGATTACCAGTTGGTGCCACGCTGTGGGGACCAATCACCGACCGGGTCATCAGTCGGTGCCACGCTGTGGGGACCAATCACCGACAAGATCATCAGTCGTTGAAACGCTGTGGGGACCAATCACCAACAGAATCACTAGTCGGTGCCACGCTGTGGGGACCGATCACCAACCGGGTCATCAGTCGGTGCCACGCTGTGGGGACCAATCACCGACCAGATCATCAGTCGGTGCCCCGCTACGACTGCGGGTCCCCGGCTCCGCTGCTGTTGAGTCAACATAACTCCTATAAACAGCGCCATAATCGCAATCCTATACAAGCGCCATGATCGCACGTACGCACGACCGACACACCCACTTCTTGAATGAAACATCACCAGCTCGGGTATTGCGCAGGTGCATCAAATGTTGGCTGTAAACAAGAATGTTTTCCACGACTCTATAACCAAAATCAAGGTCAAGTCGGCAGGCTGGTGCGTACCATTGGTAGAGCCACTGACGACCCAGTTTGAAATACAGCAGCTTCAATGTAATCCGAAGCACCCAGGCCTCCGCCAACCTCCAACTGACAGGGCTATTTCAGTTAAGATCCCCCTCCCCAGTAAACTTCGGAACCAATAGTGGTGAAAAGAAACACTGTTGACAACACCCTGCAGTCTTCTGACCTTTTGCCAAGTTTGGGCTGGATACGTTGAGCAGTGATGATACGGTGGTGCAACATAGGTAAAATTAAAACTGATTCAGGAGACCCCTTATAATTCGGAACCATTAGACCATGGCTTTAATGTGTTCAGCTTGACCCATCGTCACGGGACAAAGATCTAACCAAATCATGTTCTTACAATTCGGACCCTTATACCATGCCGTCCACTATTATGGCAAAACTGTTGCTGTATCGCGTTGGGCTTAAAGGGAATGTGGCACCTTGGTCGAATCCTGAAATTTAGTGTAATTAGGTGTACGTTTAGCCGAAAATAATGAAACCACTTATGATTTCTCTGAAAATATACAATAAGCTCAATATTTTGATTTTTATTAAAATACTCCTCTAGGAAAAGAAATAAATAGCTAACTCTGTGGATGATGTCATGATCTGGCAACCACTACCATACTCGAAAAGCTTCAAGGGCTTTGATTGGCTGATGCTCATCGTGACGTTAGTATATGTCGTCACGCCAACAGCCATGAGGGCTGTGGCCTGCTGCTAGGGGTACATGAGGGGTACATTGCAGGTAAGTTTTAGTTTTTTTCTACGGAAATCTCGAGTTCCAAGACAAATGATATACTGAGTACCGGGTTTTTCCGACTTGCTTTACAACTTGGTTATCTCAGTTAAAATTACGTTATGAAGGTGTCACCTTCCACCTTCCCTTTAAAGGATATAGACATAAACGCATTAAAAAACGTGACCTTTGTTGACCTCTGATGACCTATTGTTGACAGGACCCAAAATGGTAGCAGCACATAAATTTGTTTCAAGAAGTTTTCAATGATGTTTAGATATATGTTCTAGCTTTTCTACCAGTCCATTTCCACCCTAGTTTGGTCTACCACATTTTAGAAGAGCAAAAACAACTTATATGTGTTTGGAAATGACTCATTACTCATAAACCCGGGCTTGCCTAGTGGAAAATTTCGGCCACGGGCTATCATAACGATCACATTACATGTATGGAAACCAATGCGTTCGTTATTAAAATCGGCTCGGAATCATGGGGTCAGGAAGGTGCCCCCATGTGGTGGCGGAGAAGGATTCACAGTGAAAATACTGCAACGGGAGATGCCAGTGCCCTCGACGTGTTCACTTAACTACTCCCAGAGACATCAACAAATGCGTGAAGGAAATCAAATATTATGTTGACATCATTTAAGCTACAGAGGAGTATCACTTTACTATGAGCGATACATCCATTTCAGCCACGCTAAACTCAACATTTTCACACGCCTGCATCAAGCTACTGTTTCGGCTCTGGCCACCTTCAAAACGTAGATCACAAGGACACAACAACATAGGCAAAACTGGCGACTGCCAAACAAAACTACGGCAATCAGTGACAACAATTGTCCAACTCTTGTCTCATTCAAAGCACAAGGACCATTTCACTGCGTCTCTAAGTCTTTTGGTGTATTTTTTTAGAAGCCTTTGAAAACTTACGGGTGCTTTGAAAAGTTTGTTACGAATGGTAAGCTCTGCTGAACAGGAAGAACTTCTGCGAGGCCAGATGCGATCGGTGCCCTCTCGCCTTTTGGGCGTCAAGAAAAAGAGTTTATTCTCCAGCAGACTCGTTAAGTTCCATTCAGTCAAGCCAATGGTATAAATCATAGTGATTAGTCTTTCTCAAATTTACTGCAATTAAAGTTGAAATCCAGCCGGATTTAGCGGATTTTAAGCTTTACATCTACAAGTTTTGACTTCTCTTCGTGAGGAGAGCGGGGGGGGGGTTAAAGTACAAAGTGAGCGGTACAAAGCCATCGTTTTCTCCATGAGAGTTGTTTTTTGGGCACATACCAACTGACAGAAATACTCTTCAGTCAAGAACAGAGATGGATCCAAGAGTTCATCAAGAGGAGAGGGGGCGACCAATTTACCACTTTCGGGAAATCATTTAGTACTATGAACAGCGGCTTTGCAAGACTAATTTTAGCCTTATGTGATTTTTTTCAAACAACGCTGACTAAATCATTAATTACAACAGGTGGGATAACTTCTCAAACTTCCTCTGGCCAAATAAAAATGTTTGAAAACAGGGCACCTGTAACCGAACTACTTTCTCAGGTCGAATTCATGCAAGGGTAGCTTTTTAATATGTTTAGGAAAACAGTATGTGCCCAATTTACTATGTCTGTGTAGATCAGATAACAATAAATCCGCAACTTTCTGCCCAAATGCGGTTTTTGGGGAATTTGCGCAGTTCCGGAAGTGTGGCACACAATCACAATTTTGCAGGTAGTTTCCACCAGGCTTCCAGTTTTTTTCTTCACAGAGATGACTTAATAATTGTTCTTTGTAGTCTCAAAACAACTTTACTTTAGTGGCGAGACAGAAGAATCATACACTAGTGGGCCGCCAAGGGTGGATGAGGGCAGTCAATGTTCCAGCAGGTCACCCTACGGCTGAAAAAGGGCACCTAATGGTGAACTACGCCCAACCACAACGTAGGGGGCGGCTGGAGGTGAATGAGAGCCGTCCACGTTGATGAAGGATACCCTAATACTGCTAAGGAGCGGTCGATGGTGGAGGGGGCGCGCAATCATGCACTAGAGGGCAGCAAAAAGGATGAGGGCGGTTGATGTTGCAGTGGAAGCCCTAGGGCTGCAAAGAAAAGCCAATTGTGAAATATGGGCGCAACATCACAAAGAAGAGGACAGTCAAAAGTCAATGATGGCAGTCTACGCTGAAGTTGGCTCTACAGCCAGTCTTTATGTCCAGCATCTACTATTCATACCCAAGCTGTAGCCAATGTCATGAATACAAAATACAGTTGCCTGATTTTTAGACCTATTTTGTTCATACATGGTCATTTTACAATTACAAGGCGGAATACTCCCTTTAAGAAACGCGACGCTCAAGAGAAACATATAAACAGACGTAACCAGTCTGCATACAGACGATCGGTACTGTACTTTGTATTGGTACTGATTGCTAAGGGCGGTGACACACGGCCCCCGAATTGCCCAGCAGAGCCATCATGCCGGGAGGATTGGCAACCACTGCCGTAGAGATCCCGCCTTACTTCTCAAGCACATATGCTGCTGCCAAGAAAGTTGGTTTGACCTACGAAACTAGACCCAAGAACCTAAGGGAAGTGTTTATTTATCGTTTGAGATGCAATCTCACCGCACGCGGCCTCACCGCGATTGTGATATCTGAGTCAAAACAACTTGTTTATCAACCAATTACGTCTTGTAGAAGACACCGCTAATGTGCTCTGAATTCCTACCCTTGCCATCCACCTACTTTTGCCCAGGTCAGATGTCTTCTCATTCCATCTCAGTACGGTGCTGCATGTGGTTTACCTTGTCTCACAGATCTCCAATACATTAAAAAAATGAACAAAGGTGCAGCTCAAACTTTAAAGGCTTTGCGTGCTTGTTACGACTCCAGTCTTTCAGCTTCACTGCACCGAGGTTTTTGGCCTCTCAATTCCTCAGAAAACTCTAAGGACCACCCAACCTCGTTACCCGACGTCAAATTTGACTACTCGCTTTCAAAAGTGTCATTAAAAAGCAACAGTGACCTCCAATCACTACAAACCAGATGAGTCCTGCGCTGGAGCCGAAAACACTTTTCCTTCTGGTGCGTCGCGTTTTTTTCTTTCCCTAGGGTAATTAAATACAACAGCCTTTATTTTCGTCAATTAGACCAGATGTGTACAGTTACTTGGTGGTCACGCCGCAGACTACTAATGCTATGGAGCAATGCAATCACCCTGTGATGAGAAACCGCAGACGGGGAGGGCTCTGACCGGGCACGACAGCAACCGACGAGCACCTCAATACCCCCCGGCGACATGGCAGTGGGACGGCGCGCTAACCGTGACCGCGTGTTGCGACAGGGGCGCGGCCGCGCGGAGCAGGCGCAATGAACCGGCACCCCATCGGCGTGGCCGGCTACGACCGTAGCAACGAGTCCATCAACGCCACCCCGCCCTTCACCTGTCACCCGGGCGGCCCCACCGAGGCGGCCATCATCTTCACGCTGGGCAGCCTCGGCGTCGGCGCCAACCTGGTGCTCATGTTCCTCATACTCAGCAAACGCTACCTCCGACGGTGAGTACGGCTCACCTCTCCTCAGCAGAGCTCTTCCCCCTCCAGTTTACATTACAGCACAGGGCCCACACAGCACACGGATGCATTTGCTTAAAATAAGCTCTTGCTATTTCTCTTTCACCTATTTAATATATCAAATTTCATATTTCACACAGTTACACGATGAGGTCGGTATACTTAGCTCAGTCCAGCCCCTGTGTGGGAGCTGGGAGTCTGCCCCTGATCACGAGAGCCTCAATCAAGGCTGCCTCCACCGACACTCTCTCCCGGCCGATACCCGAGTTCAGGCGCCAGCAGAGCTATTCTGTAGAGATGGGGCCGGATACACGTTGAAGCGACAGAGTCAGATACTAACTGCAGAGCAGAGGTCGAGTGCCTGATCCGTGCCCCGACGACGGCGGACTTTACGCCCGTTGCCGATTCCTAGTACCAACTGACAGCCGACAGTGGGGCTCTTGTGATGACCCCGACCCTTGAAATGAGTTGCAGCCTCGGATAAAAGTTTCACTGTTGCATTATCTGAGCCTGTGGACATGCTTCACGACACTCAGCCCGATTGGAACTTCCAACTTGTGCTGCAGCCTTCAGCCAGGGAGAGCTGGGAGAACTTGGCTTATGATCTCGCAGGCGACGAGCTGTAATACAACTTGATAGCCCTGGTATTGCTGATACCTGCGGATTATGTCCGCCTGTGGATTGCTCAACCGCGCAGCCTTCAGCGCGACCAACACTTAGTTTATTTCCCCGAACTGTTTTTTCTAAAAGGAAGTATTTCTAAAAGAAATCATTTCTTTTAGAAATATTTCATTCTCAAAGAGAGACAAGCTGCGTAGCTCAATCCACTCAAAATCAAGTATATGGCATATCCGGAATATGGGTTCATCAATTGTACGTAGCTTCCATAGAAGCAATTGGTGAAAAGAGAAATAGGGAGTATTACCCCTTTTTTACTATTTGTTCAACATGTTCTCACCCGCCTTTGCGATCAGTATAGTCAGCCCACAAATATGCCCTCTTACGTGCCTGTCGGTATGCGGATAAAAATTACAACCAATTCAGACCATACACATCGAAAAATTCAGGGACAGATTTACAAAGACTGAGCCTTTTTACCATTTCCACGGTCGCGATCATCGTACGGCCAGAGTAGGCTGTTAGTCATCTGGAGAGAGATCCTGCCTCTTCACTGGTCGGCACGCTTTTGTGAGGCTGGCGGCAGAATGGGCCCGTTGAATGTCGCCGACGCTGGTGCCGTCCAAATGGTTCTTGGTTGGACGTGCTTCCTTTGTGGCCAGCCTGGCAGCACCAGCGGACATTCGGCGCAAGCAGCCACCGCCGAACGCTACAAACACCGCCGGCCGTACCTCTCTCCGGATCACGCTGAAGACCAGTCAACTAAATATACAGCGTCTATAATTCACCAGCGGATTCCGCTAGGGCTAGCCCAGTGGCGGCCAGTTGAATGATAAAAAGGCACACAGCCAGCACTGGGAACACAACAACGGTTGCCGGGCATAAGGCATTAACAGGAACAGGTGTCATGGGACGCCGGTTAATGCACGTAATGACCGGCACGGGCCTTATGGCAATCAGCGTAAATGGCTCGTTACGTCAGAGCGTTAACGTACCGGCACCGGTCTGAAGTACGGTAACGGCTGGCCAACTCTGTTGTCACGACGCCGCGCCAGTAACAGATCCACACAACGGCACCTGCACGGACTGCCCGCAACAGGGACGGTAGCATGGCTCGTTTCACAGACCGCCTGTTTCGAACACGAAGGGCAGGCACCGGCCCCAGCACAAGAGAATCTCGGCAAGCGGCGCGCGGCAGGGGGCAGCAGGTCAGCGCGAGAGGTCACCATCAGCCATCTCCGAGGAGCCGTCAAAGGCACAGCCAGACACAGGCCGGCAGATCAATACCGGTCACCGGCAGCGCCGGGTGACCGCCACTCCAATCATCCAGTTGAAAGGTGTCCGACTGAGCAAATTAGCCGCTCGATTAGCTGTCCCATTCGCGCCCCCGGTGACACCATCAGCAATCTCGGCGCGACTCGGGGGCAGGGGAGGGCTGATTGCAGAGCCGGGATCTCCACGGCGCCCGGCGACAGGCGCAGCAGGGCTGGACAGTGTCACAGCGAGGGGACCAAACCACGACCGGGGGAGGGCAGGTCGCCGACTGTGCATGGCAGGTCCCCGTGTTCAGGCTGATGTTCCGGCGGTGTTCAGAGCTGTTCTCGCTCATTCGGCGTGTGGTAAACGAGGGTCACGGCCGATCTGTACCTGTCCCTCGCTCAAGCAAACCATGTTCAATTGCTTCAAGAACCAGCCAAGTGCAGGCGATTACAGTTCAGTGCTGACGTCAGGTCTGACCTCCAACATTGTCAGACACATTTTTCAATTGAATCACACATGCTCAGTGAGAGTGATTGCTAGGTAAACAAATAGTGAAGCGAATCCCCAAAAATACCGAAATGGTTACCTCCAAGGAAACAAACGTGAAATATTTCACGTTCTCGCAGCTCAAACGCGTGATTCTCCGTACCACAATCAGTGGCAGACACAAATCTGAGCCCCGGAGGCTCAAACCCTCACCACCTCCAAATTTCCGAGTGTCCATAATAATAACATAGTAAAAGGTTATTCGCGGTAAATGTGGGGTAGGGATGGGACCCCTAGCCCCCCTCCAGAAATGAAAGTCTGCATCCGCCACTGACCACACTATGTTCTCTCATCCCAGTGCCGAGTGGGCAGTAGCCCGGGGCATCTGTCCATTTAGACGAGGAAGTGTTCTCTTCCGGAAATTCTAGTAGACTGCTTTGTTGATGGAGAGACATCCCAGGAGAGCCGGAACTTCTGAGCCTCAGCAAGGTCGCGATATTCATCAAGCAGTTCAGAATGGGGAAAATAGACCAGCAAATATGCAAACCAAAAATCTCCCAATAGTCAATATTCATATCACAGCATAAAAGGCTAAATAGCGTGCACCTACCATTGAGGTCAATGGAGATTCAAAATTGGATTCGAGCGAAGCCTTGAGCTCAGAGCGAGAGACAGACGGGATATAAAGGCGAGTGTCACAACAGTACTTTCGAATATTTTACACATTTTGGGGAATGGAGAACCACCATCGCAGCACGCCACTAAACCCTCCGAAGATCAAGGAATGCTAAAAGGCATCATAAATTCGCCCTGTTATAGCCAATGTTCGCGTCGTGGTATTCTCAAGATCATGTATCAAATTGCGTGACTGGGGCACTCGACGCTTTCCAATTATGTGACGCTTATGTAAACTTTTTCCTTGTACATCTGCATGTGTGCTTCAGTATAAACGCCAGGCTGAGTCGACAGCAGGGAAGGTGTTTGGCAGGTTACATATTTATCGGCGTGCACGCGCGTGTCACCGATTGGTGACTGGCTCCCTGTTTGTCACGTGACACGGCATGCGGCGGTGGCGGTGGCCAATGGGACGACGCGGCGACTGACCGCGGCGTGATGGGATTGTGCTGTGAAATGGGGGGGCGGGGTCGAGGTCATAGGGGGGCGGATGCACGGTCAGCTCTCCGCTGCCGAAATTAGGCACAGGTGCTGTTGCTTGCAGTCTGTTAAGACGACTTATCCACAAGGGCATGGCTAAATAGGTGGCACGAAACAGTATGACATTGTTCAAGTTCCGTGTTTTCTATGGGCACATCGGTTGAAGCGACAAACAGTGTAGCACCTGCTTGTAGAGTAGGTTTGTGATTGGTATAGACATTTCCGGAGAAGGCACTGTCACAGTGCGATTCGTCCCAGCTGTTCTTTTTATGGATCTGGCGTTTGAGATACCGTGCAATATCCAGTCGATTTGCTGTCATTGCAAACGGTAATGGAAGCTCCAACAGTAACAGCACCAAGAGCACTATCCACACTCCTCCAGCACAGCTCAAACACCCATTCAAGGCAAACAAGACAAGTACAAAGATAAATCTACCTAGGATACACACAGAAGCTGGTCGTATACCGTTTGTATACCGAGTCCCTACTCAATATAACCCACTCCGCTGAATAGGACTGAAATGCGGATGGATGGCTGAAAAAAACTATTGTTATGCTGGTTGGAGATATAGTTCCACACCATGTCTGAAAGGGACCATGAGATACGCATTTCAAAGCGTTTCTTGTTTGTCGACTATAGTATGATCAAATATATATTTGATAATGTTCTAAATGTACTTACTATGTCTTTTACATAAATCAATGTATTTACCCATGCATTCCAGGATTAGAATCACATGTACTTTGCGGAGCGAGCTGATGCAGTGAAAAATAGATAAATGCAGGTCGTCGGTGCCAGAATATTTATTTGCTCGTCCGTATGATTGGAAGAGAACGTTCCGGGTGAAACGGTTTGCAATTGAAATTGCTTAAATAATGGTTTCGATATTTACGGGTCTAATCAGCATCTTGCACGCATAAAATTAAGCAGTTTCGCAGTCAGCTGGTACTTCTGAATCAACACATTTCACTTATCGTTTTGGACCACGCGCTTGTGCACGTGCCTCACTATCGGGCGCTGCAGGCCAAGTGGTCGATGGTGCGCGTCTCTCACTGTTACGCTGTCGCAGGTGGTCACTGGTGCACGTCTCTCACTGTTGGCAGGTGGTCACTGGTGCACGGGTCTCTGTCGCAGGTGGTCACTATTGCACGGGTCTCTGTTGGCAGGTGGTCCATGGGCCTGCTGTTCCACCAGGCCATGGTGGACATGGTGCGTGCCACGCTGCTCATACCGCTGGGCGTGTCCATCCTCAACTGTCAGCCGGTGGGCAAGTGCAGCATGGTGGAGACGGCCTTCCTGCTGCTCGTCACCGCCAGCACCATCAACCTGCTGACCACCGTGCTCAACGACGCGCCGCTCCAGCCCGACGACGAGGACGAGGACGAGCACACGCCGCTGCTCATGGAGTCGCCGCAGTGCGTGCTGTTCGGCTCGTTCATGATCTGGTTCGCCAGCATCACCATCAACCTGGGCCCGACGTTCCTGAGCGGCGCGCTGGCGGCCAACATTGAGGACCAGCACCACGCGCCCAGCTGTCCGCTGGTCGCCGGCCCGCTGCGACACTACGTGCTCAACGTCCTCTGGATCATGATCAACGTGTTGTGCGTGATGCTGACCATCTTCCACCTGCACAAGCTGTACCGGGACCTGGGCAAGAGCAGCGTGCAGGCGGTGCGGATTGCCAGTCTGGTCACAACCATGATCGGAGTATCGGCGCCGGATAGCGAACACAGGTCAGTGCACACGCCAAGTATGGCAATGTAGATTCGTAAATAGTGATCCCTAGCAATCAATGCAGTGTATGCCTTGATATGTTCCTGGCATAACCGTCCATGAAAGCTGTGCGATTACGGAACTAAATGATAATGTTATAATGATGATAGCAAGGGTCACGCGACGTTAAGCCCCGACAAAAAAGGGATAATAATGACATGATAACAACCAATCACACATCACATTCACACCTTAGTATTTGGCAGAATGGAATAATAATATCAATGGAGAGCATGTCCACTTGTTTTTGGCTGCACAATAGTAACAGAGCCCAGAGCTCTGACCATAAGCTTTCCCCGCGCCGACGAAGAGTTCCCAACACAAAAGACGCTGACGAACGCCAATGAGGAAAACAACCGCACAAAAGACTGACAATCGAGTGAAGGTCGGACGGACCATTCTTCTGGGCGGCGTTCACTAATTCCCCCCGGCGCCCCGCAGTGTTTGTGCTGTTCCCGGATGGGCAGAAACCCGAAGCCGAGCGCGCCGACGGTCCATTCCTGAGCTGTCCCCCAGCACCGGTGCCGCGGCGGCGAAACAAGGCCGACGCGGCAAAAACAACGCACTCCATTCCGCGGCATTGTACTTTCATTGCTGCCGCCAAAGCGACGACGCAGTGGCCGACTTTTATTTTACGTCAGTGTGCTCAGTCGTTCTCAGACGGCGCGCGAGACATCAGCAGGCCAGAAAAAAGAGCCGATTGCTCTGGCTAGCAAAAAGAACCATCGTTCAGAGCATTACGCGAGGACAGTGGGACTGAGGCAGGACACATTTTCCAGGCTAGCGCCGCCGCCAGTCTCCGTCATTATCCCGACAACGACGACACAAAATGTAATATATAAACCAAATTACCAACCACATTACGTGCAAATCAATAAGCTCCTTTTTAATGCCATGAGTATGTCCGATTAATTTCCCGAGAGAATCTTTCGCCGACTGTGGGCAGCGCAAATAGAAAACATTCGGGCTCCGCCTCTGTTGCGTCGGAGCCGGCACACTCTGTGTAGCCGCCTTTGATACGAGCCGTGCTCTGCCTGCCCCGCCAGCGGCCAGCGCAGCGTGCCAGCCGTGGTGGTGCGTGCTGGGGCCGCGTTTTCTGGTGAGACCAAGTGGATCGTTAAGGCCAGCAGAGACCGACGCTTCGGACGTTTTTCCGACATGAGCGGAGGATGACGCTGCTCGCACCGTGGCACGGGCCTTGCTAAGCATACAGCCTCAGGATCCCGCACTGCGGTGAACGGCAACAAAACACAGGCTGAATTTAAAAGCGGACCAACGCTGGAGACTTAATGCCTCGTGGGATCCATTTGAAGCACCCGCAGCATAGTTGCTGGGTCAGGGTGAGCCCGGTGGAGCGGCTTCCGGCGCAGATCCGCAGGTCGAATCAGGCCCGTCGCAATGGACAGTTGCATTTGGTGGTGGATGGTCGGCGTCAGAAGTGATACCGGGCTCGGCCCCAGTACTGTCCCACCCATCTGCCGGGGCGGACCGGCGGCAGTACTGCCTGACCCTGCTGGGAGCGGCCCAGTGGCAGTACTGTCCCAACCATCTGCCGGGGCGGACCGGCGGCAGTACTGCCTGACCCTGCTGGGAGCGGCCCAGTGGCAGTACTGTCCCACCCATCTGCCGGGGCGGACCGGCGACAGTACTGCCTGACCCTGCTGGGAGCGGCCCAGTGGCAGTATTGTCCCACCCATCTGCCGGGGCGGACCGGCGGCAGTACTGCCTGACCCTGCTGGGAGCGGCCCAGTGGCAGTACTGTCCCACCCATCTGCCGGGGCGGACCGGCGGCAGTACTGCCTGACCCTGCTGGGAGCGGCCCAGTGGCAGTACTGTCCCACCCATCTGCCGGGGCGGACCGGCGGCAGTACTGCCTGACCTGCCGGAGCGGCCCAGTGGCAGTGCTGTCCCACCCATCTGCCGGGGCGGACGGCGGCAGTACTGCCTGACCCTGCCGGGAGCGGTCCAGTGGCAGTATGTCCACACATCTGCCGGGGCGGACCGGCGGCAGTACTGCCTGACCCTGCTGGGAGCGGTCCAGGGGCAGTATTGTCCGACTCATACTTCATTGGTAAGCTGCCTTGGAAAACACACCTTCTGGACTGTGGTATTACATTTGCTAAGCAGTTGCACTCAAACTTTGAAACAATGATACCTGCTTATAAACGTAGCTGCAAACAGCGAACATACTAGTACGTCTGAGTGCACTTCTGCCTCGGGATCAGCAGGTTTCGCCGATAAAACTCTATGCGCGAAATAATCAGTGTCCTCCAGAGCTCTTATGCAACGGCACGCCAGCCAGCGCCGGTCGGTCTATTTTTAGCCTTAAGCAGAACAGACCCTCCCCCCAGCGCCTGACCTGACTCTGACCTGACCGGCAGGGCCCCGACTTGACCTTGATCTGACCGGCAGGGACCTGACCTGATCTGACCGGCAGGGATCTGACTTGACCCTGACCTGGCCGGCAGGGACCTGACTCTGACCTGACCGGCAGGGACCTGACTTTGGCCTGGCCGACAGGGCCCTGACCCGGCTCTGACCTGGCCGGCAGGGATCTGACCTGACTCTGACCTGGCCGGCAGGGACGGCCGCCGCGTCAGCACACATATCCAGCGCATGGAGCGCGAAGGAGTGCAGCGCGTCAAAATGTTCGTGGTGATCGTGATCGCCTACCTGGTGTTCTGGGGCCCGCTCTTCCTGGTCACGCTGGCGCGACCCGGAGGTGAGCATTGTACGTCCGAACCAACAGTCCGGAGGTGAGCATTGCACGCCCGAACCAACAGCCCGGAGGTGAGCATTGCACACCCGAACCAACAGCCCGGAGGTGAGCATTGCACGCCCGAACCAACAGCCGAGAGCATTAGCCGACAGCCCGGAGTGAGCATTCACGCCGAACCAACAGCCCGGAGACATGCACCCGAACCAACAGCCCGGAGGTGAGCATTGCACGCCCGAACCAACAGCCCGGAGGTGAGCATTGCACGCCGAACAACAGCCGGGGTGAGCATTGCACGCCGAACCAACAGCCCGGGAGCATTGCACGCCCGAACCAACAGCCCGGAGGTGAGCATTGCACGCCCGAACCAACAGCCCGGAGGTGAGCATTGCACACCGAACCAACAGCCCGGGTGAGCATTGCAGCCCGAACCAACAGCCAGGTGAGCATTGCACGCCCGAACCAACAGCCCGGAGGTGCATTGCACGCCCGAACCAACAGCCCGGAGGTGAGCATTCACCCGAACCAACAGCCCGGAGGTGAGCATTGCACACCCGAACCAACAGCCCGGAGGTGAGCATTGCACGCCCGAACCAACAGCCCGGAGGTGAGCATTGCACGCCCGAACCAACAGCCCGGAGGTGAGCATTGCACACCCGAACCAACAGCCCGGAGTTGGACTTTGGACAGTGCCGTAACATTCTACGACGCAACATTGGCGTCTACGACCGGGTCCGGATCCGGAAACAGGCTGCTTACCTGCGATGAAGCATATTCAGGGTTAATGGGGCAGGGCTACCGATGATTATTTTACGGACAACGGCGCAATGCTGTGCTCGGATGCGCTTTCCCTGCATAATGATGTGTTTCCGTAGAATTTGAGTTGGTTGGGTAAGTTGTTGCGAAATGGTGACCCCTATACATCATGGCCGCGGGAGACTAACTGCATAATCCATTAACTCCACGCTGACAGGCCAGCAGCGAAAATGCAAAGGATGTTTTTTATCCTGCGGGAGGGAGAACACCGCTCTCTCACGACATAAAGTAGATAGCAACGCAGCTAGACGAAAAGACCCGGCAATGGAAGATTAACAGAAATGCGCAAACGTAACACTTAATGCAGCCTTTGGAGGGGGAGGAGGGAACTTAGAGAATTCTTGCCAGATTTCAACAAATATCCAGTTCACTCCTTTTATTAGGTGACCGATGACATGTTTAAGCTTATTAAGGGAACCGTGTAATGTCTTGCGACACCCAAACCTATTGAAAAAATTGTCAACCAGAATCATGACTATGCTATCTGGTCGGTTTTGCCTAACTAAGAGTTGGAGTGCGACGGAAAAGGCAGCTGCGTCGATAGGTGGGGCGGTGCGGGTCTGTTGTGGCGCCGGGTGGTGGGACGCGGCGGACGGCGGCGCCATTTGAAAGGATTCGCCGGCTCAGGCGGCAGTCGGCGCCAATCGACGGCACTGGCCGGTGGGCCCACTCAGGCCGAAACACGGCGCCATCAGGCACCGGCGGCGCCGCTGATCGAGGCTTACGCCACTCCAGACCAGCACTGGCGCCCGGGTAACGCTGCCGCACGGCTCACTGGGGGGCGGCGGCATTCACCAGGCCTGAGGCTGGTCTGGATAGACCCAGAGCTAGAGGCGCTAGCCTTGAAACTGACAGTCAGCGCTGCAATAAATAAACCTAACTGAAACGAACCACATTGAAGGGCCACAGGCCAGACAGTTGACTCCGGACCGACTAAAGTTAGTTTGCTACGTTACAATACGCAATTTTGTGTCGCCAAGTCCATAATACTGCAGCAACAATACAACAGCTTAAGGCTGTTACACGTTAAACTCAGCCTGTTATTGGCCTTTCACTATCCTCGCAATGAATCTAAGCAGGTCTTTCATGCTGCAATAAGAAGTAACAAGCTATTTATCAAGGCCTACGACGAGGCTTTAATTTTGGTGTGACATGTGTCGATAGTGTCGCTGCCGTGCATTAGAGTCGGAGGCGGAGGCGGAGGCCGCGGCCGGCGGCGGGCCGGTGGGCGTTGGTGACGTTGCGCAGGCTTCTCTCTGTTGCCGCCAGGACGCCGCGCCGGACTGCCGCACGAGGTCACGCTGCACATCGCCTTCGTCCACTCGTTCGTCAACCCGGCCCTCTTCCTGGTGCTGCACAAGGGTCTGCGGCGGGCGGCCCTGGACCTGGTCTGCTGTGCGCGCGCTCCCGACCGTCGCGGTCCCGAGCTGACACCGCCGACCGCCCCCGCCCCCGCCCCCGCCCCCGCCCGAGCCGCTGCCGCCGCAGCAGAAGTGGTCCACCCAGACAGCGTGCACGCCTACCCATCACTGCATCGCAGCTATCTCATGTGAGTCCGACTGCCAGCGCCGGGCCAGTGTCTATTGTAAGGTAACAGATGCCATCGCATTTGTGATGTTGACGCATTGTATCTCTTGCAGGGTAATATTGCGTCGCTTTTGGCAGTCATGAGCAATAGTCATTGGGAGTCTGGCAATAACTGCCATGGACTTAATGGCCTGCTCACATTTCTAACATACAGCAATTTGCACACTTTCATTTACGACGGATGCATGCAGCATTCATATTCCTAGGGGCGATGTTCTGTGTTGAAGGTCGAGACCATGTAATACTATGTTCGTTATTTCCACCATGTTCCGGGCTCCGGTGACGTTCCTGTTCCCAAAATCTCACCACGACCCTCCAGGTCCAATCTCACGTCGGTCATTTCCATGACGCCAGAACAAACACCATTTGCTGTGAAAATGGAGCGCCGTCATCGAAATTCATGGGAGGCCTTTGCTGCTTACCACGCCGCTGCATCCCAGTCATTAGGCGTTATAAAAACCGGCGCGGCGTCGGCTGCATTTGACACCAGCCGACGGCGTCGGTAGACGCAGCGCAGATACAGCCACGGCGGGAACACCCTGCGCCACAGCCGCCACCAGCCAAACACCAGCCGACCTCTCCCGGTCACCCATACCTCGCAGGCACAATAACCGATGCCACGTGAGCGCTGACCACGCCCCTGCCCTCCCCGCGTGGCATAACCACCTCCGTCCGGGGGAGTGGCCAGAAGGTGAACTAGAGGACCACTTCTAAAAACGGTGTCAGCCGTCTCTTAAATGATGTTCAGATATGAAAAGCTAATAAACCAAATATACGCAACAGAGTCATGAAGGCTGAGGCAAAAACAAGCAAAAAGTACAGTTTGTTCATGCACCACAAAAATAGCCACACACAAACATGGCCCGTTTCCAGGGTAATCACCTTCGTATTATTTACAGGAGTGCAATATACTACCGCAAACCTATCCATGCAATTAACAAGAGACAATCCATATTGGATCGGCTATTAAAGCTTCGCATCCTGATCCTGTCCCCAGGTTTGTGCGTCGGCTCTGGAACCTGGTACCGCCTGTCGTACTGCCGTGTGCGGGAGCGGAACTGTCCTGCCCTCCTGTCACACTGCCGTTTGCGAGCGCGGACACTCTCTTGCCGCTGTATACGCTCTGGACGGCTCGACTCGCAAGCAAGAGTAGGAGCCCAATTACAGCAGTCCGTTTTTTCACACAATGGCATTGGCCGGATTATTGGTAATTCCCACGCTCGGCTGAACCGGGCCGACATGCACAATGCCAGTGTTGCCACGCGGCAGAAGCAGCGTGCATGAATGGTGTCAGGCCTGATTTTTTACGGGGAGGGGGGTAAGATTGGGCTTTCGCACGAAGAGCTGTTGCTTTCTTCTGTACTCGGGTTGGATCTTTTTAGAACATGAAATAGAGTGTCGTCTTTATACCCCAGTCATCATAAAGCTGAGCACGCAATTGGCTTCCTTTGAAGAAAGCCAACCGCACTGGAGGGCGCCCTAGACCAGCCGGTCAATAACCGATTGAGTGCTGGTCCTAACCCGGCCCCGCCGTTGCATCCGAGAACAGGCGAGTTGGGCGAGTGCCGAGCGTGGGAATTACCAGGGAGCTGGTAAATGTGATCGCGTATAAACAAGACTGGCAACGGCGGCCGCCCAGTCTGTCGCCTCCACATCGGCCTACGTCGACACCCACCGTCTAACGATCGGGCCCAACCAGAGGCGTGCCCGCTGCACCCGGGCGCCGACGACAGACGGGCGCCGACGTCTGGGGACCACCCAACTTACCCGCACTTGCGCCACTTCCATGCCACCAGAACTCCGACCAGTGTACGCAGCACTTTAGCATTGGCAATGGTGAAGTTTGCATACTTCCGGGAGCAAAGCACCAGCGTGTTTAGCTCCACTTTGGTTGGCAGGTTCCACCACGAAGCAGCCAAAACATATCAAAGCGCGAAGCCTGAAACTGACAATGTTGCTCTCTAAAGCCAAGGCGTCGTTGTTGAGAGAACTTTGCACAAGCTCTACTCTCTGGAGAGCCGCCTAATCCTGTTTTGAACCTGGCCTGTGTTTGTTAAGACCCAACTTATACACGAAAGTGCACAGATGAGTCGACAAAGTCATTCCCACGAGCTTACGCCATCAGTGGAAACCTCTTGGGATATTCAAAAAGGTTGTTACATTTGGGATTTCCAGTAAAGCGGACTTTACCACCCAGCAGAAAACTTGAGTCAAGCTCCGCCTTCAGGGCATTACAAGTTCCACGAGCGGTGAGGGGCGCTATACAACCCTAGCAGGTTGGTGCGCCCTATAGCCCAAATAACTGACTAGCCACCAGTGACGAGAACACGCAGTCACACAACCCCTACGCCGGCGACAGAAGACAACAGTTTGGGGCAGCTCCTGAGGACCGCCAGATATCTGGACACTCGGCGGCCAGAATCGTCTAGCTTCAGAACATGAAATTCCCATTCGCGTCTCTGCCGCGCTGTTAAATGCACACCAGCCAAACCGCGCCCACTCAGTCAAACGGGGCAAGACCACCACGCCGGGCCTTCGAGGCCGACTGGTGCCAAACCTACCACAGCCGAAGTATGAGTATTCGCTCCTGCCAGCGCACCTTTCCGACTCTTCCTTATTCCACCCATCCCAGCCCGCCCTGCACAGAGAACAGCAGGTTCCCCACCAGTGAAGCCGCCCGTTACTGTCCTCTCACTATTCAACGAGCTCAAAACTGCAGGTTACTCGCCTGTGAGGCTGCCAGATACTGTTCTCTCACTATTCTCCGGGCTCAGAACAGCACGTTCCCCAACAGTGAGGCTGCCCGTTACTGTCCTCTCACTATTTCACGAGCTCAAAACTGCAGGTTCCCTACCATTGAGCCTAACCACCACTGCCTTCGTCATTTTCCATATATCATTAAATCAATTCGCGGAAATTCGTTTTAGCATCCCTGCAGGCAGAGCGGGTCACACCGCAGCGTACCCAGCGGGATCGGGCAACACTGATGAGGGGCGAGTCCTCCGCACCACGCCCCGCTCTCCCATCGCCGCACACAGCCCGGGAAGGTACGACCGCCCGGCATCGACCGTGCTCTCCGCCGACAGCGTGGTGTCGTGCGTCCCCTGAAGCCCGACGCGCCGACCTGTATCGCCCGCGACCCCGGCGCCGATAGCCCCCCTCCTCACAGCGGCCAGATTGGACAGCTGCCACTTTGCACTTTTGGCGGGTGCCATGTTTGAGCAGGCGTCAGGCCTGCGCTCTAGCCGGGGCGTGGGTGACGACCTCCGGGGACGCCGCCGGCCGGCGGCGGCACACGGTCATCGCCGGTGCCGCCCCCGCTCAGTCCGCCAGAAAAGCCAATTACGCACCAACAATGCGACGCCGGCGGGAGTGGGCCGCCGCCGGCGGCGACCGGCAGCGGCAGCGGCATAGCCGATCAATCAGCCACCGCCGCCGGTTGAGCCGTGCCGTCTCGGTGGCAGTGCTCGTCTCCGCCGGGAGAAGCCGGCCCGCAGTCGGCAGACGACCCCAACTCACGGCATCTCACCTTCCACCCGCACGGCCGCCACCGGCGCCAGGCACGGGATACAAAACACCACGCTGGGATGATTCCTCCCCATGCAGGTGCAGATGAGATTTCAACAGCGCTGCATTGCTCTGATGTAGCAGAAATTGATATGATTATGCCTGCTATACCTAATTCAGCAACGAAACAATGGGCAAATTCCAAAACTAGCTTTACGGATCCCTATAAGTCAAAGAAAGCCGGATGTAAATAATGACTTCTAAAAAAGTCTGAATAGTTTTTTCTTTATCTAAGAGCTTTGTATTTCACTGGCAGAGGCCAGTTCTGGGCCGGGAGCCGTGCAGCCAGTGGTGGGGCTTGCGTGCGACGTTGAGCTGTTGGCCTGGTGAAGTGAGAAGCGTGCTCTGCGGTACGCTGCGGGTCGCAGTGTTACGAGCCAGGCTGCCCGGGCCACGGACGACTGCGAGCCGCAGTGTTACGAGCCAGGCGGCACGAGCCGCTGACGATGCCACTGTTTGCCCGGCAGAATCACTGAGTGACGGTGCCGTGCGCCTCTGGAACGCAAAGTGACAGTGATATGTATGCGGCATGGGGGCGTCAGTCATAGTCCATGAGTGACAGTGCCGTCAGTCATGTTCCATGAGTGAGAGAACCATGAGTCAGAGTCGTAAATGAGGTATTCTATGAGTGACGGTGCAGTGCGTGAGGTTCCACGAATGAAAAAGATAGATGAGATGTTATGGATGTGACCATGCTGTACGTCGTGTCCCACATGTAACAGAGCCGTGTGTCCAGCAGGGACGCCAGCGGCAGCGGCAGCGCACGGGTCCACCACGACACTGTGTCCGTTCGCTCCGGAGCAAGCTTCAAAATATGATCCCGCCACGCCGAGCTGATGTCTCCCAGACGTCCACACAGGCTCCAACCAGTCACCTGAACCAAACAGTGCGGCTACAACATACCCATCAGACCACTGAGCTCAGAGAACTTGTAAGCGGCGACACTCAGTGTAGTGAACATGTCCAGTTTGTTCACCTGCCCAAGGATGGGCAGGTGTGGCGCCGTACGGAGTGCTCCAGAGCCGACAATCACCACGAGGTCAAGGCGTGACTGAGTGACCGCGCTATAGATCTATGCATTTGCGGTGCAACCAATCAGGTGGTGTTCCCGAGTCTGACCTCGCCGCTGGCGAGGTCAGACGGCGTGTCTGGGAGGTCAGACGGGCGTCTCAAAATCTGTGATCACGTGCGGAGCGGACAAGTGGCTAACACTGAGTCGTCCCCTTCCAAGTATTTTTGCTTTTACGATATGTGTTCGGTGTGTTAGCGTGAACGGGAAAAGCGGAGTCCGCGATGGTGCTACCACAACAGAGTCGAAGTACCTTTCCGTAAGACAACACTGAAACAACACCGTGTATACTTCTCGAATCCTAGTGATAAGAGACACCAAAATAGAAACATCAAATTTCGGCAGGGCGAATGCGCCCACAACGGGATAAGCATCCGCAGGTGCAACAAGCGAAGTGCGGAACACCCGTCAGCACTCCAAGACGCCCGAAAGGACGCCTAACCAACCCATGCCAAACGAGCGTTGATATAGGCAAGTCAGTGGGCACGCTGTCGACATTAGAGAGTGGGAGAGAGTGGACAGGATGTCGATATTAGCGAGTGCGAGAGAGTGGACACGACGTCGACATTAAGAATGGGAGAGAGTGGACACGATGTCGACATTAACGCGTGGGAGAAAGTGGACACGATGTCGACATTAGCGAGTGGGAGAGAGTGGAGACGATGTCGACATTAGCGAGTGGGAGTGAGTGGACACGATGTCGACATTAGCGAGTGGGAGAAAGTGGACACGATGTCGACATTAGCGAGTGGGAGAAAGTGGACACGATGTCGACATTAACGAGTGGGAGAGAGTGCACACGATGTCGACATTAGCGAGTGGGAGTGAGTGTACACGATGTCGACATTAGCGAGTGGATGAAAGTGCACACGATGTCGACATTAGCGAGTGGGAGAAAGTGCACACGATGTCGACATTAGCGAGTGGGAGAGAGTGCACACGATGTCGACATTAGCGAGTGGGAGTGAGTGTACACGATGTCGAAATTAGCGAGTGGGAGAGAGTGCACACGATGTCGACATTAGCGAGTGGGAGTGAGTGTGCACGATGTCGAAATTAGCGAGTGGGAGAAAGTGCACACGATGTCGATATTAGCGAGTGGGAGAGAGTGCACACGATGTCGACATTAGCGAGTGGGAGTGAGTGTACACGATGTCAACATTAGCGAGTGGGAGTGAGTGAGCACGATGTCGACATTAGCAGTGGGTGTGAGTGGACGCGCTATCCGTAGCACTGGGAGCGGACCCAGTGCCCGCTGCGGTAAAGTGCAGAGAAAACAGAGCAGAGCCAATCGCTCAATGCCACATATTTCCGCCGCGGCCGTGGCGGCAGCCGTCAGGCAGTGTTTTCTCAACACGTCCCGTTTTAAGTGTCTCAGATTCTGTGTCAACTTCGCTGGCCATTCCTGAACGCATGCGAGTGTGTCCGACCTCCCACGCTGGACCCCGGCCCGGAGGCGGCGACCCTCGTACCCGGCCCTATTGTACCGGGACCCGGCACGCTCTGCAAATGCTCAATCAGTGTGACATGCTACGTGCTCTGGCGGCTGATATCAGTTCGACTGCGTGCTATTTTTACATAAAACCTACCGGTGTTCCCTTCGCCGATTTTTCGAGTTGATTCCTCGTCTGATAACACAAGACGCGCAAAACACCGATAGTAAGGTACCGGTATCCTTTTCACCATGTACCAACCATACAGGATTCTATTTAAGAAATCCATATTTTCAGGCGTGCACCCAACGGGAATTAATCGTTCGCCAAAGGCCACCTGCTCCTCTCGCCAGCGGTTTCGTTGAGTTGTACGGTTGCTGTACGTGGCGTGCGTGAGGACGCCACGTTAGGGGCGCGGGTTTCCAGTCTAAGCTGAGGGCTGGAGATGGCCGGATGGTTTAGGAGCCTGAGAAAGAGCGGCGGGCGGCGTGTGCTCAGGCCACCGACGCAGCCGCGAGCGCGACAAGACGGCACACGGCCACCCCGACACCGCGGCTTCCTCACCAGCGCGCAGGAAAACTGCATGACCCAAACTACACTGAAGCTAAGCAAAAGCCTGGGACGACAAATCTGAAACCATCGGCTACATTTATCTCCACACAGGCACCTGATGGTTTTTATGAAGACGAAAAAAACTACCGTCTCGAGAGAAATGGTTGACACTTGGCAGAGCCAAGTTTATTATCGTGTTACGTTCACATCATCAACTTAATGATCTTTTTTCAAGTAGCATACTGGTTCCTACAAGCACAACTTGTGGTATTTTTACGTAATGTTGCCACTTATCTAGGAAGACAAAGCCCCCAGTGTTGTTTGCTATGAAATAGACCAATAAACGGTCAGTTTTTCCATACAAGTTGTCAGCCGTGAAGCTCAATGGAAAACTGGCCGCATGGAAGTCTTATCGAAATTGCTTGGGATCGATGAGCTTACCTACCGATATGGTCAAATGATCAATGATACTAACATTCAATTCGTTGTGAGCCATTCTAAAGATTATTTCCACGAATAGCGCGAGGGGTTTGAGGGATACTATATTATAGCTTATCGTACCAAAAACTTCTATGGAAGTTGACCAATCTATGATGCAATTAAATGACAAAAAATCAACAAAAAACCCTCTGGCAGGTGGATATATCCAGCCTGATGTTCATATCACGAGCTCATGTTGACATTTCTGGAGAATAGTAACTCGAACTATCACATAGGTAAATAAGGCTGCTTCAATAGGACATGTAATATGTATCTTCAATTCCAAATATGTCACTATATGTAGTATATCACTTGTTGAATATCCGCTTAAAATATTCATAAAAATTTTACCACGAGTTGCGACCCAATAAATTGGTCATTTTCTCCTCGGCCACAAGTGCAGTTGCATCGCCCACAAGTTTCCAGCTTCTCAGACTATGTCACGGTTTCCAACAGTGTCTTTGAGCACACCTGGCTCCGGCAGACCATGATGAGTGTGCCGTGTGTGCACGGCACATGCTGGAAACAAACTGTGCACCGTAGATGCTGGAAACAACCTACTCACAGTTGGGGTTCAACGAGGGTTATACGGCGTTGCCAACTTTCATCCTGTTGGCAGGGATTTGGGGATCAGATCGACTAGTTCAGAGGCTTTACCAGGACATGGACCCGGAAACTGCAGCTCAGAAGGCGGGTGCTCTGCCACTGGGCCACGCATCCCCTAAAACGACCTAAACGTCGGGCTTGATTACACATATACGAAACCTGCTACTGTCTGTGTTTCCTCATAAAGCAAATTGGGTAGCTGTGAACGGTGCCTCTGAGGCTGGTGGTCAAGCAGAAGCTACCGCGCCAGAGGCGGAAGACAGAGGCCAGGACCGACTGCTGTGCACAGCACTGCGCCACAGCAGCTCTCGGGTATATCTCGTCACCCCAATAGCGACGGACAAAGTTCCCCTTCTGTCAAATCCACCGGTGGATGATTGTCTAAACACAGGTTCCGGCTCCAGGACCACGTCCGCTGGAAGCGGCCCTGACCATGGAGCGTCTCCACTGGCCGCTGGAGTCCGATCGGCTCCGACGGCCAGTGGCTGGTTCGGTGGCCAGTTCGTCGATAGTAGAGCGGTATGGCGCCCGGCTGGCGACGCCGGTCCAGACACATCGGCTCAGACGGCCTCCACAAACACATCGTCGACGCCGACGGGCGGCCTGCAGTCCGGCGGCGGCCACCGCAAACACGCCGTCGACGCCGACGGGCGGCAGCCGGCCGGCTCTCCATTCTGCCTGTGTGGGGCCGTTCCTAAGTGAGATTGAAGCCATCGCCGCAGCGCCATTGTCGCTGTTCAAATACGACACTCCCTGCGCCGCCCGCGATTGGATTATCCGGAGCAGCCGAGCAGTGTAGCTGAGAAGTGAAGCAGTGGTGGTATGGGCTAAAACCGAACATGCTCAACCAGGATAGTGATGCTTAGAACGTGATAATGCTTGGCGCAGCCCCGCTTTCATTATTTGTTCGGGAACAAACTTGGCTGTAGCGTGGATGGATTAAAAAAATGAAGACAGTACCAACGTCAAGGAAGTTTTAGTTTGCCAAACTGTACACGTGGTATCAGCCCGAACAATCGAGCATTGACCTAGCCATACACGGATTACATGAAAACATTTGATGTCAGACAATGTAAGCTTCAACTCCAGTTGAAATGCAGAAATTGTTCACGTGGCGGAACAGGCTCCGGTGTTTTGGACTGGAACAGGGTCCGGTGTTTTGGACTGGAACAGGCTCCGGTGTAAACTTTTTGCCGCATTGCACTGGGCATCTCAACAATATTTCAAGTTGGTGACTAGCGAGAGTCTCTGGTCAGCTGACGCGTGCCGATAGCCCCCCCCACTAATGATCTGTGTAACGAAGCCAGAGACGACCCACCGCCGCCCCCGGGGACGGAGCGAGCGGAGAAGCACGCGCAGGCGCCCCGGCAGGAAATGGGCGGCCGGCCGGCGGACCTAATGGGAATAGCATCATGTCGCTGATGTGGAGCTGTTGGCATCACACAGCAACACACTACACGAGGTAACTGCTTTTAGATAAGGCCTGCTGTTATCCTTCGCCCGGGTGGAGAAGGGACATGAGCCACTTTCACCCGGGTGGGGAGGGGATATGAGCCACCTTTACCCTAATGAAAGGACGAGGCCAGATAGGACCCTCCAACCAAATAGAACCCTTGTTTGTTTTGTTTTGAGAGCTGTTTTGAGAGCTGGAATAAGTAGAAACACGCGGTAAAATGTATAGAAAAAGCGTTTAAAATACATCACCAGTATGATCGACTGAACTTTTCGTCAGGACAAGAGTTGTCTTCAGGTCACTGAACAGCGTTTAACCTTCGCCCCGGTGGTGGGTATGAGCCACTTTCGTCCGAGGGAGGGGGCGGGGCGTAGAAAGCGACGTCCTTATAACTCGACAACAAAAAAGCTAAGCATATGCAGAAAAAAACAGTGTGCCGCAAATGTAATCAAAGTTACTTCAGCCATTTTATGTCAGGTCAATATCGATATCACTAGAGGTCAAATGGGGTCACAATTGCCGCAACGAGGTGTATCTACAAAGCTTCGTTTATACCAGAAACTAAAAAAGCAATACACATCTCTATTCCAAAGCGTTTTGATGGCTCTTGCATTGCAGAAACATCCGTTTTTGGGTCAGGTCAAAGGCTAGGGCGCTGTAGGTTACTTAACATGACACATTTTCGTGTTAATCGGGAATACACAGTCGGGCTAAAATATAATTCAAGAACAATGTAAAATCCATCTGACCCTGCTAATATAAAAACAAAGGTTATGTGTCGTGCCAAAACTCTCGGGAAGAAAAATATACACCGTGATAAATATGCTTAATTTAGGCCTTGACTAGATCACATCCAGGGTTGACAACGATATGTAATTCCTCCGTGACCGCTGATACGTGAGTATCTGACCTGACGCCATGACACCGATGTGAACAATGCCGGACAAAACAATTTCAGCCCACATGTCTTTCAGACAGAATGAATTGCAGGTCATTCATTCAGCATAAGAGGTGAGGCATTTCAACTAGCCTCGCGATTTGACCTGATATGAGTTGGTATGCAATTCCAGTCTGGTTATAAAGCAGCCGTTATTATACCGGTGTTCTCATTAGCCCTCCACTGCAATTACAAATGCGTATGCATACGTTTGTAACCAAGCCTTAAGCCCCGTACTCCAGGCTAGAGCATGCGCGTCGGTGGTCCATATTGTGGGTGGGGGTACACAATGCAGTTCTGGCTGGATTTCACATCAGGTCGCCGGAAACCACTGCAACAACGAGACCACTTAGAAATCAGACGCTGAGTCATCCCCTTCCACTTCAGACCATCCGTTCCTATCATTCGCCCATACATGTATTAGTACACTCTTCCCTAGCAAAGCCACGCTAACGCACCTTGCTTCGAGTTCTTGTTAAATTGACAAGATACAATTCAAAATATTTTTCAAAAATTGTGTTACAAATCAAAAGATATTATTTTAACAAGTGATAAACAAAATTGTCTATACAAAAACAAGCTTCACGCTAGATAGCCTTATCTTATCAGCATTGATATGTGTGATACCTGTATAAGTTCGAAATATGAACAAACGTTGTAGGGCGAAACATGTACAATCTTACAAAGGTACAGGCCAAAATTCTATGTTTTCCGTAGGGACGGACCAAAATGACATGGCTGCAAATTACCTATTATCGCATAAATGAACACAGATAACATTTCACACTCAACCCAAGGATTCTGAAGCATTTAAAACGTTTCCTTTTTACATAATTAAATTATAATTAAAGACGCTACGAGCCCATCAGTTTGCTTATTTCGCCTCCACTTGATAGAAGAGCTAACATTAGTTAATAAAACCCTATAATGCAACTCGTTGAATGAGTAATATTTCCCATCCAAAAATTCCAAATCACAAGCTACCTGAGATGAAATACTAGGAATAACCCACACCCTGGTGGAGGCGGATTGCGTCTGAGGTTGCACCCCGCCGCTGGGCGCACCCTTCCGGTCACAAGGCATATGTCCGTGGAACAGGTCACACAAAGGGCGCCGCCCGACCATTCAGCTTGACATAATGCCTCTTAAGCGCTTTAAATTTGAACTCAGGCAAAGGTCTCGGGCCAAACGACCGAAGGAAAGCAAGATTTACGTTCTAATAATAGCAGCCTCGTCGCCTTTAACCGGGATTTTAAGGCGTTCATTCATGAACTGAAATTAATAGCATCAATTTAAATGATGTAAGCTGCTGGTCACCGAGACATTTAATCAGATAAGCGCCTAAGCGTCAACAGACGTTGTGTCACAGTATTCAGTGTACTGTAGCATGTCTCCGGCGGCCAAACCAAGTAGAAACACAGCGGGCCTATGCGCGGCGACTGCGCAGATCACAAAGGCGAACGCAGCGATTTCGGAAAGCGGTCCGACTCGCCGGGGACGAACATGCCACCTCATCATTCGCCCGAATCAGTGCCACCGCTTCAGCACGATCCAATCGGAGTCCCACAATGCACGCCGTCCGCCCGTCCGATCGAACGAGGTCCTCAAGTTGCGGGCTCGTTTCAAAGCCCTGCACAAGTCTACTGCCAACTCATTCACACACCCCCCTCCCACACGGACGGCAAGTCTTCACTGGCCGATTGTTTGCCTGGAAGGCGCGATGGATGCAGCGAAAATCCTGGCTCCATTCATCTCTCCATGAATTACAATGAGGCAGAGCGCCCCATTTTGACGGCGGGCGCTCAGACACCAACAGCCGGCTGCAGACCCGGCACCATGGGAATATCCCAACAACGCCCGGTGACACGCACCAGTTAGGCGCACAACACATCTGCATAATGGATTTGCAGCGGAGCAGCACCACTGGGCCTCTGGCTCTACGACGGGCCCTGCTCATCCACCATCTAACGCTCACGCCGCAGCCGACGACAGACAGACAAGCGGTCAGGTCACAGAGCAATGACACCATTACTCAGCGCACAATTACTTTATCATGTCAGGCGATGGGTCTGAGAAAATAAGCTCGTATAAGGCGAGATGTAAATTGTGGATACTGTTTGAAAATTATCGGAACACTAAATCAGGAATCCGTGAGATTTTTCAGGTGAGCCTAACACAAACCACAGGGTGTTTTTTTCAAATAACCTAATAGAATGTGGAGGCTGCCGGATAGGTTTGGCCCCCGGCGTGTGCCGGCGGGCCGGGGCGGGGGCGGTAGCGGGGGCATTGCCGGGTGGTCCGACCGGACGACAACGCCGGTTGGCCACCGCCCCGGCCACGGCCGCCAACTGTGGGATCACAACCGCAGTGTGATCACCTCGGGAAGAGGGACCACCCCAGCCAGGTCCGAGCAGGTGAGAGGAGCGGGGCCACCAGAGCCGGGTCCGAGCCGGTGAGAGGAGCGGGGCCTCTATAGCCGGGTCCGAGCCGGTGAGAGGAGCGGGGCCACCAGAGCCGGGTCCGAGCCGGTGAGAGGAGCGGGGCCACCAGAGCCGGGTCCGAGCAGGTGAGAGGAGCGGGACCTCTATAGCCGGGTCCGAGCCGGTGAGAGGAGCGGGGCCACCAGAGCCGGGTCCGAGCCGGTGAGAGGAGCGGGGCCTCTATAGCCGGGTCCGAGCCGGTGAGAGGAGCGGGGCCGCGCCAGCCGCGCATGACAGCCGCCCCATACATCACCGCCTAATAACCACCGCCCCCTCTGGCAACTCCATTAGCCCACTTTGTCGTAAAGAGGGGTCCAACACCGACCCGCAGATATAGCACACCCCGCGGGATCCAGTCGGGGCAGCTTCAGCTTACACTGCATCAGCGGCGTACCAGGAGCCGGGCACGCCTGCTTGCTGATTCACGGCCGCACGGCTGGGATTAACGAAGGCTCAGAGCAATCTGCCAGTAATGATATGAGCCTATGGCATCGCACGGCTGGGAAGGCCGATATGGATCGTTTGATTACCGCCGTCTCACAGATGGAACAAAACAGCGTTGCAGGCGTGGTCACCAGACTGAAATATTTTCGCATGTTTCCCGCCCTCATTGAGGTTGGGGACCACTTTTTATTTCGCTTGAAATATATCTCCCTCTATTTGGCATTATTTGACACCCATTATACGGCATACATCCAGACAGTTGCAGAGAAAATGGAAGCTAGAGCTGGAACGTCTTTATTATATTGTTCTTGAAGCGGACGGTGACATCAAATCGTAACTCATTTTTCTAGCGCGTTTGTGCCTTAGGTGCTTTTAGTGCTTTCGCGGCATTTTTCATTTCGTCACCATCGAGGGTTTCCAAATGTCTATCGGATATGGTCTTGGTAATATTCCTTCAAAATGTATAAATAAGTCGTAACTTAAAAAAATAGCAGAGATCGATGAATAAATGATAAATTACAGTTCCCAACTTTACTTTGAAGCAAAACATTACAAGTATAATAGAGCTCACCTCCATTCGGAAAAATGTCATTAATAAAACTTTGGCTAAATTTTAAGCGGTCATCCAATTTCGAACTAACAACTCTCCATTCCCATGCATTTGATTTAGGGTAAGGGCGGGTAAGAGTACGCAGGAGAACTTCCTTCCCAAGAGAGCTTGTCCGGCAAGAGTACGCAGTAGACCACTGTACAAGAGTGCGCATGCTTAAGAGATAGAACAACTTAATTTTCGCTCGGGACAGAGTCCGTAATTCATATTTGGAAAACTAAGCGTTGCATCATAGTTCTTGTTTATTCAAAAATATATAAAACCGTACAATCGCCTAGTTTGGCGACAAAAAACTTCGCGACATGGCCTATGCACATAAAGCACAGCAGGGCATCAATGCGTACTCCAGCCTCCTCGTTTTCGTACTCTTACCGACCCACTCCGGCAAGAGTACGCATTTCACTTTTTTTTATGATGGGATCGTGGCGAGTTCCTTTCCGAGCCATCAAGCTGACACATGAACCATACATCGACCATTATTCAGGCTAAACAACCACATAAAAATGTTAGCAGTTAGACATATGGGAGAAAAGTGAAAACCTTTTGAAATTTAGGGCATACTCTTGCACGGACTTCCCCTACAAAACAGTCATTTGCAGGACAGTGCTTCAGTCGTGCATCTTTTGTGACTTGTCGCCGTACTGAGTTATGGAGGAAACAAATAAAGCAATGCGTTAAAATAGTAAATTGTATAGCAATGAGTAAATAACTGAAAATAATGTTAGCGCTATTTGACCTTTATTTCCTCAATGGCGCAATATAACCTGTTAGCAGAAAATAATTCCACAAGCTCCATTTAACCATACCAGACATCGATAAATCATGCATCGTGGGTGATACGACTGCATCATTCAGCCTAGCAAATGGCAGGATCTCAAAGCAGAAGGTAGAGCCTTGTTCACCACTTACAGAGAGCGCGCCGTCAGTGCAGAAGTTCCTGCATTTATCAGAGCGCACCTCTCAAGTCATTTCCAGAGCCAGTGCGCATGAAAATTAAATAGGACACCTGCGACGGCGGCAGGCTTCAGGGAAGCACTTCTGACACACGTGACGGAAGCCGCCTGCGGCACACAGCAGCTGTCGGAACCTGTCACGGCATCGAGAGCACTGACACCTGGTGAGAGGCACACTCACCCGCACCGAACGGCATCTGCTGACATCTAGCGGTTTTAACTTCAAACTGTATCACTTCTGAACAAAAGCGCACTGCGTAGTTGCTATTTGACTTAGAGACCCCAGCGTGGACTAAACATTGATCGGCGGCGTCCGAAGTCCTGAAATACGCCAGGCGCGAGGACTGATGTCGTTTTGGAGGGTGATCAGGTGCCCCCCCCGAAAAAAACGTTTAAGTAATGTTTAATTATATTTCAATGTTTTAGTTTTCATTTAAATGCCTCTAAATTAGTTTAATGCAGCTCAACACGTCTGTGGAGAGGACAAAGCCCATGTGATATCCAAAGGTAGGCACCACCACCATTTCTTTTTTTACCGTTATCTATAACTGACTGGCTGAAACCGCTATCGCTTCAAGCGCTACTTTTTTCAAAATCACGAAACCACTAGCCGCTACCCCGCTATCGCTACTTGTCATTATAAAGCGCTACTAAGGCACCACCCAAAAAGCTACTTTTCATTGTACTTTTGAACAAATCTCAAGGAAAACTACTGATTATTTTTCTGTTTTCCCATTGGGCGTCACCCTCAGAGGGCAGTATATTTGCCATTAACATCTCATTGTTTCATCTTAGATATTTTCCACTAGTATCTCATCGTCCCACCATGACAACATTTCCCCTCTCTGCTGCTGAGGCTAGCATTCAGCAGGACCACAGCAGAAACGCACACAGTATTTGTATAAAGCTCGTTTTTTTGGGTAAGCTCTGCGAACAAAATGCAACACTAAATACATTCATTTAATATCCTTGTTTTCCTAACAGATAAAACATTTGTCTCTAGATCCTTACTTTTTGGCGGCGGGGGGGGTTGGCGGTCCTCTCAACAGGCTGTCGCCCACATTAGAATTTAAGGCTCTTTCGAGTCCGCTACCTGCTACTCTGCTACTTGGTGGTTGCAGATACCGCTACCGCTACTCCGCACCCAGTTCGAGGGTCCGCAAGTAGCGGGGTTGATGTACTAAGGTAGCAGAACACCCAGCTCACGTTATATCATAATTTCCCTTTAAATATGATGGCTATCGATGTTTTTAATGATATAGAAATTTATTACAGGTCAAGCCATCAATATACATTTTAGGATGAAAATCTCAAAATATAAACAACAAATTCTGTCAAAATCGCACACTTCCAGCTCGCCGTGGTAGGAGACGACGTCTCAGGTAGCGCTGGTGTCTATTTGGGCCACCTGCCTGCACAGGTCTGTGTGCAGGTAGAAGAAATTGTTCGACGTTGTTTCAAACTTGGGCTCCCCAATCATGTTCAAAAATACGTGACCCTAGAATACCAGTATGTTCCTTGCCCGGCTGACGGCGCTCGCGAGTGATTTTATGTGAAGCACCGAGTGTGGTGGACGGAGTGAGTTAGCCGCCAATGTTATAACGCTAGGTCCAAACGGCTGGCAGTGGCATTTTACCGTTAGCTAGCAAGACTGCTGCGATTTCCGGGCGCTGTCATAGACAGCGGCGGCACCGTGAGTGTGGGCGTCTCGAGACAGCGACCTGCACCACCGCCGCAGGAAACGGCCAGCCTTGTTGGGTATGCAGAGCTACCTAGTGCCGCGACCCACACCTTCTTAACGGCTCTTTTCTCGCGTCGAAATGAATGCATGCATGGTTTCCGGCGATACACGGAGCAGGCAGATGTTTCTGGCATAATTTCCAGCCGTAGCGGTAATCCGCTCAGGCTGACAATACAGCGGAATGCCAGCGACACTGCGGCTGCATGTTGAATGGATTAGCGCCGGCCCACAAACGGGCCAGCTCGCAGCCGGCAAGTCAGCCCGATGCTGGTTCCACTTCAACCATAACAGGGAGTCCCAGGAATGGAAGTATCTGTTTTTAGTTTAAAGCGACATCAAACACGCTTATGTAAACACTACATTCAATTTGAGAGCTGCAAACCCTACAGCTGTACAGAGGATCTGAAAGTTTTGAAAATTCTCAAGAAATACCAGAAATTTACTATAATGTTTAGCCTCAGAACAGATCATCTGTAGCAGGTGCACGAAATGTCAATCAAATAAGTCACAAATTATGATTAAGGCACAGTAGAAGTATACACGCAATATTTTTGGTAGAAGCGGGTAGTTGGGGCGCTGGACACTCAGTGACGCTGTTCTCTGGGTGGAATGGTTTGGCCGCTGCTTTTTGTTCGCTATATAAAATAAATTGGCGAAAATTTTCTGACCGTTGCATTGAGAAGGCCTACACTTATCAATATATTAAAACTAGCAGCACAAAAACAGACCTGGTATTTCAACATAAACTCACGGCTTGCTCATATTGATATAGTATCAGCCAACCCTACAGGATACGCATTAGGGTGTAAAGTAGAAATCAAAAGTCAAACTTATTATTTTGCCACCCATGCGTATTTGTGAGGGTGTGTACTGTAATGAAGAAAAACATTATTTGTACATGCTTAGGACAAAGCCTACATACCGGGAACTGTGATTGCCTGATGGGCAATTTTTAATATTTTTGCTGTACAGCCAGCCATCGATTTCCACATAAACTGCGTAAACTTTTCATACAGTAATCGGTCCTTTGGAGAGCTAAAATCGAGAGAAAGAATGTTTAGAAAATTGTAAGTGCAGAGTTTCCGCCAGTGTAACAACCATCATTTTGCCTTTAGCCGCGGATGTTGTATTTCGCTTGTGTGGCCATTTGGTTTCTATGGATTCTAACGGTGAAAGGTAAACCGCATAAATCGAAAAAATGTTTGAGAGTGATCATTTTGATGTTGCTACACACCTATAAAAATACACACGCTGGAAGTACAATGTTTTACTTATTTGGTACATAAATCACTAAATCAAGAGTCGAGGCCAGACTAGTCGTTTTGGTGCTACACACAATTCACAGATATGCTATGGTCACTTAATGTCCCTTAATGGGCTCAACGTCCTCATGAGTTTTAATATCAAGGCGAAACATTCCTGGGTGGAGGGGCCAGGCCATGTTCTCCACCACCTGAGTCTGCGGAAGCTACAGTCCGTAACAGCGCAAAGCATTACCGTTCGCTACCTCTGGATCTCCTACTGCACGCCCACATGGTAAGACAATCCTCCAAACTATGTCCTGCAGGCAGACTGTCGAGGAGAGGGAATTCGCTGTCACAAAGATCCTGAAGCTGAGCGGTAGACAGTACTCAGTGAAAATACAGCCCAGTCGCAGGAAGCTGCCAGAACTGAATGCAGAGGCTACGCCAGAGGCAGGGTCTGGCCGACTGGTGTGGAGCTCACGAGCTCTTACCCACCTGCAGTTACAAAGGAGGAGGTAGAAGACTTCAAGCACTTCAGGCCAGTGGAGGTGCCCTTCTACTGTGGTTACACCCAGTTCATCGAGAGGGCCGTAAAGGGAGCTGCTTCAGTATGTAGCGCCGTGTTAGGGGACGACAGGAGAGATGGTTGGATTTAGTCTGGAGTGGGCATTTCAGAAATGTTGACTGCCTGTAACAAAAACAGGGATCTGCTAGTGTTCAGCGGCTGCCAGTAAGGAGTTTTTCCGACTTATGTTTTTTGCACCTCTAAATACTAATCAGGCAAAACTCTCAAAAACAGTCGCAACCGCGTACAATGCTCTCGGTCAGCAATCATCACACCAACAATAACACACCGATCCTCCTCACTCTCCTGCCTCGCCACTATGCCGGGCGGTGTTGACCGCTCGAGATTACCACATTCCGCCGTCTCTGACTGTCCGGCACCAGCCAGCGGAGTTCCTCACGGGATGCTAGTACTCGTACATACATAGGTCAATCAAGTGCGCGCTCGGTGGTGGGCGGAGCCGGCGACTATTGCACAGGTCAGTCAGGAGTTAGTGAGAGCTCCATGGAGGCATCCAATTTCCGCGGCCACACACCCCCTTGTCTCTACGACTGTGTGTCAAGTGTACGTATCGTGCTTTGTTTATGATAAATGTTTGATGGTCGGTTCCGGTTCACGGCTAGTGACAAGGATATAATTTCTGTGAATCGCATATGGCATCAATATGACTAGACTGGCCTCGACTTTGAAATTCAATGATATATGTAGCTGATTAGTGAAGCGTTAGCATTAAACTCGCCAGTGTATTTAATGGGTATGTGTTTTCAGTAAGATAGAATTGATCGCTCTCAAACATATTGTCGATATGTGCGGTTTCCTTCAGAGCGTTAGAAAACGTACAAACCAGATGACCACACAAAGGAAAGAATTAGAACAGCCGCTTGGATACCCGTTGAATTTTTGTGCACTCCAAATTGTGTATATACAACACTGCATGTCAATGTTAGCCCTGTAACAGACTGATAAGTAGTCTAGAATGTAAGTAGCTGATGCAGAAATCGGTAACTGCACGGTAAAACGACTGAAAATAACCGATTAGAAAATTACTGTTCCCGGTAGGTACGTTCTATTCCATAAATTTTGAAATATTTCTTTGAGCACAGTACATACCCTCACATAAAACGTAGGGGGTGGCACATTTGATTACTGGCTCCCGAATCCTGCACCAAACCCTAATGTGCATTATTCATCCCGAAAACGTCGCAAAACCCCATATTTCACCATTTAAGTTTCTGGGTAACACTTCTTCGGAGCGTCGATTATCAGCTTGTCACGCCAAGTTTTCGATATTGTTTGAAGGCCGGTTTCCAACCAGGTAGCTCTAATCTGAAGTTTGGATATTTTCCGACTCTCAACTTTTCTGCCTCACGGCTTTGTAACTGCACTTAAAACTCCATCTAAGGAATTACCAGAAGCTGAGCAAAGCGCCGACAGAAGAATCGCATTATGTTTAAAATAAGCCTAAACCTGTTTACGCCCAGGTAGGGTGTGATTAGATCGCAGCAAAGCTCAGTCCGAATCATCGAGAAAATGGGGCTCGGAGGGCCTGGGAAGAGCCTGCGCCGAGGTGCGCTCGGCTGGTAAGCGTTTTCAGCTGCTGGGCGGGCTCCACGTGAGTGCGTTGGCTGTCGACAGTTGGCGTCAGCGCAGTTTACCCTCAGGAGATACCAAGGCGGCGCTATCGAGGCAGCGAGGCGAACTCCGTCCGGCTGTTTTCGCACCGAAAGCGACTCCTCACCGGGAAAACATCCGCACTTCATCGCGGAAATTTCAAACGCTACCTCAGGAAGCCACAATAACAGGCGGATTCACCAGGTAAACAGAAGGAAAAACATTGACGCACTTAGCTGCAAAGTTTACAGGCGGAGAAGAAACTGGATCCCACATTCAGTCGTGACTCGGAATGGGTTATCTTTGATGGGCGTTTAAGGAAGAATTTATTGCCAAGGTCATGCTGCACCCTCGGGTAGAATAAATCCCGTTTGGGCAATGGACTCGTGATCACAAGCTGAATAAATTCCAAGGAGATATAAGGCGATGCACCTCCCGCAGCCCCAGTAAAATGTACTCCAGTCACGGAGAGATAATAGGTATGCAACAAAAAATTAATATGAAAATCATTCCCTGAGGGATTTTAAATATCAAGCGTGACGAGCACGTCTCCTCTACTAATGGCCACATCCCAGCTAGTCGATCTGTCCATATATCTGTCACCTTCAACTCGGTCCAGCCGAATGTGTTTGCATTTACCCCGGATACATGAGCAGCACAGTGCGCTCTATTTTCGAGCCAAGCATGGGAACGGACTTATCGACTCATGTAGCACGGTGTCTCCCTTCGGGACTTACCGTTATATGAGTCAAAATGATCGTTCCCGTGGCCGGAAAGCAAATATATTGTACTCTAGCTGTTCATGTATCCGGCGTAATTGGGGCGCTTCAGAAACGTGAGAGCTACGTCGCTCGGGTCGGGCCAGGTGGAGCCGGATAAGGGATGAGGGACGGGTAGGGTCAGCGGGGCCACGTATCCGCGGCGTGAAGGAACGTTACGGCGCTCGCCGCCACCGGCCCTGGCGTCAGTTCGATGATTAAACAGCTGTAAAAAGTGGGAGACCACAGCGCAAATGAAGAAACATGCACACAATTCGTGACCAAAACCCGTATGCTTCAAGCTTTAAATTATCGTCAATCAAAGCCTGTATCAAAGTACTCGATATCACCATCGTTCCTTTCTTGGGTAAGCAAGTTTGTTTCTGCCAAACCGCCATACGGATGCCTTCCATATCGATTTGGAAATCACTACGCGTGGGAGATATCCAAGACAGCTTGCTGCGCCAGCTTACACCTAACAATTCCTCATGAGATGTCAACAGCAATTTCAGCTCTACGGCGCATGGTGAGTGAGTTAACCGTTTTGCTGTCTGTCCTTCAATTGAACACCACAGCTTAACGAGAGTTCCATTTCCCCGGTAGGCAGCTGCCATAAGAGAACCGCCTAACCTGGGCAGACACTGACGAGACTCCTTAATCATCCAATAACGTCCTGCTATTTGGCATGTGTGTCTTCTAGGAGCGGCGATGGTAAAGATAAGTGGTTGCCCCGCTGCCGACTTAGGTACGATATCCTTGAAAGGGGACCCAGGCCTGCTTTTGTGCCCCAGTCAAATGCGCCCCGCCTGGCTGGCCGCTGTGTGGTGAGTGATTTACCCGCCCTGTCGGCGGCGGGACTAACCTGCTCGAAGCCACCCAGCAGCTCCGTAGTATCCATGGCGGCGTTGACGTTGAGCACGTGCAGCCGGCGGCCAGCCAGCGCCGCCAGGGTGCGCACCACCGACGTCTTACCGCTCTCAGCCGGACCCACCTGTCGGCGCCGCCCACCGTCACCCGCAACGCACAAACAGGCCACCGACATCCACACCGCACTCTCAACAGGCCACCGTCATCCACACAAACCACTGCACCGCACAAACAGGCCGCTGACATCCACACCGCACTCACAACAGGCCACCGTCATCCACACCGCACACGACACAAACAGGCCACCGTCATCCACACCGCACACACAAAACAGCCCGCCGTCATCACACCATACACAACAGGCCACCTTCAACATTCACACAACAGGCCACCGTCATCAACACCACACACACAACAGGCCAACATCATCCACACCGCACACACAACAGGCCACCGTCACCCGCACCGCACACACAACAGGCCACCGTCACCCGCACCGCACACACAACAGGCCACCGTCATCCACACCGCACACACAACAGGCCACCGTCAGCCACACCGCACACACAACAGCCACCGTCATCGACACCGCACACAACAGGCCACCGTCACCCGCACCGCACACACAACAGGCCACCGTCATCCACACCGTACAGACAACAGGCCACCATCATCCACACCGCACACATATATCAAAAATATCAGGGGCCTGCCAGGGCCCCTCCAGTGATATTCCAGTGATATTTAGAGCCGAACTCCTGTCCATTGCGGGTGTCAAATTCTCGTCAATATAAAGCATGCATCAAAGCACCTGATGTCGAAATCGTCGACCAGGGTGCAAAACACGGGGAAAATACCACTTTCGCACAGACCAAGCGAACACAGGGCGAGGGAAACCCTTCAAGCTAGGCGACCTTAAGCTAACCTCAATGGGCATTTCGAAGGTGATCTCACAGCAAGACCCAACACTTGAACCACTCAAAACAGGTAAGTTGTGTGCGTATCAAAGCAGTACTTACTTTAGTCTCATTTTCAATGAATCAGCTATGCTTCATAATTAATTTTCACCTTCAGGATCTGCACCAAGCTTCGATTCCAGCCTGATGATGGACTGGGGGAGAGGGAGGTTCCAAACCCACAAACCTCCTGCGCAACACCACTTCACCCATGCTCATGGACTAGCAGCTCGCGGCTCAACTAACAGCACATAAATAACGAAATTGAAACGTTCCAGCCGTGGTGATCATGGCATGTTAGCGCTCCCTCCTGGCTGTTTCACGCTGCGGCGTGGACCAGGCCATGCTGGTTCGCCTTCTGTTGAACGGCTACCACAGCCAGTTTCGGGGCTCCGTTCCGGCCGTTGCGCCGGCGTCAGAGCCGGTTTTGCCGTACAGCTATTGCAAATCACTCGGCGAAGGTATCCGCAAAGCACCATCGACCCCCACCACCAAAATGTCTCTCCGTGTGCCCCAATCAGATAGCGCGAATGGGAGGTGTTACCACCATCAGGGGGATGCACCATCAGCTGAGATCCAAAAACTAACCCCACAGCACTGGCGGGGCCAGACGCCCAGCCACAGGTGAACCACGCCACCAGCGTCAACCACTGCTCACGGGTTTGGAAAAAGTCGAGTCACAAAGACGGTAGCAGAGGGACTTCGGCCCGCGGCAACAGGCTAGCGGCCCACTGGAGCAGGACGGTCACATGACAGTGCGGGGAAAGCAGCTGCCGCTGTTGTGAACACACATTAAACCGTTTCTGGCCTGTTCTGAGCACACATTCAACCCTATACCTGACACTGTCGTGAACCCACATTCAACCCTATCCCTGGCACTATCGTGAACACACATTCAAAACTGTCTCTGGCGCTGTTGTAGACCCACATGGATGGTGAGAACCGCTGAAAGCAGCTACCTGCTCCGTGGGTGAAGCAAGGCGCCGAGCACGCTACCACGCTGGGGCTTCGCTGGGGACGACAGCCAGGGGCACCACCACAGAATTTTCGCAGGGGGGACGGACCCGGGCTGGTGCTGACCAGGGGAGGCGAATTTTGAGTATATTCGGTACTTGACAGCATTAATGACCATTGACCCAAAAATTTGGGGGGACATCCCCCCTGGTTGGACAACAGGGCGGGACGCGTCCCCCCGTCCCCCCGCTTTCGGCGCCCATGACGACACCAGATTTAGGATAGAGAACATGGTGGAAAGGAACGGCAAACGCGGTGGTGAGGGACGGCTGACGCGTTAGTAAGGGACGGCTGACGCGATGGTCAGGGACAGCTGACATAAAGGTAAGGGACGGATGACACAATGGTAAGGGACGGCTGGCGCGTTGGTAAGGGACGGCTGACGCATTGGTAAGGGACGGATGACACAATGGTAAGGGACGGCTGACGCGTTGGTAAGGGACGGCTGACACGGTCGTAAAGAGGGCTTAATACGGTGGTGAGGGCCAGATGACGCAGTGGTAAGGGGCGGGTGACGCGGTGGTGAGGGGTGGCTGACACGGTCGAAAGAGGGCTTAATACGGTGGTGAGGGCCAGATGACGCAGTGGTAAGGGCGGGTGACGCGGTGGTGAGGGGTGGCTGACACGGTGTCAAGAGACCACTGGCACGGTGTCAGGGGACGACTGACCCGATGGTGAGGGTGAGGGCGGCTGACCCGGTGGTGAGGGCCGCTGATCCGGTGGTAAGGGACAGCTGACGCGGTGATGGGGATAGGTGACGTATGGTGAGGACGGCTGACGTGCGGTGAGGACGGCTGACGCTTGGTGAGGACGACTGACGTGTGGTGAGGACGGTTGACCTGTGGTGAGGACGAGTGACGTGTGGTGAGGACGGCTGACGTGTGGTGAGGACGACTGACGTGTGGTGAGGACGACTGACGTGTGGTGAGGACGACTGACGTGTGGTGAGGACGACTGACGTGTGGTGAGGACGACTGACGTGTGTGAAGAACAGCTGACGTGTGGTAAGGGACGGCTGACGCGGTGGAGAGGATAGCTGACGTGTGGTAAGGACGGCTGACGTGCGGTGAGGACGGCTGACGTGTGGTGAGGACGACTGACGTATGGTGAGGACGGCTGACGTATGGTGAGGACGACTGACGTATGGTGAGGACGGCTGACGTGTGGTGAGGACGGCTGACGTGCGGTGAGGACGGCTGACCCGGTAGCGAGGGTCAGCTGACGCGGTGGTTCGAGGCCGACGCTGTGGCGAGCGCAACAGACACAGTGGAGGGGCGGCTGACCCTCACGATTCAATTTCGGCACAATGCCACACCGGAGACGGCGTGCACCAGTCAGGGCCGGGCCGGACCAGCTCCATTCATCCGGGCTTCCGGCCTGCTCCGTCCGGATGCCCGCCGGAACCGTAATTGGACGGTACGTCCTACTTACGGAAAGCGGCGGCGGTACGCCATTCCGGGCGCAGCGCCACCGCAGGCCGCAGCCAAAAATAAAGTCCACCAAATTCCAGACACAAAATGATACGGCTAGACATTCCAGACGTGGTCTGGAAGGATGTGGCGGCGTGGTGAGAGAATAAGTGAACAAAATCGCCGAAGATTCGTGAAATGTACTTGCAGCATCACGCGGCATCCTAAACTCACTCGATATTTGGTCTAATCATTTTGGAATATTAAATCATATTGACTTCAACATAAAAACGCAAGATCTTTGATGAATTTTAATTCAGGCAGGATTGTTACGATAAAAATGAGCACTAAAACGTACTGGCATGTGACGATTTTCACTCGTTATACATATATGTCTATTCGAACCTTATGTTATCCCAATTCACACCGAATCAAACAGCGTTTCTGGAGCAAATCAGCAATTAATTGGGAAAATGCGAACGAATTCTTCTAGTTAGACTCAGTTGTCGCTGAATAGGAAATTGTTTACACTGTCATTAGTTGCAAGTGCCATTTGGGAACACTAACTGATTCATCCAATACTATCAAGCGTACAGTACTATGCATTGCACTCACAAGTCTTCCTGCTTTGGCCTCATTCTTATAACAGTACAGGGACATTACAAACATACAATTTCAAAACGAGGCAAATCCGCACCCTCATCGTTTGCATAAAAAGCGGATCCTGATAGGCGACGGAGGCCGAGTCGCTGCAAATGATAAGTCAGCGAGAATGTTGGCGGTAGCTCATATCAATCCGATACGATACAACCGCGAGATGGT